>CAXIVR010000010.1:49677615-50384558 GCA_964035755.1 Teleogryllus oceanicus | reverse complement strand
CTGCAGATCAAGCGACACTAGCGGCAGGACTGCGAATGACGCAAAAAGTCTTGCTGACTATCTTGGAGATGCTACCCACAGATGCCAAGTTACAAAAACTCAAGTATACAATGCTGATGGCTTTCATCGCATAGCAGAAAATGGACGATATAAGAAATTGAGTTTGGATTAGGAAGAAAACTGTGTTCCCTTATCAGGCTTACTCACAGGTTAATTCTTGTACAAAGAAACTAGAAATATAATAAATCAGGTTTCGTTACTTCTTTGTATTTTTGCCTGAAAATCACCATAAAGTAAGTTTTTTGGCCTCAAATAAAATATTTGTTTATTGAATTGCATTGTTTGTGTGTAATTAGTCTCCACATAACCCTTTTAAGATTTTTTTAAAGCATTTCTTTAGTGAGGATTAATTCGAAGGATTATAATTACATCTTATTGTTTACTTAATCTCTCTTAGTAAGTGACAGAAGTATTCAGTAACACCAAAGTAATGATGCCCAAATGTATATTTTCTTCTATTTATTTATTTATATATGTACTGGAAGCAATAGTACTGTTCATGAATATGTGCTAATCTATTTACAGTATATAATAACAAATTACACTGATAACAACTTCTGTTCTTACATTGTTGTTGGTTTTGTAAATTTCCTTTCTTTTTTATTCGAAACATTATTGAATGAAAAGAGTATTGCACATAATAATTTAATAACATATTCAATCATCAAATTCATGAACGAATAAAACAAAAAGTAGTGTAAAGTGTCAGTATTCCACAAAAAATGGGCTTTCAGAAACTCCTTTCTTCTGTAATTAATGTTCTGTGGCATGTGTCTGTATTCCACCATGCAACTCAAATAAATTTAAATGGAGTATTAATGTGTTTTTTGAATTGTTTCAGGACTATTTGAATATGGCTGAAACTGTTATGTCTGTTTGTTGGAAAGACCACACCAGTGAACTTGCTACAGTATATAAAAGTTTATTAGAGAACAATTTTTTGGTGGATTGCACTCTATCTGCTGAGGGCCAGAGTTTAAAAGCTCATAGGCTAGTTTTGTCTGCATGTAGTCCTTACTTTCATGTAAGTTAAATTTATTTTAATGATTTTTTTGTGTTGGTTCTTTTTTACTTTTGGGAAGGATATTCAAGATTTCTTTGGTATAATGTCATATCATCATATAATGTCAATCATAACTAGACTGCATATTTTGTATATTTGCATGTTTTTTCCGTAGGTATAATGATATGCATAAAGAATACTAACTCATTTCTTGTTGTTTGGAATCTATATACAAATTCTTTTAGTGCATGTTTCTGCATATTTATGATAACTGATCATATTTTCATTTTAAAAACGTATATTAGCATATTTTACATTTTTTTATTTTAATTTTTTTTCCTTCACAAAATGTATATGTTAAGAGAACGTCTAGATGAATAGAGTACAGTTCATCCAAAAGTCGATCTCCAGAGTGTCTGGTATCTTTGCGAAAGAAGCATCCCTGCGTCATGGCCTGCCCCATCCCCTGTACCTTCCTGCTTGCGTTGAACTGTTTGTTGTTGGTATCACAACCTCATGCAAAGGACTAGGCCATGATCGCAGAGTGCCAGGAATGAAAGAAGCAGGAGTTGGAGAGAGAAATTTAGTTCTCATTAACTCTGAAATTATGATAACCCCAATTGCTAGTGCGAATTCTCCTTTAACTCGATCCACTTGTCTGTTTTGGAGTGTTGGTTCAGTTTTTTGCCAATCTTGGTAACTTAAGTGGTGTGTGAATTAAATCAAGAAAAGACAAGAGTTTAGGTGCTGCCCTTCTGCTAAGTTGGATTGCAGGAAAGAAAACTTTTGATGGGAAAATGTATTTTGCGAAGTTTGTTCAAGCAGATGAACAGTAGCAAATAATTTCAAGTGTATAAAAAAGATTTGTAAACTGCATCTCACATAAAAATTAAATCGAAAAATACAATTCTACCTCTTCTAGATTTGAAGCCAAAAAGAACAACAAAAATGATAAATTCACTGAGGAGTCATGTGAAAACCTTGTTGCATCTAATACACCTCGGAGAAAGCTGGGTAATCCCTTTTTTTTTAAAGAAATTCACCAACAGAAAAATTCCTGACGAGTTCACTTTAAGAAAAGACTACATTTATACCCTCTATGAAAAAGTGCTCAGAGAAATTGTAGATGACATAAAAGATTCCTCTGGCTTGCAATTGTTGAAACAATTGATTCCTGTGGAAGGTATGGAGTTGTGGATAAATTGGATTCCAAAAATGCTGAATCTCATTGCAAAGGACTGTGAGAGAGCATTGCGAATATTGTAGCCAGCTGAAGAGCACAAAGGGAGATTCTTGATATTTCTGATGGATAGTGCAGCATACATGCTGAAAGCGGTAGTCTTTAAGTGTTCTACCCGAAAATGCTCTACATTACTTGCGTTGTTCATGGCCTACATTGTGCTGCCCAAGAGATTTGTTTTCAGAACTTAAAGTTCAATAATTTGATTTATTCAGTTAAAAGAGTTTTATAGAAGCTCCGTCAAGAACACAGATATTCAAAGAGGAACTGCCAGAAAACATGTGTTTTTTAGCAGGAATAAAACAGTATACATACAAAGCAATGTTTGTTATGGACGGATCAGACGTATAGATGTTTTTTTGACAGGTTGTAAAATATTTGAATGTTGCTGAAGGCCACATTACTTTGCGAAATGTATTCTTTCACCAGTCATATTGGTTGGAGAACCAGCTGTTGATATCTGAAAGCATCAGTTTAACAACTTACAATTTGAATCTTCCATTTTAAGGATGTCATTACAGTTGAACCTGGGTGTCCTGCTAACACAATTTTTGAGAAAAAATGTGTAGTGTAATATTTTTTTTTTAACTATTGTTTTATCATTGATATGTTGCTATTGTCAAGAGGTATGCTATTGTCCTCACCCCACCTGCCATCCCTCTCCTACTCAATCTTCAAACTTAAACTCACCATCTTCACTTTGCTAACTATAATCTCACACTAACTCGCAGTTAGCTGGTGCTAGACCAAGAAGTCTTGGCAAAATCGAACGATGTACGAATGAACAAATGATGACCAAACAGTGTTCATTCGGTTAATTTTACGATTTTATTAAAATTTAGTGTTTATACTATAAAACTGGTTAATACAGTAGCAAACAATGACGCATCTGGGGCTCACTACTTTTCATTTAAAGTAAAAATCATGAAATTTGGTTGAGTAGAAGGCTCAAATTTCTTTCCAAACAAAAATGGGTATTGAGGGCAACGTTGCCTTCCCATCTGCCTAACACAACAGAGAGAAATTCTAAGTTGTTTAAGACTTTCTTCTAATTCATGGATATTTTGCAATAATTTTGGGAATCTAAATTAAAAAAAAATGTGACAATTGCTTTAAATAACTACACCATTCATAATGCAGGGTCCCCAAAGTTGAAACACTGGTTGATTTGGGTACTCAGCCTTGTGCGGTTTTACAAAACCTTACACCCTAGCCAGTTTGTGGTTGGATAATCTTATAATGTATATGATTGTGAATATAATCATATTTTTTTCACTGATTAATGATTTCCATAATGACCTCAGGGTTTTATCGTTAGATCTTCCAATTTTCTGCAAGTTTGTACTACTATCAGAAAATTGTTTACTTACCTTCATGACATGTTATTTCCTATTTGCACCGAACAGCAATAGGCCCAAAACTGATCCCAAAGTTACTCAACTAGTGATATACCTCAACTTTGTCATAATGTCACCGACTCTTTCCTCAAAATGCTTGTTATACAAGACTTTATCAAAAGCTTTTGCAGGTCAGTCAAGGCCACATCAATTGGTTGTTTATTATTTGGAGCTTTTGTCCAAGAATCCAAGGAACACAATAGGTTCGATGTACTGGAGCGACCCAGAACAAGGCTATGTTGAAGAATGAGATTATTTTCAATTGCTAGTTTCTGTGTCCGTAAGATAATGATCCCTCCCCATAACTTTCTCCGGGACATTTGAAGCCTTACTGGATGATGGGTTTCTGGATTTTGACAGTCTCCCTTTTTAAAACCCTTTTTTGTTATTCACATACATAAACATGCATTTAGGTAGGTCCCTAGCAATGAATGTGGGATCTAAGCTATGAATTAAATCCTTGGCCCTAATAGAAAAATTAAAATATTGCCACGAATGTTCCATTAGGTTATTTACATGAGCTGATGCTAACTTATACACACTGACATTTCTAATAAAGTCTCCAAGCTATTTCAGACAGTATTTGGTAGTTTTAAAATATTTTCTGTAGTAGATGATTATTTTGAAATATAAACTTTTCAGAGATAATGGTGGTGCATCATTTGCGACATGTTGCTCCATCTTCATAACTAAAATACTGCTGTAAATCTAGGCACTGTGTCTTTTGAAGTCATAGCTGTAGAAAATAAATAATTTTTCTAATTATTCTCTATTGCTGTTTTTAGATGCTGTTTCGTGAGGAGACTGGGAAGCATTCATTTATCATCCTCTTGGAAACATCATTTGAAATACTGAAGGCAGTGATTGATTTTGTGTACCAAGGGGAGACTCAAATTTCAGATGGGAACTTAAAGGCATTTCTGGCTCTTGCTCAGTCCTTGCAGATTAAGGGTCTGAAAGATTTTACGAAGAACTCTGTGAGTAAGGACAATGATACTTTCAGAATTATTTTACTCCTAATATTCAAAATCTTCAATAATGCTTTTTTTTATTCTTTCAGAAAAGTAAGAGGCCCTCCTGCAATACTGCTAAAAGTTGTCTTCAAGGACTATCTGAGGATAAACAAGACACCTGTGAAGTTCAGAATGTTCGTGGTAGCCACAAGGACAGCTCTGAAAATTATCCTCAGCACCATCCTTGCCGTTTGGATGGCTACCCAGAAACTGTGTACACAAACTCCTCTGTTGCCTTTAAAACATATAGTGCCTCATGTGACGAAGTGCAGTCTCCTCAAGAATATCAGATTCCTCTGGGATACGATGAAATGCCTGTAGAAACCGAAATAACTCTGAAACAGGAACCTTTGAATGCTGCATTTTCGGAAACTAGAAGTGACATAATGGATAATGTTAGAAGTAATGAACCTACACCTGAAAATTGTAAGAGTGAAATTGATACAAGAAATTTGTCTATGATTGATGAACAGCATTTGAACCAGTATTCAAGTACGTAAACTAATAATGCTTGAAATATTTACAATTTCATAAAAATTTGCGTAGACATTTTTATAGCAGATCATTACTGTTAAAAATAAATTCTTGTTTGTTTTTATAGTCAAAATTAGAAATTTGTCACAAGATAATAGTTATAAGGATGTTCTGCTAATATTTTAAAAGATTTAAAAATAAGATTTAATACAGTAAATCCTTGAACTCGCTTGACACAAATTTCACTGTAACATGAACAACACTTCAGTTCCAGCAAGGAATTATGGTAGTACGAACATTTATAATACTTGGATAACAAATGTTTATAACACTAACTGATTACTTCGGACTTTTGGAATTCATGTTAATGGGGGTTTACTATATTTAGATAGTAATTGAATAAGTATTATATCTAAAATAATATGCTGTATTTATAGTCCATTGGGCAGGTACTGAAAAAGGGAGGTTACCTGTAAAACAGTCATAAAAACTATTTCTTTGGGTGTATTGTATGTACCTAGGCTCTAGTGAAAACCCAGGGTTTGACTTCTCAGTGCTACCTCCAGGAGGTTAGAAAAAATGGCAATTTTCTTACTTCTTGCATGTTGTTTTTTTCTTTTTCCCCCTTTACAACACTTTAACCTGAAATCCTGGGGAAAAATATTTAAAATCAATTTTAAAGAAGATAAATTTTGGATAAAACATTTCTTTTGAAACCAATTACCAAGTGCTTATGAAATTGTAATCAACTTATAACAAATACTTGCAGAAACCTGTGTGATTAAATCACGTGGGAAGTTTAAAGCCGACTCCTTTTACTTTTCCGGATATTTATTTACCGCATCCATTATTTAGTCAGGAAAAGAAATGCATTCTGTCGATAGTGTAACATCTCCCTAGTTTTGCCTGGCGTACGTTATGCCAAACTCCCCAAAACTACCCTGCTCCTTGCCACCGTCCTCACTCTGCTCTGCCTTGCCCAACCCTAACCACCAGGTTGTACGTGATGTCAGCATTTCAAATAAAATATTTTTTTATATTATTAACGTTTATATAGAAAAAAGGAAACTACATATGCTGACATTGAGGACTTTGGCTTTCAAATAACACTTTATTTGCTGAGATTGATTGAGTAGTTCATCTGGAAAAGTGATGTTTACATATCAAGTTTACGAAAAAATGTATGTGATAATTATTAGTATATGTAATACTTTTATTTATCGCACCATCAGTGCAAACTTTGCCACACAAATGTGTTCCCATTGCTGACAAAATTCATGTTTAAAAAAATAGATGGGTGTGTATATGCGTGTTTGTATTCTAGCTTAACTCTTCAGTACAGGAACAATGACATTTCAACAAAACTTGATGTACATTATTAGTGGGAAAAGTGTTCTGTGGTGGGAAGATGATGTCCCTCAAGGTGTGGGTGGGAAGAGTGACACTTTACAAACAAAATCATTATGAAACCCACAATACTCATTCTGCATAAAATGTGCGCTGAGTGGGTGCAGTGGCCATGATGGACGGTAATTTATAGATCGTTGTGATAAATAAATATATAATTTTAAAGAGAATCAAATTTTATGCTTTTAATGTAACAGCTACAGTAATGTACAGCCCCCAGAACAGAACAGAATAAAAAAGGTGTAGGATCAAGATTAGTATGTGGTGTTGGGGCCGGTCACTTGATTATTGGGACCTGCCTCTTCCCCTGCATTTTAGTTTCATTTATAGTGTTTAGCAGTAGTACCGATTAGTGTCCTACATTAGCGTGAAGTTTGTTGCTGTAATATAACCTGCATTGTGGAAACATAAGAACTTGACTGAAAGAGGGACTACTGTGAAAAAGAAAGAGATTCCAAGTTTCAAAATCCATTTAAAAAAAATTACCTTAAAGATTAGTGCGATGTGTGGTTTAGAGTGCTTATCAGAAAAGTCCAGTTGTAAATATTGAAATATATTGTTACAAAGTCTGATTAGTATTGCCATCAATCATGAAGTTGTGGATCTTCCTAATAGTACTATCAGAAGTACCAAGACATTTATTTCTAGAGGTTTTGACAAATACGACTGAAAACGTATCATTTTCCTTTGTGGATGTGATATGTTCATCTAGTGTAGGCAATGGAAGGAAATATTGCTGATGCAGGTGAAATATTTTTGTACAATAAAGAGATAATGAAAATGAGGTCACTGAACGTTCTCTGCGACCAAGTACTTTCAAAGTTGGTGATAAACCTAAGTTTTGCCTTGTCAGAAATCCACATAATGGTGATGCAGCCCTCTAACCTAGATTTTACACCAATCATGAAGTCAAGCTAGGGAAGACAAAATATTCCTGAGAATTAGAGTGGACATCTAGCATGTGTGTATGTGATTAATAAATACGAAATACACATTAAGAACCTTAACAACATATAATCAAATGAGGCATGTAGCTGCAGAGAATCTGAATTGAAGTGCAAGCATAGTTCTGAGCGTGCATATGACAGTTCTCCGGAAACTGACAATGCTGGGAATAACATTTCATTCATCGATTAAAATTTTGCTGATGAGAAATCCATCGAAATCTTTTCTTATTATGTTGTAGAAAGTAATGAATTTAATGTGGCATGTGAATCTGAAAGATCAAGATAGTTTTTCTTTTTTCTGAATTTGTTTCTTCTGTGCAATTCCTCAGTAATAATGAATGTAGTCAACACCAGTTATAGTGAACTTCTGGGGACTAATATTTTTGGTTCACTATATCTGATGACAAAATGAAATAGAATTTCTCCATATAGATTGATTTTATTCATATAGAGATACAGGAAAATACATGAACAGTACGATCTGAAAATTTCAATATCTTTATTTATCCTTAAAAAAAATCAATTAAATTCAGTTGTTTGCTTCGTGCATTTTTCATTAGTAATTTTTCTAGACACTTCTCCAGAGATCATGCTCTTTTCATACTTGATTCTGCATTGTCCTCTGTGTCTTCTGTATTGTAATACAGTCTTCATACCCTTCAATGCCTCTTACACTGTTGGAACACTAACCCGCTCTCCGAAGGCCATTTTACTGGCCTAATAATATTCGAGATGTTTTCGGTAACAGGATGGCGCAAGCGGCTAATGAAACTGATCGCTTTCCCAAGTAGCACGGGGGATATCGTCAAGCTGTGGCAGTGGTGTGCTTCCTGTCATCTACGTAGGACTCAGAGCACTTTGACCCACAGACTATCAAGTAACACCAAAATCTGAAGAAGCAATCTGAAGTTGCCGTGGCCAGTTGGAGCCCATGCAGGACACAGCCTTTGTTTCCACAGTGAAACTTGAGCTGCATAAGGTCATCACTAAGGTGCCCATTCCCAGTCCGGGACCTCATCGCAGGGGAGACTTCTTTGATTATGACCTTTGGCCGATGATTTTTTTTCAAGCTGCCCAGTGTTGGAATTTGCGCCACTGAGGTGATATATTGTTTTCCAGAAAGGAATTAATTTCCCCAACATATTTTGTATGTTCACTACAACTGAGGTTCATGTTCACTACAATCGAATCTTCTTATGCTTATATTTAATGGAAGTGAAACAGGACCAATGACTTAAGTTCGCTAAAACTGAGGGTTTGCTATATCCAAGTTCACTATAACCGGAGTACCCAGTACCAACTGTATCAAGTTTTGTCAAAATGAAATTATTCTCATTCTTAGTATTATAAAGAGTTAAGGTGCTTCTGTACAAGTATACACATCCTTCAGTTTTTTAATGTATTAATATTTTTGGCAATAGTTAAATTTGTGAGACTATTTTTGCACTAACGGTGAGTTAATAATGATAATAATAATAATAATAATAATAATAATAATAATAATAATAATAATAATAAATATATTTATTTTAACCCAATTGTAATATTGTAAACAAGTGTATTTTTAAACACATTTTGGAGAAATGAAATAATAGCAGGATCTGGGAGGTTGAATTCTCTGGGTTTTTAACTAGTTCCTGGGTACTTACAACAAGCTTTTATGACCCTTTTCCTGGTTAAATGTACTTGCTGACTAGTCTAATAATTTTTCTATGTTACATTTGTAGATAACTTAAAATTTATTCATTTATAACAATGTGTGAGAACACTTTTATATTATTTTTAATTAATGAAGAATATTACGTTGGTTTATAGTTAAAATGCAATGCAGCATAATTAAAGCATTATTGTAAATAAGTTTTCTGAAGATGTTGCAAATCGGTGAAGTTTTGTTCTGTTATAGGTTATAATTATTCCAAGCCTTTTGTTTCCCCTCTTCTTTTTTAATTCATTAATTTGTGCATTTGATCAAGTAAAACAATTAAAGTCTGCACATAAAAAACCACAATTTAGAAAATTTGTGATGAAAATTAGAAAGAATATTTAGTTGGTTTAAACCAGTGATATAAAAAAATTATGTGGTGTAAATTAATCATGTAAATAATTGCCACATTATTTAAAATAATTTTCCTCTTTGTTCAGGGAAGGTTGGTATGTTACTTATTTAGAATGACACTAGCTCTCAAATAATCATAGTCTTTTAATTTGTTTGAAGGTCGTAGAGAGTTGTCTCATGGAAAAATGGAATCGTCAGTGATGCTACCTTCACAACAGCAATTGAGCGAACAAATGTCCTCTGTACAAGATGTTACTGAGGAAGATGAACCTTTGCAGGCTGAGATTTTGGTCCCCAAAAGTGAATATGTGGATGATGATGAGAGTGAAGAACCCATGGATGAAGCTGATTTGTCAGGAAATGATAAAACTGAAACAGACCAAGAAACGGATCCAGTCCATGGTGAACAAGACCCTGACCAATGCTCAAGTAAGTAGAATTCATTCACTTTTTTATTGCTTTTGACAAAGTATTAGGAAAACCTGGGTGTGTCACTCAGAGAAATTGATGACCCTGGAAATAATTTTAAGGTAGGTTTTGCATCTACTGCAGTACTAGAGAGTATCTAGTACATGCTAGTCATGACAGAAGTGTGCAGTATCCTGCCAATTTGCAAACGATTCACAGAAATTCCTTTCTCTCAAGAGTGCACTTACCATGCCTTCTTGAGATTACCACTCACAATGTCTGTCCAGTGGAGAGATGTTGGCTAGCAATGGAGAAGTGAGAGTTCAGTTAAGATGGAGGCAAAGAAGAGACTGATGGCAGTTTTTGTTTTTTAATACACTTCTTTGCAAAAGAAGAAAAAATGTGTGTGAGAAAGATAATTATCTATCAACCGTGGATGAGTAATTGCCTGCCACTTGACAAAGAATTTGAAATAGAGATGCACAACATTTTAGACAAATTTGTAAACAACACATTGTTTAACCTAATGTCAAAATTTCAAGAACACACACAATAGTTTCTACTAGCAAGCTACTTTTTAAACGTTTTATTTTAATATCCAATATAAATGATTGCACTAAAGGTTCTGAGAAAATTTGTTTGATTATCTGGTTCTGTAAATTAGAAATTTACTTTTTTTCGTTCTGGTATACATATGTATGAATGAGTAATATATGTAATATAAAGAAATTTATGTAATGCTGCGGAAAATCAATATTTCAGTGGAAAATCATGTTTGGGGTTTCCCTGATAGTTTCGTTTCCCTTAACCTTCCAAAATGTCTGCCCATCTATCCGTGCATCTGTCTGTAAGCTATACTAGTGCCTACACTATTTGGACAATTTTTACAAAAATGAATATTCTCCGGTTGATTTGGCTTGACTTGAAGCTCTGTGATTTTGGAAAACATTTTTTAATGTTTTGGAGGTACTTAACTTAAAGCCCTTGGATCATTTGCAAGATTTTCTTAAAAGTAGTACTAAATTTTTTTGTTAAAATTTCCTCCCATAATAGAGTGAAATACGTACAAGAGAGTCTGTCATTCTGCAGCAATGTGTACTTTTTTAATAGTTCATTGGATTTGTGCAATTTTCGTTACTTCCTCTTTTTTCCTATTTTTTCAAGTCAGGACTGCTCGTGTCCCACAGAGCAGCAAAGCACACATACATCATAAGCCTGGTATTGTCATTATAATTTATTATTGAAATATAGGGGATTTTCTCCCTTTTCATATGTCCACTGCTTGGCAGTGACTATATATCAAGGCAACAAGCGTTGGAAATTCGCAGATGCTCGCAGTCACTTCCAGCATGATGTCGTGCAGGCATGTCCACTAGCGAGTAGTTCAACCTTGTACTCTTACATTGTTTTTTTTCTTCAAATGAAATTTGTTCTCAATTATTTCTTTAATTGTAATGTCTTGTACATTTTAAAAAACTATGAGTATCACATAATTTTGTTTGAAATATTACCAGTTTTAAAAACAAGATTTTCTGAAAAAAGGTTCCATTTTTTTTTTCAACTTGTTGTTAGGATACTTCTAAATGCACAGAATAACAAGACATAAATGTCATTTTGATGTATTCTTTTGATTTTTCAAAAATTACACAATTTTTTTTAATGTCTCTCACATGATTAATATTTACATTAGGGATGTTTTTTTTTTTTGTAAACAAATTATTGCATATGTGAGTACAAGTAAAGTTCAAATAATACCTATAAAGGTTCTCGAAATCTCAAGTTTTTTGTGAAATTGAGCTCAAAATTGGGCATTTTTAGAAACACTCAAACGACATTTTCTTGAGTACAGCTCCAAATATGTCGATGAAAATTTGCTTACAGGAACGGGTTTTCGTGTTATACAACATTCTTAGTCATATTTTAATTATACTATTATTTATTTATTCAGTAGTGACTTAAGTTAAAATTTATATTATAAAAATAATAGTATTAAATTGCACAAGGAATTAAGCCTGGGTGCCCTTCTACATTACTAACAAAACAATATGTACATAAATTAACAAAATGATTTATACATAAAAATTACTAAAATACATAAAAAGAACTAAAAAAAAAAAATTGGTGTGAAGTTTAACGGAAATTACTTTCAAAGTCTTTTGGAAATCTAGAATGTGTTTTATTCAGTTGGTACATCTAGAATTAATTACATTATATGCACTTCTCCACATAACAACTGTGCAGGTGGCACCTATACTGCGGTTTTTACATAGCTGGACTTCAAGGGCACTGAAGGCCCATCACCACGGTAGCATTTAGGCATGCTTTTTCGTGTCTTTCTCAGTTGAGCCACTAGAGTCGCTTCATCTGCGGCACTGCTTGATACGGTCGTGAGCATGCGACACCTAGAGGCAGAACTGAAAAATACGCGAAAATCCGTGCTTAAATGCTACCATGGTGACAGGCATTCAGTGACCTTGAAGTCCAGCTAAGTAAAAACCGCAGTATAATCAAAGTAAGGCATAATAAATAATAATTATTTTTAGTTAAATAAAGTTTTTGGCTTGTAGAAAACATAAATATCTCTATTTATTTGCTGTAATATTAGTGTATTTGGATCACTTTAGTTTGTGTCAATATATATCCTTACGTATTTAGAAAAGCAAACTGTTTAAACTGGGACATGCGCAATTAACATTTTCTTGTTCTATGTATTACTGTTTTTTTCAAATCAAACATAATCAGTTAACTATTTTGATAACTACATATAAGATACAGACAGTTTTTGAGATATTAAGTGTTAAGAAGTTCACATTTAAACAATTTGCTATATTGCTAATTTTTGAGGAGGGCTAGTGTTTTAACATTTATCCCTTTTATGAATAAACATGCATTGTCTGCAAATTAAATAATTCCTTTTTTGGAAAAATTTCAAAATGATCATTTATATATAAAATAAAAAGTACAGGCCCCAAAATGATGTCTTGTAGGACTCCACAGTATCCATTCCATAGGTAAGAATTAGTTCATCACTTGCGACGTTTATTCTATTTGTTTCCTGTTGGGAACATAACTATAGTTTGGTAGCAGGTCCAGGGTCTCCTGATTTAAAGATAGATATTATCTCTGCTTTTTTCAAATGTTTAGGAAATATCCCTACCTGTATGCATTTATTGAACTAATGTACTTAACGGCTTAATTGTTTTGAATTTACCATTCACATAATCATTCAACTCCAACAGTGATTCACATTTATTAGGGGACTGAAAATTTGAGAAATTGTGAAAAAATTTCTTTAAGGCACTGATAGGTAGCAGCTGAGATAAGAGGGGCAAAACTGAAAAGCTAGCCCAGATCAAGGAGATTAAAAAACTAGCTAGTATGAGAAAGTGTATGCCATTTGTAGCACCACTAGTTTCTTTTTTTGTTAATTCATGGGAATCTATTTTTAATTTTGGATGTTGTTGAGAATAATCCGTATTTGAAATGTGCGTTTGCTGGGATATTGTGTAATGAGATTAAAAGGTATGTATATGTTTTAACATTGTTTGGCGGAGTTAGTTTCTATGTTTAACGCAGAATGTAGTTGTATTTCTAATGAATGGAGGAGTGTTTATGGAGTATTATGTGTCAGCATTTAAATTTAAAAAAATGAATTCTGAAAGCAAGGCTATAGCATTTTAAAAATTAAAATTTAGCATTTTATAGCATTTTTTGAAAAAAATATTATATAAAGAGAGGACTCTTTGATGGGGAAAAAAGATTTTCCCATTCAAATTAGAAAATAAGGGAAACGTTTAATATTTAACCATTTGTGAACTTCTACAAGTGTAAAAAAGAAAGGAGCATAAAAAACATAAGTAACATGTGCACCATAGGCGTGGGGCCTTCCTGTGTACAGTGAACTGAGGAATCCAAGACCCCTTGAGGTGACTGAGTGCTCAGGCTTTCAGGATCATTTTTTTAATTGTTCTTATTATTCTTTTACTTTGTTTTATCATGGCCATTTCGCACGTTCTGTGATTGATATCGCATTTTATTGCAGATTGAAAACCTTCAGAAATATACTGCTCTGACTGTCGAAACATACAATTACCAATTTTTTCAGTGGATAACATTTCAGATTTTTAGCAATTGCTAAAATCTACCATCTCTAGTCATGATTACATTATAATGGGGAGATTGCATTGTAAAGAACTAGGAACGTTCTGTTTTTAGGAGGTATTCTGTTCATTTAAAGATACAATTTAAGTAATCTTTAGTTTTCTTGTGTAATTTTGTCTTCTTTTGTTTGTTTTTGCAAGCAGTCAACTTTTTGAACAAATAGTTTTAGTGGTTGAGGGATAGTTATTGAGCACAATAGGAAGATTTTTGCCAAACATTTGCCACATTTTAATATTATTTTCCATTTATCTTCCCATAAAGTTATTTTGTTTATTTCTTATAGAATTGTTGAAATGGTTTTTAGACAACTGTTTGAAGTTGATATCATCAGCATATACAGCTGTTTTATTTAAAGTTGTTGGAAAATCTGCTGTGACTCTTAAATAATGTTGCTGATAATAGGCTGACTTGTGGTCTGCCTGATGTAATTTTGGGGTGGAATACATTCAGTTTATTCTTACTGAAAATACTCATTAAAAACATATTATCTTCTCCAAGTACAGGAGGCAGACATGATTCTTATATTTTATATATCAATCCTTAGGGCCAAACTCTGTCAAGAGCAACTGTTCAAGAAAACTGCTAGAACATGCTTTCTTATTGTAATGTAATTTTTAAAATTTTTATTTATTCAATTATTTATTTAGTTTGTTCAGGATTATATATATTCAGTAATTCTTAGAAGTTGGTTTTGTCAGGTGTTAGTCTTTGAAACCAAATTGGAAAAATGGAATGTATGATATTTAATTTAATGATTTCAGCAGCCGCTTTAGTATTAATTTCTCTTACTTTTACTTTTCTTTAAATAGGAACAAGACTTATAGATCTGTAATTATCTGGGATTGCTAGATTTTTGCTGGGTTTTGGTATCAGCATTACTATATTTTTCTGTTTTTTGTGGTAGTGCATAAGTCATAACATTGAGTTAAATATTGCTCTAGACAAACTAATTGCTTGACTGTGTTTGTAGTAGAACAGTTTGTATTCGGTATATTTCAACTATTTTTTTCCTAGAGAGGTGCTTAACTACATTCTAGGTATCATTTGGGTATGTATATTTTACTGAGTGAGGTGCCATAGTCAATTATAATTTAATTGACTTTATAATTATGGATTTGATTTGGTTTGCATTGTTATTGTTTTTATTTACATTTAGAGCGTTTTTTTAATGTTCATTCAGAATACCACATTTTCCTTTTGTTGTAGCCCTTTTTTATCTAATTTCTTTCACTTTAGTATAATTGTGGTTCTTTTAGTATGTTATGTAACCATCCATAAGCTTGCCATTGACTTCATACTTTGTGTTTCTTTTAACCATATTAGAATATGTGTTGTCTCTCATCATAATGTATGTTTCATATAAAAATAGTGGTACTACATCACATATTTTCTTATTTTAATTGTAATGGTTACATGAAATTCTAATATTGAAATTTTTGCAATTAACATTTGACCCTTCTCTTGAACGAAACGATGCCCTAAATATTCGAAAAAAATCAATTTTAATTTTTTTATTCAAAAGTTTCGAAAAAATGTCTCCTCTGCAGTTGAATTCAATGTATTGTGCTGTATTACTTGTTTATCAGGCGTTTTTAAGGCAATCTTGTGGACTCATTTTTTAAAAGTTGTCTCGATCTCTTTCTAAAACATTTTTGTTAACAGTAAAGTGATAGCCAACGCCACAGCATTAGATCGTTGGTGCTCTAAGATGCAGTGTTTCTCAAAGGCGTACTGGAATTGTTTGTTGTTAAAGCCTGATTTTCACAGTATAATTTACCTCCAATTTCGCTTGTACAAAATCCCGAACGACGGAACTGAACGCTTTTTCTTGTTGGAAATATGCTTAGGTTTTGGTATTAAATTCATACAATTTGCTCACAGCTCTACTGGTGATGCCCTCGTTACTCGACGCTGCAAGACATCCTTTGCGGGTCGTTTCGTTTGTTTTTATTAGGTTAGGCTAATTTGGAAGTTAGGTGATTGTTTTACTGCCAAAACTGTTGTTGACCTACCCAAGCGTATGGTTGCAAATCTATATACAAATAAAAGGGAATGTGCGTATGTGTGTTGCACATAGACGCAAAAACTACTCGACCGATTTCGCTGGAATTTTAACACTTTGTTCTTATTGATAATGGGAGTGTTTAAAGAGTGGGTTGAATTAAATAGGACATGTGGGGGCGTTGTTCATGATTTATTATTTTTTGACGACTCAAGCGCCCCTGAACTCAACGCAACCCGCCACACAATCAATGCTTAAGGCTGTCTTCACGGCATACACATATGCCCCTGCGATTGTGAAATATCGGAAGGATTTGAATCTGGGACAAGTAAATTCAATTTCTCCGTGGTAGTGTCATAGCGAACGCATGCCCAAATTTGCGGAACGTTTTGACAAGAGGATACTTGACAACCATGTCCAAACGTGATTAACAATCAGTTGTGTTTGATGGGCAATACGCTACAATAGCGAACCATTGCCGGGTCCACTAGTAAGACATAAATTTCAGGAAACGCCGCAACTTTTCATTTCGTGCGCAGAATCAAACGCGCTGGGCATGCGATTACGCGCTGCTCCATTCGACTTCACGAAACTAATGGTGATAGGCGAAACGTGGTCACCCAAATTACATGTAGACGAGAAATTTCTTCCGAGTGTATAGTGCAACCCCCTCACGTCATCAGTCGCTGTCTGGACGAGAATTCTAGCGGCCGGTTGCGCTGATCGGTAGTTTTCTGTGGTTTCTACAATCAACACCAGGCGAATACCGGAGCAGTACGCTAACAGGCCCCTGACCACACGCGATCTTTCCTTCTCCTTTCTTGTCCTACCCTCACCCTTACACCCTGACATGCACTACACTATCACAACGTTAGAGCTTCCCCCTGCTGGGGCGATGCTCCGCTTGTTGGGGAAATCTCAAGCCGACGTAGGCCGGTGTCGTGGAAGATCACCGCCACCTCCCGCGTCAAAACATGCACTATTCTTACGGAAATAATCTCCGCATGTCATTTTTATCGATTTTTAAGAAAAAATTTAATGAGAATTACGCCGTGTAAATCAGGCTCAAAAAAGCGTTTTATCTGTTTAGGTGCAGACGGCCTCTTGCCAGCGAGCGAGCACGCAGACGAGGGCCAGGGCGCCAGCAAGGGCCAGCCCTCGGGCGGGGAGGGCAAGCGGCCGCTGACCTGCGACGTCTGCGCGGCGACCTTCACCTTCCCCAGCCACCTCGCCATCCACATGCGCATGCACACGGGGGAGCGACCGTACCCTGCGAGGTGTGCGGCGATTCCTTCATGAGATCGTACGATCTCGTTACTCACATGCGCCGGCACACGGGCGAGCGGCCGTACGTGTGTGACGTGTGCGGCATCGCGTTTTCCCAGTCGGGCACCCTGGCCACGCACAAGCGCACGCACACCGGAGAGCGGCCGTATCGCTGCGACGTGTGCGGCAAGGGGTTCGCCCAGTCGGGCAACCTCGCCGTCCACAGACGCACGCACACGGGCGATCGCCCGTATCGCTGCGACGTGTGCGGCAAGGGGTTCGCCCAGTCGGGCAACCTCGCCGTCCACAAACGCACCACACCGGGAGCGAGTACCCTGCGATGTGCGACAGCGTTCGCGGGCCGCACCTCGCCGCACAGCCACGCACACCGGGGATCCGTATCGGTGCGACGTGTGCGGAAAGGTTCCCAACGCAACCAGTTTCGCCCACACAAAAAGTGGCACGCGGAAGAGGGGCAGAGGTAATTTCACTTGGACGTCAGGGGTGTGGTGTTCGCCCGTGAAATGAAATTCAGCTCCCGGACTGGAGGAGCGATCGTTCGGCTGCGACGCGTCATCCGCGCCGTTTCTGGAGAGATGCTTTCGCGCGACGCTGCTGCCTCCGCTGGACTAGTGGACTCCGATTGAGAACGGCTTCATCCGAAGTCTCTCGGGGCGCCAATGAGAAGCACCGGACCCCGTCAAACAGCCACTGCCCGGTAGAAAGGAAGGTTGCTCGAGTCACCGCTGTGGGCGCCGGCGGCCGCAAGGCAGTCAACATACGAGGGCTCCTTCACATGGAGCCACTTGATGGCGCCACCCAGAAGCGCTGGGCCCCTTCAGACAGCCACTGCCCGGGGAAGGAAGGTTGCGCGAGTCACCGCTGTGGGCGCGGCGGCCGCAAGGCAGTCAACATTAAGCCTCCTTCACAGGCCTTGGGGCCACCAGAAGGCTGGCTTCAGCGCCTGCCGGGGAAAAAAAGGATCATACCGTTGCGGGCGGCGGCGGCCGCAAGGCAGTGTAAACAGCTAACTCAGTGGCGCGTCCGAGTGGACAAGTGAGAAAACTGCCATTTACAACTGTTCTGCTGGCGTTGGCGTATCTGTTCTGCGGGTGGCTGATTGCTCCGTTGCGCCGCATGTGTGAATACCTCCATTTAAACCAATGCTTCGCCAGCAGACGCGCCGCTCGGAAGCGCTGGTGAGTGGCTCCGTGTGAAGCGCCTGCTATATCGTTTTGAGGAACGGCCAAGAGCCACAAAAGGGAACATTTGAATCGATCTGACTGACATTTATGTATCCAAGTAAAATAATTGTGATATTCTCCTGCCCTGTTAAGAGAAATCGGGAGTAGTGGGGTAAACTGTACCAAGAGCAATTTTTTTCTTATTATATAAAAGTTTTAATTAAATGTGTTAACAATCTAATTTGAATGGCGATTAATCAGAATTTCCCAAATGTTAATAGAGCGTTATGCCTCACTGATCTCTATTTAACTAGACTTCGATTTATTTAGTCCTGCACTTGTAAATCAGCTGTTACGGTGTCATCCAATAGGGAGCTTACACGTTTCTACAATGACGTCACTGGTGACGTTTAACCTCCTGATTGGATGACACCATAACAGCTGATTGACTTTCAGTGCTCCTCTAAATAAATCCAAGTACAGTTAGACAATTGTGATTAGTATGCTGCTCGAAATTGTACTGCTTTAGGAATTGTCTATGAATTAAGTTTAGCTATGCTTTGAATTATAACAAGAAATTTACAAAATAGTTGTATTTAAATAAAATGTTGAAGCCTTGCATTGAAACTAAAATCATTAACATTAATTATAACATAATTTAATGTTTTGTATTGTCTTCTTTCAGGCTGATATTGTTTATTTAATAAATCTGAAGAGGTAAACAAACCAGCCAATATTTTTAAAATATAACGTAAATTTTTACTGTAATTTAAATTTCCTATGTCGTAATATACAGGCTGTCACAACTTTAGCACCTCCTGCGGTTTTTGAACTGTTGAAGCTATCGCAATGCAGTTTTCACGAAAATGCAGGAGGGAATGGGACTAATTAATACATGTATTCATTTCTATTTTATCATTTGCATTTTTTCGAGATATTGAGGTAACGTTTTTTAAAATGAAACTATACATATTTTTTGATTTATCATGAGCGTAAAAAGACTAATCCAATGATATACATATTGTCATATGTTAGATAAGCCTTTTTTGAGTAATTTTGATTCTTGCGACTCGTATTTAACGGATGTTGTAAAGCTTCGGGCACGTGCTAGCAGGGAGAGCGCTGCGCGACTTGGCTGGTGGACTGTTACATTTAAAATGTAAGTTAAACACAGTCGGAGTCGCAACCACGAATCGCAAAAAAATCAACTTCCTCGCCGGAACGCAACAATCCACCGGGGTGCCTCCCCATTTAATCCTGGATAGGGCCACCCTGCCAGCTCGGCTCAGGGCTACTAGCTTGTTCGAGCTAGGGCTGGAGTCTTACAGGAGAGTTTTACTCCCCAATGATGGGCACCTAGGCTCTTTGGCCATTATCCTCCCTACTCCCGCCTCGCGAGAGAACAAGAACATCTTTGTGCTGGAATCCGGATTCGCAGGAACGCAACAATCCACTGGGGCCCCTCTCCATTCAGCTGTCTGAGCTAAGGCTAAGCGCCTCTTACAGTGCGTGAAGAAACCTTTCTCCATATCCATAAGTATCGGGCACTGTTACGGAGAAGCCAAGTGTCAAACTGTGGGCCACCCGGACTAAGGTGGCTGGGGCCCCCAACCGTCGCTGCGCTAACGACGTATCGCCAGGATCTAGAGCAGCCTGACGGATTTCAGTGTCCTCGTCGGACTTCTTTATGTGGGTGCGGGGTAGAGTCCAACCCCCCCCAATCCTGCTTCGAAGTCGGGGGTAGGAGCCCAACTTGTGTGTTACCAGCCAAGCCCTTTTAACCAGGCGCTAAGCTCCGTCACTTCACTTCATCCACCTTAGCTCTATAGGAGAATTTTCCTAACGATGAGCCAAAGTGACAGTTCGCGTTACAAGTAAACATCGCATGTTTAGGAGGATTTTCCGAAGAATGAGCCAAAGTGACTGTTCGCTAAACAAGTGAACATCACATGTATAACAGCGTGAGTGCCGCCGAGAAACGTGTCGCGGTGGATGTTTTAAGTCTCCATCAAGGATCTCAGACCCTCATGCTGTCTGTTCCTTCCTGCGCGGCTTCTCACCATTGTAAGACTTTTCTATTTTTAGATGTAAGGCTGAAATGAGCATTTCTGTCAAATGTTAAAGCGTTCTGTGTAAATCGACCCGCCATCCTCCCTCCCACCTGCGTAATTGCAGTCCCCATCGAAGGGAGAAGGTGGCGCGCTATTGTGTATCTAGTAATACAGGCAGATCATGTGCCATGTAGAGGCCATATTTTTTTTATCATTCACGCGAGGACACATGCGTTTGCACTGTGTTGCTTATTTTTAAAGAAAAGATGGCGTATGGGTCATCCATTTATGAAAGCAATGAATTTGATATAATGTACGAGTGCCAGTATACACTGTTTTCCTCTGGGTACGCGCCCATTTCTCTTCGAATGTATAAAAAATCCTCAAACTTTCACGAAAAAAGTGGCCAATGTAACAGGTGTATGGATTTTTGCACTTCGTTTTTAAAGATGAACAAACGGTAAATTGTGATTTACTTGAGCCCGTAATTAACTGTAAACGGTTAATACGCCACATCTTTCTGCTATTTATTTTGAAAATATTTCTGCTTATTTATTTTGATACCGTTGTAAAAAAAGAACAAAAAACAGTTAAAACCGTATGTGACGTAAACGGGAGAGGTACAATCTGCATATTTTTTCGTCCAATGTACCTTCTAGTGTTGTAAAAGATGGCAAGCCGAAAGCTATTTTCTCTTATAATAGCGTATGAAAAGATAATTTCGAATTAAACAGTTAATATATTTTTCAGGTTTGACAGGCGAATGGCAAAACAAAGATCATCAAAATGTTAATACAACACTCGGCTTTTCAAAGAGAATCCATTATAACAACGTTCGTTTCAGACTATATAGGGAATGCACTCTATGTTGTAGTTGAACTTTCTTTTAGTTTGTGATTTTTTTTATAAAGAAATGAATTCGAAATGAGATGAAAGATGAAAAAAAGTGTAAAATTATTGTATTGATAAAGGATTAAATTGGTTAGTTACAAAAATGAATATGTATTTTATTGATGCTAGTTACCATTCTCTGCTACAGATCCTTTACATCATGAAAATGCATGCTTTACATCATATTTTTTGGTGAAAGCCTTCGAAAATTTCTGAAAAAAATATTGAATGGGTCCTATCCAGTACTTTTCGCGGTAAGCCCTGCAAGTGACTGCAAGATAATGGGAGAGCACCACAATGCCGCCATCGAGACTCGAACCCTAGAACCCCCTTGTCAGACTGCAGTGGCAACTTCTCCTGAGTCATCTCAGCCGGTAATAGTGTTAAAACGTAGTAAACCATCGATCTTAAACGTTAATTTCAAACATTTCTCACAATCGATCAGAAACCAAGTTACCACCACCCTACAAGACGTTTTCTTCTCAACAATCCCCTTCGAAGCTTTCTTTTCATCCGCCCCCTTTCAATGACTTTCCTGCATCTGATCGCCCAGGGATGCTTCCACTTTAACATCTCCGAAATTATATTAACGAACGTCAAGGTACATCAGACTCAAGCACTTCGGTTGGTGACAACTCTGTAGCTCACGAGGGATTGATACTAGACGGGCCACGAGTGTATACTTGGGTTTTCGTAACGTAATCTTCAAAATTGAATAAGTCACGAATAAGTCTTTCTCGGTCCTACCTCAAGATGTCGCATGATCGCGGCCGTATCAAACAATGCTGCAGATCAAGCGACTCTAGCGGCACGATTGAGAAAGACGCGAAATGCCGTTTCATATTTCATCTTGAAGATAATAGTCTCAAGCGCCACGTTACGAAAACCCAAGTATACCCGAGATAAAGGATGGCATCCAATGGCAGCAAGGGCTTCAAGCCCCCGATAATGAAAACAAAAAAGCTCTTATCTCTGTTCACCTCTGTTTATACGAGTGCATTGTACATTGAAGTTGGTTTCCGGGGAAGCCGAGTCTGATTTCAACGTTTGATCAGCTTTATAATATTTATTTTAATTGTAAATTACTATTTTTATAACGTATTGAATCACTGAAAAAATAACGCTGTTCGTTTTTTAGATGACGCGTAAGATGTTATGATGAACTTGATGACGCCTGATAGTTGTGTAGTACAATGGAGAAATGCAATTAATTTCTAAATAATTACGAAATATATTGAAGTTTCTGTTACCAGTATTTTGAAATAATTCGGCAGACTCTTTGAACGAAATTATTCTGTTAAGGTAAAAAATGGCGTATTTTATTAGTTTTCGCGAATAGCACGAAAACGAAGCCATAAACAGGAAAATGACCTGCACCACTGAAATCGCCGTTAAATTTCGAGTCAGGTGCTGACTTTAAGAAAAATCCGTGTCCGGTCGAAATTTGAAAAATTCAACAGGTGGGGTTGAACTTTCCCGATTTGGCCAAGAAATCAGGATCGACTTTAAACGATCATATCTCCTACAAAAATGCGAGTTTTTGCATTCTGAAGCTACCAGCGTGTTCCCCATGTTCTGGGCTTTCAGAATATATGGTCATTTGTTACATTCGGACGCAAAGTACGATTTCTAGAAGCTTTAAGGTAAAAATGGCGTATTTTATGAGTTTCGCGAATAGCACGAAAACGAAGCCATAAACAGAAAATGACCTGCACCACTGAAATCGCCGTTAAATTTCGAGTCAGGTGCTGACTTCAGAAAATCCGTGTCCAGTCGAAATTTGAAAAATTCAACAGGGTACGTTGAACTTTCCGATTTGGCCAAGGAAATCAGGATCGACTTTAAACGATCATATCTCCTACAAAACGCGAATTTTGCATTCTGAAGCTACCGGCGTGTTCCCAGATTCTGGGCTTTCAGATTATATGGTCATTTGTTACATTCGGACGCAAAGTACGATTTCTAGAGGCTTTTAGGTAAAAATGGCGTATTTTATGAGTTTTCGCGAATAGCACGAAAACGAAGCCATAAACAGAAAAATGACCTGCACCACTGAAATCGCCGTTAAATTTCGAGTCAGGGTGCTGACTTTCAGAAAATCCGTGTCCGGTCGAAATTTGAAAAATTCAAACGTTGACTTTCCGATTTGGCCAGGAAATCAGGATCGACTTTAAACGATCATATCTCCTACAAAAATGCGAGTTTTTGCATTCTGAAGCTACCGCGTGTTCACATGTTCTGGGCTTTAGATTATATTCATTTGTTAAATTCAGACGCAAAGTACGGTTTCTAGAAGCTTTAAGGTAAAAATGGCGTATTTTATTAGTTTTCGCGAATAGCACGAAAACGAAGCCATAAACAGAAAAATGACCTGCACCACTGAAATCGCCGTTAAATTTCGAGTCAGGGTGCTGACTTTCAGAAAAATCCGTGTCCGGTCGAAATTTGAAAAATTCAACAGGTTGAACTTTCCCGATTTGGCCAAGGAAATCAGGATCGACTTTAAACGATCATATCTCCTACAAAATGCGAGTTTTGAATTCTGAAGCTACCGGCGTGTTCCCCATGTTCTGGGCTTTCAGATTATATGGTCATTTGTTAAATTCGGACGCAATGTACGGTTCCTAGAAGCTTTTAGGGAAAAAATGGCGTATTTTATGTGTTTTCGCAAATGCACGAAAACGAAGCCATAAACAGAAAATGACCTGCACCACTGAAATCGCCGTTAAATTTCGAGTCAGGTGTGACTTTCAGAAAAATTCGTGTCCGGTCGAAATTTGAAAAATTCAAAGGTGGGGTACGTTGAACTTTCCCTGATTTGGCCAAGGAAATCAGGATCGACTTTAAACGATCATATCTCCTACAAAAATGCGAAATTTTGCATTCTGAAGCTACCGGCGTGTTCCCCATGTTCTGGGCTTTCAGAATATATGGTCATTTGTTACATTCGGACGCAAAGTACGATTTCTAGAGGCTTTTAGGTAAAAATGGCGTATTTTATGAGTTTTCGCGAATAGCACGAAAACGAAGCCATAAACAGAAAAAAAAAAAAAAAAAAAAAAAATTTGAAAAATTCAACAGGTGGGGTACGTTGAACTTTCCCGATTTGGCCAAGGAAATCAGGATCGACTTTAAACGATCTTTTTTTTTTTTTTTTTTTTTTTTTTTTTTTTTTTTTTTTTTTTTTTTTTTTTTTTTTTTTTTTTTTTTTTTTTTTTTTTTTTTTTTTTTTTTTTTTTTTTTTTTTTTTTTTTTTTTTTTTTTTTTTTTTTTTTTTTTTTTTTTTTTTTTTTAAAAAAAAAAAAAAAAAAAAAAAAAAAAAAAAAAAAAAAAAAAAAAAAAAAAAAAAAAAAAAAAAAAAAAAAAAAAAAAAAAAAAAAAAAAAAAAAAAAAAAAAAAAAAAAAAAAAAAAAAAAAAAAAAAAAAAAAAAAAAAAAAAATTAAGATCATATCCAATGAGTTTGACATCGGCGTTATCATGTCGCTCAGTATCTTAAACGCGTAGCTTAGGTAAATGCATTATTGTTCGAATATGAAACCAAGAATACTGCACCACTGAAATCCTAAATTAGTGGTGCTTTCAAAAGTGTCGTCGAAATTTGAAATTCAACAAGGTTCTTATGGCAGAAACAATCGACTTAAACATCATCTCCTACCAATGGTATCTGATCGTTCTGTTCTGCTGTTTATGTCATTTTTAAATTCGACATGTACGTTCAACTTGAAATGGCTTGTTTCAATTCAAACAAACAGAAAATGACCGCACCACATCCTTAATCAGTCGTGTTGATCAGAAATCCTTCGTCAATTTAAATTCAGAGGTATTCGATGGAATGGACGACTTAGATCAATCTCCACAATGATTTGATCGTACCGCGTCTGTTCGTAGAAATAGTGATTGACAAGGATTTCACTATAAATGGTTTTAGTTCGAAACAAACATAAAAATATACCACTGAAATCGCGTTATTTAGTCGGTGACTGAAATGTCGTCAATGAAATTCAACAGGTGGTTGACTTGTTGAATGATCACTTAAACGATCATATCTCTAAAGCAGTTTGCTTCAACTTCCATGTTCTGCTGTTATGTTTAAATCAGACGCAAGTACGTTGAAGCTTTGGTAAATGGGATTTTATTCGTTCGAAGAGAAGAAGCCATAAAAATGACTGCACACTGAAATCTATTCGGTCAGGTAAACTCGCAATGAAATGACTAACTCATCAGAAACGACGACTCGATCATATTCCCAAATGAGCATCAAACCGCGTTCTGTTCTGGCCTATATGTTTTTAAAGAGTGTCAATAGGTAAAAGTTATCGTTCGGAATAAAACAAAAAAGAAAACGCACGAAATGCGTTAAATTTCTCAGCTGATCAAAACTAAATTGAAATGATGATCCAAACGTGTTAACATCCCCTAAATAATTTATCAGCGGTCCATTCGCTTGATTATGGTTTTAATGACGATCCTAGGAATCATTGAGTTCGATAGAACAACCTAAAATACTGCAACGATCGAATTTCTGGACAGAAACGCGGTCAAATTTGAAATCAACAGGTGGGTCTGAATTTCATTTAATGATCATTTAAACGATCATCCTAAAGCAATTTTTGTATTCGCCGGCTCGATTTGCAAAAATATGTCATTGTTGGCAAATTAGTTAGTAAATGGCGTATTTTATTACAAAAAAATAAAAAAGCCCACTGAATGCTAAATTCAGTCACTGAAACGGTCGTAAATTCAGTTATTTCGTGGAAATCGGATCGATAAAGACTCCAAATAATAGCTTTATGTTCCGCTGAATATATGTCATTTTTATCGGACAGACATTGATTTAGTAACGATTGATTATAGAAGAAGCCAAAGAAATGACCTGCCACAACGCTTAATCGATCAGACTCAAACCAAATGAAATTAACAGGTTAATTATTGGAATCATCCTTTAACGATCTCTCCTACAAGATTAATTGAAGCCTTCGTCTGCAGTTATATGTTTTTTAATCGACGCTGGTCTGAAATGGGATTAGTTTAAATTACAAACCATAAAAAAATACCACCCAATCGGTAATGTTGTTGATCAAAATCGTCGAAATTTGAAATTCAAAGTGGGTCAACTTTCATGAAATCGGATCGACTTAAAGATCATATCTCCAAAATGCAAATTTGCATTCTAGTACCGGCGTTTCTGTTCTGGGCTTCAGAATATATGGCATTGTTACATCGACAAAGTGATTTCGAAGCTTTAGGTAAAATGGCGATTTATTAGTTCGAATACGAAAACGAAGCCATAAACAGAAAATGATCACCACTGAAATCGCGTTAAATTTCGGTCAGTGCTGATTCAGAAATCCGTGTCCGGTCAATTTGAAATTCAACAGGGTAGTTGAACTTCCGATTGGCAGAAATCAGGATCGACTTAAACGATCATATTCTACAAAATGCAGTTTGCATCTGTCCAGTTCATGTTCTGGCTTTAGATTATAGTTATTTTTAAATTCAGACCAAGTACGGTTTCGAAGCTTTGGAAATGATTTATTCGTTTCGCAATAGCACGAAACAAGCAAAAGAAATGACTGCACCACTGAAATCGCCGTTAAATTCGAGTCAGTGCTGACTCAGAAAATCCGTGCGTCGAAATTTAAATTAACAGGTTGAACTTTCCATTGCAGAAATCAGGACGACTTAAACGATCATATCTCACAAACATTTTGCATTCTGAATGGCGTTCCCCATGTTCTGGGCTTTGAATTATGGTCATTTGTTACATGACATAATTCAGAGGCTTAGGTAAATGGTTTTATGAGTTTCGAATGCACGAAAACGAAGCCATAAACAGAAATGACCTGCACCACTGAAATCGCCGTTAAATTTCAGTCAGTGCTGACTTCAGAAATCCGTCCGGTCGAATTTGAAATCAAAGGTGGGGTATTGAACTTCCGATTTGCAGAACAGATCGACTTTAAACGATCATATTCCCAAAACGCAAATTTATTCAAAGTACGTGTTCCAGATTCTGGGCTTTAAAATATAGGTCCTTTGTTATTTCGACGCAAGTACGATTTCTAGAGCTTTAGGTAAAATGGCGTATTTATTAGTTTCGAATAGCACAAAACAACATAAACAGAAAAGACCTGCACACTAAATCGCTAAATCAGTCAGGCTGACTTTCAGAAAATCCGTGTCGTCGAAATTTGAAAATTCAACAGGTTGAATTTCCGATTTGCGAAATCAGGATCGACTTTAACGATCATATCTCCTCAAAATGCGAGTTTTGCATTCGTCAGCGTTCCCATGTTCTGGTGAGATTATAGTTAATTGTTAAATCAGACGCAAATACGGTTTCAGCTTGTAAAATGCGTATTTTATTAGTCTTCGCGAATAGCACGAAAACAAAGCCTAAACAGAAATGACCTGCACCACTGAAATCGCCGTTAAATTTCGAGTCAGTGCTGACTTCGAAAATTCGTGTCGGTCGAAATTGAAAATTCAACAGGGTACGTTGAACTTTCCGTTTGGCCAGAAATCAGGATCGACTTTAAACGATCATATCTCCTACAAAATGCAGTTTTGCATTCTGACTACCGGTGTTCACATGTTCTGGGCTTCAGATTATATATCATGTAATAGACGCAAGGTTCTAGTTAAAAGGGTATTTTTTCGAATAGCACAGAACATAAACAGAAATACCCACACATGCCGTTAAATTGATAGTGATTTCAGAAATTCGTGTCGGTCGAAATTGAAATTCAAAGGTAGGACGTTTAACTCCGATTTGGCCAGAAATCAAATCGACTTAAACGATCTATTCCAAATGCGATTTTGATTCGCTACGCGTTTCTGTTCTGGGCTTCAGATTATGGTCATTTTTAATTCGACGCAATGGTTCAGTAGAAAATGGCGATTTATTGTTCAAAGCACGAAAACGACCATAAACAGAAAAATGACTGCAATCGCAAATTTCGAGCAGGTGTGACTTTCAGAAACCGGTCCGGTCAAATTGAAATCAAGGTGGGGTACGTTGAACTTCGATGAGAATCAGGATCGACTTTAAAGATCATATCTCCTACAAATGCGAAATTGCATCATACGGGTTCCATGTTCTGGCTTTGAATATATGGTATTTGTTAATTCGAAATGTTCTAACTTTAAGGTAAAATGCGATTATTGTTTTCGGAATACAAAACAAGCATAACAAAAACCTCACCACTGAAATCGCAAATTGAGTCAGTGCTGATTTCAGAAATCCGTGTCGTAAATTTAAATTCACAGGTGGTTTGAACTTCGTGCAGAAATCAGGATCGACTTTAAACGATCATTCTCCTACAAAAATGCGAGTTTTGCATTCAATACCGCGTTCCATGTTCTGGGCCTTTAGATTATGGTTATTTGTTAAATCAGACGCAAAGTACGGTTTCAGAGCTTTAGGAAAATGGCGTATTTATCGTTTTCGGAATACAGAAAACGAAGCAAAACAGAAAAGACCTGCACCACTGAATGCGTTAATTCGATCAGGGCTGATTTCAGAAAATCCTGCGCGAAATTTGAAAATTGAACAGGTGAACTTCGATTTTGCAGGAAATCAGGATCGACTTTAAACGATCATACTCCTACAAAAGCATTTTGATTCAAGACCAGCGTTTCCCATGTTCTCCTTAATTATATGGTTATTTGTTAAATTCAGACGCAAAGTACGGTTTAGAAGCTTTAAGGTAAAATGTATTTTATCGTTTTGCAATGCGAAAACGACATAAACAGAAAAATGACCTACCACTGAAATGCGTTAAATTTCGAGTCAGTGCTGACTTTCAGAAAATCGTGCCCGGTCGAAATTTGAAAATTGAACAGGTTGAACTTTCCGATTTGCCAAGGAAATCAGGATCGACTTTAAACGATCATATCTCTCAAAATGCGAATTTTGCATTCTGAAGCTACCGGCGTGTTCCATGTTCTGGGCTTTAGAATGTATGGTCATTTGTTACATTGACGCAAATAGATTTCTAGAGCTTTAGGTAAAATGGCGTATTTTATGAGTTCGCGAAGCACGAAAACGAACCATAAACAGAAAATGACGCACCACTGAATCGCGTTAAATTTCAGTCAGGTGCTGACTTTGAAAAATCACGGTCGAAATTTGAAAATTCAACAGTGGGTACGTTGAATTCCGATTGAAGAATCAGATCGACTTTAAACGATATATCTCCTACAACGCAAATTTTGATTCTAAAGTAGGCGTGTTCCAGATTCTGGGCTTTCAAAATATATGGTCATTTGTTATATTCGACGAAGACGATTTCAGAGCTTTAGGTAAAATGGCGTATTTTATTAGTTTTCGATAGACAAAGAACATAACAGAAAATCCTGCACCACTGAAATCGCCTTAAATTTCGAGTCAGGTGCGATTCAGAAAATCGTGTCGTCGAAATTTGAAATTCAACAGTAACTTTCCGATTTGGCCAGAATCAGGATCGATTTAAACGATCATATCTCCTACAAAATGCGAAATTTTGCATTTGAAGCTACCGCGTTCCATGTCGCTTTCAGAAATATGTCATTGTTACATTCGACGCAAAGTACGATTTCTAGAGCTTTAGGTAAAATGGTATTTTATGAGTTTTCGAATAGCACGAAAACGAAGCCATAAACAGAAAAATGACCTCACCACTGAAATCGCCGTTAATTTCGAGTCAGGTGTGACTTCAAAATCCGTGTCGGTCGAAATTTGAAAATTGAACGGTTGAACTTTCCGATTTGCAGAAATCAGGATCGACTTAAACGATCATATCTCTACCAAAATGCGTTTTGAATTCGAGCTACCGGCGTGTTCCCATGTTCTGGCTTTCAGATTATATGGTATTTGTTAAATTCGGACGCAAGTACGTTCCTAGAAGCTTTAGGAAAAATGCGATTTTATTTTTGAATTGCCGAAACGAACCATAAACAGAATGACTGCACCATGAAATCGCCGTTAAATTCGAGTCGGTGTTGACTTTCAGAAAATCCGTGTCGGTCGAAATTTGAAAAATTCAAGAGGTGGTACGTTGAACTTTCCGATTTGGCCAGGAAATCAGGATCGACTTTAAACGATATATCTCCTACAAAAATGCGAAATTTGATTCTGAAGCTACGGCGTGTTCCATTTCTGGGCTTTAGAATATATGGTCATTTGTTAATCGGACGCAAAGTACGATTTCTGAATTTAAGGTAAAAATGGCGTTTTATTGTTTCGAATAGCACGAAACGAAGCCATAAACGAAAAATGACCTGCACACTGAAATCGCCGTTAAATTTCGAGTCAGGTGCTGACTTCAGAAAATCCGTGCCGGTCGAAATTTGAAAAATTAACGGTGGTCGTTGATTTCCATTGCCAAGAAATCAGGATCGACTTTAAACATCATATCTCCTAAAATGCGAGTTTTGCATTCTGAAGCTCCAGCGTGTTCCCATGTTCTGGCCTTTGATTATATGGTTATTTGTTAATCAGACGCAAAGTACGGTTTCTAGACTTTAAGGTAAAAAATGGCGTATTTTATTCGTTTTCGCGAATAGCACGAAAACGAAGCCATAAACAGAAAAATGACCTGCACCACTGAAATCGCCGTTAAATTTCGAGTCAGGTGCTGACTTTCAGAAAATCCGTGTCCGGTCGAAATTTGAAAAATTCAACAGGTTGAACTTTCCCGATTTGGCCAAGGAAATCAGGATCGACTTTAAACGATCATATCTCCTACAAAAATGCGAATTTTTGCATTCTGAAGCTACCGGCGTGTTCCCCATGTTCTGGGCTTTAAGAATGTATGGTCATTTGTTACATTGGGACGCAAAGTACGATTTCTAGAGGCTTTTAGGTAAAAATGGCGTATTTTATGAGTTTTCGCGAATAGCACGAAAACGAAGCCATAAACAGAAAATGACTGCACCACTGAAATCGCGTTAAATTTCGAGTCAGGTGCTGACTTTCAGAAAATCCGTGACGGTCGAAATTTGAAAATTCAACAGGTGGGGTACGTTGAACTTCCTGATTTGCAGAAATCAGGATCGACTTTAAACGATCATATCTCCTACAAAAACGCAAATTTTTGTATTCTAAAGCTACCGGCGTGTTCCCCAGATTCTGGGCTTTCAAAATATATGGTCATTTGTTATATTCGGACGCAAAGTACGATTTCTAGAGGCTTTTAGGTAAAAATGGCGTATTTTATTAGTTTTCGGAATAGACAAAACGAAGCCATAAAGAAAAATGACCTGCACCATGAAATCGCCGTTAAATTTCGAGTCAGTGCTGACTTTCAGAAAAATCCGTGTCCGGTCGAAATTTGAAAATTCAACAGGTTGAACTTTCCGATTGGCAAATCAGGATCGACTTTAAACGATCATATTCCTACAAAAACGCGAATTTTGCATTCTGAAGCTACCGGCGTGTTCCCCATGTTCTGGGCTTTCAGATTATATGGTCATTGTTAATTCGACGCAAAGTACGATTTCAGAGCTTTAGGTAAAAATGGCGTATTTTATTGAGTTTTCGCGAATAGCACGAAAACGAGCCATAAACAGAAAATGACCTGCACCACTGAAATCGCGTTAAATTTGAGTCAGGTGCTGACTTTCCGAAAATTCGGTCGGTCGAAATTTGAAAAATTAACAGGTACTTGAACTTTCCGATTTGCAGAAATCAGGATCGATTTAAACGATCATATCTCCTACAAAATGCGAGTTTTTGATTCTGAATTACCAGCGTGTTCCATGTTCTGGGCTTTAGATTAATATGTATTTTAAATTCGACGCAATACGTCTAAAGCTTAGGAAAAATGCGATTTTATTTTTTCGCGAATGCGAATTGACCATAAAATGCCTACTGAAATTAAATTGACGGTTAGTTTAGGAAATCGGTCGTTAAATTAAATCTCAAAAGGAGTTAATCGATAGGCGACATAATCGTTTAAAATGTATTTTACAAAGAATTTGTTCTAATTAGGATTCAAAGTGGGTTTATTATTGTCATTTGAATCGGACGCAAGACGTTAACTAGAAAAAATGGACATAGCTTTCGAATCAGTGCACTCAAAAAATGGTCATTTGAATTCGTTATAGTAGTTTGACTTTAGAAAAATCATTTTCATTTAAAATAAAAGGCAAATGAATTACCCGTTGTCAAAATCTGATGTTTAAATCATATTCTCAAAATCGTCAAGTACTGATTCCCAGTTGGGCTTATTTGTATTTGAGACGACGCAAATAATTCAAAAAGCTATTAAAATGCGATTTATGTTTCGCAATGTCGAACAGAAAATCGTAATACTTGCACACTGAAAGCGGTTTCTGAGTTGTATGCAGAAATCCGGTGCGAAATGAAAATTCAACAATGAACTTTCATTCTGAAATCAGGTCCTAGTCGACTTTAGAAAATCATTTTATTAACTCGTGTTTCATTTGGCTTTAATATGGTTTTAAACGACAAAGAATTTAGATTTAGGAATTCGCTATTTGGTTTGTAAGAAAATATGAAACAGAAAAAGATTGAATGAAACGTTTAAATTCTTTGGTCGAATTAGAAAACGCCGTCAATAAAAATGACGGTTATAATTTCCGTTTCCAGATCATGGAATTACGTCATATTTAAAAAGCAAAGTTGTTCTAACGTGTTCCATTTGGTTAATATGTTTTAATTCACAAAGAAATTTAGACTTAGAAATGGCTATTTGTTTGCTTAGAAAACTGCGCAAATCGAAAAATCGACTGAAATGAACTTACTTTTTGCAGTGTACTTTAAAACGGCAATTTAAAAATGACAGTTGAATTCGTTTCAAGGACAGGCGATTTGCTAATCTCTCAATGATTTTTGATTCAAGTACTTTCCCTTTGGTAGGAAATAGATTTTATGTCATTCATACGACAAATACGTTTCTACTGGAAAAATGCGTTTTATAGTTTCGGTAGCACTCAACATACGGAAATTGAAACTTGACATGATCTTTAAATTTAGTCAGATGCGACTTTAAAATGTCGCAAATTGAAAATCAAGGATTGATTCCGTTAGTCGGTCAGGTGGACTTTAGAATTCTGTCAGATTTAATAGAAGTACGGTTTCCAGTTTGGTAAATATTTTATTTAAATCAGACCAAATACGATTTAACCTTAGTAAATGCTATTTATATTTTGATGCAGAAAACCTACGGAAAATCTGACATAAATGCGTTAATTTCGAGTAGGCATGAAAATCGTGCTAAATAAATTCACAGGCTTGAATTCGATTTGGCAGTATCAGATCGATTTAAAATATATTCAATGATTTATTCTGACACCGGTTCATTTCGACTTAGATTTATGTCATTTGTTAATTCGAGCAAAGTAGCTCAGAATTTGGAATGGCATTTAGTCATATCAAAGAGCCATACAGAAAATGTGTCACTGAAATCAATCGTAAATTCAGGGATGACTTCAGAAAACCGTGATCGAAATTGATAATTAAATCGACGTGAATTTCATTTGCCAGAGTCAGGAGTTTAACTCATTTTCAAAAATGATTTTTGATTCTGAACTACCGGCGTTTCCATGTTTGGGTTTAGATTATGGTCTTTCATTAGTTCGACGCAAATAGTCTAGAATCTACGACAAATGCTATTTAGTATCGTTCACGATCGACCTAAAGAAAAATACTGACATGAAACACGTGAATTCATGAGGGTTGATTTCGAAAAATCGGTCGTTAAATCGCTCAAAAAAATGATGTCTTGAACTTCCGTTTCCAAGAAATGGATCGACTTTAAAGATCATTTCCTACAAAATGCGAATTGATTCTGAGCACCTGCGTGTTCCCATCGGGCTTTAGATTATATGGTATTTGTTAAATCGACGCAAAGACGAGTTTCGAGCTTTAAGGTAAAAATGGCGTATTATTGTTTTCCGTAGTCAAACAACCATAAAAAAGACTTGCACCATGAAATCGCGTTAATTTCATTCAGGGTGCAACTTCAGAAAATCGTGCCTTAGAAATTTGAAAAATTAAAGGAATTGAACTTTCGATATTGCCAAGGATCAGGATCGATTTTAAACGATCATATCTCCTACAAAAATGCGAGTTTTTGCATTCTGAAGCTACCAGCGTGTTCCCCATGTTCTGGGCTTTGAGATTATATGGTTAATTGTTATATTCAGACGCAAAATACGATTTCTAGAGGCTTTAGGTAAAATGGCGTATTTTATGAGTTTTCGCGAATAGCACGAAAACGAAGCCATAAACAGAAAAATGACCTGCACCACTGAAATCGCCGTTAAATTTCGAGTCAGGTGCTGACTTTCAGAAAAGTCCGTGTCCGGTCGAAATTTGAAAAATTCAACAGGTGGGGGTACGTTGAACTTTCCCGATTTGGCCAAGGAAATCAGGATCGACTTTAAACGATCATATCTCCTACAAAAATGCGAGTTTTTGCATTCTGAAGCTACCAGCGTGTTCCCCATGTTCTGGGCTTTCAGATTATATGGTCATTTGTTAAATATATTTTCTGTGAACTTGGAAAGAACAGTTTATAGGTCTCCATCACGGTGTAAGAAATATCTTACACCGTTATCTTCATGACGCATCCTTGTATCATGTTGGCCTCTTAGAAGTTTATGAATATTGTCCCCACTACGTGAGTTTGGCGAGCCGACCGTGTGAGGGCAGCACTGAGGCAATGCATCCTCTTCTATGTGACGGTAAACGCGAAATGGAACATGTAGTTCATTTCTTCTGGTATAGACATATCGATTCGAAACATCATGGCAGAGAGTATACAGAGATACGGAGATCACATTGCATCAGACGTGGAGATCATGCCACCGACCACGTGCCAATGGTTCAGCGACAGTTCTGTCACTGTACTGCTGAGTTACAACATTTCTTTAACATCCTGTAGAGAAGAAGGTCGAAAAAAGGATCTGGGTAAACTAGCTTTGAAGAGGTTTTATTTGAAGTGATATCGTACGTTTTCTTGTGCTCCAAAAAGGAAACCCTCACTCTAACCTCCCCTTTTTTAACATATAGAATAACAACCTCATCTAAGCTAAAAGCAGCAAGATTCAAATTTTGGTAACAAAAGTTTTCTCACGTGTAAAAGAAACTATTTGTGTCGACAGACGAAATACAGATTTGATTTGGAGCGTTACACTTCATTGTCACGTCTAGAACGAATGAAAGCCGATGAGAGCTCAAGAAAACGTTCGCGGATTTCATGCAATTATCTGTGACTTGGGATGTAACCTGCTGAATGAAAATATCAATGTTCAGTTTTTATAGGCTCTATGCTCTATTTTGTTCTTGTGCACCTGTTTTTCTGCTTCATATTTTCAGAGCATACCCGTTATTCGCTGGGATGATATGTTACAATACTTCAACAATTTCTGAAAGAGTAAATTGTGACCTTGATGCCTAGTCCTCCACCTCATTTTTTAAATTGAGTTTTCTGATTTTCTTTAGGAGTTGAAGCATGTTCAACTCCTGCATTTTTCATGTGTCGTAGATTTTAGTCCCCACATTTTTTAATCTGAGTGAGCTTGTGCTGCGCTTTGTGTGCCCAGATTAATTTATTCTTTGTTTCTATGGTAGAATTCTGCGCAATAAATATTTGTTGTTCTTAATACCTTCTTATATTTTGTCTAGTTATATTGTATTATAGATGATGTCATTTCCTTAATTGGTTTTGAAGAATAAACTCTTTGAGGTTGTTGGGTCCTGAAGATCCAGTGTGAACATTGGTATTTCAAAATGTTGATTAAGTTCAAAAAAAAAATTTCTTATAAAACTTTTTTTTTTAAGAAAGTGAAACATTTATTTTCAAATATATTTTTATGGTATTGGTATGGTATGGTATTCAATGTCTTGAAGCAAATTGAAGATCAGCTTCTTCTGTAGACAAACTTCCATTTATGAAGGTGTGGCTTTGGACAGATGATTATTTTAGAGGAAAGGGATGATTGTATCGAAATGAGCAGAAGTGAAGAGGAGGAGAGTTGAATGAGTTGAAATGTGTGCTATTTATATTGCGTTAGAAATCCTAGACGTATTCAACATTATAACAAATGTAATGGCTTCTATTTATTTGCAATTTATAATTGCAACAATAATCCCGAAGTTCAGTGGGTACTATTTCTAAATCTGACTCTTGATCTTGCCAGAGTCAAGCTCTCCACTTGTGCAGTATCAAGCAATGCTACCAAGCTAGTAATATTTGAGAGAGTGTCAACATTTACCAGCATTACCAAAAAAAAAAAAAAGGTGGAATGAATATAAAGTAAAAAAAGAAATTGATATTGCTCCAAGGGCCACAAATTCCCTCCCTAAGAACCCACGTGTTCTGTCAGGGACACAACTAATGTATCTGTGATAAATATTATTACAAAATTCCTTTGTAAATCTCTTTAGTACTTAATTAAGAATAACTTATTAGTCATTTGAGTATTCATTTGTATAAGTTGTTTCCATTTTTATATGTTAAAAAAACCCAAAACTACATTCATGATGAGTATTCATATAAAATCTATTGAGTTCCCTTGGTAATCCATGGATATGAAGTCTTTGGGTCTTACAAATGTGGAAATTCAGTGCGAGCTCTACGGGTTAATGGTACACAATATTTTTATTACTTTTCTGCTAGATACCTTTCTTTCAAAAGCCCCTTGGAACAAAATTCTATGAAACATGAATCTTCATTTGATCAAATTTAGTTCCTTAAGGTTTCAAATGAGCCTAATAAAAAAAGTCAAATTGGATCATTTAGAAGTTAAAATGTAAATATTCCAAATTTATTGTTGATAAACATGCATTAGAGACTGGTATTAGAACATTAACAATTGCAACTGTGATATATTGTTGGCAATTCCCTTAGCATAATTTCATGATGAAAACTCGTGTCTTGAATTGTACCCTCAACCCATGGTTATGAAATGAAACCTGCTCTACCACCAAGGCTCTTTCTACTTGACGATAAATAATATGCAAGGTTTTAGATACCAGAGACCTTGACCTTGTCTAAAAGTATTCTAATACTAGGAAGAGTGAAAATTTATGTTCCCAAAGTAGAACTAAAACCATGAAATGAAATTATTTTTAATGGAATTCAATCTCATTGATTGAATTTTAAATGAATGTGGGAAGTGCAGCTTGTGATGTAATGTAATTTTTCACCTAGCTGTAAGAAATGTCATAGGGTGAATTTCCAGTATCTTATATGTAAAGGTAATATATTGCTTTTGCTTATGGAATTGTCTTGGATACTTAGTTTGGGAGTTTTAATTCTAAAATCTTAAAGGATGAAATACATACCATTTCATCATTTTTTGTGTAGTTAAATTTTCTTTCCGAGTAAACAATATAAATAGTTAAATTTTGCATTACTTGGTTATAAATTCAGGATAGCAGAGATATGAACCACCAGTAGTTTATTACAATATGAATTTTAATAAACAGAAAATTCAGCCATGCATGTGTTTTGGGCCTTCATCCCATCATAAGAAACTCCAAGTAACATAGATTAAACTTGTGGTAGGTCCTCAGATTGTGCTGTTTATTAAAATTCATGTTGTAATAAACTGCTTGTGGTTTATACCTCTGCTATCCTGAATTTATAATCATGTAGTACCACAGTATCTCTGCTGCCACTACAGAATTTATTTAAAAATGGTCTTACTTGTACCAATACATATGATATTCCTTGCAAACAGCATGGTGTATGTACTAGAGAGCAATAGATTTGTAGTCTTATAATATGAACTTGGTATTGGTGGCAATAGCCATTGAATGTAGCAGAATATTCTCTGATAATTTATGTAATAGTATCAATGTAAATTCTCCAGAAGATATATTTCCTTCAGTAACAATTTTTTTAAAACTGTTGTATTAAAAAGTGGATTTGAAATTGTTTCAGGGCTATTTGATCATGGTTAAAGCAGCCTTTTCTCTACGTTGGGAAAATCACACACGTCAACTTGCCACAGTATATTCAAGTTTATTGCAGAACAATTTTTTGGTGGATTGCACTATATTTGCTGAGGGACAAAGCCTAAAAGCTCATAGGCTGGTTTTATCTGCATGCAGTCCTTATTTTCATGTGAGTTATTATTGTATATTATTATAAAAAAGTGAGTTAAATATTTTTAAAATTCATTAACAATTGTTATATATTTATGTATGTTGTGTATACATTTAATTAGATTTATCTACATGCAACCTTCTACTTTATAAACCTTATCAATTTATAAACTTGTCTATTCATTGCGAATAAAATAAAATAAAATTAAAAAATTGGAAGCAATGGATAGTGTGGAAAGGTTAGATTTTTTTTTTTTTTTTTTTTTTTTGTTAAAATTTTGTGATATGTCAGAATTTTTAAATGTTACATGCCAGTACCATTATCATTATTATAAGTTTGGTATTTTTTCTTAAAGTTTTGTTTTTATATTTTTATTTCTTATTCCCATGTGTGTGTAGTAATTTCAGTGACATATATTGAAAGACAGGGGTTATTTTAATTTATTTTATTATTTATTAAATTCTCTTTAATAAATAAATTTTAATTAAATTATTCTTTATTTCTAATTCTATCTTTCTTTATCCCACGTTAGGAAAGACACTGAAATGAGGGGGAGAGATTTCTTTTCTTTATTTGAAGAAATAATAATAATGATAATAATAATAATAATAATAATAATAATAATAATAATAATAATAATAATAATAATATTTATTCTCTTACTTTATGATTTGGTTCGGTTTATTCGCGTTTCCGGGCGTGTCAACTGCTTTAGTCATTTGTCCCGTTAGTGTAGTGCATGTGTTTCTCGGGAGATGGCGGTGATCTTCCCCCGCTGGATGGCGAGATCCGGCGCCGACCTACCGTCGGCTAGTGGGGTTTCCCCCTAACCAGGACTCTCCCATCAGCAGCGCACCGCCCCAGCCGGGATAAGCTCTAAGCTCCCGACCGGTATCCCAGAATATGTGGTAGTGTAGTGCATGTTAGTGTAACTGTGTGTGTAAGGGGGAGATGATAGGACAAGGAAGAGGAAGGAAAGATCGCAGACGGTCTGTGGCCCGTTTGTTAGGGTACTGCTCCGGTATTCGCCTGGTGTTGATCGGAGAAACCACGGAAAACTACCGATCAGAGCAGCCGGCCGCTAGAATTCTCCTCCAGGTCTTACTTTATGATATGATGTACAAATTCTTATATTTAGATTTCTATTTACTGATAAGTTTTATGAAATCAGACCCTCAAATCTTGGGAAAACTACAGTTCTCATGTGTAATTATAAATATGGAATCAATTGAATAATATTTAATAATGCTCCCTCTGTTCACAGCAAAAGAATTTATTTGTGGGCCGACAGGTCCGTCCCTACAGACACTATGCCGAAATCGTACATAAGGGATATTTTTTCTCGTGAATATACAATCATGAGAATTATTATAATTTCTACTAAATTAAATACTCCTTCCTAGGGGGGAGAGGTGGGGGAGAGTGTGTGCTCTACATGTTTTAAAGTCATAGTTGTAGAGAAGAAATGATAATATTTCTAACTATTCTTTCTATTTTTTTTATAGATGCTGTTTCAAGAAGAGACTGGGAAGCATCCATTTGTCATTCTTGTTGATGCATCATTTGAATCACTGAAGGCAGTGATTGATTTTGTGTACCGAGGGGAGACCCAAATTTTAGAAGGGAATTTAAAATCATTTCTGGCTCTTGCTCAGTCCCTGCAGATAAAGGGACTAAATGCTTTTTCCAAGAATTGTGTATGTAAAGCAATGCTACATTTTGCATTTTATTACTTCTAGTATTGACAAAATGAGATAGTGTGAGTTTTGCTTGTTTCAGAAGAATAAGAATCCATCCAGCAATAATACAGGAAATACACCTCAAGAACCACGAGAGGAAAATGAAAATACCTCTCAAGTTCAAATTAGTGCTGACCATGAGAACAACCCTGAAAATTATTTCCACCAGCATCCCCACGATTTAAAAGGGTATCCTGTTGCTGAGCCTACAATTTTTTCAGTTCCTGATAAAGGATGTAGTGTCTCAATTGAGGAAGGACACCCTCCACAAGATCATCTGAGATTTTTGGGTTGTGAAGAGGTTCCTGTAGACTCTGAAATAACAGTGAAACATGAACCTTTTTTTTCTGAATTTTCAGAAGCCAGAAACGAAATTTTGGAAAACCTTAGAAGTAATGAACCCACATCTGGCACATGTACGACTGAAATTGATGGAGGAACTGCTTTTATAATTGGTAACTAGAGGTGTTAATATCACATACTTTCTCACATTATTCGAAATAGTTACTGTATATACTCTAATATAACCTGCATATTTTTTTCTTAAATTGCTAGCTGAAAATTGGGGTGCGGGTAATATTCGCGTCATGGTTGGTACCACGAACTAGAAGCGTCTTGCACATGGTCACAAGGTGGCGTGGGTATTAGCAAGCCTTCATTGAAGTGCAATACATGTTTACAAGTTACCCAGCGGTGGTAATGACTTCTCCAAGTTTTAAAGGGCATCTTTCTTTGTGAAAGAAAGGCTGCATGTGATAGAAGCAGAATAACTCTGCAACTCCGCAGCTTGAAGCAAGTATGGTGTGGACAAGAGCTGTATTTGTGAATGGTGTAGAAACAAATTGTGACTTTGACTAACTAGTGTAAATCGGCAGGCCTTTCGAGGTCAGAAAGCGAAGTTTCTCGAAATTGAGATTAAATTGTGTGATAACATTGAAGAAAAAAGACAGTTTGGTTGAGCCTGTTTTGAGTGTGATGTGCAAAGTGAAAGGGCTGGCTATTGCAAGGGAACTTGCTATCACGGGATTCAAGGCCAGCCGCAGGTGGCTCGCACATGCATTTAAGCACAATGGGTTGACCTTCCGCAGGAAAACAAAAATTGCCCAACGATTACCTAGTGATTTTGAAGAAGAGGTACTTAATTTTCACAGGTATGTGATAAATTTGCGAAAGTCGAATTTGTATTGGTTATCGCAAATCGGCAATGCCGATCAAACACCTGTATATTTTGAGATGCCTTTAAACTACACTGTGAATAAAAAGGGAGAATCAAGCATCATGGTGAGAAGAGGAGGCTGTGAAAAGTTAAGATGCATGGTAATGCTCTGCGTTACTGCACACGAGCAGAAATTGCTTCTTACATAATTTTTAAGAGGAAAACTATTCCAAAAATTGGTGTTCTCTGCATTATTGTACAGACACAAACAAAAGGATGGACAACGATCTTGTACAGGATTGAGTTAAGAGAGTTTGGCAACATTGCCCTGGAGCGCTTATAATCTAGCCCAACCTATTGGTATTGGACAGCTTCCATGGCCACATCACAGAGAAATTGCAGAATTTGTTAACTGCAGGGAAAACTGACATGGCAATCATCCCAGAAGATCTAACCTCTGTTCTGCAACCTGTGGATGTGTGTGTTAATCACCCATTCAAAGTTGCGGTGAAGCAACTTTATACTAAGTGAATGGCGGAGGCAAACCACAAAACACCTCAACTGGAAAGATCAAGCGGCCAGAAGTTTCACAATTCTGCTGGTAGATCAGAAGTGTTTGGGACGCGATCAAGCTTTCTCTGGTGGAGAAGAGCTTCAAGAAGTGCGGCAAAACAAATTTCCATGGTTGGGACAGGAGACGATGGGCTATGGCAAGATGGGGATGATTCCGCCACCAACAGCTCTACCAGTGACGACGAGTGATGGTGAATGAAGTCCTTTTTCTATCAAAATTTTGCTGTAGTTATTCATGAAAAACACAAACGTAGTTTTTTTCTGTTGTTGCTGGTGTGGGATGATTTGGGTTTAAACAATTTAATATTAATAGAACTAGTTTTTTGCAATAAAATGAAAAAAAGGATTTTTTTTTAGTCTCTTTTCTTTTCGAGATTCCTTTCCATGAAATATGGGTGCGGGTAAAATTCAATGGCAGGGTATATTCGAGTATGTACGGTATGTAACATTGAAATATTTTAATTTGTGTTGTACTAAAAACCCAGTTACAATTTGAAAAAGTCTAGTTAAACCAATTCAAATGAAGCACTTGTGGTGCATATCTGTGTTTATTTCGATAACATGGAACAGTAGTAATTTCTAACTTTTACAAAGGAAACAAACCTGAATAAATTTAACTGTAATGTATTCACAACATGTACAGAAAAGAAAGAATAATATTTCACATTTGCCTTGATTACCTCAAAGTGAGTTAGCAATTTCTGAATTCCATAATCAGCTATCAAAACTTTAAGTAAAAGGAATGTATTTGTTTGTTCTATGTATATTACCTTCCAAATTTATTTCCTTTTCGAAGAATTTTATCTACGTTTTGCAATCATTATAAAGAGAAGCATTCAAATATAATTTGAAACCGCCATGTTGCCAATTTTACAATTTGCCAAATTTACAATTTCGAATTTTTCTCCAGTTTGTGAAAATAATGAGAGTTCACTCCAAAATATAAATAGTACCGCTTTCTTTACTGTCCTTTGATGCATACATGGAGAAAATTTAAAAATAAAAATTTGATGCCATTTTTGTGGAAAAAATTATTTTTAAAAAAAACTAAACATTTCACTCCACGGAAAGTTAGTACACTGCCCTTAAGTCATCCTGAAGGCCAATATTATAATTACTAGTAGAACTGTTGCATTCTAACAAGTATTGATTACGTGACAAGTTTTTATATTGAGTGTATCCATATTTAATCTATCATAATAGTTCTCCTAAAATTAAGTACTTTTGGATAATCTTTTGAATGATTGGTGTGTAATCTGTGGTGTGTAAGAGAGTTCAGTCTAGAAGAATGTCCATTTATCTTACATTATGTTTTAAAATTGTTTTTCGTAGTTTCTTTTTCTTTGCATAGGACGTAATTCAGTGCACTAAATTTGTGTGGTAGATATTAAATAAAATAAACATAGGCTGTGTTGTCTCAGATAGGCCCATGGATTAGTAAGAATACACAAATATTGTGTTGTGGTAATACTCCCAAATTAATTTAAAAAATGTCAATTTGCAGAGACACCAACTCAACTTGTACTTAAGTTATGATTCTTACTGAAACAAAATAAACATTTTAGGTTAATGTTTTATTCAAACATTGATAATTTTGTATATGAAAATTTATAACTAGTTTTTGTGTAACATTTATAATGTTCATGGAAAATAATTATAAAGATGACCATATTTTGAAAGCTATATATTTCTCATTTAGCAATCCTTTCGTAAATTACTTCAGGTAGAGCACCCAAAGTACAATTCCTCAAATGTTTTAAGACTGATGTCAACAGTTGAAATAATTTGTCAAAGGAATTTCCAAAACCACCATGATTGACAATCTGTTATGATCCTGAGACTAATTAGAGAGACCCTGCACTTCTCTGTAGTGAAACTAGGACTAAATTAACACTAATACCAACAGGTGAATTTATAATAATTTCAGGACTTTTTAAAGAAACTGTATTTCTCTGTAAGGAAACTGGGACTGTACATTAACACTGATACCAACAGCAGAATAAGAAAATATCTTTGCATTGTGATATCATTTGTATTATTATTGAAACACTGTTATAAACAGATTTAGTTAAAATGTACATTATTACTTTGTACATATTATATACAAATCATTATGCATTCCATAAGATTCAGGCATTATCAGTGACATGTCTGTGTGCATGTTAATAAATAAAAATTTTCCTTTTCTTTCACATAATAAACCTTCTCTTAGTAGTGGAGTGGCTCATGGCGTAATGGCTAGCATGTTTTTCATCTCTGGGGCCTGGGTTTGATTTGCAGCCTATCAATGTGGATTATGTGGTGATCAAAGTGAACTCACAGTTAACAGATTTCTCAAAGTTCTATTTTTCCACCTTCTCATTCCACCATTTCTCCTTCATTCACCTCATCAACATTTTTGCTATCATTTACTCAATACATCATCACCCTCAGGCCTGACTTCTTCAGCAGTTGAAGGATTTGTAAACCCCAAAAAATCTATATTAACATATAAAGAGACAAGGGTGTTGAGTTACAACATAATTTCTGCAAGTACTGAACCAATATTGATGAAACTTTTGTGTGAGCTTCGTTTGAAGATCAGGAGTGCTTTTGGTTATGTTTTACAGTTATTAACTTTCATATATTTACAAAATAGTTACTTGTATTCAATGAATAGTTTTGGTTTGGTTGTAAACAATTAAAACAGGATTACCACGTATTTGCAGGTTGCATGACCAAAAGTGAAAGAAATGAATAATAATAATAATAATAATAATATTTATTGAGTCACAAATACAATTTCAATCGTGTATGACGAGTCAGATATGGCAGAGTGAAGTTACATTTACTGTCCAGAAATCAAAACAATGGGGACCATCTCAGCATTTGCTCAAAGGATCAAGGGAAACTGGACAAAAACCCCTGATCAAGTTGGTCATTGATCTTACGATAATAATAATAATAATAATAATAATAATAATAATAATAATAATAATAATAAAATTAGTAATAATAACAATTCTAATAATAGTAATATCAATCATAATAGTCACAATACTAATATTAAAATAGTATTCATTCAGAAATGATTTAATGATATTAATGATGCCTAGTGCATTTAGCAAATTCAGGATGAAGGAAATAGAATTTGGGTTTGGCATTCTCCTTCTACATCAGTCCAACTGCAATTTAACACAGGCAGGATGGGATATGCCAGTTCTTTTTTCTTTGCTTCAACTTGAACAGTCAACATGAAACAGAGAATCAATGGGATTAGAATTTTTATTTTTTAAGGGAGGTAGTGATGTGATTTGTGTATTCCTTCACACTGCAGAACATGTTGTTATGCAGGAAAGTTTTCAATTTACTTTTAAATCTATGTATTGTATTAATATTTTTAATATCATGGCTCAATTTGTTGTAAAGTGTAATGCCCTCTATTGCGGTACTTTTTTGATAAAGTGTAGTTTCAGATTGGGGAACATGTAGGTTATCCTTTTGTCGAGTGTTATAGTTGTGTACATCAGAATTTAGTGTGAAAGTGTCTTTGTTTTCCATGAAAAGCTTCTTTGTGAAGACAACAATTTCAAATATTGCACATGCACGGTAGTGGAAGAATCCTTAATTTTTTGAAGAAGGGTTTGCAAGACTCCAGCTTATGAGTGCTGGTCATTGTTCACAGTATTCTTTTTTGGATAATAAATGTACGAGTGCTTTCAGGGGCATTTCCCCAAAATATTAATCCATATTTCAAGTGTGAGTGCACATTTGCCTAATACATTGTCCTAAGAGTCTCAATGTTGCAGCTTGACCTGAGGGTGTATAGGGCATAACAAGATTTGGTGAGCTTCTTATTAAGATTTGAAATGTGAGCATTCCATTTTAGGTTTTCTTGGATTGTTAGACCAAGGAAGGTAGTTTCCTGTGATATTTGGACAGGATTATGAGCAAATGCTGGGAGAGTTTTTCTTTGGATCGGGGATTCATGAAATTTAGTGAGACTGTTTTGCTTTATGATAAGTTTGTTGTCTTGAAACCATTTCATAACGTTTCTTGAGTTTCTTTTTCTAATAATTGTTGCGTTTTTGCTTTTATGATTATGTTTGTGTCATCTGCAAACAAAATTGTTTTGTTATTTTTTAAAGCCAAAGGCATGTCATTTATGTATATAAGGAATAATATTGGCCTAGGATGGATCCTTGCGGGACTCCACAATTTATCATCTGAGGGTTGGAGTAGTACAAGGAGATTTTGTTATCTTCAGTGTGCTGGAGGGTAACTACTTGGCTATGGTTTGATAAATATGATTTAATCCACTGGCCTGCTATGCCTCAGATCCCTAGCATTTCTAGTTTTGTTAAAAGTATGTGATGATCAATAATGTCAAAGGCTTTTGACAAATCTAAGAAAAGGCCAATGGGAATTTCCTTCTGATTTAGTGCAATAAGTATGTCATTTAAAAAGGAGAAAATGACTGTCTCTGTGGATCTATTACACCTGAAACCATGTTGTGCATTTGTAAGGATATTATTTGCATTGAGAAAGTGTTTGAGTCTATCATTGAAAAGCTTTTCCAGAATTTTTGAAAATCCTGATACGAGGGGCAAGTAAAAAATAAGGTTCCCACATTTTTTTCAGGGTTAAGGCATTTTTTATTGCAATAAATATGTATACCATCTGAAAGCTTGTATTTCAAACTATTTTTCTACATAGTCGCCAGATCTTTCAACGCATTTTTTCTGACGAGTTATCCACTTCTGAAAACCCGCTTCCAAGAACTCGGCCGCTAGGCCGCCAATGTACTTGGTGACCGCTTCCTTCACCTCTTCATCTGTACTGAAGCGTTGTTCACCCAAGTGTTGCTTCAATTTCGGGAACAAGTGAAAGTCGCTGGGAGCAAGATCAGGGCTGTAGGGGGCATGATCAAGCAATTTCCAGCCGAATTTGTCCAGTAGGGCGGTGGTCTGTCGAGAGACATGCGGTCGCGCGTTGTCGTGGTGCAACCTAACGTCCTTGCTCAGTCTTCCTCTCCGGCGATTTTGGATGGCTCTTTTGAGTTTCGTTAGCGTCTCTCAGTACCTGTCCGAATTTATTGTGGTCCCTTTAGGCATAAACTCGGTAAGCAAGACGCCTTTTCGGTCCCAAAACACCGTAGCCATCACTTTTCCTGCGGACAGCGTCTGCTTAAACTTCTTCGGCCTCGGCGACCCGGGATGGAGCCATTGTTTCGAGTCTTCTTTTGTTTTTGGAGTGACGTAGTTTCATCTCCCGTAATAATGGAGTCCAAGAATTCTTCAGTATTCTCGGCGCATTCTCGAAGAAACCCCTCGGCACACTTGACGCGATTGTCTTTGTGGGTTTCTAAAAGCATATGCGGGACCCACCGCACACACACCTTGTGATAACCATGTTTTTCGGTCAAAATGTTGTCGATGGTTTTTTCACAAACCTCAGGAACCTGATCAGCCAGCTCCCGAAGCGTTACTCTTCGATCCTCGAGGAGAATGCGCTCAATCTTCGCCACGACTTCGTCGGACACCGATGGCCTCCCGCTCCTTTGCTCGTCGTGAACGTCTGTGCGTCCTTCGGAGAACTCCCTGCACCACGTGCTGGACGCTGATGCAAGCTTTGCCATAAACTTCTTCCAACTATTTTTCACTTCCTCTATATAACACCTTCCTCTGTTTTTTCTGTTATTGTTAGTTGGTGCTGTTGTCTTTTTAATAATGTCCCACGTAGCTTTTGTTTTGTTACGTGCATTTGCAATGTACTTGTCATTTATCATAATTTTCGCTTGTTTGATTACTTTTTTTAGGATTGAATTGTATGTTTTGTAGTATGAAATGAAGCTGGGGTTACATTTGTTCAGTGTTAGTATTTTATACATGTTGCGTTTTCTTTCACAAGACACTTCGATGCCTTTAGTAATCCACGTTTTGTTTTTATTATTTTGAATCTTCGAGTTTTTGAGGAAACGTGTCATGAAAATGTCTTAAGTATTTATTTATGAATGAGTTAAACTTATCGTTTGTGTCAGTTGCCTTAAATACTTCATTCCAATTTTGTAATCTGAGAATGATTTAAATGTTGATGCTATAAGTATTGGATGCATTTTTTAGGGAAGTGTTTTTATAACGGTACTGGAATGTGAAAGAGTGCCTTTGATTATTTAAATTGATTAGAGTAAGTTTAGTATGATAAAAGTATAATCAAGGAAAAGAAAATGGGATTTGGAGGAATTGAAAGTATGTAACACTGTTTTTCAAGGTTTTTGAAAATAGAAACAAAGAGGTAATTTTAGATAATAAAAAAAAATTTAACTTATTTTAAGTCTGGATCCATGGTGATTTTGTATTTTTGGAAGCATTATAATTGTCTAAAAGGCACCTTTTCGTCTACCACTCAAGGACCCTAAAACATGTACTTAAAAACAATTAAAAGCACTTCAAGTATAATTTTCCTAAAGAGTCAATTGCCTTGATGTGGCATTAAAGATCTATTTCAAAACTTGTTTTAAATACATGAGAAGAAGAAAAAACATAAAAGATAAAATTTGAAAATATGGCAATACATTGAAAGTAATGGAATAATATATAAAACTCTTAAAAGAATATATGCGAGTACAAGTACTTTATGGTTTAATTTTAAATATGTTTAATATTTCTAGTTATTTTGAAGTAAGTGAGGTATGGGAATGAAGAAGTGGGGAAGGAAAAGTGTAAACATGTTTAGTTAGAAAATGAGTGAGGTAGACCAAGTATTTGTGGGAGGGGTAAGGTCAGGGGTAGATTCATTAAAATAGAATAGGTCAGGGTAGAAAAAGATGGAATTCCCTTTTCTGTCTAATAAATTGTGATAAATACATAGGTGACACAAGGTACTTCAGCTAATATGGAAATAAATTTTCTTCCACATGCATCACGACCTTTTAAGTTCAAATTCATAGATTTTCTTCAGAAATGTGAAGTATCTCTGAAGAAGACATGAAATTGCTTTTAAATAATCATTGGTGTTTGTTTTGTTTGAAGATTGCTGTGAATCCTCCCGTGCAAATGTGGAAACAGCGGTGATGCCACTTTCACAACAGCAAATAATGGAATTGAGCTGTAACATGTCTCCTGTTCGAGATGTTGCTGAGGGAGATGAATATTTGCAACCTGAGAATTTGGTTCCAAAAAGCGAACACGCAGATGATGAGAGAGAAGAACCAATGGATGACACTGGTGTGCCAATAAATGATACAAATGTAACTGATGAACAAACAGAACCTGCATATGATGAACAAAATCTTGATCAATGCTCAAGTAAGAAGTGTCTCTCTAGTCTTAGAAACTGTCTATCAGCACTCTCATCCTTGTTTTATCACATTTGCGTATTTATTATCTATTCCTCGTCACCATAACTTGCTTCATCCACCCAAGTCATTTTTTGGTTAATGTCAACTCCATCCTGATGATGTTTGTTTTCAAGGTAATTTGGACTCATCCACCCATTTTGGGTAATACATACCTTGACTGGCTTAATTGTGAATTACCCAGATTCAGACTTATATCCTTAACAAAAATTCAGGCACCAGAAGTACTGTTCATGCCCGTTATGTTATTTTTATTAAGAAATAAATGGTGGTAATTAATGATACGTAAACCGGAGTGAATAAATTTTCATTAATATTTAATTCTTAATTGATGTGTAAGCAAGTAGTAGATACCTCTGCAGAGTGGAAAAGTCATATGAATGTTTTGAAATGTATAGTGTCTAAGTATACTACATATTGGGGATTCAATACATTCACAATTCACATTATTTTTTCTTGTGTGTGTGTGCGTGCGCACGCGTGCGCGTGCTGTTTGTGTGTGTGTGTTGATTTCATCAGTTTCTTGTCATGTTCTTGTAAGTGGATGTGTTGGGCGATAAATGTTGTAATGCCCCTAGAGGGTATTGTGTGTTTCTGTTTGGTCACCACCTTGCCACCTTAATGGATGAAAACCGAGGACCTGAAGCCAGTGTTCATAGCTCAGGGTTTTAAAAGTGGTTGGTATGAGTGTTGTATTATACTGGACATATTCCAAAGTGTGTCTGGTCTTTATGGAATATAGGTTCCGAATATTCAATACTTAGTCCAACATTCGGCATAGAATGATTTGTACAGTAATGTGAGATATTCATCCAGTGTCTGGAAAGGTTTCCAAATCTCATTTAAAAGTTTATTGAATTTTTTGTTGATGTATTGAATATGTTTCCATTTTATGTCTTTGCATACTATTATAATGGCCTTTTGAGCATGTAGTCATCTCAGTCAACTGTCATTCAATGTAGATTATGTGCAGTGGATTTTTCTTACCCATATGCATGATCATACGATTTGTTTTACACAGGATGATAAATCATTCTTAAGTTCGGGTGTGTACAAGATCTAAATCCTGTTTATTAAAATTCTTATCCATCATTCTCAATTAACAAGAAAGAAATTTTGCACATTCATCCATCAAATAGATGCCTGAATAAATTATTGGAGTTAATATTCGTTTATTAACATTTCAACAATGTGATGTTTTGAGGCTCATTTTGCCTCCATCATCAAGCTAGAAACTACACATTTGTCTTTAACACTGTTCATTCTGTGTAAAAAACACATAAGAGTTACACAACACAAAAAGATCTGAAACTCATCTTATTGTAACTTACACCAAATTCCATGTGTTTGCAGAGAACAGCAAATAGATATGTCAACTCTTCTTGAAGAGTTGGCAGACGAAGTCCTATTCATTACAGTGACTCGTTTTCCAAAAACCCTACCCTCACTATATTCTTGTAATGCCATTTTTATAATTTTGCAAAGTGAAGGGCTAGTTTATCAATGGGGGGCTGGAAGGTCGGCAATATCGCAGTGTATGCACCTTGAGACTAAGAAATTGCATGCTTGTGCAGGTGCAGACAGCCTCTTACGGGAGAAAAGGCGCTTGAAAACGCAGCCATGCAGCGGCATGCGGCTGCGCGCTCGACGGCCGAAGGCCCTGGCGCGTCCGTTGCAGGAGGCCCAGCGCACGGGCGCAGAGGGGCGTACGGCCTCGTCCCCTCCCGCCGCACCCACGCGCGACCGCCAGCACCGCTGCGACGTGTGCGGGGCGGCCTTCGTCAAGGCGCACGACCTCGTCATTCACGGGCGCAGGCACACCGGGAGCGGCCGTTCTGCTGCGACGCGTGCGGCAAGGCGTTCGCGCACCGGAGCACCCTCGTCGTGCACCTGCGCCAGCACACGGGCGAGCGGCCGTATCGCTGCGACGCGTGCGACAAGGCCTTCGCCTATCCCAGCGCCCTCCGCAACACGCGCGCACGCACACCGGCGAGCGGCCGTATCGCTGCGACGTGTGCGGCAGGCCTTCGCCCCTGGGCCATCTGGCCCGCCACAAGCGCGTGCACGGGGAGAGCGGCCGTATCGCTGTGGCGTGTGCGGTATCGAGTTCGCCCACGCGCACACGCTCGGCAAGCACGTGCGCTTGCACAGAAGGCACGCGCTGCGATGCGTTCGAAAACGACGACGAAATAAATATAGTCGACATTCGCACTTCGGTTATTACATGCACGCTGAAGAGTAGCGTTCTGCTTTTGTTCGATTGAGCCAACAACAAGCATACATACACGGGAGAGCGCTCGAATCCCCTTGTCGGTGTGGCTTCACCAACCGAACCAGTTTTACCACCACAAAGGCAGATTCACGCGAAAGAGCTACTGTATGAGAAACGTGATTTCCATTGGTCCCTTCAAGACAAGCCAGTTTCATGTTCCGCTCACTACATCAACGTCAGGATAGGTCTTGAACCAGAGAAAGGAACTAATTGAACACGAGTCACATTGACAATGTCAGTGAATATGACATTGTTTCATTGAAGAAATGCAGTACGTGATTGTCCCATCTGGTGAGGGGTTGGAGGTTATGGTGCAGTTACTGTAACGAAATGAACAGAGGTTTATTTCACTTTCAAAGTGTATAAAAATTGTGCATTGTAACATATGAAATATCTTATTGTTTAAAATTTTGGGTGACGAGCTGTTACTCTTACCTGTAATTGCACACTCATTATCGAAATGCTTTTTTATTGCCCCTTTTTGCTTGTTTTGAATTAATGTATTAATTTTGGAAAGAAGGCATAATAGTAATGTTCAAAATGGATTGAGTAATTAAAAAGTTGTTTTCTGATTTAAAGGATTAAATGTATGTGAGTGTGATATAGGTTGAGAATTCGTTTACCTCACAATTCCTTTATCAGGTACACATCCATGTCCCAATCCAAAAGATGCCACTCTTTTTATAAAAGTTTCCTTAATATTCTTGGACATATTTCAGAGCAATGGACTTGTGTTTCTGCAGTTTATTTTCTGAGCTGAACATTCTTGTTCTTGATTGATGCCTTCAGCTTCTTACCACTGGTAAAGTGTTGATATCAATTAAAAATATTGTTCATTATCTCTCTGCCTCCCACATCAGAAATAATGAGGTGATGTAATGAAATCGAGAAATATAAAATTTACAAAATCGTAGGGGGTGAGGTTTCGGGATGAACCCATTAACGCCCAAATAATTTTTTTAAAAGTTCGCACTTGATTTCACGTTTGGGGTAAATTGTCCCTAAAACACGTAAATCTGAAGGTTTTTTAAAATTTACATTTTTCAGTTTTTAAACATTAGCTGATAGCATATGGAATCACTGGGTGCTAACGTGCAATAAATCAAAAAAGTGGTTTCATTTTAAAACTTTTATTATAAAATAAATGAGAGTACAAAATGATCATAACAATCATAGAAAATCTATTATATAAATATAGACAACATATGAAATTTTTGAAATTGCTGTACTCATAGTCCTACATTGCATTTTCCACAAATGGTTCTTCAAATGAAGAGTAACCTTCTTCACTTGCACATCGTCATCTATTGCATGCGGTGACTTAATGATTAAGCCCATAAGGCATGTCTTTGGCAGTCTGATTTCTCTCATAGTCCCTACTGCTCCATATCCTTGATCTCAATGGTGACTATAGAGATTAAAATTTGTTAAAAGGTTGTCCATATATTTTACATAAGGAAGATTTTTCATTCACCGTCAAGCATTACCTTTAAAGGTGATGCACATTTTCCAAATTGTTTCCAGAATGTCCAGAGCGTCTGATAATGAATAGCTAGGATTGTTAAGAGAAAAAATACTATATTTGTGATATAAATTATCAAAAATAATTGATGCTTGGCATGGAAAAAATTTGAATTATTACTCACACATCTGCCTGGTGATACCATATTGTATCACGTAGTTGTATATCAAATTATTAAAAACCTATCAGGAAACGAGTCATGGATTTTACACTCTTATTATTGTTAACTTTGATATGTTCAAATTACAGATTCTTTTATCAACAATAAATATGAGAAATGTGTATTTACACCCTCCATAGTCTTTAGCACAGCCATTGAACAGAAGAAAGAAACATTTTTGACAGTTTAACAGAGTTCTAGGTACATATCACAATCAATCCATATAACGACAGTAATACCACAAGGCACTAATGGGTTAAGGGAAACAAGTCAGTAAACGTATTGAATCATGACAATTGATCAAAAATTAATTCATAATTAGGGGGAGGATTTTTATGCTGTAAAAAGCTTTAAATGTGCTTTTTTAAAAAAAAACTCAGGAGAAACACGCTTGGAATGAAAAGATATATTTTGTGCAAACATAATACTTCTTACTTCGTGGGAGAAATAATAGAAGTAAATATTCACCTTGGTGAAGTACATTTTATGTCTTGTATTTCTTCTGCCTGATTTTAAAAGAATGTGATATCAAGAAATATCCTACATTTGCACAAGTATGTTATGTTTATAATAAATTTTTTAAAAAAACATGAAAATAAAAAAACTCGTGAAAGCTCTTTCTAATCAATGAAAACTCACAAATAAATATATTCTATGAAACGTTTTGGAGGTAATTTTCTCATTCAATGAAATGCAAAATATGCGCAATTACATGAATATGCACCAACTGGAAAAATCAGCCAAATTTGCACAAATATGCTCTTAATAGCATTGAAGTCTGACTTAGTCATAATGAATGGTATATTTTAAATATTTTTTACTTTCTATTAATAAATTGTTACTTTTCTTATTTTATTTTGCCTTGCAATGATGGAGTGCATTTTCGTTTTGAGTGTCGGTAGTTATTGAAAAATTTTAATGATTTCCCAGGGCAATACAGGTTTTCTCTGTATTGTGACATACCAATATGTGAGACAATATGGTACAATATTTATTACAAACAGCATAAATTATAGGGATAAATGTAGGTGAATATGCCAGCATAGCAACGGTAAGCGAGCCGTCGTCAAGGTCAACAATCATGCAGTGACAATCGCGGAGACGGCTAGTTCATTTTGTAAGAAATTTAGGGATTGGCTAGGCAGGGAAGTACATCGAGCTTGTCTGAAAAAAAAAAACAAACGAAAAGATGAAGCGAGTTTTGAAGGGTTGAAAGAATATGATAGGCATTCATTCTGACTGATGCCGTGGTGTTCAACGGATCGTGAACAAATAATGTTAGAAGTTTTTGTTGTTTTTTTTTGAGGGGGGGGACTTGTAAGCATTTACTGGGGAGTAGATATTGGTAGAACTTGAATTTGAATGATGTGTGTGGACGGTAAGACAAAATATTTCAAGCGAACTAGTTAGAAGGACATTGAGGGCTTAGGCGAATTTATTAGTAACTGGACTGGAATGCTAACAGCAGATAGTTTGTTGATCGTTGAGTATTCAGCATACGCGTGGGATGAACTTGGAATTCGTAAATTGGCGAACGAATTAGACTTTATTAACTTCGGAAGCAGTGATTGAAGTGTGTTTCTGCAAGAAAAGAAGAGAGAGGATGGTATCTGGACCTGAGGGCAACGACGTTGGAGAAGAATGAAGATGGTCCAAGAACGCGCGAGGACGAATACGACAGTATAAGATTGGATCAGGTCATGACCAAGGTTTTTCAATTTTGTGTAAAATTATCAAATACCAAAAATTGTTCAATAAATTTCCATGTTTTGTGAAATGAATACATGATTCTCATTGAGCCAGTTCTAGTAACGAAATAGCAAGATAGAAATATATTTGCTTTTCAGATTCCTCGACCACTCTGTATAGATGGCAGATCGGATAATCATCAGATAATAGTGAGCAGACAATAGTGATTATTTCTATGAAACCCATCGACCCAGGTAGCCGGACACTAATTTATTTATAATCAGAGTTGAAGATTGACTTGTATGATAGTATTAGCGTAATCTTTTCCTGGCGCCCATCTATACAAATTCGGAACGGATTACGTTGGAAGAACATCAAATAAATCATTAAAATATATTCAGTTTAGTTCAGTATATATGTGGCTAAAATAAACAGATTTTTATTTTCAGTACAGGTCAGAATTTATCTCGAGTCTATGTATCTTTTATATCTTGATTCTTAATCTAACCATGAGCTCGAGATGATCACAGAGCCAATAACGGACAACAATGCTGATATGTCTGGACAACTTCTGCTCAAAGAGATGGCGGGCGAAAAATACAGGCTCTTCGGCTATTGGTTGTGCGTCTTTTCATCTAACCCTCTAGATATACTCTTTGATGTAACCTATCTGTATTCCAAAGCTATCCGTTTTCAAAATGCAGTGCTAGCTCGCAAATTATGTTGGAAGGACGGCTCTCGCAATGTCGCCCAGAGGCAGCTCCAGAGACAATTTTGACGGAAGGGGGGGGGGGCACAAAAGTATTCAACGGGGAGTGGAAGTGGTACTTCGTTTGAAAAGCCAGATCAGTCGCTGGCTGCCATGTTGCATGGAGAGCGAAAAGTGTTGAGAAAAATTTTGAAAGTGGTACAAAGTAACAATTTTCAACGGTAACTAACCGAAAATAACACGATAAAGATGTAAAAGATACAATATTTAAAATAAATGCCTAAGAAATATGTTTCAATGTCTTGTAACGAGGTGATAATTTTGGTATTTGGCTGCATTTTAAATTCCCGCTAATATTGTGACAAACTAGTGTCTGAAGCACATTGGTTGACCCACCTGTATAATAGGACACAATCGAACGCTCCTAACCAATAACGGGAAACACGGAACATGAAATGTCGAGTTTTTGAATTCTGAAATCGGAGAATAACGTGGCGAACAACTACTTTATTATCAAATAATATACAAAAGGAAAGGAAAGTGGATGTGTATTATTTGGTAGAGTGCCCTCTGAGTCACCCTGTCTTAGCTGCCACTGGAGTAGCCAGGAACGATTTCTTAAAAAAAAAAAAAAAAATAAATAAAATAAAAAAATAATAAAAAAAAGATAAAGAAGAAGAAAAGAAAATCTCAAATACACAAGGTCATTAGAGCGTAGAAATTATACAGGTTGAATGCAGGGAAACAGTTGGTTACGTCAAAAAATGCCCATTCGTCTCCAGAATAAACACTGGCAAAAGGAAAGAATGATGTATTGATTGGTTGAAATTATGCATTTAAAAACAATGCTGAATGTTAAATTTCACTTTTATTGCTTTAATATTGAGGAAACTACATTAAACTACCTAATTGTTATTGAATACTTTTCATTTACTTTCTCGCACTTCGTAAGAAAAGGAAGTATTGTATTCGTGCGCCGGAAAACGGCGAATTTTCGAAAGAAAACTTATTGCTGGGCTCTGGTAACGAAAAAGGAGATAAATCTTGGTTCTTTTGATAGTAAATTACTTCATCTAACAAGTTGTGTAGTCAAAATCCATGTTTTGTGGGTCCTTGACTCCGAAAATTCAATTGATGAATTGAAAATTGAAATCGCAAATTAGTTGACGAATCGATTGTCGGCAAAATAGAATGCAATTATGATCAAGCAATAAAAATATTTGCACATTTAGAACAGTACAGTTACTTACCGAAAGGCGTTTCCGCAAAAACGTTCGTTGACCTGTGGCGTCAAAACCGTTTAGCCGATTTTCTCCAAAATTGATATTCCTCAATCTCTCGTATTTTATGTTGTTCTTTTTCAGTGTTAATTTTTTGCAATTCTCGAAAATACAGACTGGGGTATTTAACAAAATCATAGACACATCTCATGTGGCTCAATAGTTCCTTTCAATTTCTGTGCGCATCAGAAGTTAGTAAAATAGGTTCTGAATTTTAACTGTTAATTAAAATAAATAGTTAGAAGGATGTAAACACTACAAATGATCAAGTCATTCCACATTTCCCATGCTATCCGAAACGTTCACAAACGCAATGATTTAATTACTACGACCAAATCTTATAATCTGAACCTCCAAATTAAACTCTATTATCGTGAATTTACAATGGTTAGTGATGGCAGGATTTTGCATTTTAAATTGAAACAAAAATTGAATAACAACAGTTAACATTAGTTAACATTGAATAACATTAGTTATGTGGTATCAACTGTGCGAGAGTGACGTTTTTCGTAATGGTCCCTTGAATGTTCTGCTGATGTGGTAATTCAATGGATAGCGTTCCCTCATTAAGTTTAGCACCTGAAGATGTAACAAAACGAGTTACGAAACGGTGTGAAATTACTGAATAAATGATTGTCATAAAAAACTTTGGATACTTTTATTTGTAAACATATTTTGACAATCAAGAAGAAATATTGATTTAAAAATTGAATAAAGGCTATTGGATTTTATAGCTTAATAAACATTAAGATTTAACATTTGTTGAGAAAATTATGATTAAGGGAGCACTCTGAGATAAATTACTGCAATGATTTTTAGCTGAATCTACTTACTGTCATCGAAGACTACTGTCACGTAATAGAAAAGGCAAGGGTATATTCCAAGCTGAATTTGTTGCCCGACATCGACCACCATCGAATCGCTGAATCTGTCGCCTGGATGCTCGAGGACCTCGATTATTGAAAAGGCCAAGGCATGTCACTGTATGTTCTTAGTCGAGTTCGAGTCCTGACGGCGACAGGATTTTCGACACTAGCTTTTCAGCTAGGTCGAATTCAGTCGCTGTCTGGAGGAGAATTCTAGCGGCCGGCTGCTCTGATCGGTAGTTTTCCGTGGTTTCTCCGATCAACACCAGGCGAATGCCGGAGCAGTACCCTACAAAACGGGCCACAGACCGTGCGCGATCTGTCCTTCCTCTTCCTTGTCCTGTCCTCTCCTCTTACACACACACTTACACTAACATGCAGTACACTACCACCTATTCCGGGAGACCGGTCGGGAGCTTAGAACTTTTCCCGGCTGGGGCGGTGCCCCGCTGGTGGGAGAGTCCTGGTTAGGGGGAAACCCCATTAGCCGACAGTAGGTCGGCGCCGGGTCTCGCTATCCAGCGGGGGAAGATCACCGCCATCTCTCGAGAAAAAACATGCACTACACTAACGGGACTAATGACCGAAGCAGTTGACGCGCCCGGAAACACGAAAAAATCAATCAATCAATCAATTCTTAGCCGAATCGAAATCGATTCATTTATTGAGATTTGCGATATGCGATTATTGAGAATCGATAGCATTTTTTGAAAAAGTTATGATTAAGAGAGGACTCTGAGATAAATTACTGTGATGCTTTTCGACTGAATGGGCTTACTGTCATCGAAGACTACTGACTCGTAATAGAAAGGCCAAGCCGAATCCGTTGCGAGGCAACTGAAGCGGCCCCAGACGAGTTGTGGTTCGTGTCCCGGCGACGGCGGTCGAGGCGTCTCCGCCTTGCCGAGGGGGGCGTCGACCGCCTGCCTCGGCCATGGCGGACGGCAGCGATTCGGCCACGCCCCGCCCCGCCCGCGTGGACGAACGCCCCGGCCTCCCCGCGCCGCCCCGCGACCCCAGGGAGGACGACGCACACCAGGTGCACTTCTTCTTTTAGGGCGAAGCTGCTGGCCAGCTAAAAAGCCGAACTAACGGGACAACTTTTGAAAAATGTCACTGTCGAATGAGAACATACATTTATACTCGATTTAGGGTAGTTTCGTTTCGTTTTATGTTGGCAAAAGTTGTTGTCAACCGTCACACAAATACCCTGAATATATTACCTTCAAGCGGTAGGGACATTTTTTAAAATTTAAGTTTGCAATGAAACAATGACTACTTCCGTAGATTCCGCCAACATTCAAAGCCATCCAAGTGAAGTTGTGTTAGTTTACGAGTGTTGCTAAAATTTGCATTTTGCGTGTTGGTGCTCTTCGTTCTTTGCGTTTTATCGTTCAATTTATTTTTTTTAGTGGTACTAGGCGTTTTTGAGTTTTCTTTATTATTTTCCAATTGTTTTCTTTAGTAATAATAATAAAGTTCATTGAAATAGTTATAGTGTTCATTATTTGTTGTTGCTAAGTGTCCCTTTAGTATTTCTTGTTTTAAATTAATTATATTATATTTATTATTATTATTATTATTATTATTATTATTATTATTATTTTATTTAATTCATTTTAATTATAACTGAAAATAATGGATAGCCCAACAACATCTGGGTCTATACTTAATATTGAACCTTTGAAGATAACGCGTATTCAAAAACTGTCTCTGGTTACAATGGATAAGTTATTGAAGACTTACTTACACTTATGATGATTTTCATTACTTTTTTTTAGCTTACTATTAAAAGCTAATGAATAATTGAACAGATAAATTAAATGGGTGCATTTGCATTGATATTGACATAACTGGACTGTTAGGAACAATTCATTAGATCACTTAAAAACTACCATGTATATCACGGTAATTAACTTCAATAATTGTGGTATTTATTTGCATTCAATAAAACTCATTACTACCAGTTCAAAACGTGAAGGAACTGTTGACACACATCTCAAAAGCATTAATAACATAGAAGTATGACCGCAGATAACTTTTGAGGTATTTTTCATTTGCACTTGACACTTTTTAACACTTCTTAAGCTCGCAATAGTTGATAATGATAATTCTTATTTAACTTAATAATTATTCACAGAGTTAATTTCTTTATAGATGAACATCTCTTTTTAATTCTACCGGAAAACGAAACATGTATTATTGAACAGTGGACAAGACTCGAGACCGCGCGAGGATTGTGAATGAGACAACAAACAAAACAAAAGCGAGAGACTTGATCAGAGTTATAGTTTCATAAGTTGGTTATTCCAACTTATCTTTCAAGCTTCCATATTGCGAATTTAGTGCGGCCTAATACACGGCCTGGAGTCTAGGCTAGTCTCCAGACGCCGCTAGCGCCTTCTAGCGAGACTTATAGGTGGCGGTGGTTCAGTGCATCAACTGATGGTACTGCAGTGCCTGTGACCGACAGGTCCTAGGTTCGAGTCCCGACGGTGGCAGGATTTTCGACACTAGTTTTTCAGCTACGTCGAATTCAGTCGTTGTCGCTGTGGAGGAGAATTCTAGCGGTCGGCTGCTCTGATCGGTAGTTTTCCGTGGTTTCTTCGATCAACACCAGGCGAATGCCGGAGCAGTACCCTAACAAACGGGCCACGGACCGCGCGCGATCTTTCCTACCTCTTTCTTGTCCTATCCTCACCCCTTACACACACACACACACACACACTAACATTCGCTCCACTACCAATATGCCGGCAGACCGGTCGGGGACTAAGAACTTGTCCCGACTGGGGCGGTGCCTCGCTGGTAGGAGGTACTTGGTTGAGAAAACCCCGCTAGTCGACGGTTGGTCGGCGCCGGATCTCGCCATCCAGAGGGGAGAGATCACCGCCACCTCCCGATGAAAAAACACGCATTACACTTACGGGACTAATGACCTCATTAGTTGACGCGCCCGAAATCACTAACAACCAATCAATATCCTGAGCAAAGTATACCTAGGGTAGTTTGCCATTGCTTTCCCTAGGGGCGCTAGTGTGCCAATTTTCACGTTTGATTTGAATACCATATAGTGCAGGCCAAGATAAATATCCGCAATCATGTCCAATAATTCAAATCGACACTATGATTGCTGCTAGTCTCCTTCATTGCTAAATTGCTAGAGGATTTAAATTTGCCAGAATCGGCCAAATTACTTTCCTAGGATGTATTTTATATGCCGACAAGCGCTCGCATGTCTATTTTTGGCACCTTAAAAATCACCCCCGACTTTGAACCCGCGATATTGGGATCAGTAGCCCGGCACGATAACCACTGTACCATCAAAACCGGCTCTGGTACAGTTAGGAACGTTTATTATATTATATTGTATTATACTTGACTCAAAGCATATCAACATTACGTTCTGAATGCATAATTTCAGCGTTCTAACTGTAGCCATTACTTCATAAATTAGTTTTAAAAAGGTCGTAGTTTAAGTTAGGCAAAAATCCTCAAAATAAGGAATGTTCAGTCTTCTTTTACTAAATTGTACCTCGTAAAGATTCTTTCAAACTTATCTCATTAGAAAGAACTGTTTTTTCAGTTTGTAGAAAAGTGAATTTGATTACTCACAATGTCCAAGATGTTATGAGTCGGTTGAATATAAAATCCATTCCAGGTTGCAACCAGCTTCCTAAGGAGCAGATCTAGGGACTGTTGGTACCTCTACAATACTTTGCGCAAAATGTATGCTGTTCCGAACAAAGCAATTTATTACACTTCCCAGACTTTTGAATTACCTGGGAGTTTAGCCAAGTTCTTACACAAATTTACAAAACTTTTCTATTGAGGTTAATGTTCCAGGGGGTTGAGGTTAATATGTTCCAATAAGGTAAATAAAGCAATATAGTACACTTCCCAGTCTTTTGAATTACCTGGAAGTTTAGCGACGTTCTTACACAAATTTACAAAAGTTTTCCTATTGAGGTTAATATGTTCCACACTTCTTTGCTTTGTCCATATCTTCCCTTCATCATTGCAAATTCCATGTCCTTAGGAAGAGAGGCAGAGACCGAAAAGCCCCGCCGAGACTCGTTCCTGCTCGTCAAGCTTGGTTGAACGCATCGCCGAATCGCTGGCCGAGGTATGCTCTCCGGCAAACACACCATGCCACGACACCCGGAGTTTTATAAAAGACTTCACTAGCAATGATTGGTTATTTAGTGTTTTGTAGCGTGTCTACTGATATAAACTCATTTAGTCCTAGAATGAATGTTATATCCCTAGAATGTTATGACGTAGAATCTGTATAAGAACAACACCTCTCAGATTAAGATCTACAGTAGGCTCTCTGATCCATTCCCGGTCAGTAAAGATCTTCGTCAGGGCTGGTGTCTTTCCCCAACACTGTTTAAAATCTACCTGCATCAAAGTTTACAGCAGTGGGAGAAACAATGCAGAATAATGGAAATGGCGATCGGGGAGGATTAATAATGTACATTATATTTTGCCGATGACCAGGTAGTAATTGCAGAAGATGCGGACGATTTGAGTTTCATGATCCGTAAACTCAATGAACATTTTTTAAAAGCAGGACTTACTATCAACATGAACAAATCTGAATACCTGGCGTTGGGAACAATGAGATTGAAGATCTTCTTCTGGAAAATGGGAGAAAAATGAAAGGAGTAAACAAATATAAATATTTGGGTGTACTCTTTAACAAAAAGGGTAATAGCCAAGAAGAAATTGAGAGACGAATAAGCTTGGGGAGAAACTTGACACGAAGAATAAACTCTGTGTTATGGAACAAAATCATTACTAACACTACTAAACGACGTCTTTTCTCCACACTAGTCAAGAGAGTTACAACGTACGGTTCAGAAGTTTGGGAAGTTGATAAAAGAACAAGAAAGAAGCTGTTGACCCTTGAAATTGACTACTGGCGTCGAAGCTGCTGTTACAGCAGACGTAACAGAATGAGGAACGAAGAAATAAGAAAGAAAATGGATGTAAAGAAATCTATCCTTGACGAAATACAGAAGAAACAAATAGTTTGGTATGGTCACGTTATGCGAATGACAGACAAAAGATGGCCAAAACGAGCCTAATGGTACCGACAAAACAAGAGAGGAAGACGCAGACTTGTATGGCAGCAGGGAGTGCGAGAGGCTATGACAAGAAAATGCAGGAAGATCTATGCTCAAATAGAAAGACATGGAGGCTGAGAGTGGATTCATGGCGACAGCTGTAGAGCAACTCCGTGTGTGTGTGTGTGTGTATATATATATATATATATATATATATATATATATATATATATATATATGTGTGTGTGTGTGTGTGTGTGTGTGTATACACACACACACACATTGCGTAATGTTATTTATTTTGAACCCCTCTAATACAAGTGGCTTGCAAGCGGCAGCCGGGCAGGGTGAAGGTTGGAGGCACCTGGGCACTACCCCTAATCTACATGGGGCGTTTAACGCTTCTATACATTACAGCCACCGAACCGAAGCCTCTACTGCACTCTTCCGTCCGTCGATGTTGTCGGGGTGTAAAGCGCGCGGTTGGCATGCCTGAGGTGGCGTTGTGCGCGCATGCGCGTGCGCAGGCGAGGGGCTGCGCGGGGCGCGCGGCGTCCGCGGCCGTGGAGCGCATGCGCCGAGTGGCGGACTCCGCCTTCGCCCTGCCGCCCAACGTGGACGCCGCCGACACCAAGGCGGTGCACGCTTACAGCGAGGTGAACCCCAACCACTTTCTTCTGTTTTACTAGAGGTAGATTTAGGTCACTATGCGGATCACGTACAAATTAGTATTTGCGACGTTGTTGATGCAACGCGTCTCTTAACCCTTGTTGGGCGTTGAGCGCTTTCTTCTGGAGTAATTCTCCGTTACTGAGCATACTATACTCATACACATACTCCGTTACTGAGAACAATCTCAAGTCAAGTCTCGTCACGTCGCAGTCAGCCAGTGCCTTTTATCCCTTCGGCCAGGGGCTCGACGCCGTTAGATCCCGGGGTTCCTGGCCGGTCACCCAACCAAGAACCCGCGAGTCTCGAATTCGCTTAACCTTCGTGACTTCACGGAGCGTAGTAAACGAATTCGGCTAGCGCCGCCAGCGCTAGTCGCTAGCGGTTTAAATATACCCAACTTTCTTGGTTCATATCTTCCAATTCTGTTATTTTTACTCATATTGCCTTAGTCTTCATGGACAATTTGAGAGTGACCACCTGGAGCGTTATTTAAAATGTGTAATATTAATGTCCCTGAAAGGTAACATATGCCGAACAGTGTACTAACAAGCACTACTCTACCACATATTCCGGGAGATAGGTCGGGAGCTTAGAGCTTGTCCGGGTGGGGCGGTGCCCTGCTGGTGGGAGAGTCCTGGTTAGGGGGAAACGCCGCTAGCCGTCGGTAGGTCGGCGCCGGTTCTCGCGATCCAGTGGGGAAAATCATTGCCATGTACCGAGGAAAAAACATGCACTACACTCACGGAACTAATGACCTAATTCTGTTGACGCGCCCGGTATCACTAACCAACCAACCGAACAGTATAAATATTGTTTTAAAGACTTCGTCCCTCGAAGTTCCAAACTAATAAATACTTTTTCATATTACTAATTGCCGGATAACGTATGTGAGATGGTGACGTCATCGTCAACAGAGGCTTTCCCCCTTTTCTGTTGGTTTCGTTTGCAGAAGTTGGAGAACAATCTGTTTCATCTTGATCTCGGAGACACATAGCTAACCCTCTTTGAATCGCGATTTCCGCGGGACGAATTGAGAAGGGGTGGAAGAAGCCCTGACGGAAGAAGCGCAGGCATTTTAGGACCACAATTCAATTCAATTACTGCCTTGTTTTTTTTTTGTGGCGGGGCTAAGCACAAGAAGCTTCCGCATGGCCACACAAATAACACTAGGCTCCTTTCACCGTCTGGCAGAGAAGGGAGGTATTACTCGGACGATGAAACATGTGTTTTGAATTTTGCTCAGATGCTTCACTTAGGCTTTATCTTTTACATGAGTAAGTCTACATTGCTGAGCCGGCTTTACTTCTCCTACGAAGTAAGGAGTATGAAGATTTTTTCGCCTTCGATCGAGTTTGAACCTGCGAACTTGGGTATAATAGTCCCATACGCTAACCGTTATACCACCGAAGCTACGAGGAGGTCCTGAATTCAACTCGTGCACGTGGACTAGAGCAAATAGAACTCTGTGCTTTTCAGGAATGGTTTTGGCTTTACATCCGCATGTACAGGGCAAACTCTTAGGAAAAGATCTCACAAGGTCCGCGGCTCGTTGTTAAGATACTGCTCCGGCTTTCCACAGGAGTTGGCTGAAGAACATCGCGGAAATGAACTGACCTCTAGAATTCTCATGCAGGTTGTAGCATTGTCCGGACCAGCTACTAAGCTGGAGCCAAATCTCTGTCGCCATCGAGTCTCGAAGCTAGGACCCCCCTACTTACGAAGTTTCAATTGCGGATAACCACACACGCTGTACATATTAACACATTCAGCACGCCTTCCAGAGTTAATCGAAGATTAACTCTTGGATTGGCATTTCGAGCACAGGATTGGCATTTCGAGCTGGTGTCGGTAATGTAACCTAAGAGAGTGCTTAGGACCTGGCGTACGAAACTGCAGTTGCGGAATCGCACATTCATGTCCTACCGCTCCCTATTTTGTAGTAAATATTTTTTGATTTTGGGATAAGTGTCCATTCTACAAACATGGATAAACTATTGAACCGCTTTGTTAAATTATACGAGGGCAGAAATTGGAAACGAGTGCATACGCTACGAAAATTTACTAGAATAGATACGAAAAAGTTTAAAAACATGTTTCGCCTAGAAACAAACGTCGTGACTTGATCATTTTATTTCGTCTATAAACAGTTTGTATTAAAGTATTTTTGAAATTCTGTCAGTTGTAGAGCAGGAGGTATGTACAAAGACAGGTAAAAAATAACAGTATTCTGGGACTGTTTAGTTGAACGCGCCTTTACTGAAAAATCCTTTTTTGTAACTTTCTCATCCTTTCCCCTCAGAATTAATTTCGCGCTGTGAAGTTTTTCCAAATGGGAACGGATATCATTTTTTATCATAGAAGTTTTCGGATTGCCGAGATAGAGAAAGAACACATTTAAGATTCGGCTCTGATTATTTTGTCTGTGCAGTACCTACACGAGGAGTTTGATTCAAAAAACGAAGATGGCGCCAAAGAAAAGACCCCGTTTTTCTGCCCCCCGTTAGCGGACTCGACATCTTTGATGCGATCGGAACAACAAACTGAAGCTGCCTCACCATCGCCGAAGCCGCCATTACCCGACGTGATTCCTCGAGACGACAACAAAGTAATTCTTCCGGACCTGCAGGTTTGTTTTTTACCTGACGGCGGGAAGAAAAATTAGGGCAATGTTTTTAGAGAGTGGGTATGCGGATTTATTAACGAACGAGTACTTCCGAGCAGTTTGTCAGATTTTCATGGAAGGTATCGTTGCGTTCATTTACTGTTTTTGCTAGCCCCAGTGACACTGGATGATTGAGGCAATTATAAACAGCGATTTTAACTTTTATTCTTTCATGTAGTTATGAGTATTGCTGGTTGCCTACCCCCCTCCCCACGACTGCGCGAACACGAGGTAATGTGGTTGACTAGGATTTTTCTGGCAACCTTATCAAGATTATTGTTAGAAACAAACAATCTTAAATGATATTTTTGTTCGATATGTAGTAGTTTTATTAACCCGCCCGTACAAGTACTTTTTCTTTTTCACTACTGACGGAACAAGTGCCATCTCTCTAGGCTAAAAATATAATATTGAGCTAATTCATGAACAATAAATAAACAAAATAGAACATACTGTTCACCATGTTTTTAGTAACTACGTAGCACAAGACATGCAGAATCGCAAGATCAAGTTTTACATACTTCACTTACAGAAATTTGTCAATCCTTTCTGAAAAAAAGACTAGTGCCTAGTGCCCGCCATATTGTTTTTTTAGATCTGAGACATTAACTTGTCGAGACGTGACGTGACGCAAGCAAATGTCACATTAGAATATCAGTCGAATGAGCCAGAAGATGGGTGGTAACGAAGAAATCCAAGTATACAACGAAAACAACACCCTCCTTTTTCGTTCTCGCAGTCCTGTAAAAACGTGCATACTGTAGACTCTCATTCTTTGTTTTTCTTTTCCTTTCCTGGTCTCGCAGGTGGATTTGAACGAAGACCCACGCAAGCCCTCTTTTATGCAGAAGGAACCAGAAGACCCAGACTCATTGTCGTGCGAGAGTGAATTTGCAGATTCCAATGAGGAAGTTGCGGAAGATTCGGCTCTTTTGCGGGATTTGGTCCTTTTGAAGGACGACTCTGAGGACACCACAAGTGATAGCACACCAGAAGGTCGTGTGGACATTGGCAGTGCGTTGAACAAGTTAAAGAAGGAAGAGGTCTGACGAACCGACGGGAGTCTGAGGTATGTTGGTACCAACTAAGGGTCTCAAAAGACAAAAAATCATACTAGTACTACAAACAAGAACGAGTACATATAGTGAAATCGGTTTTAAGCTGCCACTTCCGGCGAAAATTGCCCGTTAACAAAGGAGGTCGATTAATCAAGGTTATCATTTATATGGTTACCAAATGGTACCCTTTAAAATGTGTCCCTCAGCACTTTAAAATGTCAGCAAGTTTACTTGACGAAACTCCTTTCACATTTTCAGGACATCTTGCCTCCTCGCGGTTAAGTGTACACAATTATGGACTTACACTTATTCTCTTAGCGAGACATTCACTGTCCATCCTCATCTAACCGAACTCGCTAGCAAATTAGATTTCAATATTGACACATTTAGGAGTGAGATAGACCTTCAGGAGTGAAACATTTTCAGGGAGTGAGACAGACATTCAGGGACGAGACAGACATTCAGGGAAGAGACAGACGTACATCGAGCGAGACACGTACACGGAGCGAAATACGTACAGGAGCGAGACACGTACAGGAGCGAGACAGACGTACAGGGAGCGAGACAGACGTACAGGAGCGAGACAGACATTTAGGAAGCGAGACAGACGTACATGGAGCGAGACACGTACAGGGAGCGAGACACGTACAGGGAGCGAGACAGACGTACAGGGAGCGAGACAGACGTACAGGGAGCGAGACAGGACATTAGGGAGCGAGAAGACGTACAGGGAGCGAGACACGTACAGGGAGCGAGACACGTACAGGGAGCGAGACACGTACAGGGAGCGAGACACGTACAGGGAGCGAGACACGTACAGGGAGCGAGACAGACATACAGGGAGCGAGACAGACGTACAGGGAGCGAGACTGACGTATAAGTAGCGAGGCAGACATTAAGGAAGCGAGACAGACGTGTAGGGAGTTGGTCAGACGTATAGGGAGTACAGGCAACAGAAACAGACTTACAGGGTGCGAGACACGTACAAGGGACGACACAGACGTACAGGGAGCGAGGCATACAGATAGCGAGACACACCAACCGGAAAACATAGCCAAAGAGACGAAATAAGACTTACATAAGAAACCCCTTGCGTCCATGCAGCGGTAGTCGTTCGGCGGCGGCGGCGGGGGCCAGGGCGAGTGCAGGATGTCGCGCCGGAGCAGCAGCACGGGCTCCCGGCGGGAGAGGTGCACCAGCACCGACGAGTGGTACCAGCCGCAGGAGCCGTGCTGCGACTGCGACGACAGCCTGTTCCACAGCAGCGGCCGCGAGCACACGGCCGGCCTCGACGACTACGGCGACGACCAGGACCAGTTCATCGTGCGCCGCGACTGCTCCAGGAAGTGCCGGCGGTGAGCGCCGCTTGCGTCATGGATCGTGCTACGAAGAAGAATGAATGCCTTATTTTACTGGCGAGACTCAGGCCATGAGGCCTGCTTTTCCGTCTGAACACGCAAATTTCGTTACGCTCCTTTCACCTAAGAAGGTATTTTGGGCGAAACAGGCAATTTGAATTTAGCGGGCGCCGCTCACATGCCCGCAGGAAGGGGTATTTAGCTCAGAGGCTTCATTTATGCTTGAGGATCTTATAAATGCAGTAAATCTACTAACATGGGACAGCCGGCTTTACTTCCCCTCCGAAGGAAGGCGTATCAAGGATTTTTTCGCCCTTAAAAATCTACGGCTTCGAACCCGCAAACCTGGGTATAACAGCCCGATACACTAACCGTTACACCATCGCTAGTTTTGTTTTTTAAGTATTTATTCAAGTTTGGCCTTTGGCTGTCTGCAGCCGCGTGAGACAATTACAATAGATATAGATGATTTTGATTGATTGATGATTCCGGGTGCTTCAACAGCGAAAGTCATTACTTTCATAAGTTTAGTGCATGTTTTATGCTCGGAAGGTGGCGGTGATCTTCCACCATTGGATGGTGAGATTCAGCGCCAACATTTTTGTCGGCTAACAGGGGATTTTCCCAAACCAGGTATCTCCCAACCGCAGAGTACCGCTTCGACCAGGACAAGCTCTGAGTTCCCGACCGGTATCTCGTGTTTTAGTGTAGTGTGTGTAAGCAAGGGATGAGGATAGGACAAGGAAGAAAAACGAAAGACTGCGCGCGGCCGTGAGACAAACGTTCAGGAAGCGAGACATACGTACAGGTAGTGTGACAGACGTACAGGGATTGAGATAGGTATATAATATTTATAACAAATCATATGATATGTAGTAAAAAATTCTAGTTTAGATTTGAACAATTTTGGGGTAACATGAGAAGTTATGCCAAACTAGTTTCTAAAATCATTACATTAAGAAATAAGTTTTTTATTGAATCTGCAACAAGACCTGTTTTAATGCTTGGTTATACTTGTATTTTTTTTCAATGTGGCGGCTGAAGGTAGTATCTCCAAGACGGAATTCGGCACGAATTTTTGCGTCTTCCTTGGTCCAGTCGCAAGATGACGCATGATCGAGACCGCATCAATCAGTGCTGCAGATCAAGCGACTCTAGCGGCAGGACTGAGAATGACTCAAAATGCGTGCCGAATTCCATCTTGGAAATACTACCCTCAGCCGCCACGTTAGAAAAAAACAAATATAGTTTTAATAGTTCCGGTATATTATTCTATCTTTTCTTACTATAATACATGCTTTAGGCTACACTATCTCGTACAGTTATTTTCAAAACTTGTATTGCATGAATTGAATTTGTCGTTCTTGGTTTTTAATAATGATCAGTATACTTCGGGTGACAAAATATTCGTTTGATGACGATTTTTTCATTAAATAACTAAGCACTTAAACTAATATTTATATTTTACTAAGTTGTAATCGTTACCTGCAGTGATATCTAGACGTAAACAGAAAACTGGTATTCCCTGAATTCGATTAAAATAATTGATAAATTATGAATTTTTAAATCTTCCTAATTATCAAAGTTTTGAGAATTCTTAGTCTACGTCTTGACTTTTTTTAGGCTTTATGTTTCAGCTGTAAATATCCTGTCGTTAAGTATTATTGCATGAAAACTGCGTTTCACATGTCTGGAGTTGTGAGAAATAGACATTTTCAAACACAATATTAAAGAAAGAACACAACAATACGAAAGTGATTGTCCTACAGAAAACTGATTTCCTGTTTGAGTCGTTTTACACTAACTGCCTGAATGCAGCATACAGGAATCTATTGCCTGCAAAGACAACTCAGAGTGATATTCTTGATTTTGCCACAATTACAACATACAGAAAACATTACTCAATGTCACGCAGCTAGAGACATGAATTCTATAGCATAGGGGTTCTAAAGCAAAGGAATATATTAAAATTTAATGACTGCGATCATCTTTATAATTAGTCATCACAAATGAAGTAATTTTCAAAATAGTTATTATCCACTTGAAAATTAGGATTTTTCTCCAGAGACATTTAAGATCGGAAGTTTCATAAATACGGCACCTAATATCGATTAATATCTATTAATTGTATCTCTGGCAAGGAAAAATAATACTTTTCCAACTTCTCTAGTAAGGTACCTGTCGTGGTACTGCTCTTGGCTCTAGTGACGCCTCGCTATCTTTTGTAAGAGAGCATCACAAGAAAAGTAACATTAATTTTAACAATGATACATAATGCATTATTTACCATTTGAACTGTATAAATGTGTATAAACAACCTGTAACAAGTATTGTATTGCAGCCTCCGGGTCAATTACCCCCATCTCGATCAGGTTTTTCGTCCAGTTTCCCTGATCCATTGAGCAAATGCTGAGATGGTCCCTTGTTTTGCTTCTGGACATAAATGTAACTTCATTTTCTGTGCACGTCTTCTAGAATTCAGTGGGAAATACAATTATTCAAATTATCGTTTCCATGTTGTCGCGGCAGGAAGTATTATTCCGAAGGACAACATGGATAACAGCCAAAATTTATTGCCTTTTTATCCTTGAAAATATATTTTATTACATGGGAGCTTTTTTTAAAATTTAAGTAGTATATACCTTAGTGTAGGGATCACAGAATTTTGAAAATGTGCACACAATTCACTTTTCCCCATAGCACGTCATACGCAGTTTTAACTGTTTTTTGACGTAAAATAAATTTAAAAAAAGAGTCCTGCAGGTAACTCGCCGTATCCGCCACAGGTACTACAAGTGCAGGGACTTCTGGGTGTCGACATGCCGACCGTCATCCGCACAGAGCGAGTTCTCCCAGAGACACGTGGACAAGTGGGAACAGACCTGCCCCAGCCCCGCCGGCCCACAATGCAGCAGTACCTCAAGGACCAGGTGAAGGGAATCGCTCTTTAGCTTCGGGACTTGTGTACAGCCCTCTCAGAATAAATGTTGCAAAGCTTTCGGAGATGTAGAAGATGATTCACTTTTTGCCAAGAATATTTTTGTATGTATGTACTTTGGCACGACTGCTCTTTACGAGCAAAGGTCTACCCCGCGGCGACCCGGCCATGGATTGAGAAGTATGTGTGGTTATCACATAGCGATCCCTATGCCGTGTCTGGTCTTAACCTGAAAAGTGAGCTTCTCTTCGTCACACAGCAATGGATATTGGGACTTTGCAAGAAAAGCGCAGAGTTAATTTTTGCCCCGATCGGGAATTCAACCCAGGGTTGCGCCGAGGAAACCGATTGATTGATTGATTTTTTCGTGTTTCTGGGCGCGTCAACTGCTTCGATCATTATTCCCGTTAGTGTAGTGCATGTTCTTTCTCGGGAGATGGCGGTGATTTTCCCCTCACAGGATGGCGAGATCCGGCACCGACCTACCGTTGGCTAGTGGGGTTTCCCCTAACCAGGACTCTCCCACCAGCGGGGCACCGCCCCAGCCGGGACAGCTCTAAACTCCCGACCGGTCTCCCGGAATGTGGTAGTGTAGTGCATGTTAGTGAAGTGTAGTGTGTAAGGGGAGAGGATAGGACAAGAGGAAGGACAGATCGCGCGCGGTCCGTGGCCCGTTTGTTAGGGTACTGCTCCGGCATTCGCCTGGTGTTGATCGGAGAAACCACGGAAAAACTACCGATCAGAGCAACCGGCCGCTAGAATTCTCTTCCAGACAGCGACTGAATTGGACCTAGCTGAAAAGCTAGTGTCGAAAATCCTGCCGCCATCAGGACTCGAATCTAGGACCTCCCGGTCAGAGGCTCTGCAGTGACATCAGTTGATGCACTGAGCTACCGCTCCCGGTGCCGTTTTTGAGAAAATTTTGCAAATGTTCGTGGGTTTCATGTACAGTACCCCAAAATTTTAAAGAATGTTTTCCAAAATTTCAAAGCTTCTAATAGAGCCATATCGACTGGGGATTCTTCAATTAGGAAAAGATCGATGGTTTAGGTGCTAGTAGTGTTCACAGACACGGACCGACGGACGTTTTGAAAAAGAAATAGAAAAAAAAAACGCTTTTTCGGTGTCAGAGGAATCCAAAACGTGTATTTTCGTTGAAATCACGAAATTGATTTTCCGCAACATTATATAAGATTCTCTATACTACATATACATTTCACACACATATACATTTTTCAAAATTTTTAGTAGTTTTCGCGCAATATTGCGTGCAATTTAAAAAAATAACTAAAACAAAATTTTCTAAAAAACTGCTCACATTTTTTTCTTTAAACTTTTGTGGGAATTTGATATTAAATGACATCAATGCCATTTTGCTCTATTTTTTCTTCAAAAATTACAAAAATTTATTTTTTTACTTGTCTCTCACTACGTTATTTTTTACATTACCGGCAATTTATTCAAATTATCGAACTTATGATTGCATGTGCTTTAAATTATGTCACATAAAGTTTCTCGTAAACGCAACACTTTTCTGTTACTATTCCACTCGTGAAATGATAAGCAATAGCATTTAAATAAACATACAAAATGCCCCAATCCCAAAGTGTATTTCAAAATGTTTATCGCTTTTTCTACCCGATTTTTCTTACCGCTTCTCTCTACTAGCCAATCATAAACTGATTCATCCATTATAGGAGGCGGTATACATCAATCACTATGTCGATCAATATACCGCGTATGTGCTGTAACAGATCCCCTTTGATCTTATCATATCTTACAGTTTTTTTCCCAATATTTAGCGCATTTTGAAACTCTGCTGTACATAATTTCATTCGTGGAATAATCTTATTAAATACTTTTCGTGCTTTGGAAATTCTCAATGTTATAAATGGCGACAGCTTAGCTTAAATGGCCTAGCTTTTTCAATGAAAATTGTCATTTATGACGAAGTTTTATCCTTCTTTAATATTCTTAAAGTAATATTTCAGTTCTACTATTAGAAAACCGAAAAATTGAGAAAATTTCGAAAAAAATGTGTTGGGTGTCGATAGATGGCAGTTGGCGAGAGGATGGGCCAAACCCATAAAACCAGTGACCAAGGAAATTAGAAAACTACATGAGAAAATCTGTGCCGTTCTGTATCACCCTCTGTTAAATAGTATTTTGGTTCTATTGTTAGGAAAAAATTAAGAAAATTTTAAAAACTTACTTTGGCGATATATGGCAGTTGGCAAAATATGTGACAAGATCAAAATCTAGCGCAGACCAAAGAAATTAGAAAACGAGTACAAAAAAGTCTGTGTCATTATGTAGAACCACTTCTTTATTTTTATTAAGCACACAATTAATAGCAATATGAATTAATATGAAAAAAAAAAAATTAATTGCGAATATTCCTTTTTCGAACAACGCCATACATTTTTGCCAGTTGTGGGACATTTTTATTGATGAATGATTTGATCCTTTCATTCAAACAGGAAGCAGAGCGCGAAGCGAAAGGAAGGCACGACTGGCCAATAAGACCGAAGATAAGATACCCAAGAAAAAGAAGAAGTAGTTGCAGAAAAATAATAAACGAAAAATGAGTATTGAAAAACAGAAAATGTATGTTAAACACTTGCTTTGTTTGAACATACATTTCCCTTTTGGCAAACATGATGAACTAATTACTTCAGATCTCCCCTAATGGACGATGCTGACAAGAAATTGTCATGCTAGTGTCATTTAGTGAATGGTCAACAAAAGAACTAAAGAAAATGAAGCAACAAAAAACAGCATCAACTGGCAACATTCCATTGTGTCATGTATAAATAAAATATTGTACCTCATTTACATGTTGAATTTGATATCACTTAATATAAATACTTCTATTACTACTTCGACCTAAAATAACAATAATTCATTGGTATTCTTTTATGAAATACATTATTCATCACTTCCTGTAGTGATATTTTACAAAAAGCTCTGAAACACTACATTGGACATAATAGTAGTAGTGTAGTAGTAGTATGGTGGTAGGGCAAGTTATTATTTGTCTTTTCAAAATTCTGTGATCCCTACACTTACTCATATACTACTTAAATTTTGAATTTTTGAAAGGGAGAAAAAAAAACAAAAACTCCCATGCAATAAAATCTATGTTCAAGGATAAACAAGCAATAAAATTTTGAATTTTGAAATTTTGAAAGGGAGAAAAAAAAAACAAAAACTCCCATGTAATAAAATCTATTTTCAAGGATAAATAAGCATTTTAATTTTAAAGGGAAAAAAAAAAACAAAAAAACTCCCATGTAATGAAATCTATTGTCAAAGATAAATAAGCAATAAATTTTGGCTCTTATTACTTCCTGCCGCGACAACATGGAAACGATAATTTGAATAATTGTATTTCCCACTGAATTCTAGAAGACGTGCACAGAAAATGAAGTTACATTTATGTCCAGAAGCAAAACAAGGAGCCATCTCAGCATTTGCTCAATGGATCAGGAAACTGGACGAAAACCTGATCGAGATGGGGTCATTTACCCGGAAGCTGTAGTACAATAGTTGTTACAGGTTGTTTATACTCATTTATACAGTCCAAATGGTAAATAATGCATTATGTATCATTGTTAAAATTAATGTTACTTTTCTTGTTATGCTCAGTATAGTCTCTAATTGTATAGAAACAGTTATGCAGCAGAAACGATTTCACTTGGGATTTAAACTTTTCTATTGAATTTAATCGTTTAATGTCATCTGGCAAAGTGTTGTAAAATTTCTAATGTTTTGAAGTACTGTCCCTGATGAATATGATTTCTACGTCGAGTGTTATAGTAATAGACTTCTGCATTTTCTGAAAAAATATTCCCGCCCTTGAGCAAGTCATTTTTTACAAAAATCTTAGCCTCTATTTCTCTGTATTGGTGTAGTCTTCATACTCAATCCTCTTTTCATCATTGCCTCGTCTACTTCTCTCTGTTTAAGTCTTGATCTTCCTCTTCTTTGATGGGGAGCTGGTTGCGATTTCCACAATATTGTTGGTGAACGTTCTTTGTTCATTGTTTATGGACATGACAACAATAAACCAATATGAATGGAAAATGGGAAGAACTTGAGTTTAATCAAAAGGTATATTCAAATTAAGTACATGAGGATCATTAGATAACTATATTAAATGAAGATGCTATTTAAGTTTTAATTTGTTTTCACATTTGAGGAAAGTTCATTTATTAATAGTGTGTTTAGTCATCAATTCTTACGTTTTGCATTACAGTGCTGAGGTTATGAATTCCAGTTTATTTATAAGTGTATAATTTTTGCTGACATGTATTTTTCAGGTATGAAAACACTTCAGTAGCCAGTAAAACACTATTCTGGTTTTTTTGTTGTTGTTTTTTTGGTATCTTGGAATATTTCGGATTTTTTGTTGGCAACTTTTATACCTCACAATCAGTAATATTTATATCCTGTTTGATATATTTTTCTTATATTTTTTCAAATTCAGAATAGCTTTTAACTCATAGATCGAAAATTACATCTTTAAAAAAAAATTTAAATTTTTTTTTTTTATTTCTTATGGACAAAGTTAGTATGTTCATATGGACATGGCGTTTTTCATAAAAATCTTACATTAGAAAATTATGTAATTATTTTCCTTGTATGTTATACATCATATACAAGCAGCAACAGGAGCTGAAATATAAAAATAAATCAGACACTCAGTAATATTTATATCCTGTTTGATATATTTTTCTTATATTTTTTCAAATTCAGAATAGCTTTTAACTCATAGATCGAAAATTACATCTTTAGAAAAAAACATTTGAAAAAGGAAACGTTTTTTTTTTTATTTCCATTATGGACAAAGTTAGTATGTTCATATGGACATGGCGTTTTTCATAAAAATCTTACATTAGAAAATTATGTAATTATTTTCCTTGTATGTTATACATCATATACAAGCAGCAACAGGAGCTGAAATATAAAATAAATCAGACACTCAGTAATATTTATATCCTGTTTGATATTTTTTTCTTATATTTTCAAATTCAGAATTTTTTAACTCATGTCAAAAATTACATCTTTAAAAAAAACTTTAAAAAGGGGCGTTTTTTTTTTTTTTTCCATTTGGACAAAGTTAGTATGTTCAATGGACATGGCTTTTTTCAAAAAAATCTTACATTAGAAAATTATTAATTTTTTTCCTTGTATTTTTCATCATATACAAGCGCAACAGGAGCTGAAATATAAAAATAAATCAGACACTCAGTAATATTTATATCCTGTTTGATATTTTTTTCTTATATTTTTTTCAAATTCAGAATAGCTTTTAACTCATAGATCAAAAATTACATCTTTAGAAAAAAAATTTGAAAAAGGAAACATGTTTTTTTTTATTTCCATTATGGACAAAGTTAGTATGTTCATATGGACATGGCGTTTTTCATAAAAATCTTACATTAGAAAATTATGTAATTATTTTCCTTGTATGTTATACATCATATACAAGCAGCAACGGGAGCTGAAATATAAAAATAAATCAGACACTCAGTAATATTTATATCCTGTTTTGATATTTTTTTCTTATTTTTTTTCAAATTCAGAATAACTTTTAACTCATAGACCCAAAAATTAAATCTTTAAAAAAAAACATTTGAAAAGAAACGTTTTTTTTTTATTATGGACAAAGTTAGTATGTTCATATGGACATGGCGTTTTTCATAAAAATCTTACATTAGAAAATTTTTATTATTTTCCTGTATGTTATACATCATATACAAGCAGCAACAGGGCTGAAATAAAAAAATAAATCAGACACTCAGTAATATTTATATCTGTTTGATATATTTTCTATATTTTTCAAATTCAGAATACTTTTAACTCATAGATCGAAAATTACATCTTTAGAAAAAAACATTTGAAAAAGGAAACGTTTTTTTTTTTTTTTTATTTCCATTATGGACAAAGTTAGTATTGTAATATTCCATGATTCCCCCCAAGAATAAGGCACAAGTCAAAGAATAAATAGAAAATGCATAACATTAACATGAACTGTAAAACAGATGAAGGCGTGTCGCTAGCGGCAGTTTTGAAGTAAAGGGAACGCGACAATTTTGGGACAAGATAGAGCAGTAGCGTTCAGGGCGAAGTCGTTTGCAAGTTATTTGAAGGAAATCGCATCACGCGTTCGAAAGATATGAACATTTTTGTATAGTATAAATTCCAGCTTGTAAACAGACATGATAGCCATTGTTGTGCTTTAAGGTTCAGTAAATCAAAAGGTGTTTGTGGCGAAAATTAAGAGAACGCGTGAAGCAATACAAACAAAATTTTAGAACCAACAGAATAAATCATTTAGAAAATTATGGTAACAGTCGCAACGTTGGAAACTTCGAGGGCTACGCCAGAACAGAAAATGTGAATTAAATTAAATGATGTATATTTTGTAGGAGAAGCAACAGCGATCGTGTGATTTTAAAAAGAATAAAAGAGCTGACGATCCGGACACAACAAGACGAAGAGGCGCGGTCGAAATAGCTTGAATACGGATGCATGTTGAAACGCTCCGAAAAAAATTTTTTATTTTGATAGAAATTGCGTTCATTTTGAATAAGTGAAATATATCGTGTTTAGTAACTGTCGAGTTAATGGAAAGAAAAAACTGGAAGAGATATTTAAAATATATTCACGAAAACAGTGTTCGCGGAACACTGTCGCCATATTTCGGTCGAGTTAACGAAACTAGTATAGTAATTGGTGAGTTTTTTAATCAGGGATATTCTTCATTTAAAGTAAATTTGTCGTTAACAAACGTGTGAAATGGATGGACGCTGTGGGAGATGAATTAATGGATGCTACATGTATACTACGGAGGTGATTGGACAATGGCGTTTACGCGGATGGCCGATTTCTAAAAGGAAAGTGCAATAACTTTGCGTAATTTAATAGTTACATAAAGGGGAAGAAAGAACAGATTGATTTTAATGTACCAAGACCAATTTGCGGAAATAATAATAGGCTATATTCAGACAGAATAGGGGATGCCATTCAAGTGTGAATGATTTGTTTTGTTTTTGTCGATTTGTAAATATAAGTGAATGTGATTTATGTTTTTAGGTATTGTGTTTTTTGTTTATTATTGCATTTGTGTATGTTTTTTTTTGTTAGTCTCCAGGGGTGGGAAGTGAAAACGAAAGAAAAAATGCCGGACGTATTTGGTTTCGACAGTAAGCCATATAATATGATTTCGTGATTTTGTTTTAAACAGTGCCCCACGCCCAACTGTCCAAAGTATCTCGTTGGCTCCTGTACAGGCCAACCACAGCCTCACGCTCAATGTTTTATAACATTGAAGGTAGCTAAGTAACGGGCACAGTTTTAGATAAAGGAGGCAAAAGTTAGCAGGGCATAAATTTGATAGATTTTATATAGAGTAGAAGATTCAAGGTATAGTCGTTTTATTTCATTTGTCACCGCAACGTGGTGCGGTTACTGAATTTGGGATAAGTAGGCAAGACGTTCCTTACAAAATTGGCGCCGCAACGTGGGTCGTGAGTAGGACGAATACTGGGACACTACAATAGTACCAGTTGGGCTAGGTGAAAAGGTCAAAACTAATTGAAAAGTAAAACATAGTACAATTCAAAATGGAGACGCAAAGTGGCAAAATGTTATACACGGGATGCGTCGGATTCAGAAACAATTTCCGCTCGCGATGAGGATGAAGGGCCAACATCTAGAAATTAGAATTAGAAGGGGAGGGGAATATTGCGACAGATACGCAAAGGTACAAATATGAGCCAGGAAGCTGCAGGTGAAATTGTTCCGGAGGTGCAAGGTGCATCGGAACCCACTCTGTCGATGTTATTACGGTTAATGCAGGAAATGAGAAGTGATAGTGCGAGGTTGGAAAACAACTTGCAAAAACAGATAGAGAATAAATTTGAGGAAGTTGTAGAGCAGAATAGAAGTATCAATGCCGCGCTAAACACATTGCAGAATGAGGTGCAAGTCGCAGTGTCGAAAATTCAAGACTAAGTGAGCGCATTTAAAGTAGAGACAATTGCCCGGTTCACTAGGTTAGAACAAAACGCGAAAACGGTGCAAAGACGTCAGAAACTCGTTTCGCAGTTCAAGAGGTGTTCAACCCGCCGCTCAGTACAGGTGTAGGCGAAATTCAATCGCCCGTGGGCACTTTACAACAATCGGTACGGCTGAAAGAAACGCGATTGTCGAAATCGACAGGAATGTGCAAGACTTCAGGGAAGTAGCGCGACAGCAAGACGTGCGTATAGGTCGTGTCGAGGAATCGATCAGTAAAATCGATAGGAATATTAAAACGGCTGTTCAGGGAGAATTCGATAGTCGGAAATTGGCAGAGGTAGGATCGACAAAGGAAGTCGATAAAGAAATTATGAACAAAATTGCCGACCTCGAACAGCAGGTGTATGCAGCGCGACGATTGAATGGCAATGGTTACGCGATGGGCATGCAACGTTGCCGAATTATCTACGTTTTCACGGGGAGAGCAGAGAACAACCATATTCGTTCTTGACGGCACTCGAGAACTACTTTAAAGTAAATAACTTTCCCGGAAGGAAGGGGTGAGGTTTGTCGGGGAAGCCCTTGCTCAAAGGCGCAGCATTGGTGGCAGGCATTAACACCAACACCGCAAATTTATGGGAATGGCGCGAAATTTTTTAAAAAGGTATTGGAACAACACCACCGATTCGAGTTAAAATACCGGTTGATGTGGGAACGATATCAAAAGGGGAACGCCGAAACCTGAGCGACTTTGTCACTCGTAAAGTCAGCGCGTTTAAAGTATGTAGCGAAGATTTCAACCCAGCCGAAGTTATTCGAATTCTGATTCGACAAATGCCGATGGAATACGAAACTTACTATGGAATAATATGCCGGAAACCATAGAGGCATTGATAGAGAGATAAGTCGGTTCGAGCGGGCGAACGACGACAATGAACGGGACGGGCGTGACGGAGGCTCGAACCCCGGGAAGGGAAAATGGCAACCACCGATACAACGGGGCGATATCGGAAAGATAATGTTTGCGCAGTAGAGGTGCGAAAAGAAAGCCTCGAGGGAGGGAAAGAAGGCGCAAGACGGGCAGGCGCAGCAAAACCAAAAGCCGAAGGACGGCGAACGAGCAGGCGCGGAAGGGAATGGAACAAGAGGTCCGGGATCATAACCAAGCGAAGGCGGAAGGAGCGCAAGGCCGATGGGAATCAGTACCTAGGAAGGGAAACTAAACACGTTTGGGGCGAAAAGGTGGGTCGAACCAAACGAGAAAAGAAATATCGTAACGATTGAGGCCAACGAGTATTGTCGTTGGAGGTGACGAATTGCTGAGAGAAGAAACAACGGAAGGCGCAGGGCCGAGCAAATGCTTGATTTTGCAGGCAGGTGCTAGGGGAAAGTTCGGGCGCTAGTAGATACGGGCAGCATATTAGTGCAGTGTCGGGGGAAATTTTTGTAGAAGGTGCAAAGGAAGGGCACATGTTGATTGAATTACCGACGGGAAGCTTCGCGTGATCATGGCGAATAGGAAGGCGGCCAACACTACAGAAACAAATCTGGTTGGAGATAGTTTTTGGGAGAAGTAACGATCGAGGTAGCCAATCGTTGCCCGGGGCTGATCCGTGACGTCATCGTGGGATGGACGCACTGGATGCTTGTCAAGCCGTCGTGGACGTAGGAGCAAGGAAGATAATCTCAAGTCACGAGGTTCTATTAAAGGGGTCAGTGGTCGCTGAACTTGATGGGGCGGAGGCGGAAGGAGACGAACTGCAAGCTAGTATGGAAGAAATTCTCCAAAATGTGAAAGGGCTGCGGAAGAGGTCATCGATCAGGAAGGCTGCCCGGTAAGAGTTCGTCAACTGTTAAAAAGAATTTATTAGTGTTTTGAAGTCGTCAGAGCCGGTGAAGGGCTATAAGTTCAAGCTGCAGTTGAAAGATACGCCCCGTTCTCTACGAAACAATATCCCGTACCACAAGTGTACCATGAGCAGGTGCGCCAACATTGAAATGGAGCAGAAGGGCGTTGCCCAAAAGCAATAACCCGATTTTAAGCCCGTTGGTCGTAGTGGTGAAGAAAAATGGAAGCATTCGTCTGGTCTAGACGCGAGAAGACTCAACATGGTCACGATTCCACGGTATGAAACCCCACCAACTGTAAATGAAATGGTGATGAAGTTGGAGACCAAAATCTTCAGCGCGTTAGATTTTCATCCGCGTACTGGCAGATCGAGAGGAAGCAGGAAGCCAACAATACATCAGCTTCAAATTTGAAGGGACGGTGTATTCATTTACGAGACTGCCGTTCGGATTGAAAAATTCTGGAGAAACGCTAATCCGATATTTGAACGATGTAATCCCGGTTGAGTTGAAGAGCACTATGGTGATGTACGTTGACGATATTATTTTTTTCGAAGGATTTGGAATCGCACCTGAAAATTTGAGGAAATTATTAGAGATTTTCGAGAAGTTCAACTAAATTGAATTTAGAAATGCGAGGTTTGTCGTCAGCAAGTGCAATTCATGGGGCAGGAAATATCAAGTGCGTGGGTGAGGATGCAGGGAGATAAAAGGGGGATAATTCGGAAATTACCACTACCCAAAATGTGCGAGGATTACGGCGAATATTTGGGAAAATGTAACTATTACGCGCGATTCGTAAGAATTACTCGCAAAGGTAGTACCACTGTTGCCTTGTAGGAAGGAAGCAAATGGCAGTGGACGCAACAATGCCAGGAAAAATTCGAGGAGTTGCTGAGCGCTTTCGAACGCACGTTTTAGTACAATATCCGGGTTTTCGACGTAGAATGTACGTACAGACGGACAGCAGTGGATTCGCTCTAGGGGCTGTGCTGTTCCAACTGGGCGAATGTGGCGAACCAGATAGTGGCTTTTTGGGCAGTCGCGCACCAAAGGAAGCCCAAATGAAATTTCGGGGCGACAGAGTTAAGCTCTTGCTTGTGTGGGGGAAACCCCGAAGTTCAGAACATTGCTAGTAGGGCGCCCATTTACCATAATTACGGACCATAAGGCACTAATATTTTTGATGAGAAGCCACACGCATAATGACAAACTGTTACGGTGGACTTTGTGGCTGCAACAGTTTCAATTCGAGATCGAATATTGCGAAGGCCGAAAGAACCTGTTGCCAGATTACTTGTCAAGAATCAAGGTGAAAGAGAAAGGAGCCCTGGATAGTGTGATGGCAGTCATTCGGGTGAGAGAAATTAGCCCGCGATGGACGACAAGAGCAATTATCAATATGCAACAGCGAAACGTGTTCGTGCAGGAAATATGGAGTTGATTGATGGCCAGCCGTCGATGAAGGCGAATCCGCAAGGAGAAAGACAAGGACGCAAGTAATTGGAAGATTTATGAAGGAATCTTGTTAAGAAAAAATTTGGGGGGCCCGAAAGAAGTTCGAATATGGATACCTGAAGAAAGTCGCAGGAATTGGCCCCCGTCCACACGAACATTATGGGCATTTTGGAGTGGGAAAATCCCAAATCTTATCAGATTACTGTTACTGGCCGAATATGGGAAGAGGTGCGACAAATAGCGAGTTCCTGTGACGTCTGCCAAAGACGAAACAGCCGAACAACGCTGCGAAGGTGAATGGCAGCCGATTTTTCCGCAGAGGCCACGGAATTGTATGCGTGGATTTATAGGGCCGTTGCCGAAGACCAGTTTGAAACCAGCACCTAATGGTAATAATAGATGTTTTTCTAAGTTTGTCAGATATTTCCGATAGAAAGCCCAGTGCGCCAACTGTATACGGCAAGTGAAACGATTTATAGAAATGTTGGGAAGCCGACTGATATTGAGGGGACAGAGGTACACGGGTTTCCCAGCGGAAGATGGAAAAAAGAGATGGAACGTTAGGGATTTCCGTCCATCTCACGGCAGTGCGACATCCACAGAGCAACCCAAGCGAACGAGTGATGAGGGAATTGTCACGTTTGTTTCCCGGGGATATGTCGCGGAAAATCACCGAGCGTGGTTCGAAGCCGTTCCCGGGGCTGAACGAAGTATTAAATGCAGTACCACACTCCAAGTATCAATGTAACTCCATGGGGGGTGCACTTCGGGGCCAAGAAGAAGAGGCCATTCGATGAGTGAAAATAAACCCGGGAAAACGGCGGTTTTAGAACAAGTGACTACCGATCAGAAGATAGTGTATGACCAGTTGCGGAAGTCGGCAAAGCAGCGTACAGGCTCAGAAACATTTCTGTCGGGGACAATTTGTTAAGGGGACCAGGTTTTAGTCCGCTCGCCTCACTCGTCCTCATCCGATCAGAAATTGTTTAAAAAATTCTTTCCGATATACGACGGTCCGTATACTATCACGAATACTAATAACAATAATGTTGTAATAGCAGATCGAGGACAGGAAATAGGTGTCCAAAACCTATTTAATGTTAAATTATACAAAAACCAGTCTGTAAAAGGGTTTTGTGTGAGAAAGGAGTTTGTAATGTAGTAATATAGTAGAATAAATATTATAAGCAAGAAAGCAAGATTGTTTAGGGTAGATTTGTTGTAAGTAAATGCGGGGAAATACACAAGACCGTGAAGAAGAGGTGTAGGGTGACAGGTGCCGCGATGAAAGACGGTAGAGCGTACCGACTTAATGCAGTGCCACTGCAAACATTAAGAGGTGTGTCCGTCGCAAACAGCAGGAAACGGTAGTGTTGTGTGCTTCAGAGACGCATTGTTAGTGCAAGATCAGTTCACCAACACAGGCAACGATGGCCGTTGAACTGTAACCCGGTGCCAGTGGAAGAGGATACGTGGTAAAGAAACGGGGCCAACAATGTTTAAAGCTAGATTGACTCATCATGACGGTGTCATATCTGAGCGACATCTTAGGCGGGGAGATGTAATATTCCAGATTCCCCCCCCAATAAGGCACAAATCAAGAATAAATAGAAAATGCATAACATTAACAGAACTGTAAAACAGATGAACGATGTCGCGTAATAGTTTTAAAATAAACGGAAAACGCGACAAATTCACAATTGGGACAAGATAGAGCAGTAGCGTTCATGTAGCGAAGTCGTTTGCAAGTTATTTGAAGGAAATCGCATCACGCGTTCGAAAGATATGAACATTTTTTTATAAATATAAATTCCAGCTTGTAACAGACATGTAGCCATTGTTGTGCTTTAAGGTTCAGTAAATCCAAAAGGTGTTTGTGGCGAAAATTAAGAGAACGCGTGAAGCAATACAAACAAAACTTAAAAACCAACAGAATAAATCATTTAGAAAATTATGGTAACAGTCGCAACGTTGGGAAACTTCGAGGCTACGCCAGAACAGAAAATGTGAATTAAATTAAATGATGTAATATTTTGTAGGAGAAGCAACAGCGATCGTGTGATGTTAAAAGAATAAAGAGCTGACGATCCGGACACAACAAATACGAAGAGGCGCGTCGAAATAGCTTGAATACGGATGCATGTTGAACGCTCGCAAAAAAATTTTTATTTTTATAGAAAATTGCGTTCAGTTTGTGAATAAGTGAAATATATCGTGTTTAGTAACTGTCGAGTTAATGGAAAGATAAAACGTGGAAGAGATATTTATATATATTCACAAAACAGTGTTCGGAACACTGTCGCCATATTGTCGGTCGCAGTTAACAAGAAACTAGTATAGTAATTGTGAGTAGTTTTAATCAGGGATATTCTTCATTTTAAAATAAATTTGTCGTTAACAAACGTGTGTGGAAATGGATGGACGCTGTGGGGGATGAATTATGGATGCTACATGTATACTACGGAGGTGACATGGAACAATGGCGTTACGCGGATGGCGATTTTTACGAAAGGAAAGTGCAAAACTTTGCGTAATTTAATAGTTCACATAAATGGGAAGAAAGAACAGATTAGATTTTTAATGTACAAGACCAAGTTTTGCGGAAATAATAATAGGCTATATTCAGACAGAATAGGGGATGCGCATTCAAGTGTGAATGATTTGTTTTGTTTTTTTTTGTCGATTGTGTAAATAGTAAGTGTGAATGTGATGTTATGTATTTCAGGTATTGTGTTTTGTTGTTTATTGTATTGCATTTGTGTATGTTTTGTTGTTATGTCTCCAGCGGAGTGTGGAAGAGTGAAAACCAGAAAAAAATAAATAATGCCGGACGTATTTGGTTCGACAGTAAGCCATATAATATGATTTCGTGATTTGTATTAAACAGTGACCCACGCCAACTGTCCAAGTATCTCGTTAGGCTCCTGGAAGCCAACCACAGCCTCACGCTCAATAGTTTTTTAACATTGAAGGAGTAGCTAAGTAACGGCAAAAGTTTTAGATAAAGGAGGCAAAAGTTAGAGGGCATAAATTTGTATAGATTTTATATAGAGTAGAGGATTCAAGGTATAGTCGTTTTATTTTATATTGTCACCGCAACGTGGTGCGGTTACATACAGATTTGGGATAAGTAGGCAAGACGTTCCATTACAGTATGTTCATATGGACATGGCGTTTTTCATAAAAATCTTACATTAGAAAATTATGTAATTATTTTCCTTGTATGTTATACATCATATACAAGCAGCAACAGGAGCTGAAATATAAAAATAAATCAGACACTCAGTAATATTTATATCCTGTTTGATATATTTTCTTATATTTTTTTAAATTCAGAATAAACTTTTAACTCATAGATCGAAAATTACATCTTTAGAAAAAAAATTTGAAAAGGAAACGTTTTTTTTTTTTTTTATTTCCATTATGGACAAAGTTAGTATGTTCATATGGACATGGCGTTTTTCATAAAAATCTTACATTAGAAAATTATGTAATTATTTTCCTTGTATGTTATACATCATATACAAGCAGCAACAGGAGCTGAAATATAAAAATAAATCAGACACTAACTGTTAAGTCATGGCTGCTCAAATAGGTGGCTCATGTGGCATGTTTTTGCCCAGCATTATATGTGATCCACTGGTGTGACCTGCTGCCATAGAGAGATTACTATAAGGGACCACTTTGACAGTTACTGCTTGGCCACTGCTGGCAACATGATTGCAAGTTTTACATTTGCCATACAATAATTTTATCAGTGTGTTAATTTACAGTTAGCTCATTTGTAAATGGCTTTATCACCATCTCTTGCAATGCCCTGCATGACGTTCTTTTGTTTCCCCACCTGTCAAAGGGGTTCCTTCTTACAAGGGACCTTTCAATAGGTTCAGATCAAAATCTGTCCTGACTTTTTATTCTATTGAAAGATATTTACTATTTATAAGTACTGTGAAAAAAATTAGCTCCTGTTGTGCAATGTAAGTTACTGGAAAAAGAGAGAGGAATTAGATCAGTATTGGCTGCTCTGTTTTCACTAACGCCAAGGGCAACCCTTGCTGCAGCGAGCAATATGACCGCAAACAACTCCCGTTTCTGCTGTTATTGCTCACTAGAATCTCTACTTACCAGTTGTCTGACAGTTTGCTGGTTGGAAAACCGTAGTTCATTTCGAGGAACATTGTAATCCGGTATAACTAAATATGTGGATTTATTTTGTTTATTCGTCAGTTAGTTACTGGGGATTCATCACAATTCTATGATGATCTATAATTTTACATTAATGGGCACAATTAAATAGATTATATTTAGACCAATGAATCTATAAATAAATTCAAATTTACGATTATACAGTTTAATTATTGCCTTTCAGTTTTAAAAGTTCTCATGCAGTAGGAAGGGCCACACAAACCCCACACGAATGGCAATTTGCATCATGAAAAGGGTTTTTTTTCCCCCCACGCAATAATCTCCAATGTGAGATGGCAGCTATTTTTTTCACAGCATACAGAAATATTGAATATTTATCTATAGAGAAAATCTGAGGCCAGATTTCGACCTGAACCTGTTGAATGGCCCCTCGTTAGTCGTCGATAATTAAGTCTGTCCTATGAGGCAGGATTGTAGAGGGGAGGTGAGAGGAGGGTAGACGCTCAAGCACCATTGACTCTAGTTTAATGAAAGGTGCATGGCACATGAACCACTATCAGTATTTTTTCATGCACATTTCAGCAGCTCTGCATTCAGTGATAAAATGGTAAATAAGAATAAAACAAAAAAAGGAAATATTCATGTATTCTGTAACATTGTGTCACAAACATAATTGACTTTTTTAGCCATTTTTCTAGTACTTCCAAAAATGAATAATAAAATTAAGAAACAAAATCATACTGCAATTTTTTAAACACCAACGTGAACTGATCTATCCTGTTAACCACAAACAAATGTAATAACAAACAGGAGAGTAGAATCTCCTTACTTACAGTGAAAAGTCAATTATATATACATTATTTTATGTAAATTCAAGAACATTTCATGGACATAAACACATTTTCTTAAAATTCATACTTTAGCCAGTATGCAAAGTAATAGAAAGGCAATTTATATAGAAACATTTGCACAAAAACCAAACTTAAATTTTGCAGATATCACTCACAATTGATAAAACATTTACACAATTCCATTCCACTATAATTTACACACACGCACACACATGCTGTCCAAGAAACCGGGTACAGAAATATTTGATCCTTTATGATTACTCATCCCCAGAATCATCAGCAATTATAATATTGTGTCCAGGTATATTTGAGGGGTCAAATGTTGAATCAAAGATATCCAAGAGACGAGGTCTCTTTCGTACAGGCTGTGGAGATGATGCAACAGTATCATCATCTTCATTATCTGATTCACGTAGCTGTAATGATACTGAACTAGCATTGGACATCATCATTGGTGGGGTACTGAAATCCTGTTGAGCACTACTTTGGGTCCTTTGAAGTCCTTTCCTGATTTATAGCATTAGAAGCCATCATTCTATTGCTCAGAACACGCGAACTATTCAATCTATTCTCTTGATTGCTAGCATGTGTGTTGTTACGAATGTCCTCTTGGGTGGAACCTTCTTGATTATTTACAGTTCTCTCTAATGGTCGACCCCTTTTATCTCCTCCTGAAACAAATATTATTATTTTTTTAGTACTTCCACAGTACTCATAGGCAGGCATCACTGTTCTAAGAGACATTTCTTTTTTAGTACTTCCACAGTACTCATAGGCAGGGTTCACTGTTCTAAGAGACATTTATATTTACATAGTATAGAAAAGTTTCCTTCGCAATCTTATGCAAAAGCTCAAAATTTATAAATAAAGTATCTGATTTACAAAATACTGTCTTAAAGAAATAAGTGTGACAATGTTCTCAACCATGCAGCTAATATTCATATCTCTGAAGGAAAACATATTAGTAATGCATATATTTGAATTTTAAAATTACCCCAAATCAAGTCCTTTCTGAATTTTCAGATCATGTACAATTTTTTTGGAAGGGGAAAGAAAAAGAGAGATTGAAAACCGTGCCTTAGAAAGACAGAATAAGTTTACCCAATAACTGTACATTCCACAAATTAGAAGTTCATGAATGTGAAAATAAGAAATTAACGAATGCACTATATCTGTCAAAAAAAAAAAGATTAATTATTTTTTAAGAAAAATCTATACTAACTTGTTTGATCAGGCTGATGCCTAGAGCTGGTATTCCCACTTCTTCCACATCTTGTATTTGATAAAAGGCTAGGGCTTTCCCCTTTCCTAATAGACACTCTCTCATTGCCCCTGGGAGTACAACCTCTTAGTTCCGGAAACTGTTCTTCGAGCCTGTTCTCATTGCTAGGTGTAAGATTTGTTCTTGAAGCCACAGAAGTACTTTGCCTTGCATTTGGAGGAACAGTAGGTTCTTTTGCACCGGTCCCTACACTACTGACAACAGGAGTATTTGAATTTTGCTCCCGCATTCGCTGAGGAGTTGAGTCTATTTCAGGTGATAAGGTGGATAATACAAAACTAGCTTCATAGGTATTTTCGTATTTCACTGCAAACACCACAGGTCTAAAACAAAAATTGAAAAAAAAAACAGTTTCAACCTTCAATATCCTTTTGCAATCCATGTTTGTAATGTGAAAATTAATTGTAAGCAAGTTGATGGCGGGATAATTGTTCTCTTCAATAAAAAAAAAATTGAAAACTTATTGTAAAACAGCAGTTCATTTTTAAAATTATGTCCTACAATGTGTTTATTATATTTTTGTCTCAAAACTGTTCATGCTCATATCCTACTTATTCTATACTTTTCAAATAAACCTTTAGCACGTCTTATTTCCTGACCAGATTTTTAACTAAATAGCAAATTAGACCTACTAACAATGACTATGACCTTTTATGTAGGTACACATAACATTAAGTTCACAGTACTTCTGATTTTAATAATATTTTTAATTTCACACAAATGAAACATTTGTTACACGTATGATTCTTTCAATTTTTAGGGATATATATCAAATTTTGATTAAAAATCAATAAAAAAAACTCTACAAAAGGAAACCTTGAGGAAATAATCGCAAATATTGCAATTATTTGCGACAATGTAAAGAGTGTCATTTAATTTTTTTGGATAATAGAGTTTGCTGGTCTGTAAAATTACATATTATAAAAATTTTATTTATTTTATTTATAAATATAATAATTTTATTAAATGAATTAAGAATGGTTATCACTTGGGCTACACTGTTGTACTATACTACTTTCAACATTTGTAAACTATAATACTTTTTTCAACTCCTTTGTATGTTTGGCATTTGGTTAGGCTGAAGAGTGGGCCTGATGGCTACAGCCTTGCCATATCAATAAAGCCATTATAGTATTATACTTACTTTCCTCCTGAATCAAAAGATGCTTCAACACTTTGGCCAGTGGCTTCCGCAAATGCCAACAATGCACGGAATTCTTTAAGTGAAAAAGTAATGGCTGTCTCATTGTTTACCACATATTTATCAAATTCAACAGGGTCTAATAAGATTTCTGTTGATTTTGTCTTTGATGGATCTACAATAAATGGTTTCATGTAAGAATTTCAAAAATATTTTTATCTTTTTCTATCAACAAACAAACATTTAAGAACAGTTCATTACTTATTGAACCATCAGTATAGCTGCGAATAGATGTTTTCTGAGAAGTTACAGAAAGAGTAACCTCTTCTTGAGTACTATGAAAATTATGAACCGTATCTGAAAACAGCTGAACCTGGGCTAGCAAGCTATTAGAGGCATCTCTTTTGTGTACACAACCTGTAAAAACAAATTGAATTATAACTTTTCAATTTGGAAAGATGATTCAACTGAAATTATGTTTTCAAACCAATACTATTCATATCATACTTTTTGCCTTTTCACGCATTTTTGTTTGAAAATATGAAAGTATTGGTTGAAAAACCAGCTGAATTATTGGTTCAAATTAAAATATACTCTTAATAAACTATACACATCAAAATTTAAAGAACACAAATTATAGTCAATAAAACCAAAATATTTTGCAGTTCAAAAGATCTGGGGAGAGAGGGGGAGATTGTCCCCCAAACATGTCTCCTACATGATATTAACTAAATAAAACAAGATAAATAATAAGAAATTAATTACATATCTTTCAACAATTATTGACTCAATAAATAAAAAAAAAATAAAGGGAAAAAGTACCAAAAATTCAGCATCAGCAAGGCATCATTTTAATTAATAATAACTAGAGGGTGGATTTTGATGACCTAAAACACTGCCAAAAATGATCAATAAAATGCTTTTAAAATGCTCTAAAAATAAAGAAAAAACGACGTAAAAAATATATGATAAAAACAGTTCAGGTGAACAACTCAAGCTGTTTGATATGCTACTGATGTAATCGAGGCTTCCTCCATTCGTTTGAGTGAACTCGGCTGCAAACTTTTGGTTTGGATTGTTCTTTATCAGGAAATCTCTGTTTTTAGTTATCCTGAAATCGGCCTAACCGGCAAAGGCACTGATATACATCACAAAAATTAAGTACTTTTAAAGACTGTCAAAACAATTTCTGAGTGTACAAATCGAATACACTACTGAGTATTTGATTCTGTGAAGAAAATTTCTTTTGTATCTCATAAATATTATTTGAAGCTTGTACTATTAAAATTGATTAAATCAGCAAAAAATGCATTAAAAATGAAAGGGAAAAAATGTTTATTAGTCAAAATCGACAAAAAATGCAAAATAATGACCTATAAAAATGGGTAATTTCCTTTTGTCATAATATAAAATGAATTTCTAAACTAAACAGCATTGTTCTAAAGTGAAAAGACAAAAAAATGACATTTCATTAAAATCCACCCCCCAATAATAACCCACAGTGACTCACCTGCAAGTTTCACATTCAATCACTGGAAGGAAATGAGTTTTTGCAATACCCATACGAAATCTCATTTCAAAAACTAATTTGCAACCATCATCTTCTAAACGCATTATACAATTTTCTACTTTTCGGTCGAGCATAACAGGAGATCGAAAAACAGGTAAACATGACTGTAAATAAAAAATTAAACTTTTAGAATGGTAAGAAATGGGTTGCTTTGTTATGTTAAGAGCCGCAATATCTCTTTACTGATTGACTATATTTTGACATTACAAATTTTATGTCAAACATCATTTATTTGAAAATTTAATTGCCTGTCATTTCACTAAAACTATAAACACTGAAGTTACAATATTGATTAATACTGTTTACAATTTTTTTTTTAATGACAATTCTAGGTTTAATTTTATGTTATTTTTCGTAGTATACTTTTAACTAATATCTATTTTGACTTTTCATAAGAAAGGAGAAAAAAATTAAACAATAGACAAAACGGTATGTAACATACAGGGGAGAAGTATATTCAATCAGAGTTCTTGAATAGTAATCTACTGTTGCATGTCATGACATGTTCGAAAAATTCTTACAGAATTATATAACACTTATTACCTTCATTGATATTTTGCATTTACAACTATCTTCTTGTGAAGAGTTGTGGGGTTGAGATGGCTCATGTTTATAAAATGCAAAGAATGATCTGTTGAAAGTAAATGACGCATATGCTGATCGCGAGGAGTTAACACTCCGGAAAGACATTGAATTGGCATCTGGCTCGACGTACAGTTCATCGCCAATACGAGCAAGAGATTGAACAGCTCGTGCTAGCACTGAAAAAAGTCGTTTTAATTCACATTTTCGACATTTACAACTTGAAAAAGTGACATTACTACATTACCTTTCATATTTGCTCCGGGAATAGTACACTTCATTGCGAGTAAAACAAACCCACATAATAGCAACAAAAAAACTGAACAATTATTTTATTCACAATTATCAAGTATTGCAATGTTACTACACAGAAACATCGATCATTAAGATGTTTATATAACGGCTAACATTTTTATTGGAACATTTTTCCAAACACCACTTTCATAATTTTTCTCTTCTTTAAATTATTCATTTCATCACGTTACATACAGTTTCTTTCTCTCTTTTAGTCATTTAATCAGTGAACACGTTCACCCGCTAACCTCACATCTCAGCCCGCGGAAAACTTCAAGGGACACGAAACACTTGCGCAACATTACAGTGTTTTGTTTCCTTATGGGTTGTTCAGTTGTTCACTTTGATGTGGATTGGTGGGGATACTTCCAAATTTCGCGGATGTTTGACGTGATGTCTCGTTCAGTCATGGTCATGGGACAAAAAATCTCGAAGTTCGACACGAGGAGGAGGTTGAAAGGACTGTAACTGAGTTTTAAATTTGTATCTGATATTTGTAGTTTTTCCGTCGTGACGTTCGCGTGAAAAGAATTTACTTCTAATGGTTAGTTCGGTTGTTTTAAGATGTTTAACGAAATATTTTACTTAAATTGAAGTGTGTGAATGAAGGGGGTCGTGATGTGAAATTAATTATTGTAGTCATAAGAATCTTGAAAACTCACTGTGATAATAGTTGAAATTGTGGCTGTATGTGTTCCCAATTCCCAAAACATTATTTTAAAGCCAACAACTCAAAGTTTTAAATATTTATTTTTTAAATAATTTTAAAAATCGGGAATGTTTTTCTATGCTTCTCTCCTTGTATCTCGCATGCAATTTTCGGTTGATCCCGGGTTTAGGGTGGCACGGTTCCTTTTATGATTCATTATTTCTCGCGATTCCTATGTTTATAGTTGCGCGGTTCACTATAACAACTGAATTATTTATGTTCAATGTTAAATGAGAACAAGTCACCTGATAATTTGTTGGCGTGGAATTGTGTGTATTTTCGCATTTCAAGTCTTCTTCAAATAGGTTTGTGTGTCTACTCAGATGGAAGGTATGCATTTTCTTAAAAGTGAGTGTTCCCTTTAAAATAAATTCTCTTAAAAGTGAGGGAGTATATAAGACAACGTGAGCGCCGGAGCGACAGCGGAGGCGCGAACCAGGTCTCGAGAGCGAGGGCCGGAAGGCCCTCGCGAACGTAGCACGTTGGATCCGTCGGGTAGCGACGTGCGGTAGCACGTCGCGGACCACTTGGTGAAAAAAATGCGTTGGTTAAAGAATTGTGAACTTAACTACATGCGACTACTACGTATAAACAAGGATTCAGTTCATGGAGTCGACTCTCTTCTAATGAACCGAATCAGTGAATCAAAGGAACCGTGCCACCCTAAACTCGGGATTTACCCAATTTTCTGTGTTGAGAAAGATTTTAATTTTTTTAATGCAAAAAAGTTAAATAAGATTTTCTTCCCTCATGAGAAAGTTTTAATCCTTAGTCTGAATTTGGGTTAGGGGGCTCAATCTTGTAAATGAATAAAATCCTTTTGGTTTTGAGTGCCATTCCTTATATTATCCAATGTCATAATTAGAGTTGGTATGTGTTAGCATTTGCTAAAAATGTGAAATGTTACCAAATGCTGAAAAAAAGCATTAATTGTATATTTTATGGTTACTGTAGTATATTTTTGAAAGTTTTCAATCAGCGATGGAAATGTGAAACTGCATACAAAGTACTAAATGGTCGTGAATCTGTGTTATATTACCTTAATTGCTTTTTATGGTTTCCTTTGAGTTTGCTCTCTAACTAGGGATGCAACATTGATAACAACACATGGATGTTTGAAAACATTGAATATAAGAGTGACCATGTTTATTAATTTATAATTAGGATTTAATTGATAAAGTAAGTAAAAGAATAATAAGAACAATAAAAAAACTGATCCTGAAAACCTGAGCACCCGGGGTCATCTCAAGGGGTCTCAGCTTCATTTTCCTGTACAGAGGTCACGTGAAGAAGAGGAAGGCCTGAAGCCTACAATGCACACGCTACGTTTATGCTTTTATATTTGTTGAAGAACACAAATTGTGAAATATTAAATTAGTTTCCCTTATTTTGTGATTTTAATGGGAAAATCTAAAAAGCATCAATATAGTTTTATCTCGAAGAGTGCTCCTTTAATAATAATAATTTTCTCTAAAAAAGCTACATCTTAATTTATGATGCTATAAAATGCTGTAGCCTTATTAACAAAATGCGATTTTTTAAAATTTAAGAGTGCTAAATTCTACCATCACTAGTCATAATGTAAATGAAATTGAAATTAGTATAGTATAGATAATATCTTGCTAAGAAGCTTAAACAGTCTTGCATTGTTTTAATGTGAATGTTGATTGACTTTTTTAAAAATTATATGAAATTTGTGTGTAATTACTAATGAGTACATTTAGCCAAGCATGACAAACATCATTTTCCGATCACTTTTTTAACATTTTGACTTATTTTCTCGCAATATGATTGTACTGATTACACTTGAAAAAAAATTATGTTGACTTTGGGAGTAATTAAAAATTGGATGACTAGCTGTTTTTGAGCAATCATAACAGGAGACACAATGGACATGTTGGAAGAAATTCTTGAATCTGATTACAGGCTAAGGCTGTGGAAGGTTTCATGCCTAGGAAACTTAAAAGAAATATTAATAAAGAATAGGAACAAGGAAAAGACAATTTGAAGTGTATGCGGAGATGTATGGGCATTTATTATGGTGACTGTTTGTACAATACAGTATTACACTTTGAGCATTGGAAACATTGAATTGAACTGCATAAATGAAAGAAATATCTATCCCAAACAATGTACAGTAAACCCATATTAGCACGAACTTGCTGAACATAAACAAAACTTGCATCCTGGCTAGGGATTATTTCAGTCCCTTAGAATTTATGTTAATGAGGGTTTACTATTGAATTAAATCAGTAAATTTATAACTATAAATTATTTAATATGATGTGAATTTATGTAGGTATGATAGTGTATGAATAGAGTAATATTTTTGTGTGCTTCGGAGTTTATGAAGCAATTGCTATTTGATAACCTTTATTAATGGATGATATAATGAAGAGACATTTAATATACTCCAAATGCATAAGTATACAAAATGATAAATCAATTGAATAAGATCAAATTTTTTAAGTCACTAGAGAACTTTGTTCTTTGTTGTTAAGAACAAAAAAAGAAATAGTAATTATTAATACAGTTGTAATGAACAAAAGTGCTCATAGCGTAATAGAGAATGAAACTGTACAAGGAGTTAATACAAGAAGAAATTCCTGTAAACGTCCTTCTTGGCTAACCTTCACCTCAGTTATTAGTGATTCAGTTAGCTATTAATTGTGCCCAGGAAATAAAATCTTTGTTTATGAACCATTTAAGTTTTACACTTATTTGATGTAGTATAGGTAAACAGAATTTTAAAATATACTAATAAACATTGTTTGAAAATATTACTTTGTTTATAATGTGGAAGACAGTACGATGGAATTATTCCCACATCTTATTCATTTTGTAATAGAAAAACCTTTGGAAACATTTTTTCTTTGTTAATTAATTTGTTATTGCAGTAGGAAGGAAGTAGCTAGAAAAAGAAATAAACTACATATGGAATGAAATATTAGAATCCAAATTCATGGAAATTAGAAAAAAAATTATCTCTGGGGGTCATTTAAAATCCATAACACATTTGTATATAAAATTCAACAAAAATTTTATTTATATATACAATATTCACAAAATACAATATATTATTTTATGGCTATACAGAATTCATATAGTTCATTATATGACAGTAATAACATTCATTTGTATTCGACAATAACATGGAACTAACAACACAATACATATCACATTTGCTTTTCAGCTCTATAAAAGATAACTAGCAAAAAAATCTGTCATAATTTGCTGATTTCTTTAATATTTGTCTCAATATTCAAGCTGAATTTTTATGTATTTGATCAAGATTATTCCGTTCTTGTCCAGTTTAAATTATTAGTGTAAAATTATGATTACTTAAGAGATTTCTGAGAATCAGCAAATCATTGCAGAAAATCTGATGATTGGTAGAAAATAATATATTTTAATGTTAAGTTAAATAGTATAAATATCTGAGTATGAAGACATTATTGAATGAAATGTATAATATTTGGTATTTAATAAAAGTTTGGCTTCAAAAGACTTGTCATACAACTCTCAAATGTTAGTCTTATGATAGCAATTTACTTTCTTCATGCATAATTGGCATATTTTCTGTTATACTGACAGGTTTTATTATAAAATAATATTCATACATACTTGTGATATTTTCATTAGAATATATACACTAGAAAATGCATTAAATATGATGGACTTTGGTCATAACTATTGCATTATTTGTCATCATCCTGCTGTTTTACCTTGATACATTCAATCAGTCCATATCTAAGCGTTCTGATCTAGAAGGAGGTATCCTTTATAACATTTAACTGCTCACTTTGCTCAGTAATCTATTCAAGGCTATGAACACATATTCATAATGAAGTTGTACGTACTTATTAGTTAAATTATTTTCTAGGTTTGGTATTGTGTAACGTTCTGCGATACATGTATGTTTGAGGCCAGTGTCTAAGTGGACTTCCTTCGCTACACCGTGTTTTACAGTTACTTCTAACAATGCTTCTCCTAAAATGTATTGAGCGTAATTATTGTGCAACTAAACTGATAATGTGCCAACTGACTGTCAATCTGGAGTATTTAGGTTCTATAAAAAAAATTTTTTTCTTTTACAGCGATCAGTAATATATTATAAAGTAGTGTAAATGATAAATACTTTTGAAAGCTAGATTATTATATATTTGTAATTTTTCTCAGTATAATTTTGCTTGTAGTTATCATACTCTTAAATAAACATTTATTATAAGTTAATGAATGACATATATACAAAGACTAACAGTGCTATACACAAAGCATCTGGAAAAATAAGTGACTTATTTGTCCATCTTTGGTTTGTGATGCAGATTTTAATAATGGAATTATGAGTAGATTGTCATCAGGATCATCTGAAAAGCAGAAATCAACCGTTATTGTTTTATTATGAAAATACATTTCTTCAGTTAATGTGTACTTTAATGAATTATTCATTATTCATATACCAGAAAGTATGAGAGACATATTGAATTATAAGTGGCATTTTGAAATTATCCTTAAATTATTAACTTTGTATGGCTGAGAGCTGGTGAGTTATATTTTATTGATCTTGACAATGATATGGAAATTAAAAAGGGAAACATTTAGTGTCATATTTTTTAATGGACAGAATATGTTGAATATGGTTATAAGAATTCAAGCAGTTCAGTTCTTGACCCTTCAGTGAGTTGTGTTCTCACTACATTTTTAATTGAAAGTCAAATTCCACTTCAAAATGTAATTGAATATAGAACTGTAACTTATTTATTTATTTATTTATTTATTTATTTATTATTGTGGTACTACCTTAACCTTTCATTAATAAATCTAATTATATTATTAATTAGTGCAAAATACAAATTGGATAAAAGTGTGATAATTGACATGAAACAATGTTAAGGGTTTCCTTTCATTTTTGTATCCAAGCTATGATAACGTTCTGGAAAGAAATGAATGTACTGTTAATATCAATGAATTATCATCAGAGAATTCATTAAAGGAATTCATGCTTGCAGATATCAATTGGTCTGTTTTACTAATAGGTATTCTGAATTTTCCAAGTTTTTGTAATATGATATTTGATAATATGAAACTTGTTTCTTTGAAAAAAACAATTGAAGTATTGTGCAAACAAAATCACTTGAACAAACTCAATAATATTTGATTAATTGAACAAATAAGAATAGGTAATGCAATGTAATTAAAATAATAGCTAAAAAGATCTTCATTTAATTGATGTGGAAAACATTTAAATGAAATAAATAATACTATGAGAAACACAAAAGAGCCCAAAATTATAATAAGAATAATAATAGCACCTTTTCAATAATTGTGAAATAAAAAGGATGATAAGAGAAATTAACCAGTTTGAATAAAATTTCAGAATAATTTTTATTCTGAGAGAATTTAATACTTCCCATAAACATTTTTTAGCAAAATAATGATTGGTCTTATTCATGTAACATCGTAGGTATTTTTTGTTTTACTTATTGAATCCCAGTTTGAAAGTTCTTATAAACTGGTTATAATTTTGTAGTATAAATATCCAATTTTAAATTTTGGAATTTTAAATTTTGGTAAATTTTCTTTTTACCAATCATTTTAGTTTATATTATTTGAATAATGAAGCATTCTGAAGTGAGTACACAATTTTTAGCAAACCTTAATACCAGACATTCGAGCACCTTGTTGCTAGCAGTGCTTCCAGCCTCCCATAGTAAGGGCCGTAAGTTGTAACTACTAGTCTTGGCCCCATGGCCTTTATCAAATTTTTGGAATGCTATCTGAAGATTGTAAGAAAAAATCTGAAATTAATTTGATGTCCTAGTCCACAAAGAACAAACTTTAATAAAGATGTGATGTGTAGACTGTATTGCTATTTAAAAAAGGAAACAAATCCTCGAGAAACATGAGGATAAAATTGAAAAAAATGTTCTCTCAAAAATTTAAAAATCATAATTTGCCAATCAATAGAATATTCCAAGCTGTAGTTGTAAGAAAATGTTAGTCTCAAACTCTCAGCTCCATTTTTAATGTAAAATATATCTGTGATTCTGTTTCTGAATAATATCATAGGTGGCTTGTAAATGTTTATTTCCTGTAACAGGCTTCCTGTTTATCTTATTAATTTCTACACAGGTATTATTGAATATTCCCTGAATATACACGTTAAATGAAAGTGTAGGTTTTTGTGGCTGGAGTTCATTTGAAGCTCTTGTAGGTCATTTGAATAGAAGATAACATTTGTATAAATCCAAATTTATGAATTACTTTTAAATCTTTCTCAAGAATGTTTTAATATCCAGAAAAAAAAAAATTGTATTTGATGATTGTAGAAAAATGAGTGTATGAATTGCTCAGGTGGTGGTTGTAAACAGCTGAACAATCTGACAAGGGCTTATTAAGAGTAAGAACATACTTTCAGTAAATCTTTACAACAGAGTTCTTGAATTACTTTCTATGAAAGTCATTACTAGGGAACAGATTTTTATGTCCTAAAATAAATCTTGAAATATGTTATTAAAAATATACATTTATGACCTAAAAATTCTGGAATATGCACTTTGATATTCAATAAAAATTGATAATATTTCATTTCTGATAAAATTCAGGAGAGATGTTGAATAAAAGATATATTTTTGTGCAAACATAATACAATCTACCTTCTTTGGAGAAATAATTGAAGTAAATATTCACTTAGTGAAGTACATTGTATGTCTTGTTGCATTTTTTCTGCCTGATTTAAAAAACGTCAAGAAATATCCTACATTTGCACAAGTATTTTATCATCTATAGAAAAGAAAAAATTGCAAACTGTGACAAGCATTCATTCTAATCAATGAATGCTTACAAATAAATAGTAAATTCTATGAAAAAATAAAACATTTTAGAGATAAGTTCCTATTATAACAAAATATGTACTTATAATTACACAAATATGCACCAACAGGAAAAAGTCAGCCAAATATACACAAATATGCACTAAAATGTTAGTCTATGTAGCATCCATTTCTAAACAAATGACATGAAATTTCACTTAGCTATGCCCTGAAGCAACAGACAAAAATATGCAAAATCATAGAAATCTGCTCCCTAGTCATTACAAAAAGCTACAAGTTAATAAGATAAGTAGTGTAAGATATTTTTTGATCCTAATGTGAAAACAACAATTATTTTGTGAAAATTGTGTATTCTAATGATTGGTGTTTCTTACCCTCCAGAACTGCAGCATGTGCATGAGGACGGGGATGTCCAGAATACTGATCCTGCCACTGATGTTATAATCTCTGAGCATGATGAGCGATTTGCAGAGTTCAAGGGAAGGCTTCTCGGAAAGGTAGGCTGAAACAAATTAATGCTTGTTTTATATCATGAAGCAAGCAGATGTATATCTCTTTATTTAAAGCAAATGTATTTCTTATGTGAAATTCCATTGTTGACAGTTATTGAATTCTCAAACAGCCTGATTTATTATAACACTTATTTTATTCATTAAATGAGCAACAGGGTTTGGGCTCAGTGTGGTAGCTATGAGAAAAGAAGGAAAAAATAAGGGGGGGGGAGGACCGTGATTCAGGAAAAAGTGGGAACCATTAGCACAGTGTGATGTGGTTTGGTAGGGATTCATGCTGCATGTGAGAGATTCAGCATATAAGACGTCTCCTTCACAATGACCCATCTCGGTGTTTGCCGTAATTATATTTTTCTTCACACTAATCTCTTATGTATCTGCTCCTCCTTTTAATTTCCTCTCTTTTCCTTCTTTGTATTTCTTTCAAGCACACTCACAGACACCAAAAATTAAAAATATATACAATTAGAAATTTGATCAATGTAAAGGCCATTTCTGAAATTCTGTTATTCTAATTCCACTGAAGTTTTTTATCATAACAATTATAATATTATATTTTGGGGTATTACCTTTCCAGTGTGACTTCAGAATTTTCTGAAGTTGTGCTGCATCAACTTCTGGGGGATATTTTAAGAGAAGTTTTGCAACCAATGGTTTTCCATCAGGCTGAAAAAGTAGAATCACAGATGATTTTGAAACCATATTTATAATGAAATGTGTACTAACGAGGTCATGATTTTCAAATGCATCAGATGAAGGAAATACTTTGACATAGTCAAAGCAGAATTTCTCTAGGAAATAAAAATATGTTTGAAATATAAAAGTGTTGTTTTTCTTGTGTGTCAGCAAATTTGATTTGAAAAATATTAAATTAATGTTTTAAATACATTTATTTTTGATGTTTTTTTTTAAGTAATGTATGATTATTGAATGAGAAATTTAGGCATTGAGTGGCAAGATATTGTTTACATGTGAATAAATTAATTATTGACACATTTTTATGAGAATCACTTCGTAGCTGAGTCAGGATGTTTCAGGTGAACTTTTTGCCTTCCAAACTTAAAGAAATCTTTTTTAAAATTTCTTATGCAAAATTTTGAACTATCTTTCTTAGTTAATTGAATGTTGAAATATTAAGATACTCTTATTGAATGGAAGATTATTTATAAAAATTATACTTACAAGAATGACTGTGTCTTCTAAGAATTCTGTGGAAATGTTGCGAAAAACCATGTTGTCCTCATTCACCTCCCTGTGGAAGAGAATATTTTAAATTTAAATATGAAATATTTATTCCAATGTCATTAAATACCCCAAAATATTAAATTTAAATCTTACCAGATGTTGCTTTGTTCATCTGTGAGAATTCTGAGCAGGAACTTGCCGTCACAGTTAGGTACATTTGTTTGTGGCACCACAATGTAATCACCAGGAGGTAGCGTAAAAAATGTAACTACCTCCCGTGCAATAGAATGGTTTGTGACATCTAGAGGTTTCTGTAAATAATAATCATGATAGGTATTTAATAATTATGTAGAAGTATTTGAAATTTGAATTCACCCACCTAAATGGTTAATAATGCTTTCTAGCATTTGAATTAACACGCATAAGCTACAAAAATCCTTTTTGAAGAACATTGCAAGTTATTCCTTTGAAGAAACAGATGTCTGTTAGTGTGCATAAGTTAATTTCTGCTGTTGCTGTTTTGTGTTATGATATAAATGCTGAAGACTTTGTTCAGAAGTGTTTGAAGATCTTTGATGGCTCTCATTAAAGAAGTTAGAAAGGCCGAAGATTTTGGATGTCAGTAACTGTTAAAAAGAAACTGAAGAATGTAGTCGCCTAAACTCTATATGTGCCCTTGACATGCAACATCCCATTACTAATATCAATAGTATTTTTTATTTTGTAGGATAACTTAAAAAGGGAGTCTATATATGCTACCACAATGATTCACAAACAAACCGAGATTTCTAAGAGGTAATGCGAGTTGGTGCTTTGGGAAAGTTAGATACATGACACCGAAAGAACGTTTGAAACAATTTCGGATTGGCGGGCAGTTCGAAACGAGAAAAACTTCGTACAGTGATGAGGGCGTTTGAGGGTTGACTAATGGGAGGCCATAAAAGTAAATGTTAACTGTCTGAGAAGAAAACTACAGATGAGACAGTTTTGTAAATGGAAGAATTTTAAATATTTTCCTTGTCATGCATCACACACTGCTTTTGTCCCGAATGTAAACAATGGGAGTTTCAGGATAAATGAAAATACGTAGATACTTTTGGTTTCAGTATTTTTGCCTAAATTAAACCAAACAGTGAGGTCGATGCCATTTAATTCTGTGTAACTCGCATGAAGCATTGTCTGCAGTAAAATCACGGTGTAATTTCTTACACTGTGAGTAAAATGCACTTGAAGCAAGTGAATCGGTAGGCTAGGTGCATCAGAATGTGATTGTTCAGGCATATTGACTGATAAAATTTTGTACGGTGTAACTTAGGCTCACTTACCCGGTACTTATAAGAAAAAATCTTATTGTGAGTAAGATGTACATTTCCTGTGTAATGTGCATATTTGAAGTACTAGCTTTGATAAACATAACTATTAATTCACACTCCCGTGCCACGAAACTACGACTGCTTTCAACAAATCGAATACAACTCGCACAACAAATCGAAGTAATGAACAAATGGCGACAAATAAGCATTCATTCTATTGATTTTAAGGTATTATTAATATTTAAAGTTTATTCTATAAAACCGGTTAATAAACCAAGGGAAAACATATCTAGGGTCCACTATTGTTCTTTTGAAGGAAAAAACGGTGCTGGTATTAATGGGAGAAACCACAAAATACAGAGTAGCTGGCCGCTAGAATTCTCCTCCAGTCAACGGCTGAATTCGCCCAGGTGACAAACTAGGGTCAAAACCCTACCACTGCGGGAACATCCAGTCAGAGGCACTGCAGTGACATCAATTGAGGCCCTGTTACCTATGCCCCGATCCCAAAATTCAATATCTGGTTGACGTGATTCCAATACCTTTCAGGAAAAGTAAAAAAAGAAAAAATTAAAACTAGTGGAACCTAGTTAATTCATTAGTAAAGAAATGAAAACGTATTAAAGTAAAGAAATTAGAACGTAATAAAAAAGTAAGAAATTAGAACGTAATAAAGAAAAGTAAGAAATTAGAACGTATTAAAGTAAAGTCAAGAAATTAGTACGTAATAAAGAAAAGTCAAGAAATTAGAATGTATTCAAGTAAAGTCAAGAAATTAGAACGTATTAAAGTAAAGACAAGAAATTAGAACGTATTAACGTAAAGAAATTAGAAGGTAATAAAGAAAAGTCAAGAAATTAGAATGTATTCTAAAGTCAAGAAATTAGAACGTATTAAAGACAAGAAATTAGAACGTATTAACGTAAAGACATTAGAATAAAGAAAAGTCAAGAAATTAGAATGTATTCAAGTAAAGTCAAGAAATTAGAACGTATTAAAGTAAAGACAAGAAATTAGAACGTATTAACGTAAAGAAATTATACTAGCAAGAGGAAATAAGATAATAATAGCCGACCCGAACTGCGGCGTGAGGCGCAGCATGTTGGGCGGCACCTCGTACACGGCGAAGCCGATGGCGAAGAGCTCGCGCTGCTTCTTGCCGCGCTTGCCGCCGCCGCCGGCGCCGCCGCCGCCCGTGCCGCCGCCCTCGCCGCACGCGCCCTGCGGCTCGTACGCCTGCGTCACCGACACCACCACGTGGCACTTGGCGGCCGCCGAGCGCGGGATCTGCACGTGGAACTGCGGGTTGGTCGCCGTCGTGTCTGCGGACATAAGCGGTGCGGGTGAGGTTGTGGGTCGCGGGGCCGTTGGATGCCAATTGTTGCTGATTGTTGTTGAAGAGGAAGAAAAAAAAAAAGAAGGAAGAAAAGAAGGAAAGGGAGATAAAAAAAAACCCGCTGTGGAAGAGGGAAAGGGGGAGGGGCACGGTGACTATTTGAATATCGCTTCGGTCAGCCTAAACTTCCATATTTTAACATGCTTTCTTTTTATAAACATAGATTAGATAGTCAGGGGTGCCCAAGAGAAAACCGGGGGCCTGAGAGAGTTGATACACTTGGGGCCCCTCATTTCAAACAAAACATTCTCTCCTTCCTCAATGCATAATCAGAATTCATTTCTCCACGCAGCAGAAATAACTTAGAGCGGAATCAAAATTAGGAGATGAATACATTTAAAAAAATTCTTTTAAATGAAAAAAAAATCGGGATCCCAATTAAGTGAGGGCCTGGGGCAAGTTATCCCAGCTGCCCCCCCCCTGTCCTTGTGGTCACCTCTGGATACAGTTATTAAATACTGCAAAATCGAAGTCCAAATTTCGATGGAAATAGACGATTTGGGGTTTCATAATACTAAAAAAGTGTTTGTTTAGAAACATTTGTCCCAGTAGTACCTAAACCACAAAATACATAATCACCGAGAATGTATATAGAGACCCCTGGAGTTTTAAAACGGAACTTCTGAAATGTGAAGAATGGGAGAGGAATAGAATGAGAAGCAGAAGAAGAATAATAATAAGAAGCAGAAGAAGAGTAGGAGATAAGTAGAGGGAGACAAAGAAAAGACGATGAAAGGGAGAAGAAGAATAGAAGAGGAAAAGAATAAGAAGTAGAAGGACAATAACGAGAAAGAAGGCTATGAAATGAAGAAGGAGGAGAAGAATAGGTAGAGGAGGGGGCGGGGCGCTCACCGATGTAGGAGGGCCCGCCGCCGGCGTTGTAGCCCGCGCGCCACCGCCTGCGCGCCAGCACGGCGCGCCAGGGCTGCTTGGAGTGCAGGGCGGGCTCGCCCATCCAGTCGTCGGGCCCCACGTGCACCAGGTCCAGGTGCGTGAAGTGCCGCGCGAAGTCCTCGAACGACATCCTGCGCACGCCCCGCGCCGCCCTCGCATTAGTTGCGGCCAAAGCTCTCCCAATTCATTCGGAAATGATGGGGAGTCGGCATGTGGAACAAAGTGACGAGTTATTCCTAATGCGGAGAGTAAAGCACAGCCGCAGGCAAGGGGAGTGCAGAGCCTGGCTGAACCATCCGCAGCCCATCCCAATTGAGCACATTCAAGTCCAGTCGAATTGTTCCAATCCGGGTCGGGTCGCCGGGCCGGGTCCCGGGTCGGGTCGGGTCGGGTCGGGTCGGGTCGGGTCGGGTCGGGTCGGGTCGGGTCGGGTCGGGTCGGGTCGGGTCGGGTCGAATCCAGTCGAGTCTAGCCGAGCCGAGCCGAGCCGAGCCGAGCTGAGCTCATCAGAGCTGTGACGAATTGAGTCCACAAGAGCCGAATCGAGTCGGGAGTCCAACCGAAACGAGTCGAGTCGAGCAGAATCGAGCCGAGCCCTAAGGAGTCGGGTCACATGGAATCGAACCAAATGGACTCGAGCAGAAGCGAGTGTAGCCGAACCGAATCGAGTCGCACCGACCCAGGCCGAAAACCCACGAGCAAGGCCCCAGTCAATTCGAACCCAGGGGAGTTGATCTTAGCACGGGGAAGTCGAATCGAGTAGGGTCTGGTCAAGACGATGTTGGGAGTCGACTCAAATCCGACGGACAGGATCTAGTCCAATGCGAGTCGAGTCTAGTCATATCATTCAACCCAGTTCCATTGAGTCACGTAAAACTCATCCAACATCCATGGTAGTGAAGAGCAGCAGACGTTGGGCGCTGTGCGAGTGGGGGGACTCACCAGAACTCTCCGTCGTTGCGCACGCGCACGCTGAGCAGCTGCTTGTCGCGCTCGCTGAGCCCGTCCCACTCCCGGGCCCCCCGGGTTGGCGCACCAGCGGCTCTCGCCCAGCGGCCCGACGCCCCCCCGTCACGCTGTACGCGTGCGCCGTGATGAGCCCGTTGCGCAGGCGCAGCTGCCGCTTGTTCTCCTTCTCCTGCGGCAGCAAAACGACGACACTTCTCCTAAGTGGGTTACTTTGTTTTTTTGTTTCCGGGCGCGTCAACTGCTTTGGTCATTAGTCCCGTTAGTGTAGTGCATGTTTTTTATCGGTAGATGGCGGTGATCTTCTCCCGCAGGATGGCGAGATCCGGCGCCGACCTACCGTCGGCTAGTGGGGTTTCCCCCTAACCAGGACTCTCCCAACAGCGGGGCACCGCCCCAGCCGGGACAAGCTCGAAACTCCCGACCGGTCTTCCGGAACATGTGTTAGTGTAGAGCATGTTAGTCTAAGTGTGTGTGAGGGGAGAGGATAGGACAAGGAAGAGGAGAGGAAGGAAAGATCGCGCGCGGTCCGTGGGCCGTTTGTTAGGGTACTGCTCCGGCATTCGCCTGGTGTTGAACGGAGAAACCACGGGAAACTACCGATCAGAGCAGCCGGTCGCTAGAATTCTCCTCCAGGCAGCGACTGAATTCGATCTAGCTGAAAAGCTAGTGTCGAAAATCCTGCCGCCGTCAGGACTCGAACCTAGGACCTCCCGGTCAGAGGCGCTGTCAGTGGCATCAGTTGATACACTGAGCTACCGCTACCGGTAAGTGGGTTAGTGACCCTTATGCTGTCCCCAGTGATGTTAGTGACTCTTGGGATCGTTATGTCGAGATACCCTTTGTGCAGCTGTCCCTTGTTTCTCTCCTGCATATGCCGCACACAAGCTGCGTTGATGTGATGGTCAAAACCCCAAAGGTCCCTCCCCTAAATGGATTTTTGGGATGTTGGGATCAGTATGTCCAAATACCCTTTGGGTAGCTGTCACTGGTACTTGTTTTCTTCTCGTGCGTACGGCAGGTACAGCGTGTGCTCAACCATTGGCCAAAATGTCTCTGCAGATTGAAGTGTGTCTGATTTAAATGACTGTCGGAATACCCCTTGCGCAGCTGTCGCTACCGCTTATTATTCTCCTGCGAATGCACGGCACGCACAGGCGAATTGAAACGTTGTTCAAAAGGGTCCCACAGAAAAAAGGTGTTTCCGACTTATGAAGATCTTCCCTATTCTTTTCTTGCGCATATAGTACTACGTATAATGGTTTTGTTTCCCCTATGTGCCTCGTATGTGGGGCACAATTAACCCAAAATATACTGTTTCTGATACAAGTGACTGTTTTAGATTTTCTGAATTCTTGCCTATGATCACCTTCTGGAGCCTCAGCTTTCGTTTGTTCTCTTTCTCCTATAAACGACACGTACATGTTCGAGTGAAATGCTCACAATAGTTTCCTGCAATGAGGTGTTTTTAATTTAAATGACTTCATTGCTTGGTTGTGAAATATTGTCTGTCATGTTTTGTGTTCCACATGTGCTCGCATGATCTCATTTTTTTAGGATATATGGACCGAAACGCTGTACAAAATGGTTCTATAAAAAGGGGTTTGTAAATTTAATGGCTCCTCTCTATTGTTTTCTTGAATATGAAATGTCGATCACGTTTTTACCCCCCCACACACACCTTTAACATTCATGTTCCCCTTTTCTTGGAGACATAAAGGAATGCCGCTGGAAAGGAATCTCCAAAAATAAGCTCTCCCTTAGGTGATTTTTTTGGAAACGGTTTTAGGTACACCTTTTGCAGCATTAGCTCTCGTTTGTTCTTCTATGCACTATATACAAGCTTGGTTTCTCAAGAGGACTTCCGTCTCCCAGAAGAAGCGACATCTTTGATTCAAATGGATCTTTTGTGACTTAAAAATGATCTATCTTACGTTTTAATGTTCTGGTGTTTTGTTTTTAAGCAAATAAACTCAAAATCTAAAAATACATATTTTTATATTTATATTATACATGATTTATGTAGTTTTTCATTTGATTTCTGATTAAATGTTTCGCGTTAAAAATCTACAGATGCATCCTTGAGGAGCACCTGCTCTGAGATCGTTCTTACTAAAAGGGGTGTGCATTGCTTTATCTAGGGGTGACTTCGTGACTAAAAGGTGTGGACCCTCTTATCTTTATTATGTAGTCCCTGGTTATAAGGGAAACACATTTCTCTAGCTGTATCTACAGAGTAATTTGTGGTAAAATGAAGTGTACTTCTACCTATGGGATTGTTTATTGGTGAAACGGAGCGTACTATGCTCTATCTACGGAGTCGATTGGGACTAAAAGGGGGGCGCCTAGTTCTATGAGGTTATTTCAAACAAAAAGGGATATTCCGCGATCTGGGGACGATTTTTATCTAAAAGTATACTTCGTTTTTTGACGTGGAGCGCGTAAGGCCTGTTTTCACGATGGAATATGGCACGGCTTTTCGCGTCTTTCTCGGTCGTGCCGCTGGATGTCGCATGATCGCGACCGCATCAAGCAGTGCTGCAGATCAAGCGACTCTAGCGGCAGGATTGAGAATGACTCAAAAAGTCGTGTTGAATTCCATCTTGGAGATACTCCCCTCAGCCGCCACGTAAGAAAGACATTCGCGCGCGCATGTTTAGCGGGCGCCAAGGGGGATTTAGCCTGTGAGTGAGTTGGTGTACTCACCGGGTTGATGGAGGCGATGAGCAGCGAGGAGCGCGGCACGGCGCTGTTGAGCACCTGGAAGGTGAGGAAGCGGTCCTGGCCGCCCAGGCCGAAGCTCTGCACGATGCCGCCGGTGAGGTCCTGCAGCGCGCGGGTGGTGCAGCCGGCGTGCAGCGCCTCGTAGCTCCCGTACAGCCTGCGCCACGCCCACGCCCACGCGCTCGCGACCTCTCTTGGCACGCACGCACGCACGTGCGCTGCCAGGCGAGGTAGAAGGCGCATGGGACGCGCGGGAGAGGGGAAAGGGGAACTACTGCCAGATCGACATTCTTCCATTTGGAAAAGATTGATTGATTGATTGATTTTTTCGTGTTTCCGGGCGCGTCAACTACTGTGGTCATTAGTCCCGTTTGTGCAGTGCATGTTTTTCCTCGGGAGATGGCGGTGATCTTCCCCTGCTGGATGGCGAGATCCGGCGCCGACCTACCGTCGGCTAGTGGGGTTTCCCCCTAACCAGGACTCTCCCACCAGCGGGGCACTGCCCCAGCCGGGACAAGCTCTAAGCTCCCGACCGGTCTCCCGGAATACGTGATAGTGTAGTGCATGTTAGTGTAAGTGTGTGTGTGTGTAAGGGGAGAGGATAGGACAAGGAAGAGGAAGGACAGATCGCGCGCGGTCCGTGGCCCGTTTGGTAGGGTACTGCTCCGGCTTGGAAAAGATCGTAAGTGTAGGTTAGGCGCTAGCAGTGTTTACCGGCGGATGGGCAGACGGATACATGGACGGGCGTTTTGCTTTCAATTGGTTTTTCGGCATCAAGAACCCACAAAACATGGATTCTGGCTACACCACATGTGTGGCATGATAGCAGTTGCCTTGTACTAACTACTAGTTACGTGCATTTCATGCACATGAAACGCACAAGGGAAGTAGAGGGTGACAGCAGGCAGCGCTTGCTGAAAGGGCCTTGCGGGACAAAGGAAAGGATGTGTATTTGGACGGGGAAGACCTGTGCTCGAGCTGGGCTGCGGGAGGCACCCCAACAGAGCGGCCGTGACGAGGGTGGCCACGGGGGCAGGCTTGTGAACCCCGTCGGCTGGCTGGCTGGGGAGGCGGAAACGGCTAGATGACGCAGTTCCGTCAGCCGGGCCAGAAGGACCCCCGACAAAAATCCTTCTTCTGATTCTTGGGCTCGTCCGTAGGACGTTAGGCGCGGCGTGTGGCACTTAGATGTGGAGGCTACGGAGGCAAGGGGCTGAACCGCCTTGCATGCGTCGAGACGTGGGTGCGGCATACTCGCTTGTATGCGCGCGTGGAAGTAACGGTGCATCTCACCGCAGGAGTAGTATTTAATCAGGCAAGCGGTGGTGGTGACCAGTAATTGTTCCTCCTTGCTACGGGTCAGTCTATTGTTTATTGTGCATATTGGAAATTTGTGATTCGGGTGTCAGAGCATATCTGGAATAAAATTCTATATGTTACAAACCGTTCACGTCTGTGAATTCTTGTCCCGGCAATGACGCCACACATATTAGAGGATTTTTTTCTCTTAATTTAGCAACTTGTTTTAAGCACTTTTTCGTCAGAAGAGCCCGACAATGAATTTTTTTCCGCCAAAAATCCGCCGTTTTTCGCGCATTACATAACTTTTTCTGTACTACGTATATTATTCCGTAAAAATTACTAGGGAGGGAGAGTCAGATTAGAAGAAAGATAAAATGCGAGATTGGAGATAGAGGAAGGAAGAGAGAAGACGAGAAAGGTGAAAGGAAGGAAGAGAGAGAGAGAGAGAGAGAGAGAGAGAGAGAGGGATGGAGATGGTCAATGAGAGAGAACGAGAAGGAAGAAGAGGAAGAATGAGAGGGCGAGAGAGAGGGGAAAGGAGAATGAAACCGAGAAAGGGAGAGGTTGGCAGTGGGAAAAAGAAAAAAAGGAAAAAAGGAGGGAAGGGGGAGACGACCAGGCAATCAGGTAGACTGACAGACTTAATCTGATTGAATGACCGAGAGCTGGTCTGATGACCCAGTCGAAGATAGTCCTACGTAGAAGAAAACAAACTTACATGCTACAGAAAATCAAATTTTATTGAATATAATATTCTAAATGGTTTCAACTGATACTTTCGCATTTGTGGAGTGAATTATGGTTTGATAAAGAGTGCTTTGAAAAAGCTTCCTGACATTCGAAAACTCCTTCAATTCCCAAGTTTTTTTCTTCATAATTTAGGTTTTTATTTTCATAGATTAATTAAGATAAAGGAAAGATTCAGTCCTCATCTATACATGAGATTATCATTTATATTATTATTATTATTATTATTATAACTGTAATTATTTAATTTTTTATTATTTTTTACGCTTACACAAATTGGCCTACAAAATGGACGTAAAACCTTTAAGCAAGATTATTGTTGTAGTATAAATATTAAAAACATTTTACGAAATTATTCCGAGACAAGTTGAAATTAAATTTTCCCTACGACATGGTTTTTGACGTTTAAAATTAAATATTTTTAATACTATGAATTATTGTCTTGTTTTGATAACTGAATGCATTATAACAGGATAATAATTCAATAACCTATTCTGTTTAGCGCCTCTAGAGATAACTTAATAGGATTCCTGGCAAGAAAGAAAAAAATCAACCACTATTCATTTAGCAACATGCCGTACACTGTATATTCAATCTCCGTTCAGACACCGAACACGTGGTTGAACCGGAATCGACTACTTTAATCTAGTTAGCTCTCTCTACTTTTTGCTCTGAAGAGAAACATTTCATGATATAGTATCTCATTCTCCTGTGGGTCGCAACCAGTGTGCTTGATGTGAATCAAGCTGAAAAGAGTAACGTGAATTTTGATGCCAGATTAATTCGCTTTATGTGATAGAAACAAATTGCGTTAGGGACTAACATAACTGATAAAAAATTGGTTATTTTTAAGAAAAAACTATTTCGCTTAGAGAAGTTACGTTGCTTAATATACTCATTTAGCTGTCATTCTCTTGTCATAAAGTAATGTATATTAAACGAAATTGACAAATTATGATTGATTTTACAAAATAATTTTCACTTACAGAATCTAAAGTTCGAAATCAGATAGCAATTATTTACCAAAATTTCGCATTTATTAATTGCAAAAGTTATAAAATGGCAAAGTTATAAAAGAAACCGTTTGGGATCTTCTATAACAAATTTGGAGGCTTAGTTTTTTTAATTTGCAGGGCGAGTGATCAAAAATCTGCAGAATCTGGTGATAAGTATAAATAATTTCATTACTTGATTTTTTAGCGATTTAATTTCAGTGTAAGTCTCTGTGTTTTACGCTTAACAATATTACAGTGCTGTCTGTACGGCTCCAGGGCTGCATATGATGCACAATTTAGGGCTATCCGTGTTCACCTTGGTTCTAATATGAACAATTAATAATGTATTATACTAGACGATAAAGGTATCCTTTATCTACGAGAGGAAGTATTTCCTCACGGGCGACGATAGGAACGCTGAGGTACCTTTGCGTAGTAGATACAGTATCTTTGTCGTCGTGTGTAATATATTTTATTCCATTATTTTTCATAAATACAATTTAAAAATTTATTAATTGCAAACTATTATACTTACTTAGTATAATATACTTGAAGGGAAGGTCGCAAATAACAGCTAGCATTTAGATTTGCACGCCTGCGCATTATTTGAGCCGTATTAAAAACTAATTTAACTGGTAGTAGCGGATTAGATGTCTATTGTCGGCATGAGCGCGCATGCGCATAAGAGAGTTGATAAAAACACTTTTACAACCGTGCTTGATAAAGACGTACTGTAACAGCATATTATTGTCTATTAAGGAGTTTCTTTAACCTTCTGAATAAAATAAAACAATGTGCAGACTCTTCTTGCGAGTTCACCGGTGTTTATAAAGTACAAGGACCTTTTGTTTATAACAACCCTAACCTTTTTCCGACCTTATCTGAGACGAATGGTTTTGATTGGTGGATGTCGGTGACTTGAGTGATGTTAGAATGAGAGGCGTTGGAAACTGACAGTTGAAGGTGATAACTGGTAACTAAGTACATTTTTTGTTATGTATAGAGGAGTCGGGAATATTACGAAGTGTATACTTTGTACAAGAATAAACTCCTGTTCTTACTGGATGACATCATGATGTGTATCATTTACTAATACCAAACAGAAACGAGAAAACGAAACGCAAACTCGCTTTGTTCACTCAAATTGAAGAGCTTATTTCCAAAGAGACGTGTCTCCACTTCCGTTTGTTATCTACTTTTGCATATTCATTATATTATTAAGATGATTCTCCATCATGCTGCATCAAATATTTTGTTAAATATTGAGTTTTCCCTACGTTAAACCGGGAGATTGATTGATTTTTTCGTGTTTCCGGGCGCGTCAACTGCTTCGGTCATTAGTTCCGTTAGTGTAGTGCATGTTTTTTTCTCGGGAGATGGCGGTGATCTTCCCCCGCTGGATGGCGAGATCGGGCGCCGACCTACCGTCGGCTAGTGGGGTTTCCCCCTAACCAGGACTCTCCCACCAGCGGGGCACCGCCCCAGTCGGGACAAACTCTAAGCTCCCGACCGGTCTCCCTGAATATGTGGTAGTGTAGTGCATGTTAGTGTAAGTGTGTGTGTGTGTAATAGGAGAGGATAGGACAAGGAAGAGGAAGGACAGATCGCGCGCGGTCCGTGGGCCGTTTGGTAGGGTACTGCTCCGGCATTCGCCTGGCGTTGATCGGAGAAACCACGGAAAACTACCGATCAGAGCAGCCGGCCGCTAAAATTCTCCTCCAGACAGCGACTGAATTTGACCTAGCTGCTACTACCTAAAACCTACTAGCTAAAAGCTAGTGTCGAAAATGCTTCCGCTGTGGGGAGTGTAACCTAGGACCTCCCGGACAGAAGCGCTGCAGTGACATCAGTTGATGCACTGAACTACCGCTACCGGTTTAAACCGGGAGAGGTGGCTCAGGGCGTCAACTGATGTCACTGCAGTGCCTCTGACCGAGAGGCCCCAGGGTTTGAGTGCCGACTGCGACAGAAATTCCTACACTAGCTAGACAGTGTGGTCGAATTCAACCGCTGTCCGGAGGAGAATTTTAGCGGCTGGCTGCTCTGATCGGTAGGTTTCCCTGGTTTCTCCTATCAACACCACGTGAATGCCGGAACAGCACCTTAACAAACGGGTTTCACTCCACGCGCAATGTTTCCTTCTCCTATCCTCGCCCCTTATTTATACTCACAGGCACTACAATACCACACTTCTCGGGAGACCAGTCTGGAGGTTAGAGCTTGGCCCGGCTGGGGCAAATTGGGCAAATCACTGCCAGCTTACATGTAGGATGGCGCCGGAACTCGCCATCGAGCGAGGGTAGTTCACCGCCACCTCCGACGATAAAATATGCACTACTCTTACGGGACTAATGACCTCTCAGTTGACGCACCCGTAATCATTAATCAATCAAATAAACCTAATTTAAACGATAACGGAAAACAGTTAATTTCTATCGTAAACTAGAAGGCTGAATGTGAATACGTCCCCTTCTTGAACAACTGTTTCAAGGAGATACCTCACTTTGGAAACAAGCGCGTATCAACCTTGATTTCAACGCAGGTACCCACCGTGAGGCAATCACACTTCGTGACTGCAAATTTTTGCAAAATATCGGTACATCGATACTTTGATACATCAACAAAAGGTCGATGTCGATGTCGCATAAAACATCGAAGTTTTAAATATGAGGACATATGAAGTAAATGTCCTGGTTCTGATGTGATAGACAACACGTCAGTATTAGTTTAATGTATATTCTGCATTATTTGTCTGTCATCTTAATTTTCTAATCAATGTTCTATGTAGTCAAGGTTCAAAATACAGTTTAACAATATTACCTCTTAATAATAAAGGTAATAACAATGGAAAAAAGTTGAGATTAGCAAACGGATTTGGTGCTGTCTGTGGATCGACAACGTGACAGTTGTGAATGGCTGTTGTTTGCGAGCAGTCCACAAAAATGATATTGGAAATTTTATTTATATCACGAGAATTTATCACTTGAACATCGATAACAATCTGAAGAAAATGTTTGATCATCATGTATCAATCTGAAGAAAACATCGAAAGCAAAATATTGATGCTATAATATTGATGCTTCTGCTGGAAAATATCGATGTTCTTTTGCCATTCCTACTCACACCACGAGTCGCTCACTGTGAACGAGCCATTGTGAAAAAGCACTGTTGGCGGCGAGTGGCCTGCATTTTCCAACAGGTTCGGAACTTCCCTGCGCTCCGCTGCTGAGGGAATCGGGGCTAATGCGAGCGCGACCGGCGGGTCCGGGTTCGAAACTCTTGCGCGGAGAATGCGGCGCGAGACTTTCCAATCATATGCGGCGGCGGAAGCCGGCGCGCCCCCCGCAATTAAGGTCAGCCGCATTTCTCTCCTCTTGATTATGCATTGTGTGTGGAGCGGATTAAACCGGCCGCGTTACTGAAATACAGATGCGATCCCGCAAACGATGCTTCGTGGACTGGGAGGTCATAGGAGATGTGCTTTTTTAGGTTCACAATGCTGTAAGAGTGTGTCAAACAGGTTAGACACAATAGTTGTTGAAGGAATTATGTATTTATTACGGTGTCATTTGTCTAATCTTTTGCCGCATTCACAATGCTGTGAGAGTGTGTCAATCAGGCTACGGACACAATAGTTTTGAAGGAATTAATGTATTTATTCGGTGTCATTTGTCTAATCTTTTGGCCATTCGTGGTGTGGGTTAATGATTTGATTGGCAGGCGAATATGAAGATATGATATCAAAAATAATAAAGCATTGGTGGGTGATCTTTGAGAAAATAAATTTCACATGAACCAATCGGAATTTGAAACCATGTCCCAGTGGTGGAATGCTGAATATTTCAGGAAATACAAGGAATATTAGACTATTTCATCACGTGCATACTTTACGAAAAATTCTACTTAATTCCTTGTCATTTCAATTAATACAAGAAGGAATGATTGAAGGCGTTGTCATTGTCAACAATATTGTTGGCAATGGCAACGCCTTCAACATTGTCAACAGTATTGTTGACAATGACAACGCCTTCAATCATTCCAATTATGTAAATGTCAACTACACCTAACCACTGAATCAATAATACAAGAAGATAAAAACCAAATTTAAATCTAAATGTAAGAAATTAAAGAGAGAATTGAAGACATTAATTTTTGACGTAAAAACAGAAGACTTATTTAATAATCTGATTGATAATTAAATTGATGGCTGGTACTATTCAATGGTGCAATGGACTGCAAGACAAGAGAAAGAAAACAAGAAAATATCCGCAAATATATTTATTGAAACTGACTATTCTGGTATGTAGGGAAAATAAACTTATAATTATTTGATTAAAAATTGACTTACTTATCTTTCAACGTAATTTATTTTATCAACTATTTTTCCCGAAGTAAAATATATTTTAATGCCATAACGATCAATGAACATTACTTAATCGTTCATAGAATTTCATTGTTAACATTTATTTCTATGAGCAATCAATGAGTATGATTTTTGCGCCGATTTGCGAAACGGAAATGAATAAGTTGTAGGAGGTAGTAGTGGTGGTGGTGATGACGATGGATGAAGGGGCCTTGAGGTGGTGGTGATGGTGAGGTGAAGACGGTGATGGTAGTGTGGTGGTGGTGATGATGTGGTGGGGGGGGGTGGAGGCGCCGGGAGAGCAGCACTCACTTGGCGTAGGCCTTCTCGAGCAGCGCCACCCAGAACTCGGTGGGGTTGGCGCAGCGCAGGTAGACGAGGCGGCCGCGGTGCGTGGGCAGCCGGTCGTCCACCAGCACCTCCCGCCACTCGCCGAAGTGCCAGAAGCGGAACCTGCAACACGAGCCACGCACACTCTTCCCTGAGCGCTGTCGTTCATGCACAGGCTCTGCACAATCACAAGAAAATGCATGACTGAAAAGAGGAAAATGCGTTTGGTCCTCTCTCGTAACGACACAATGCGAATGAAGCATGAGAGGAAGAGTATAACATCGTCATCTATGAGTAAAACTTTATGCACGTTATGCTGATAAGGCAGTATAGTAATTAGCCGAGTTAAACTGCTGTCGATGCCTTCTAGATCTTTAGGTATTCGGTTAAAAATTTTGCCAAGTTGGTTTGAGAGAAATAGAATGAGAGGGAAATGTTGGTTTGAGAGGAATAGAATGAGCAATTGATTGATACAATTTTGTAGATGCCTTAAACCCCTCCCTTCAAAAAATGCGTTTTAGGCTCAAACCCTCTAAACACGTTTGTGGGAGTTCTCTTATAATCTACAAATATCTAAAAACTGCTCAGTTCCTCCATCAGTATACCGCAACCTGCAACACCGCTCCATGCCCATACTTCGGTGAGCACTGTCGTTCTTGCACCGGCTGTGGACAGTCACCAGACAATGCGTGACTGTAAATAGGAAAAAACGTTTGGTCCTCTCTCGATACGACACGATTGAAGGAGTGAAAGGCAAATCGATAAAATCCTCATCTATAAGCAAGACTTAACGTTATGGTATGCTGGAATAGCAGTGTGGTAATTCAATGCGTTTAACTGTTGTAGGTGTCTTCCAAAGTATTCGTTAAGGATTAAGCCAAAAATAGTGCGAATTATTTCATTGAGTTGAAAGGAATCGAATGAGAATTCGTTGATTCAACGAATTGATTGATATAACTTTTGTAGGTGCCTTAAACCCCTCCCTTTAAAAAAGTTTTAGTTTTTTAAAACCTCCTAAACACGTTTGCGGAAATTCTCTTACAATGTTCAATAAATATCTAAAAACTGGCCTGTTCCTCCATCAGTGGACTGACACGCATAGCTTAGTGGACCAGAAAAGGTATGCCATATGAAATGGACAACACGCAGGTCACCGACTACTGGCTTTTGGATTACTACAAGGAAAAAATTCAAAATTAATTGAAACATTTCGCACAACTCAATTTCAGTACGGAATTGTACACCACACAACAATTCCCCCCACCAAATTGTTCCCCTTCAAATTTCTCTTTTATTTTCTTTCCGGTCCTTTCTTTTTTTATCTGCCCTCGCTCTCGTTTCCTTTCTCAGTCTTGTTCTCTTTCTTATTCCAATCTCCTTATTCAATTACAACCTATCGCGAACTTTCTGTTCCAGAGGCGCCGCTCGCCTCCTCTTTGTCACGTGAGATTTAGTCGAGCGCCGCCGCGTGCGTTCGCGAAGGGCCTTGAGGACTCTTTTCCCCCCGGGCCGCCAGCCCCGCGTCGCCGTAAATTGTGCTTTCGACGGCGAAGGAAATTGCGCGCAGTCTCCTCTCTCGTGCGGTGCGGCCGCTTCCGGTTCCTGCGCCTCCACCTCCGGTCGTGGAGAAGCTCCGCGAACAGGTGTCGTAGACGCACTTTGAGAATTTCTAGATGCAAATTAATTCTCGGGAGGGGTTGGGTTGGCGGTGTGTGTAGTTGCTTGGCCGCCGGTAGAAGCTTTGTGGGGGCGGAAGGTTCCGCATTTCGATGTGGACTGGGGCGGAGGATGGCGCTGCCTGGGTGTGCATTATATGGTAGAGGTCGGTTGCTCTGATCGTGGTTTTGGGGTGTTTCCTTTGGTACTTTCCTGCCAAATGACGGAGAATTATCACAACCAATGGAGCACAGACCGTGAGTTTATGTCGCTTCCATCTTATTCCATCTACATCAGAAGTATAACAAAGACATTTTTTAAACCGGGAGCGGTAGCTCAGTGCATCAGCTGATGTCACTGCAGCTCCTCTCACCGGTTCCCAGGTTCCTAGGTTCGAGTCGTGACGGTGGCAGGATTTTCGACACTAGATTTTCAGCTAGGTCGAATTCAGTCGCTGTCTGGAGGAGAATTCTAGCGACCGGCTGCTCTCATCGGTAGTTTTCCGTGGTTTCTCCGATCAACACCAGGGGAATGCCGGAGCAGTACCCTACCAAACGGGCCACGAGCCGGCGGCGATCTTTCCTTCCTCTTCCTTATCCTATTCTCTCCCCCTTATACACACACTTACACTCACATGCACTACACTACCACATATTCCGGGGGACCGGTCGGGAGCTTAGAGCTTGTCCCGGCTGGGGCGGTGCCCCGCTGGTGGGAGAGTCCTAGTTAGGGGGAAATCCCACTAGCCGACGGTAGGTCGGCGCCGGATCTCGCCATCCAGCGGGGAAGATCACCGCCATCTCCCGCGACAAAACATGCACGACACTAACGGGACTAATGACCAAAGCAGTTGACGCGCCCGGAAACACGAAAAAATCAATCAATCAATCAATCACATTTTTTAATACGTATTTAACACCGGGCGCATTATCGTAGGCATTTGCCATTCCGCGAGCTTCATGTTGGGTGGGGGTAGGTTCCCTTCTAGGACAGGTGCCGTTGACGCACTTAGAGGACTTCTAGATGCAAATTAATTCCCGGGAGACGTTGGGTTGTCGGCGTATGAAGTTCCACAGCCGGAGCTAAAAGTTTTGTGGGGGCGGAAGGTTACGGTATCGGCTGGGTCGCAAGGTGGATTTGAGTCGTTGCGGTGGCGGATTTGTCACACTAGCTGATATGCTGGGTTGGATGCGTGACCTTGAAAGTACACTGATTTAATCGAAGAATAGGCGTCTGTGCTCGGACGTTTCCGTGACTTCCTCTGTCCAGTAACAGTGGATAGTATAAGCTGGGTCGAACGATGGAAGTTTTCGTAGGCTAAACTATTCTACCTGTTACATTTCTTGATTTCGTGGCTTGTGTATGTAGCTATTTTTACTCTTGAAAATAATTTAAGAAGTGTTGAATGTTTGGATGGGTTCAATTGATAAAAAAAGTGAATTTCGATATTGCGACCGGAGGAATTGGCGCATTGTCCACCGCGTCGCATTACCTCCACACAGAGAGTAAGGATATTTTTCTGGCGGCGGCGGGGGGGGGGATTTAGTAGCTAGCGCATTTGTATTCCAAGTTTGAATCACAGCTTCTATACCCGGCCTATCCAGGTGGAATTTGCAGTGGACAAAATAGTAGCTCTTCCCAGTTTTTATCGGTTCTACCATTTCTTCTATCATTAGCATTCATCCGTCATCATTCATCTCATCATCATTACTGCCACCATCTAGTCATTAGATCAGTCATAGCAGCTGGCGCATTTGCATTCCAACTTTGGATCACAGGTTTTATCCCCGGCCCCTTCATGTGAAATTTGCAGTGAACAAATTAACTCTTTCCAGTTTTCTGTTCTGCCATTTCTTGTATCATTAGCATTCATCCGTCATCATTCATCTCATCATCATTACTGCTACCATCTACTCATTTGATCATTAGTTATAGACCTCGGTTACCTTAGAAGCTGAAGGGCCTGTAGATAAAAATAAACGTCGAGGAAAAATGATAGGGTATGCATAAAATATTTGCAGAAAGGGAACTGTGGGTGCGCACATTTGAATTTCATATCCACATAAATTGTTAGCTTGTTCACAGCTTCATATTTCGATTGGATTAAGATCAGTTACAACTTATTACCGAGATAATGTTAATATCTAACCTATTGACTTCACTTCTTATTCGTTGCTATCAAAAACGTCTTGCTGCGTTTCTTTTCCGTTGTTTTATTGGAGATACCATTGTCCTATAGTAACGATTGACTAACAAAAGGTAATTACTGTAATGAATCTTAAATCAGTAAGCAACAGCATAAAACGAAATATTATGATGGTTTTAAATGAATGTTTCGATTCTTCTGAACCTTACGTTCTCGCAACAGCGTATGCACACGGAGTGCTCACGGTCGTTTGTAATGCCAGTAACTAAATCTCCTGCAGCTGTTGTACGACACACCAAACTTCGCTATTAATTTTTCTTTCTGAACAAATATATTTGTTTTTTTTTTTGTAAAAAAAAAAACAATGTACATGATTCTGGAGTGTTTCTATGCTTCTGGAATGCAGTTTTTCGTAGAAAGCATTTTTTCAAACCAACTTTCGAGTTAAACAATGTAGAACAATGTAAGCTTTCACGGCCGCAGTTGTAGTCAAAGTTTTCTTCCGGGCTGAAGGGCCGTGGTCCATTCCATAGATGACACTGAAGATGTCTGCCGTAGTTGCGGACGAAACGTCTGGAAATATGTTTTCCAATGGACCACGGCCCTTCCGCCAGGAAGAAAACTTTGACTACAACTTTAGAGTGTTTATTACGTCATTGGGAATATCCAAGTAGTGTATTAGACAAAATGTGCCTAAAATTGTCTTAAGAGCTTATTTTAGAAATTTCGATGTTTCCTCCCAGTCACCTACATATTTCTACAAAATAATTCGTATCGTAACAATGAAGTTAAAATTTTTCATAACAATCAAATTCTAAAACAACGAAGTTTTCATTGTTTTTTAACAAATTTAATAACAATGAAGTTTTCATTGTTATTATAATGCGTTTAATAACGGTGAAGTTTAAACACGTTCGAAATTTTGGCCGGTGGTATTCGCGCGTGGCCCATCGTGCCCCACCTCCGTCGGGGGGCGGGGCGATCGCCGGGGTGGCAAGAAGCGACCCGGCGCGCTCTGCTGTGAGGTGGCGGCGGCGGCGGCGGCGAGGCGTGATGTATGGAGCGGCCGTTAGAGGGCGCTGAGTGATGGAGCGCGGGTGCTGGCCGAGGCGGGATGGGGAGGACGAGGGTCTTCCGGGAATACGGAGCGGAGACCGGCGCACCGCGACCTGCGATCAACACCGCTCACGGCGCAGTCGGTGGAACTAAAAATGTCCAGAGATAGAAACTGCTCTGTTTTTTACGGGTAGCGCAGCCTGGCGAAGCGAAAAGAAGAAAAAATAGAAAGAGAAAGAAATAAAGAATGAAAGAATACTTTCTCAGCTTCCCTATCCATCGCACGTATACCACTCGTTAGCTCTTGTCGATCATACACTGACTGGATTAGGTACTACAAACCAACAATTGATGTCACTGCACTGCCTCTGATTGGGAGGTCCTAAGGTTCGAGTCCCGACGGTGGCAGGATTTTAGACACGAGCTACGTAGGTAGGGAGAGTTCAGTCGCTGTCTGGAGGAGAATTCTAGCGACCGGCTGCTCTGGTCGGTAGCTTCCTGTGATTCCTTCGATCAACACGAGCCAAATGCCAGAGCAGTATCCTAACAAACGGGCCACGGACCGCGCGCGATATTTCCTTCCTCTTCCTTGTCCTATCCTCTCCCCTTACACACACACACTTACACTAACATGCACTACACTACCACATATTCCGGGAGACCAGTCGGGAGCTTAGAGCTTGTCCCGGCTGGGGCTGTGCCCTCCGGTGGGGGATACCTGGTTGGGGAAAACACCGCTAGCCGACGGTAGATCGACGCTGGATCTTGCCATCCAACGGGGGAAAATCACCGCCACCTCCCGAGGAAAAACATGCTCTACTTATGATCTTAGGAGATGTGACTAGTGACCTTCGAAGTGTACGTTCCCGGAATCACCAATAAATCAAACATTAGAAACTGCTCTTTTTTTAGGGATAGCGCTGTTAATAACTTCGTGATTGATGCGACTTTAAATAAAATAAATTTTAAAAATGCTTTCTCAGCCTCCCTATTCGTCGCACAAATGTCACTCGAAAGCTGTTGTCGATCGTACAACTTATTTTGCTCTGAAAAGCGTACCCCGCGAGCCCATCGATGCTTGAACTCAGTTGCACCTAGAGAGCGCTGAAGGCAGTGACCCGGGGGACCATTACGTCCCCCACTACAAGTATTATATACTCCCACGCACGTCATATCGGGCTCGGGAAAATAATTAGGGGAAGGAATTGGGTTTAGAAGAGTTAAATAGATACTGAGAATGCGCACTATGCCACAACTCAGTAGAAAATACCCAGGCCCTAGGCGGTTTTCGAACTTTCAGCCTGTGTGTAACGGTTACTTGGGTCCAAGCTCCTGCTCCACCCGGCCGGCAGGTTGGCTCATGTGTCAAGGCATCTTGCCTGAACGGAATGTGGTGATGTTTTTTTTCCCTACTCGTATTCCTTAAATAATTTCCATCGAACACAAGCATAGTAACAGCAAGTAATCGGAAAGACGGAACTCCCGAAATTTCTCGGAATTTGAGCGAGACCAGCCACTCTGCCACTAGAAGGCCGAGTCCGCCCCCGCGATCGAGAGAAGTCGACGGTGAGGTGACAGCTGCTCTGCGTTTTTAAGGGTGACACCGTCTGCAGGCGAAAATAAAAGGCTGCTCATTTTTCTTTTCAGCTTGTCGGAAAATGCGTGTTTTTTTACACACCTCGTATTCCTTAAATAATTTCCACATAACAGCTCCTCCCTCCTGGATCCGCCACTGCCGCGGCCAGTATCGGCGGACTTCACTTAGGGATCTCCTCGACTTCTCAACAGATATCTCTGCGATTGTTTTTGCGCAAAACTTAACTGCCTGGCCTGGGATTTTAACTTGAGCGTTTTGCTTAGGAGGAATAACAGTCATGACCCCATCAACATCAAAACTGATCTTCTGTATACCAAATATGAGAGGTTTTTACGAAAATCAGACCTGCGCAATTTTTATTAGCCTACTTCGCTCCACTCTCGTAACAAAAAAGAGGTAAAGAAAAATTTTCTTTTCTTTTATGAAGATTAGGAAACATCGTTAGGGATTGATGTAAAGTTCCAACAAAATATGTTTCAAATTTTAGAGGTCGCGACGTCATCCATATTGAACTGATAATATCCATTTTGATATAGATTACTTGCTCGATTAAGGTATTAGTGTTGTACACAAATGAACGGATAGACATTTTGAGAAAAAGCACTTCTGTATCAAGGATTTTCAAAACCTAAATTCTATCCCGTATACTATGTATACAGGAAAGTAATAGTACTGAACTATCCTTCTTGTATAAACTGGCTAATTATAGAAAAAAAATCCATTTCTTCGATATCAGGGTCCACCAAACGTGTTTGTCTGTCGAAAAATCGACAGTTTTTCCTGCCGCATCGCATAACTTTATCTCTATTCCGAATACGAGAGTGTAGAAAGGCGGGCAGCATTTGAGAGAGCTCCCAGCCGCACAAGCTGCAGCCATTGGCCCCTCGATCTGGGAGACGCGGCCACTAACAGCTTAGCCGGTGCTAAAAATGTCGGAGCTCCTGCGCTATCGAGTAATGTACGAGCAGGCTCTGCGCAGCACAAACCTCGGGACAGAGCTAATGCCTCGAAAAATATTTCTTCGGGTGCCCTCGTTACGGCATTTTTTTATCGCCTGCCCGGCCTGTGAGGCGACAAATTGGGCACATCACGGGAAGATTATCTTTTACTGTTGTTTATGCGTGTCATAAAAATAATGTACTTTTCCCACGGTCACTAGGGAACGAGAATATGAACGTATTAAGAACGACACATGAAATAAATTAGAGGGAACTGTCTTAATATAATTGTATTAATATATACTGTCTTAATCGTATGGGTTTATAGCAATTTATTGGGGAAATTTTTATCGCTCCAAATTTGTGTCGCTTTATTATTACCCTAATTTTGTCTATATTCTTAGTGTGCATTATGACATTGTGTAACACAATTAAAGAACTCCATCGCATTACGACATATTGTTTCCTTCCCGAAGTAAAATCTAGTAATTTCTCTGAAGAATATATTGCATGTAGGGTTGGTTTTGAAGGAAGACTGGTGATGTCAGATAATGTGAAGATATGAGCTTTTTAATTTTGAGGAAGTATTTCTGTTTTTTGGCAGTTATTCCTTTCAGTAAAATAAAATGGAATACACATTTCTTCATGATTTTCATTTTAGATATTTTATTGTTTAGTTGTTTAGTAATTCATTCTATATAGTTCTACAATCTTACGACGTATCATAAAATCGTCACTTTCCGTAAATTTCCATGAAGCGTTAATTTCTCAACACTTTTTAAATTTTTTAAAAACCTTAGGAGTTTTATTAGCTATTCGAGCTGAAAGATGTAAATAATTTTCTTCGATTTCTAAATTTTCTATTCGCTTTATTCTGCTTTTTAAAACGATATTTTTAGGTGCCTTACAACATATATTGTACGAGTCTTCACTCTAAAGTCAAGTTATTTTCGGTGATTTAATGTGTAATTACTCTGTCTCGATCGCACGGTAAACTGATCGCCGCAGAAGAAAATGTTTCTGTTTCTCATTTACTGTTACGAAAGAAGAAATAAAAACACCACAGCATCGAGGGAATTCCCGCCAAACAAAGGTCCTCCCACAGCACACGCGTGATTTGCGCGTTGAGCGTGCGGCGAAGGGCGGCGCCCTGCTGTTCGGGCACGCGTCCACGCGCGTGCGTGTGTGCGTGCGTGAGGGCGTTGGCCGCCTCCGCCGCACGCGGCATTAGCGACGCATTGTGGCGGCGGGGGTCGTTCTTCATGTGGTTACCGCTTCGCCCGCCCGCATGCTATCTACCCAGCCACCTGTTCCTCCACTCGTCCAGCCACCCACCGCCCACTACCCGCTGCCGGCCGCGCCACCCGCCACTAGAGATGCGCTTAACAGCTTTTCTTCAATAGCTGTTATCACAAAAACAGCTGACTCGTAATAGCTGTTATTAATAACAGTTGAAAAGTAATAGTTGAACATGCCCAGCAACCTAACATGGCCGACTGCTAAGAGTTAAAGCAGTTGTAGCGACTGCTAAGAGTTAAACAACGCAAAACGAATAACGTTGGTAGCACCGTAAAGCTTGTGCAGCTACCTTACGGCGCTTCCTTGCACTACTTTCCCTAACATGTTTGGACAGAGAAGCAGCTGATATGAACGAGACTGGATGAACTGCCAAGGATGAATAGTCATTCATATAATGTATAGCGAATGTGTATGAATATAAAATATTACTCAAATGAAAGTGATTCGGGTTCAGATTGCAAATATTCTTTCAAATATGCAACTTGTGCTCAGTGAAGTGACGAGTGCCAAAATTAATGAGGAGAAACAGTGTTTTTGCTTACCTATAGCTAAAGTGTTAATGACTATCGAATATAAGTATTATAACGTGAGTTATTTGACCGTGACTCATTTTATTTTATTGGACCTAGGAAATATTAGTTGATCTCACATAAGCAGCAATAGGACAGAAGTAAGTTAACATATTGGACAGACTTAATTTAAAGGACAAACATCTTGTTGTAGTGCATACAATAAAATATAAAAATAGTGTGGCACATGGTGTGTAATAATGACAAATTATGTATTAATGAATCTATAAATTGAACACTGGCAAATCATGATTGATTAGCTGCAGTGAAGCTGTTATCGTACAAAATGCTTGCCACAAAAGCTTGTAGTAGTTCGGATTGGGCCCAGTAGGTTGCAATTCTATGCATTTCAACCGATAACAGCCAATAACAGGATAAACGAAGTAACTGTTATTTCGCGTAACAGTTACGAAACGTTAACGGTTAAGAAATAACAGTTTAGCTGTTAAGGGCACATCCCTACCTCCAACACTCTCGGCCACTCTCCGCCTCCCGCCACGTACCGGCTTGGGTGACTCAGAGCAACAATTGATGTGACCGCAGTGCTGCTGACCGCGAGGTCGTAGAGTACGCGCCTCGACGATGGCAGAATTTCGACACGAGTTACATAGCTATGTCGAATTTAGCCGCTGTCTCGAGAGGAATTCTAGCGGTCAGTTGCTCTGATCGGAAGCTTCGCGTGGTTTCTCCGATCAACACCAGGCGAATGATGGAGCAGTACCCTAACAAAAGGGCCACGGACCGCCCACGATCTTTCTTTCCTTTTTCTTGACATATCCTCACCCCTTACTAACTCACACCTATTCCTATTCGCACTATACTACCACACATTCCGGAAGACCAGTCGGGAGCTGACAGCTCGTCCCAGCTGGGACGGTTCTCTGCTGGTGGGAGGTACCAAGTTGAGAAAACCCCAATACCCTATAGGTAGGTCAGCGCCGTATCTCGCTATCCAGCGAGGAATCACCGCCACCTGCTGACAAAAACACGCATTACACTTACGGGAATAATGGCCTTAGCAGTTGACTCGCCCGGAGTCACTAATCAATCAATCCGATCACTAGTGCCCGAGCCTCTGTCCGCGAGGACGACAAACGAGCTCGGAGCTGGGGACGTGATATCGGCAACAAAACATTGAGTTTCGAAATACCAGTGTTCACATTTTAACAGACAATGTTCGAAATACTTCGACCCCAATACCATCGATGTTTTTAACCATTTTAGTAACCTGTGACATCGTTCACGTGCAGGGATGGGGGCCTTTTCATATCACTCTGGTCGTATTTATTGATTTGTAATTGGAATTTAGCTCGCAAAGGAAAGTCAAAAAATGGCCAGAGTAATTAATAAAACTTTTATTTTCTTATGGGTAATACCGAAATAATACACTACATTTATCAACAAAAAGTCTTACTAACTTATTATTCACTCTTGGTGATTTACCCCGAAGGAAGTTCAAATTATACATGAAAATTACTATACTTTTTATTATTATATTTTTCCAAAATATCAACATATTAAAAACATCGAACTCAAAACATCGATATTAAAAAACATCGGCATCAATAAATCGATGTTAAATACATATGTTTGTACCGAAATATCGATGTTTTGAAAAAATCGACATCGATGTTTTGAAACATCTTCTTGGATGTCGCTGCCCCACTCTGAGCACCTCCGTCCGTTGCTGTCCTCATTAGGCTTGCAACAGACTACACTGAGGGTTGCGTTGCGAGAAATTCGAGAGGAATTTTTATTGGTTGATTGACAAGGATTTTGGGATCCTTAAACTGTTGATGTCCTAGAAGCCCATGCATGTTGATCTAATGAGTAGATAATACCGATGATGATTGGTGATGACTAGACATCGGATGTTTAGGCACTAAAAAAATCGTCTTTTAGGAGCCTGAAAAGGCAATGAAAATGACAAGAATAAAGAGAAAAAAGACACTGTCATCAGTTACATACACACTAAAATGACAAATTGTTTGTAATTTTGTCTATATCATTTTGTAAATTTAAATTGCACAAAACAAGTTCGTACTTTTTAATGTGTGTGTATATATTATATGTTACAACTTTTCTACATTTTATTCTTAATAGTTTGCTTTAACCAGTAATATTTTCATATTACAAGTAACTTTTCAAGGATCACAATTTCAAATTAGCGACGATTGGGAGACAAAACCAGTTTGAATGTGGAGAAGGATCTCTCAACATCTGATGTGACTGGCATATATTTTAGACGTTCAACACTATCAACACTGAAACCTGGGAATTTACATTTATTTCCACTTAAAATTTCGGTGCCGTCGGTGTATTGTCAATCGACCATGTTCTCAGAACATGGCTGGTATTTATGAAACAGAAAAATGGAGAGAAATCAGTTGATATAGTTTTAGGAATTCTCTCGTATTTTAGACGTGAATTGAAGATTTTGTAATGAATGAGCAAGTTGGACCACGACCGATTTTCCGATATCTTATCATTGTATATAAAAATAATACATAAAAGGCAAAAAAAGTCCTAGAAAAGGTATTTATGCAAAAAAGGCATTTATTCTTAAAAAAGCAAACATAAGCATTATAAAAATTCGTCATATGTCATAATTTGACACGATTCGTGCACGTATGTTATCAGCCTTTCAATAAGTGCGCTAGAATAAAATAGGCATTTCCCTAAGCATCCGATGCCTAGTGATGACCAATCGTGGAATGAGAGAGAAGAGAAACGGGGTAATCACACGAAAACCTTTTGCGAACACGCGTTGTCCTACATGCATTAGCCGGGGATCGAACCTGGGTCTCAGTGGTGCAAGGCGATACGCTAGCTGTTGCTCCACGAACACCCCGCGATTAGAAATTTGGAAAATTCAAACAAGATACATGTTTCGGCTGCTACGTATATGATTTTTTCGCGCACCTCTATGGGAGTTAAAACGGTTTTCGTTTAAGTTGGTTAGCTATCGATTTTCTGAAATTTAGACCTGTGCTGCCGCTAGTTTGCAGAAATCAGGTCGAAGATCGATTTGGAATGTAGAGCAATAATTGTGAGATCTTTTTTTATAACGTCCCGCTTATAATTGGAATGTACGTTGATGTATTGAAGAGTTGCTGTTAACATTAGATGTTCTAGAAACTCTTACAACACGATCATTAAAAGAAAGTCTAAGAAAAAAACAAACACACAATATGGCTGCAAATAATAGCATGGGGTCACGGGAGTGCACGGGTAAACTTTCAAGCAAAGAAAATGGAAAGTGTATTCCTGTAAGAATCCTACATCCTTTTGGTGGATTATCATATCTGAATGTCAAAAGAACGTTGCTTTAAACGTGTATTTTACAATACCCAAATCTACTGAGTGTCTCGCATATTCCCTCAAGAACAGTGCAAAGAAATACAAAAATAATTTAATAGAAAAAAAACACAAGATAGCAGTTGTGGAGACTTTACGAGGGACTTTATCGTTTCTACCAGCATTGTTAGGTTCTTACGACACTAAATTGTTCACATCCCACTTCATATCCCTTATCTTGTTTACAAGCCTCTTGCTAGTTTCTCTGAACCTTTTTACTCACTTTACTTAAGCAGATTTTAAATGTCTGTGAAGAAATATAGGTATGTTTGTGCGCGCGTATAGGCTTATTGTCGGTCCGAAGGTTGGAATAGTTAAGTGTGCTATAGTGTAACCTATAAGATACAGAAGATCAATGATAAGGCAAGTGCGGGAGGAAATGTAAGGAACACGCTTTTCTTATCTTGAATTTCTTTTAATTTTGTCTCCCTAGTACTTGTTTTTTCATCTTTCTGAATTATTAGAATATCAGAACAGTATTACATTCGCACTTTTATTTTAATTTTATATTTATCTGAAACATTTTCTTGTTGTGTTCCTCTTCTCTCTTCACGTCCCCTGTGCTACAGTAGTATCATTATTCCTCCCAATTCCGGCGACGCAAGGCAATGTGCTGTGTGTCTCCATGCAGACCACGTGTTGTTTTCAGAGAACATATCTTCCACATATCTCTCCGGTTGATGTATGCGATGTGGAGATTATCTCAATCCCAGGAGCTTGTTTTCGCTTCTCCAGCGAATGTTTTCATTTGTACGTTGTGTGGAAGCCGGTGAGAAACTACACATTGTGTTACGACCACCGTGTTGTCGTCCATTCATTTCTAAAAGCGCGAAAATATTTCTTTGTGTATCCGAGAAGGCGTTGTTACAGGGGAATGACGAAAACAACAGACGGTGTTTGGATGACGACCGGTATGGCAACGTTCTTGTTCGCAACGCATGATTTAGTAAATGGCCTCTTACACCTTTTTACCTACGACGACTCCTTTTCGGGCAAAATAGTCATGCGAATCGTACTTAGAGAAATGAGGCGTGCGTTTGTGTATAAGACCGTTACTAGCAGTTAGGCGCCGAAATGAAATTCTTACGTTCAGTAGCAGATTACAATATCTTAGATGGACATCACAACCGAATTGAATATATTCAATCTGATGGACAAAATTCAATAATTAAGGAGCAACTGGCATGATCATATTGAACGCATACCTCCAAACAGAATTTCCGTAATAATGTACCAGTATAATCCTAAAGGAAGAAGAAATGTTGGCCGCCCGTTAACAAGATGGAGAGACTCACTCTCTTGATGTGGAAACAGGCCTTAAGACCTAAATCCATGATGATGAAGAAGAAAAAGAAGAAGAAAAAGAAGACTAATAGTTAGGCTACGGTCGCAATGCAGCCGAAAGATCGCTCACTTGCTCACTACCGGTCGACTGTCGGTATCGTCTTATTTCGTCCGACTTATTTCATCCGAAATGCACCGGAATGTTGCACCCGAAATCTTCCGAATATCCTCATAGTTCCACAGTTCATTGTTTGAAACATTTGCGAAAGGCACGCTGAAGACCATCTACATGTATTAGAGGTAGCCTTGGTATTACAGATGGCCTTGACTCTCCAGTTGATTTCGGGCGAATGGAACCGACAAAATCAAACGAAACAGATCTTTGTCCGACAGCCGATGTTTCCGGACGTCGTCAGAAGAGGTCGTACGGGTTCAATATGCATATTTCCATTTACTAGCTCGTGTTTTAACGGGCATATTGGACTTCAACATCAGTCGTCCGCAGACCGAAATTTCGCCCACCGTGACTACTCCTTAGCTCTCTTCCGGACCACCATTTCGGGACAAGTGAATCGCCAGACAACTGATGTACTGACCGTTTTTCATGTTCCTTCCAGAACTTTTTTTTAAATTTTTGGATATTTTAGGAGGGGGAAGGGTGAGGTGGTGATGGTGGTGAGGGGTTGAAGTGGTCGTTCATTTCCTCTCGACCAGATGAATCGATTGACACTATTTTTGGCGAGATCTTTTTTAGAATATGCTGAAAGAATTCTAGAAAAAAGTGCCAGAGGTTTCAATGTACGTACAATATTCAAATACTGTGAATTAATACCATCTTTCTCACATAACATTAATCGTTACGATTTGATTAATTAGATTAGCGATAATTAAACCTAATTTTGAAATAAAACAATTGGAAACATCGTGGGACACATCAACGTGAGTTATTCACAAAATTCAATAAATATCGTAGTCGATGATAAAAAAATATTATAAATGATAGGAAAAATATTTTTACTTTCTACTTATACTTTATTGTTTCTTATTGCTTTCGAAACGGAGCTCGATAATGCACTGAATATCTTTCGTAGATCGAGAGGATCTTTATTTGGAGGAAATACGAAAACAGTTGAATGATGCTACATGTTCTGTTGTGGAGGGAATTATGGGAGGGGAATACGAAAGAACAAACCGGGTGAAGTAAACTTCTAGTTAAATAGTAAATAAATATACCTGAATCATTAAAATTAGATAAAAAATAAAATCTTGTACGTACCACGTACATTAACTGATTCTAATGATCTAGGTTCCGTTCTATCCTTAAAACCATGATAACACATTTGGTGCATAAAATAGTTATTTATGCATCAAGGACATTGCAAGGGTTCTAATAATCTAGGGCGACAAAAACCTCGAGGGTGAAAGGGGGCTTTTCGTCACCGCTCGAGCATTGGAACCAGTAAACGCCCATGGAAGATATACAATGTAAGGCAATAACAAGGTATAACGTATCAGTAAAACAGAAAAACCATTTTCGGAACTGATACGCAGTGTCCACAGTGAACGCTGATCCGCAGTGTCCATGCTCTGCGCGCGTTTGGAAGCGCTGTGGGGTTGGCGCGGCTGGCGGCAGGGCCACGGGGGCGGGCGCGGAGGGAAACGGAGAAGCAAAACCCGGTGAGGCGCGCGGATGCAAATGGAGGAGCCGCTGCCTTTGGCAAAGGGAGCGGTAGCGCCGAGGAGCGGCCTTGGGCTGCCAGCGGCCGGACGCGGATTAAGCGGCCACGCGCCGCGCGGCGTTTGTCTTGGACGCGTCGCGACGGCGGGGGAGGAGAAGTGCAGGCGAAGAAGTAGGGGGGGGGGGGGGGGTGGGTAAGTTTTGAGAGTAAGAGGCGGTGTGGGAGTAGGCGGTGTGGGAGCAGGCGGTGTGGGAGGAGGCGGTGTGGGAGCAGGCGGTGTGGGAGTAGGGCGGTGTGGGAGCAGGCGGTGTGGGAGCAGGCGGTGTGGGAGCAGGCGGTGTGGGAGCAGGCGGTGTGAGAGCAGGCGGTGTGGGAGCAGGCGGTGTGGGAGGAGCAGGCGGTGTGGGAGCAGGCGGTGTGGGAGCAGGCGGTGTGGGAGCAGGCGGTGTGGGAGCAGGCGGTGTGGGAGCAGGCGGTGTGGGAGCAGGCGGTGTGGGAGCAGGCGGTGTGGGAGCAGGCGGTGTGGGAGCAGGCGGGTGTGGGAGCAGGCGGTGTGGGAGCGGGCGGTGTGGGAGGGGGCGGGGTGGGAGGCAGGGGGTGTGGGAGCAGGCGGTGTGGGAGCAGGCGGTGTGGGAGCATGGCGGTGTGGGAGGAGGCGGTGTGGGGGCAGGCGGTGTGGGGGCAGGCGGTATGGGAGCAGGCGGTGTGGGAGCAGGCGGTGTGGGAGCAGGCGGTGTGGGAGCAGGCGGTGTGGGAGCAGGCGGTGTGGGAGCAGGCGGTGTGGGGCAGGCGGTGTGGGAGCAGGCGGTGTGGGAGCAGGCGGTGTGGGAGCAGGCGGTGTGGGAGCAGGCGGTGTGGGAGCAGGCGGTGTGGGAGCAGGCGGTGTGGGAGTAGGCGGTGTGAGAGCAGGCTGTGTGGGAGTAGGCGGTGTGGGAGGAGGCGGTGAGGCAGTAAGCGGATGCCTGGGAGTTGATGGGGAGGCGTGGGTGTGGATGGGGTAGGTAGGGCGGTGGAGGGATGGGGAAGAGGGGGGGGGTGTGGGAGTAGGCGATGAGGCGTTGGAATAGGCTGCGAACCGGAGCGGTAGCTCAGTGCATCAACTGATGTCACTGCAGCGCCGCTGACCGGGAGGTCCTAGGTTCCCACTCCCCACGGCGGCAGGATTTTCGACACTAGCTTTTCAGCTAGGTCGAATTCAGTCGCTGTCTGGAGGAGAATTCTAGCGGCCGGCTGCTCTGATCGGTAGTTTTCCGTGGTTTCTCCGATCAACACCAGGCAAATGCCGGAGCAGTACCCTATCAAACGGGCCACGGACCGCGCGCGATCTTTCCTTCCTCTTCCTTGTCTCTTACACACACACTCACTTACACTAACATGCACTACACCAACACATATTCCGGGAGACTGGTCGGGAGCTTAGAGCTTGTCCCGGCTGGGGCGGTGCCCCTCTGGTGAGAGAGTTCTGGTTAGGGGGAAACCCCACTAGCCGACGGTAGGTCAGCGCCGGATCTCGCCACCCAGCGAGGGAAGATCACCGCCATCTCTCGAGGAGAAACATGCTCTACACTAACGGGACCAATGACCAGAGCAGTTGACGCGCCCGGAAACACGAAAAATCAATCAATCAATAGACTGCGAGGTTTGGCAGCGTGGAAGTAGGGGAGATGTGGGAGGAGCGTTGAGATTTGCATAAAATTGACAAGAAAACAATGGAAAACGTGGTCCACAGAAATCTCAACTAATTTTATAGTTGGTCCTTTCTACTCAGGAGGGTCTTCTCAGAACACACCTGGTTTCGGGCTATTCTCCCTATCGGGAGCTCGCGTTGGAATATCACAAGAAATACAATTGTAGTTTGTGATACATTTTCGGACTTTTGAAATAATCTTATCAGTTTTTTGAGAATTTATTAGTTACAATGTTGTGGGGAAATATTTCTGTTTGTGCATGTGTTGTAGTGTGTGATTTGGTGAACACCTTTACTCCCTAAATATTTTTTTGAGTTTTTTCCAAAATTAATTCTTCAACATTATTGTGTAGCACTGCGTGTTTGAAGGTAACTTCCTGATTGTGGAATATACTTTTTTCTATTAAATTTATTACATATATTTATTTCTGCATACTTTTACTCTTATAACCAATGCCGACAATATCCAGGCACAATACATTGCCGGAACTATTTTCGTAAAATTTATTAAATAAAATCATATGTCACTATGTATAAAAACCGTGTAGAATATATTAAATATAATGCCATGTATATTAATAAATAAGTAATACGAATTACTTGTTTTATTAGCTTGATTCTTTTGTTTTGGCTTAGAATAAGTGCCTATGTTATTATTGAGTGATTTTGTTTTGAAAAAAGTTTTGGAAACTTTTATTTGTAAGATGAATGAGCTTTACAACATACCCCTATTATAAAATATCTTCAAAAGTACAATATGTATCAAATTATAATATGCAGGTACTCTTTTCATCCTCCCCATTACGTATAACATCGATTTGTTGTTCACACGGATTGTATTCTCATACATTTCTTTAGGTGTCGGTACGAACCAGTTGAACAACTTCGCGATCGCTATCTATTAGTACTTTCAATTGTACTCTCCCACCCATGTCGCTCTCCTTATTGGTTTTACTGCATGACACTTCAAGAGGTCGACTGGGACCTTGATCTTACAAGCAGCATGAGCGTATTTCATTTATCTTTTTTCTTAACCAACAACGATTTCAAAGTCTACCTGACAGGTGAAGTAGCGTTATAAATCAAAGCTCACTCGTACATTTAAAGAGCGTATTAATTCTGGACCGAATAATATATCAAGTGCTTTGCAAGAACGCCTTGGATTTCGAGAGATTGAGAGGTTTAATGTCACTTTTCGGCGTTTGAGAATGCCGTTCTGATGGGAATAACCACGATGTAGTAGAGATTGAGTTTCAGTTGGCCATATTTATTCAATCGCGATTTTCAGAAATGAAAAAAAAAGTTTAATAAAAAGGTTTTTAGCGGTATAACCTATGCGACCATAAAGAACATCTAAATGTGGTCAGAGAACTAAGTTGAGAGAGACTAATTTGTTTAAATTAATTTAGTTGTAAGTGTTTTTCATTAAAATGAATTCAACCATGCATCTGCATTGGCATGAGCATACCTTTTCATTTGTATAGTATCAAAGCTTCTTAAATAGTGACAAAGACTGTCACCGACAACTATTTAAATACAGCGGTCTCCTGATGCTAGCTTATTAACACTGAAACGTATCTCCCAAGTAGATATACGCCAAAACGGTCATTTTAGTACTAAACTTTTCCACCGATCCGATTACTCAAAACGTTTTTTGTTGAAGCATGAAGTCCAAGGGCACGTTCACGTTCTGTTATTTCTCATCTGGGATTCGCACGTGTAGATCTATTTCGGAACGTAGGGAACCGACCTGTAAAACATCATGTCAAAAGTTATATCAATCCCTTGAATCACTGTAGAAATCACGACCGTTAATAAGTAGTAGGATATGGATCACGGGATCGGTCAATGAATGAAACACATTAGTTTGACAACGTTTCGGAATATTTAATTCCTTCATCGGGCTACAATAAACACAATCACAAGGAATAAAGACAACTTGTCTGAAGAACAACATTAGAAATCACACAATATATGCCATGAATAACATACGTGGAGAAAAATGAATAAATAAATTAATATATATATAATATAATATATATATATATATATAAATATATATATATACAGTATATAATTTATTTATTTATTTTTCTCCACGTATGTTGATTCATGGCATATAGTGTGTGATTTCTAATGTTGTTGTTCAGACAAGTTGTCTTTATTCCTTGTAATTGTGTTTTTTGTTGATTTTTTTTGGAGCCCTGATGAAGGAATTAAATATTCCGAAACGTTGGCAAACTAATGTGTTTCATTAATTGACCGATCCCGTGATCTATATCCTACTAAATCTCTTGAATAATATCTTGGTTGCGTTGTGTATCTGAACAACGAATTCACGGTATTTCACCAAAATAAGGAATAAACCGCGATGAAAAGTCAAGTTCTTGAAATTTGCAGAGAAATGTAATTACGCCATGAACTTGAACTAATGTAATTTATAAATCAAAACAAATTTGTCTGGATAAATATATAATTTTATGATTAAACGAATGCCTCTTCGAGACGGTTGAAATATTGAAATTCCTGCTCCCATTCTTCATTTCTAAAAGAATAAATGTTCTCTCCAAACCTGCCGATCCAATAAATCTGTTTTGTTTCATTTCCGTTGCAAACTCACAGCTTATTGGTTCTTAGGAAATGACAAACGAAAGGCAAAGCGAGTAATGCGTTGTATGCGTGTCTTCACCAATCACTTTTTTTATTTGATTGCACTTGAAGAAAACCTCCGCGTTCTTCTCGAGGAAGAAAGAGTGTAATATTCGATCCCCAAGCGACAAAATGAGTTTAAAGTTAGAAAAAATGGCATAAGTATGCAAACTTGTGAATTACGTACAGTAATTTCACATGTTGGTTTAGAACTTACAACCCTGGTAATCAGGCAGTCGATTGGTATATATTCCTGTAATTTGTTTGCCATTCAGGTATAATAAAAATGTATCGGTCGATAGTTTCCCGTGGTTTCTCCGATCAACATCCGGCGAATGCAGGAGTACCCTAAAAAATGAGCTACGGACCGCGCGCGATCTTTCCTTCCTCTTCTTTGTCCTATCCTCGACCGTTGCTTACACACGTACACTAACATGCACTACACTACCAGACATGGCGGAAGAGCGGTCGGGAGGTTAGAGCTTGTCCCGGCTGGGGCGGCGCCCCGCTGGTGGGAGATACCTAGTTGGGGAAAATCATGTCGACATAGGTCCAGTGACATCCAGCGGGGGAAGATCACCGCCACCTCCCCGATAAAATCATACACTACACTTACGGAACTAAAGACCTTAGCAGTTGAAGCGCCCGGTGTCAATAATCAAATCAAATCAACCACTACGATGTAATTTTAACGACTGAGCTTTTTCTTCTTCTTCTTCTTCTTCTTCCCAAATGTGTGTATGAACTTTTCCCTCTGCAACAGTCGTAAACAGTGAATACGTATCGTGGAATTTTTGTTTTCGACTCCCTAGTTTGTTGCGTCGTGTCGCCGAGGATCCCTTCCTCCGCTTTCAAAGGGGCCTTTCTGATTGTTCTGCAGCCTCCTCGGTAGGCGGATCGCGTCCGAAAATTAAGTCCCTCTCACGTCCGCGAGCACGGCCTCGTCGAGACCTTGGGGAAGCTAGAACGAAAGAACTCAGAAGAGGAGCGGTGAGAAGAAAGAAGAAGAGAAACTATTACTCCCATTAATATATAAAGTTCAAGAACACAGGGCCTGATGGTTCCAACATCTAAACAGTAGTGACCACATCCCAAAACAAATATATCACTACTGACCTCGTGGTGAAAGAGATATTGACCTCCCAAGATTAAGATGGCATGGTGGAGACGGAACAGGAGATTCACCTAACCCATGAAGAGATGACCAGAAACTACTAAGAACGACTAAAAAGTGGGGCGTTAAATAAAAAAAATCCAATTTCGTTACATTTACAGATTGTAGGAATTATGAAGGTAGGAATTATGAATGCATTCTTATGCTGAATCTCGAGACCAAATTTACTGGATTATATTTACACATGGTTGATTTAATTTTTTCCTGCATTTGCTGTAAGCCATTTCAATGCTACGATGATATCCGAGCGACACACTATGTAGCGCGGAAATGTTTCTTTCGATTCACCGAGCTCTTTCGCTGGCTTTTCCGTTCCCTCAGGCTCCGAGATTTCCTTCTTTCGCTCTCAAAGGGACTTTTTCCAAACACATTCACCAGCACCGCCCCTGCCCCACCCCTGCCCGCCCCTGCCCCGACCCCGCCCCCTGCCCCGCCCCCGCCGCTGACCACGCCAGCGTCAGGGTTGTCGCCGTCGCCATAATCACCTCCGCGTTCGGCCCCGCCTACCTCTGTCTCTAAGTCCAGCGCCACAGACATGCCACCACAATACACGCCCCCGCCACCATAACACCAAATTCGCCACTATCTCCACCGCCGCCATCGTCATTGCCCCCACTCCCCCTTTTTCCTTTTTTTTTTCCCCTTCCCCCCCCCCCCTCCCCTCGCCCCGGCCCTTTTCCGCCCCTTCCTCCCTCCCGCCTCAAACCGCCTCGTTCTTTCCCGTATTGCCCTGCCCCGCCCATTCTGCTCCGTCCCATCCGCTTCCATTCCACCCCGCCCCATAGCGTCCAATCCCGTCATGTCGCACCGCATCATCTCGTGTCGCCTCGCGTTGCGTCCCGTCTCATCCGCTTCCTTCCAGCTCCACCGCCGCCGCCTCCACCCGAAGCGGAACGCGTCTAAAAAATACCCCGGCCGTCACGTCGCGCGGGGCGCCACCGCAGGGGCGAGGGGAGAGAGGCCAAGACGAGCGGCGGGCGGGCGAGGGAGGGAGGGAGGGAGGCAGAAAAAAGAAGAAGGCGAGCGGCGGCAAAAAAGAGAAGATCGCCCCGCGCGACGCCCAGCTTGCCGCCGCGCTCTGTAATAAGGTTAATCGTAGTTGGCTCCACGGAAATATTTCAGGGTTAATTGTGTGAGACGCCCTGAGCGGGGGAGGCCCTCTGGGAGGGGGGAGCGGGAAGGCCAGATGGAGTGGGAGGGGGAAGGTGCGGACGCGCAGTCGCGGGGAGGGGGCACCGCTGGGTGACGTAGCAGCCGGAAAGACGAGCGCTCGCCAGGAATGGAAATCCTAAGTTTGTGGAAGAATTAAGGCAATTTGTGCCTGTTAGAGATGAGGCCATTACCCAAGATGAGTATCGTACAGATCAATTGTGAGTCTATCGGAGAATATAGCAAAGAATTTTCGTATAGTATACATGTGTGTGTGTGTGTGTGTGTGTGTGTGTGTGCGTGTGCGTGTGCGTGTGCGTGAATGGGGAGGTGAGTGAATGAAGGAGAAAGAGAGGAACGAAAGAAAAAAGGAAGAAAGAAAGGAAGCAAGAAAGTAAGGAAAGTTTAAGATGTATGAATGTGTACGTTGGCACAGCGTTCATTGGGCGACTTACTGTGGAGATCAGTTTTATGAGCTGTTCATTGTTCGATGTAATACAGAAACGAAAAAGTGATGCAATCGCGCATCGTTTATTAATGAAACTTTTGATCATTTTGGTGAGTGTATATTCTTCTCTTGACTGTAGCTCTAAGCTTTCAAATTACTTAAAGACCCGACAACTAGCGATATAAAACTATAAATGCTTAATCTGTGTAATAAATAATTTAGTAAATAAAATTTAAAAAACAAACAAACTGGGCAATGTTCTTGAAAGCTAGTAACAGGAGAAGTGAATATGTTTGCAAACTAAGCATTCGTCTACTTAAGTAGCAGTTAGCAGTTCTTACTAATGTTAATAGAAAAGGCATTAACTGCCATAGAAGTTGTGACTAAATAAATCTCCCATTCTCGAAGCAATAGTTTTAACGTTTTTCAACTACCATATTAATATAAAATGTTGAAAATGGAGTTCAGACCACGTAGCTTGCACAAGCGCGTAAGGTGCTGGAACAGGCGAACGATTTTTGATTCTGCACTATTTGAAATCTACGTACCAACACATTGAAATTAAAATTATTACATTATATAAAGATACAAAATAATTTAGAAAATAGCGTAAAAGACCCTACAGCCAAGAGTCGAATATAAATTCCTTGATCAATGTATTACGACCTTAGTTTGATTTGGGGCCAGATTGCGTTCTGGCAACAGAAATTTCACAACATAATTATCTGCTACTACAAAACAATCGTAAGGAAATTTATGTATAACTAACAGCGAAATAGTCAGATCTTCATGCAGCATGCTCATAACCTAATCCTTAATGATTATGTACTTACTTAATATGATAAAATCGTTTATTCAGTTCTTTTAAATGTAACACTTAATATAATTAATAATACATTTTTGATTGTAGATGTGACTTATGTACATTGTCTGAATTCCATTACTCAATTTTCATTTTTGGTTACGTGTTTACCTCATTTTTCCATTTATTTTTAATGAAGGCTATCAGTTGTATCCAAAAAATTAAAACATGTAATATTTTTAGTGTTTCATTGTTCTGAAATGACTTATTATTTTAGTGACAATTATTTATTGATAAGAATTGTTTAAATTTTTATAATTAAGAAAAAATGAATAATAATAATAATAATAATAATAATAATAATTAGAAGAAGAAAAAGAAGAATGGCGTCAACACTAAAATATCAACATTAGCGCGGCAGACCACATTTAAACTGTTGAAAACGAGTCCACCGGAACACGCATTCTTGACGTGTGTAAACGCAGCTCATAAACCATGGGCATACGCCAGACGCCTAATTGCGGAGGAGGCTCTGGAGAACAGTGCTCCCAGCTTGTCCATACATTTTCGCTCCTTCGACAAACACGGCGCGGCGCGGCGCGGCGCGGCGCGGTGCGGGCGGTAAAAAGCCACGGCAGAGGTGCGGCGGCAAAATTCCTTTGTTTTTTTGGAGCACGCCGCCGCCGCCTCCGTCGGCCGCGGTGTTTGAACGAACGATCGGGCGTGGGCGCGCGGGAGGTACAGTCGCGTTCACCTGACAAGGCAGGGCGACCCGCAGCCATCTGGGCAGCGCGGTGGCAGTCTACCTGACGGTATCCCGGATTCAAGTCCCGGTCGATGCATATGGAATTTGTGGTGGATGCGGGCGGGTTTTCGACATGTTTCCTGGGGGGTTCTTGCATTTCTCTGTCTCTCATTTCACCATTGCTCCGTCATCATTCATTCATGATTGATTGATTATTTAGTTGTTGCGGGTTCGTCAACTGTTATGGTCTTTAGTCGCGTAAGGTCGTGCATGTGATATCCCGGGAAGTGGCGGTGTTCCTCCTCCACTTGAATGAGAGATCTGCAAGTCGGCTTGATTGCGTCAACTGCTAAGGTCATTACTCCCGTATGTGTAGTGCATGTTTTCTCCTCGGGAGGTGGTGGTGGTCTTCACCCAACCAGGTATCTTCCACCAATGAGACAACGTCCCATTGGAACACGGGACTGCAGATCGAACTCCCGCCATTTGTGATAGTGTAGTGCATGTTAGAGAGTGTGTGTGTGTGTGTGTAAGAGGTGTGAATAGGACAACGAAGAGGAAGGAATGATCGCGTGCGGTTCGTGGCCCGTTTGTTAGGGTACTGCTTCGGCATTCGCCTGGTGTTGATCCGAGAAACCACGGAAAACTACCGATCAGAGCAGCCAGTCTCTAGAATTCTTCTCCAGACAGCGACTGAATTTGACCTAGCTGAAAACCTAGTGTCAAAAATCCTGCCACTGTGGGGACTCGAACCTAGGACCTCCCGGTTAGAGGCACTGCAATGACGTCCGTTGACGTCCTGAGCCACCTCTCGCGATACAAGTCGTCTTTCGAGTTTTCCTTTTCCAGGTATCTACCCAAGCGGGGGAACCTCCCCAATGAAGAAAATATCTAATCTCCCGAAAAGTGCAGTGGACATATGTGCTGACGAATAGGGCGGACTATATAATACACTTCCCATTGGATTCGCTGGAGCTGATTCTGCACACACTCCTCCGCAGCGAGGGAGGGGGGCCCTTTGGCGGGAGGTGCAGTGTAAGGCGCGAGTAGCAGCCGAGGCGCGGCGGAGAGGTGGAGCGAAATGGGGGTGGGGGGATCGCTCCCGGAGGATCTGGAAACGCTTCAGCAGGCAGCGCCCGCTGCCACAGCCGCATCGCCTGCGATCGGCCGCTGAACCCCATCGGCTCCCCCGCCCACTTGCTCGCCCACTCCTTCGCCCGCTCGCTCACCCGCTCACTCGCCCGCTCACGCAGATCACTCGCCAGACCACTCGTTCGCTTACTCGCCCGTCCCTCGTCGCTTACTTGCCCGCCCCTCATCCGCCCACTCGCTTGCCCCATTCGTCCTCGTAGTCACCGGCCTCCTCCTGGCCCCCTTTTGCCTCCCACGCGTCCGCTGCTTGCCCGTCCACTTGCCCGCCCACTCATTTTCTCATTCGCCCGCCTCCTCGCCCGCCACTCATCCACCCACTCGCCCACCCATTCGTCGTCGCAGTCACCGGCCTACTGGCCAATCGCCAACTCGCCCGCTGCCTCAGCGCTCACTCGCCCTCCCATGCGTTCGCTGTCTTCCCTTTTTTTTTTTTGAAGTTCTTCACTTTCAGATATCATATGAGATAGATTCTTTCTTTTAAAATAACAATTTATTTCACCTTTCAGAGGTTACATACAATTCATTCAATTTTAACTTTTGATCAACATCGTTTTCGTCTTTCAATCTCTCAACCTTTTTTATATATCAACTCAATACTTTCTGTTACTATCGTAACCTTTAACAATGTTTTCCAATATTTGTTTACATCTCATGTTAACTTTGGCAAATCCGCCAACGAAGTTGAAACGTTACAAACACCTCCCCTCTTTCAAGAATTTTGGTCACCTTGGTGCCAAAATTTATAAATCTTATAATCAAAGTCTAAAATTTAATATACAATATAACTTTTATTTTATGACAACTAGATTAGTCCGAAATGAATTTGCGGAACCTTTATAAACAATCGGCATTTCCATGTGCCTTTCCATGTCTATGCTGAATCTGAACGTTATGTGCTTGAAATATCAAACTCCATCTTAAAATTTTACAATTTACATTTGTTTTTTCTTTTATATATTTGAGAGTTAACTCTTTCTCCAATTTATGACACAGAAGACTATCTTTATCTGCAACTAGCTTCTGAAGAGATTCCAATTCAGTATTATAAACTTTATTGACAGAATTCAATTTCCCCTGCAAGGAATTAATGTTTTTCTGCAATTCAGAATTATCATCACGTATCCTTTGAACAGTACCAGTGATCCCGGAAACTACTGCCACTTTTGACGAAAGTTCTTCATCTTTCAAAATTATTTCTTCTTTTAAAAAAATCACTTTACTCTCAGTATCTAGAAGTTTCGCATCTTTCTCCTCAATTTCTTTCCTGAAAGACTCACGTTCTACATTAATTGATTTCTGAAGATTTTCCAATTCATTTTGCAAATACAATATCTTGCATTCATTATCAAAGTTATCTTTTTGAAACGTATTGATTGTTTCAGATAATTTGTTGATTTCTCTTATTTTCTCATCAATTGGTTCTTGACAGCAATTTCGTCCCTTAATTCAAGAATTTCTTTATTATCCTTGCTCTTATCGTTTTTTATTAATTAAATTTCTTGTTCTCTATTTCTTCCTCCAAAACCGATACTCTTTCCTTCAATTCAATAATCTGTTCTTCTCAGATTTGACTTCATCCTTCAAAGATAAACATTTCAAATCAATTGAAGTCTTGCAAACAGATGGTTCAGAATCCTTTTCTTTCACAGCTCTATCTTCGTGAAATTTGGTGAAATGTTTATTCTTGTCATCTATATCATACTTTTGATTTTCTGTTTCCATGGATTCTTCATTCTCTTCAGACTCTTCGTTCGATTCTATTTCATTATTATTTTGACATTCCTCTCCTTCATTAACGTTTAATAGGTTAATTTCATCTCTAAGATCTCTATCCAATTCTTTTATCAATTTTGCAGTTTTATTTCCTAATATATACTCATCTCTGTCTAACTTATCTGAAACTACTACCGCTTTTCCATAAACCTTTCCAAATTGGCCACAGATTTCTACTTCTGCTACAGGCAAACATATGGGATTTTCTGTTAAGAGTACATACCCAGACACTTTCTCAATATAATGTTCTTGTCTAACATTTTTTCTTCCTATTAAATCTATAGAAGCACCGGAATCACGCAAAATTTTCAATTTTTTCCATTTATATAAGCTTCGAACGTATAAGGTGCTAATAAATCTTTACTGGAAGTTTTTAAACAATTAACGTGCTCAGATCCTATATTCTTTTCAACCATTTTTTTATATTTTGGGCAAAATGGTTTTATATGTCCTATACCGTTACAAAAATAACAGTGTACTTCTTTCCTTTCTTCGAATCCTTCCTCAATTTCCTGTTTTGTATCAACTTTTTTATTACTTTCCTTTTGAATTTTGGATTTCTCATAGAATTTGGTAGTATCAGCTGATTTATAAATCTTATTTTTTGTTCTAGTAAATATTGATCACAAGTTTTCAATTTAAAATTTTCTCTGGTAATGTCATAATTTTCTAATTCTTCAACTATGTCACGAGGTTTTGTATATTTAGTCCATTTGCTAACTAGATGCTCTTTAACTACAAACGGAACGCATCGTTTTATTTGTTCCGTTATTAGTAATTCCTTTATTTCCTCAAATGAGTATACATTTACGCCTTCTAACCAACCATTAAGACTTATTTTTAGCTCATAAGCAATATCTTTCCACGTTTTATCTGGTGTTTTTCTGATCGAAAGGAATCTCTGTCGTAATTTTTCTGCGGTTACTTTGTACTTACTTAATAATATTTTCACTATTTCATTTTCTGCGGTATAAAGAAATATCATTTTCATTTGATTGAAAATGTTTCATGCACTAGTGAGTTTCAAGGAAATTTTACTTTGTAATCCCTGAGTTAATTGACCTTCATTATTTATATTATTTGTTTCAGAAGTATTTCTCGACATCACCTTACATTTTTCCAACTCAATTTTTGCCAGTTCAATTTCGTGTTTCTCCCTTTGTAATCTATCCTCCCTTTCTCGTTCCTCCCTTTCAATTTCGTGTTTCTCCCTTTGTAATCTATCCTCCCTTTCTTCCTTTCAATTTCGTTTTTCTCCCTTTGTAATCTATCCTCCCTTTCTCGTTCCTCCCTTTGTAATCTATCCTCTTCCTCCAACCTTACCGTTTCTAAAATCTCTTTTACTATAGTTTCATCATAATCCTCTGTTTCCGATATTTTTTTTATAATATTCTTAACAGTTTCTTTCTCCGAAACCTCGCAGTTCAATTCCCTAGCTAAATTGATTAATTGACTTTTCTTACATTTGTTTAAAAAAGCCATTATCTTTGTTTGACCAGTTCGACAAGGAAACACACTTAAATTAATCTATCTGAATATCCGTTTCACACACATCAGCTGTCACTCACGTTTCAATCTGACAGTTTCTAGGCTTCTTCAAAATCTTCAGATATGGTTAAAACATTCCACAGTTCTCCTTCGTATAATGTTTCACTCCACGCAGAACCACCAGTGCAATTAATACGTCTTGATTACCAACCACAGCAACCAACACTGATTCTTTGAACACCCTTTCCCGCGAACTACAAATCCAGGCACACCACGTTGTTCCACCACGTTGTTGCAACCATTTCTTCTAACAATTTCTACGTCGTACCACCGCTGCCACCAATTTTGTAACGTCCACGTTATCTTGCCTTATTAACTGGCCGTTACAACTTTGTATACCTCAACATACAACATCCTTTTTTTATGTTGTATCTTTATCATGTTGTTTATTATATTCTTTGAAGTTCTTCACTTTCAGATATCATATGAGATAGATTCTTTCTTTTAAAATAACAATTTATTTACCTTTCAGAGGTTACATACAATTCATTCAATTTTAACTTTTATCAACATCGTTTTCGTCTTTCAATCTCTCAACCTTTTTTATATCCTATCAATACTTTCTGTTACTATCGTAACCTTTAACAATGTTTTCCAATATTTGTTTACATCTCATGTTAACTTTGGCAAATCCGCCAACGAAGTTGAAACGTTACATTGTCCCTCCACTCGCCCGCCCACTCATCTTCTCGTCCCCCTCACTCGTCCGCCCACTCGTACGCCCATTCTCCCTTTCTCAGCCCGAGTCTCGCATGCCTACTCCAGGCCCCCTTCCCCCCTTTTCCCTCGGCCCTTCATTTGCCCGCCCTCTCGGTCGCCGTTCACTCGCTCGCTCAGTCACTCGCCTACTCACTTGCTTCTCGCGCTCCCCGCCGCTATGTCCACGTGCTCGCTCGCCCGTTCACTCGGTCGCCCGTTCACTCGCTATCTCAGTCACTCGCCTACTCACTTGTTTCTCGCGCTCCCCGCCCCTATGTCCACTTGCTCGCTCGCCCGCCCACTCGCTATCTCAGTCACTCGCCTACTCACTTATTTCCCCCGCTCCCCGCCCGTAAGCCAATTTGCTCGCTCGCCCGTCCACTCGGTCGCCCGTTCATTCGCTATCTCAGTCACTCGCCTATTCACTTGTTTCCACCGCTCCCCGCCCCAATGCCAATTTGCTCGCTCGCCCCTGCCACTCGCTTTCCCCTCGCCCGCCCACCTGTTCGCTTGCTCATCCACCCAGTCGCTTGCTCGCCCGCTCACCTTCTCGCTTACTCACTCGTCCCCATCACATCCCATGCGTAAGCTTACTCGAATCACTTATTTTTATGTTCACTAATGGTGAGCTTGGAAACTCACGTACTCACCCACAACCGCTCTTCAAAGCATTGCACGAACTGGAGAGTGCGTATGCTTTGTCGAATGTAAGGTTTCCATGCATTCACTCGCCATCTCAGTCACTCGCCTATTTCCCCCCCTTCCCGCCCCTATGCCCATTTGCTCGCTCGCCCGCCCACCTGTTCGCTTGCTCATCCACCCAGTCGCTTGCTCGCCCGCTCACCTTCTCGCTTACTCACTCGTCCCCATCACATCCCATGCGTAAGCTTACTCGAATCACTTATTTTTATGTTCACTAAGTGGTAGAGCTTGGAAACGCACGTACTCACCCACAAGGCCGCTCTTCAAAGCATTGCACGAACTGGAGAGTGCGTATGCTTTGTCGAATGTAAGGTTTCCATGCGTACTTAAACGAAGTGCACGCTTTCTCTTTATCGCATATGCATCTACTCTTCCGTTCTCTTGTGCTCTCTTTCCTTTCCTAGCGCTTACTCGTTCTCTCGCCTGCTCGATTGCCCGCCCGTGCGCTCTTCCACTTACGCTAGGTTCAAACCCACAACCATGACGGAGAACGGTTTCCGGCGCAATTATATTGGCTTTTGCGTCTGCATACTAATATGAACATTAAAATCGAATAAACACAAATCAAAGTTACTACACTATGAATAAAATTAGAATGTGGCTGACAGTTCACCGTCACATGGTAGAGCCAGTGCTGTTACCACAGCAACAGCGAATCTGAAGCTTCGACTTTTACACAATGGTGTCGTAATAACTTACAGGACAAATAAATCGCGTGACTTGAATGTCACAATTAATCAGCTGAGTGTTATTAAAAGTGCGAGAGTGAGGTTGATGGTAATAATATGGATGGCATGGTCGGGTAGTTTGAGATTTTGAGCAGCGAGTGCCTTTAGTTTTCTATTTAATTCTCATGTTGTGTCTTTTGCATATTGTGTTGTGATAGCTCCATCGTAACGTGACAGTACACCGCAACGCCATCCATTTGCACACCCAAATATCAATCACGTTCTTGGACCTTATCGCCTCCTGTATTATTTCAGTAGGTAGTATACATACCTTCACACGCCAGCAATCTTTATAAATGTGATCTCCAAAGAAAGAGAATTTCTGGGAGACGTGACAAATTACACGTTCACTTTAAAAAATATGAAGGATTTGTTTAAAAAATAATCTAAATATCGATGTCAAATGCAACCCACAACACTCGGCCGCATTTTTGAATCTATATAATTAAATATCTCCTAAAATAAGTGTTTGAGAGCCTTAAAAATAAAAATTTTGAGGCCATATACCTAAAAGACACGTTCATCACATCGTATTCTATAGGATATCTTTTTGAACATTCTATTGCCCTTTTTCTGGTTCGACGCTTCTTGATTCTACCCCACCTGTTCAGAACCTATAGAATCTGAAACGGTATGTGAAATTAAACGATTATATGATATCTATTGATTAAATTACACGTGTGTACCTCTCTGTTGGTAAGAAGTTAAATAAGAATAATTTGTATGACATGGTATTGTATTGTATTGTACTGTTCGTATTGTTATCAATTACAAGGAGACACATAGAACAAGTGACGAAGGAGAAGAGGGTTTTGAAGAAAAAGAATATTATGGATTAATATGGAAATGGAAAAATAGGGAAGAGGGTGGGGTTTAACTTTCGAGAGTTCTCGCACGGGTAACTAGAATACTTCATTTGGCGACTAATATGGCTGCGATGTGTTTTACTCTGACTCCATTCCTACGACTCATTATTTTTTACACGATATCCACTGTTTTTCTCCAACCAACATCTCCGCTTTCCTAAGCCCACCGATGAGCTCATTCACGTCAGCCTCCTTATCGCTTGTGTGCCCACTGCCCTTCGTGTTCAGCAACCTGCCCGTCCAATTTTAGGCCCCTTCATTTGTGCCCACATACCGACTCGCCTACTCGGCAAGTGTCTGGCAGTGGTCCTCTGAAAGCCGGGATGTCTTCCAACATCCATCTGCTCACCCACGTACCACATCACCGAACCGTCCACCGGGAGCGTAGCTCAGTGCATCAACTGATGTCACTGCAGGCCTTGACCGGGAGGTCCTAGGTTCCCGGCACGATTTTCGACACTAGCTTTTCAGCTAGGTCGAATTCAGTCGCTGTCTGGAGGAGAATTCTAGCGGCCGGCTGCTCTGATCGGTAGTTTTCCGTGGTTTCTCCGATCAACACCAGGCGAATGCCGGAGCAGTACCCTATCAAACGGGCCACGGATCGCGTGCGATCTTTTCTTCCTCTTCCTTGTCCTATCCTCTCCTCTTACACACTAACTTACACTAACATGCACTACACTACCACATATTCCGGGAGACCGCTCGGGAGCTTAGAGCTTGTCCTGGCTGGGGCGGTGCCCTGCTGGTGGGAGAGTCCTGGTTAGGGGGAAACCCCACTAGCCGACGGTAGGTCGGCGCCGGACCTCACCATTAAGCTGGGGAAGACCACCGCCATCTCCCGAGAAACAAACATGCTCTACATTAACGGGACTAATGAGCAGAGCAGGTGACGCGCCCGGAAACACGAAAAAAACAAACCAAACCAAACCGAACCGTCCGCTTACCTGGACACACAAAACATTTCACACCAGTGCCACTACATCAGTGCTGTACGAGTTGCGCAGTTGCAAAGCCAATCATCTATTATTAGTTGATTGATTAGTAATTCCGTGCGCATAAACTGCTGAAGTCGTTTATCCCGTATATGTAGTGCATGTTTTGTCCTCGGGAGGTAGCGGTGAATTTTCTCCCGCAGGATGGCAGGATCAGGTGGCGACCTATCGTCAGCTAGCGGGTATTTCCCCCACTAGGTATCTCCCACCAGCGGGCCACTTCCTCAACCAGGACAAGCTCAAAGCTCCTGACTGGTCTCTCGGCATGTGTGGTAGTGAAATGTATGTACATGTAAGTGTGTGTAAGGGTAGAGGATAGGTCAAGGAAAAGGTAGGAAAAATAGTGTGCGGTCCGTGGCCCGTTGTTAGGGTACTGCTCCGGAATTCGCCTGGTGTTGATCGGAGAAACCACGGACAATTACCGATCAGAGTAGCCGGACGCTAGAATTTTCCTCCAGACAGCGATATCTATTATCAAGCGTAATATATTTGTTAATATATTTTTGGTCTGTAATATTTCGTTTATAATAAATTTTTATAATTTCGTTGGTTTCGGAATAAGGCAGAATTTAAAGTTCTACGACGATATAGCGCTTATTGTCTGTTCATTAATTCATTCACAATCTCCAATATATGTACCCAGATTGAGAAACTGGTAAAACTACAATATGCCGAACTGCTACGCAGACATCTATCTACCACGTTTGAACCCGTGAACATGTCAACGTTGGTTTAGAAGAGTTATTCTTAGACTGGAAAGCAGGTAGAGTTTTCTTCTTTAGGAGCTTTTCGTAAAGAGGAACATCAGATAGCCAGAGACATAACGCGAGAACGTTGCCGGTGTTCTAATTTTGCCACCCGTGGTACCAGGGACATACTCTTTCAGCATTCAGAATTTCGTCTAATTAGCCTGTGTTGTCTTGTTTGTAATAATGTTTTATTATCTGCGGGGTTTCGTAATGACGCGAAATCTCCACACCTTGTACGCACGATGCATGTGTCGCAGACAGTACTCTTCATTGTGTGCACTCTTTATCAGATCGCTCGCCAGGCCACTCCCCAGCTCACCCGTATTCTGTCTGCCTCCAGCCCGCCGATACATATTTCGAACATACATATTTATTAGCCCTTCACACATTTCAACGCACTTTCTAATCTTTTGTTTGATCTTCCGTCGCCCTTGTAGCGTCGTAAATGCGGAATGAGAGAAAAAACAATGGGACGAGCAAGATCATCTGCTGCATGAGAATTACAAACGAGGACGTAAATGAGCGTAATGGCAATAACTTACGCGCAAGATAGTTTCGTAGCATTTCCTTTAAAATCCATCTGTTCGACACAAAGGCCGGACGGAGTAAAACGGCAGGAGGGTTGGGGAAAAAGAGAAGCAGCGCGAACGAATGGAGCCGAGTAGTTTGTTGTTTCGGGGTCGAGAGTGGTCAAGTGTCTAAATAGAACGAAGTATGGACGGGCTCTGTTTTATAAAAGATAATTGAAAATTGTCTTTGTGCCCGCGAAATCCATTTTGATGCAATTTCTGCGGAAATGATTTGAAATTTCCGTCGTTTTGAAATTATCGAAGAAAAATAGTGATAATACGAAGAATTAACTGGGTGCGATGGCTCAGTGCATCAACTGATGTCACTGCAGCGCCTCTGACCGGGAGGTCCTAGGTTCGAGTCCTGAAGGCGGCAGGATTTTCACACTAGCTTTTCAGCTAGGTCGAATTCAGTCGCTGTCTGGAGAAGAATTCTAGCGATCGGCTGCTGTGATCGGTAGTTTTCCATGCATTCTCCGATCAGCGCCAGGCGAATGCAGTGCCCTAACAAATGGGCCACGGATCGTGCGCGATCTTTCCTTCCTCTTCCTTGCCCTATCCTCTCCTCTTATACTAACACTAACACTAACGTACACTTACACTAACATGCACCACATATTCCGGGAGACCGGTCGGGAGCTTAGAGCCTGTCTCGGCTGGGGCGGTGCCACGCTGGTGGGAGAGTCCTGGTTAGAGGGAAACCCCGCTAGGCGACGGTAGGTCGGCGCCGGATCTCACCATCCAGCGGGGGAAGATCACCGCCATCTCCCGAGAGAAAAAGATGCATTACACTTACGGTACTAATGACCTAATCTGTTAACGCGCCCGGAATCACTAATCAACCAATCAACGAAGAATCAGAGGTCAATGAAATACCGCCATACGATAGAATGCATCGAGCACATTAATGTGCTGAAACTTTGCTCTCCCACTACAATGTAAGCACAACGTGTGACCACTTTCAATCGCCAAACACACGTTAATGCAAACGAAATGATGTCGCGCATTGAAGAATGCATTTCGTGTAGTCAACTCTTAAGCGTGTCACATTTGCCGTGTACCCGGGGTCATAACTTTGGTGTAAAGAAGCGTTGATCTTCTGAACGTTGAGCTCACGACATCAGGTCGAGTGTATCGATAATTTGGCGTCATTTTTCGTTCGTTTTATTGGATGCGTCATTTTTATTCACTGCAAGAAATACACTTACAATTTCGCTGTAACAGGATATCACACGCCACTAGTATTGCGATGCTGATGGCTTTCGGGAGTCAAAAGGCAATTCTGAATCGGCCTGTACAGTGGACTCATTTAATTCCATACGCCAGGGGTAGAGTTTGGGAAGCTCTCTGTCAGATTAGCGTTAAGCAGCTTAAAGTCTCTGATTTAATCGACGATTTCTGTGCCATTAAATGAGCCAGCACAAGCGGCCAATACGAAAGGAAACATTTCATGCAATTATTGTGAGCGCATTGGTATGTATTTGTTTGACCACAAATAAAACATCCTATACGAGAGACTGTAGGTTCGGGTCCCGATGGGGACATTTTTTCGATCCCCACAAATTATACTTCAGACCGTAAAATTGGACGGCTTAATTTCATTTCCAAATTTTCCTCTCTAAGCACTCTCACGCTGCCTATTCTCTCCTTTTTATGCTCACAATAGAAGTGGTGTGTGTGTGTGTGTGTGTGAGAGAGAGAGAGAGAGAGAGAGAGAGAGAGAGAGTACATAAGGGAGAGAGTGACACACACACACAGAAACAGACGGAGAGAGGAGAGAGTGGTGATGTAAGTAAATCATGTGGTGATCAAGTAAATTGTTTATTTTTTACAAACTAAATGAGTTATTTTGTTCAGAAAGAAAAATTAACCCAAAAATAAAAAGCACGCAATTTACACAATTCGACTATTTTTATTTCTCGGTAAAATTTTCTTTCTGAACAAATAAATTCATTCTTTGTGTTTCTATGTGTGTTATATTTCTGGACTGTTTCTATGCATATACAATGCAAATGTTTGCCTAGAAAGCATGTTTTCAAACTAACTTTTGAGTGCTTATTGCGGCTGAACCATTCAGAATATCCAAGTACTTTACTCGACAAAATATGCTTAAAAATTGACTTAAGAAGTTATGTTCCAATTTTCGACGTTTCCTTCCTGGACACTATATACATATATCACATTAAGGGTAGAGCGAATGTATCGATTTACTCTCATTGTGTTTCTGTGAGAGAGGTGATGGCCCGGGGTGGGGAGGGGAGGATTTGAATGTCTACACTGGAACTAGCCCGCGTGACAGAGGGAAGGGTGTGGAGCGGCGGGCGAGGAGGTCGAGGACCCAAACGGAGCGCGGGCCCTGCGCCCGGGGCCGCCCATGCCCCGCCCGCCCGTCTGCGCCACCCGGCGACGCCGGCCCTGCCGCATTCCTCCTCTGCCAACGACTCCGCCGCCGACTGCCTCACATTCAGCGGACCACCGCCGCGGACACGCCGTCTCCCTTTTCAAACTCAACGCTTCCCACCTTCAATCATCACCACCTCCGCACCCACCACCACCTCCCCCCTCCACCAAATCATACCAACCATCATCACCACCACCATCACCACCAGCACCACCACCACCCCCCCCCCCCCCACCTCCACCACCCACCACCTCCACCACCACCACCTCCACCACCATCACCACCTCCACCACACCACCCACCATCACCACCTCCACCATCACCACTATCACCACCATCACCATCACTACCGCCGCCGCCGCTTCTGCTGCCCTTCCACCACTGTCACTGCGGCCGCACCGCCGCCAGCGCCCCGCTATCAACGGCGCAGACATCTCCTACGTCGGCGTCACCATCACTACGCCGCTGCCCTCCTGCACCGCCACAGCAGCTACCCGGCCGCCGGTGCCTCCACTATATTCACATCGGCAAAGGTGGCTCAGCGCATCAACTGAAGCCACTCTGACCGGGAAGTCCTGCGGTTCCACTCTTCACCGTGGCATGGTTTTCGACACTAGCTACCATAGCTTGGTCTAATTCAGCCGCTATCTGGAGAACACTGGCGGCCGGCTCTTGAATCGATACGTTTCCGTGGTTTGTCCGATGAACATCAGGTGAATGTCGGAGGAGTACCTTAACAAATGGGCCACTGACCGCGTGCGATCTTTCATCTTCATCTTTGTCCTCTCCTCACCTCTTAGTTACACTCACATGCCTTACACTACAACAGGTGTCGGGAAGACCAGTGGGGAGCTTATAGCTTGTTCCGGCTGGGGCGATGCCCCGCTGGAGAGAGATGCCTGGTTGGGGAAACCCATAAGACGACGGTAGGTCGGTGCTGGATCTCATCATCCAGCGGGGAAAGATCACTGCCTCCTCCCGCGATGAAATCATTCTCTACACGTACGGAACTAATGACCCTAGCAATTGACGCGCCAGAAATCATGAATAAATCAATTAATCACACCGAACCACTTCGTCACCACCGTCATCCATCACCACCGCTTCCACTATCAACGCCACACCCAACGCCTCCACTTCTGCTGATAGTTCACCGCTGCCGCCGTCACCACTGCCATGCCCGTCACCGCGAGTGTCTCCACCCTGCCACTCCACATCAGCGTCCGAATATCATCATCGGCACCGCCACCTCTACCCGCGCGTCACCTCCGACGAATCTATCTCCACCGGCGTCACCAACGCGTCGCCGGCCACCCTGAAGTCTCGTCTACATCACCGCCACGTCCATTCACCGTTACCACAAGAACCTTCACCTCCGCTGCCACACCTTAAGGCGGCTCCTTTCGTTATTCAGCGAGTAGCGACCACCCGCTAGCCGAATTCCAGATAGTGTGCATAAGTTGCGTGCTATTTGCGGAGTGATGAACATTCGCGGTTCGCCCTACCCTGTCGGTTCTTTTCGGACACATCAAAGAAAGCGAACATTCGCCGAGCACATCAGCTGTTCGGGATTGGACGAGCAGTAGCTCACTGCTCGGTGAACTATCGAAAGCCTCAGCACCGACACCTATACTTCATCCGTTGACCCTTGATCAGCTGTGACAGTGTCATCCAATCGGGGGTTTGGAACAGTCGGTGGTTTTGCCAGAGTGAAGATCTTTAACACCATGCATCGTTTAAAACAGTTGAACACATCGTACAATAGTGTAACTTTTCTTCATTAATCTCTGAAAGGCAATGATGAGACACAAAACGCAGAAACGCATGTAAGCGTGAAGCACAGTGTGTTTCAGACTGATGTGATTTACGTCCATAAAGAAACCATTCGCTTGCATTTCTGTATTGCTGTTTGGGCTTTACTGCGATGCTTGCGCAGACTTTTCTTATTTAAAATTAAGCATGAGAAGAAAATACGGAATCAGTTTGCCTTGGTGATATCCAAACAGGTTTCACTCAACGCGGCTATTTTTCTCGTTGTGCTTTTTTTAAAGTTCACTTAATATAGAATTGAAACAAAAGGTAAGCAAAACTGTGCCACTGGCAAAATGACTAATTTAGATTCTTATAAGAGCTAGAGAAAACAAATACATTTCCTCAAATTGAGAAGTACAAGTTCACTTTTCTAATAAACGTATTTACGTTTGGAATTTGAAACTTCTATACAACCACATACAAATTCCCGGTAATGTACTCAAACTTCAGTACATCTCATTAAATTCTCCTCACAAAATACTTTTCCTTCCCGTCTCGTAGTTAAGAAACGGGTTTATACAAGATCATTTCCAAACTCTGCGGAGCTGTAGGGGTTTTCTCAACTTGACGCATTTTAGATAAATTGTCTCAAAACTCGTTTATAACGTCGCCAGTCGTGTATTTCGTATATTACATTTTCGCGAAGAAAATTGGAAACGCGAAAAGGGCGAGTTTTAATGAAACACTAGCGACGTACCAGTAGCAAGCTGCCCACTGGGAAATTACGGAAGGGAATTCATCAAAAGTTCCTGGAGGCTGGTGTCAGGACCGGATGTTAAGCAGGAAGATTGTCCATGTAGCTGCGGAACGAAAGTCGCCCAGAGAAAGTAATTTTTCTGTCTAACTACTTTGTTTCCTGCGGTAAAATAGTGAAATATTTTATACAGCGACAAATGGAAATCAACCCATGACAGTAACAAAATTGCAAAGGCAAAACTATTTATTTAAATAATTTCCATCGGTAATATATGGAATGTGTTCATTGTAAGAAGGCCAGAAAATATGATTTTTAATGTTTTAAATATATTAATAATATATTTTATTTATATAATAGAATATTACGTAACCGTTACAAATAAAGCGAGAAAGCTGTTGTAACACCACTAGTTTCCTTAATAACATCTGTTTCGGTGTCAAAGACAGATTTTTAAATAAGGTCGTAGGCAAATGTTCGAAACTAAGAGTAATTTTGCGTTAAATATAATCAATTTTTGTCAAATTATTTTCTAAAAATGAATCAAGAGTTTTTCTTTAATTTTCTCCTCTAGTATGAAGCAAAGGATGCTTAAAAATGTTGAGTTCTCATAATTTTCGAAAATTGGAAAAGTTACAAATAATTCGACAAAATACATTCTGTTGTAGCCCCACTAGTTTCTTGTACTGCGTCGATTTGTGTGTGTGTGTGTGTGTGTGTGTGTGTGTGTTTGGGGAGGGGGCACTAGCGAATGTTCTCTTTGCCTCAAACTAATGAAACAGAATGTTATACAATGTATTTTGAGGATATAGGAGACAGACAGTAGTGCTATTTCGGGTTAAATGAAAACTACTATATCGAACTTCAAGAAATAGGCCCAATATACTTTTGAGCTGTATACCCTATAGTATTCGCGTGCAATAATTTTGTTTCATTTGCAGCACTCTACAACCTATTTACATTTTTGTGGAAGGGATTTTATTTATGACATGGGAGAAATATTTCACTGACCACCTTATTGGAAGTCAAATGGGGAGGTGTTCTAACATCAGAGTAGGGAGAATGCATTTCGTTTGTCTGTGATGTCAGTTTGAGAGTGGTATTCGACCGTAGAGAATTAGACAAAGATAAGCCATTCTAGCAACAGCAAGTCCCCGGTATACGATTTTGGTTGAGATAGGTCTCAATTTGTGATTTACTGTCCCACGCCTTTCATAAGTGTGAACGAGACATACTACAAGTATGAAGATAAGACACACTTTTACCAAAAACTAGATATCAACATTTATATAAATCGGACAGCTAGCTGTGACCGATGTGGGTTATTTTGTAAGGGCCCTAAATCCTTAATTCGTATTTGCTCTGGAAAGACATCTTCCAAAATGATTGGAAAATCGGACTCCTTTGATGATTTATACCGGCTTAGGGGACTCAGAAAATCATTTGATCTCACTGCAGTGCCTCTAATTGGGAGGTCCTAGGGTACGAGTCCAGCCGGTGGCAGGACTTTCGACAATAGTTATACATTTAGGACGAATTGAGCCGAAGCCTGGATTAGAATTGTAGCGGCCGACTGGTCTGATCGGTAGATTTCCGTGGTAGATCTGTCTCTCCCATCAACACCAGGCGAATGCCAGAGCAGTACATTAGTAAAAGAGCCACGGACCGCGCGCTATTTTCCTTTCTCTTACTTGTCCTGTCCTCAGCCGTTACTTACAGCCACTTTAACTCAAATACACTGCATTACCACACTAGCCGGGAGACCAGTTGCAAGTTTAGAGTTCGGCGAGGCTGGGGCAGTGCCATGCTGGTGGGGGATACCTGGTTGGGGAAAGTCCCCGCTAGATGACGTAGGTCGGAGCCGGATCTCGCCGTCCCTCACTGCCGTCTCCCGCGATAAAACACGTACCACACTTACGGGACGACTTGCCTTCGCCGTTGACCCGTCCGGAATCCATACCTCTTGATGCGATTGCTTTGTGCGCGTGCTGTCCCCCGTGAAAACGCCGGCAGTTGGGGGGCAGTGGCGTGCCCGCGCTGTGGTCATGCTAACGAGTGCGTTTCCCGCCCGCATGCTAAGAGGGCGCGTGGCGTGTGAAGGCGTTTCCTTCCGCGGCCGGGCGGCGCCGCGCCCTCCGCCGCGGAGATTTACGGCGCCTCGCGGCCGCGCGCCTTGGGCGGCGGGGGGGGAGCGGGGGGCCTAGGAGTGGCGGGCGGGCGGTGACGGGTGGGCGGGGGAGCGGGGCGTGACGTGGTGACGCGGGACGTGGTGGGGCTAGACGTCGTGGGGCGTGACGTGGGGGGGCGTGACGTGGTTGGGAGGTAGTGTGGCGAGACGTGGTGGTGCCGGACGTGGTGAGGCGGGGTGTGGTGGGGCGGGACGTGGTGAGGTGGGACGTGGTGGGGCGGGATGTAATTGGGCTGGACGTGGTGGGGCGTGACGTGGTGTGGCGGGATGCTGTGGTGCGAGTTGTGATGAGTCAGGACGTGTTGGGTCGGGTCGGGTCGGGTCGTGTTGGGGTGAGATAGACCGGAACAGAAGATGAAATCTTGGGACGAGTCTGGACGTTTCGAGACGAGATGAAGTGTAGAGTTTCAAGGCAAATTCAACTTATGTATCTGTGTACTTTTACTTTTTAAGTATGTAGCGAATCAGGATTTGTCATCCACCGTTTACAGTTCATTCACTCCATGAAGAATTGAGACTTGAAATTGTGGTCCTAATCCTCTCACAAAGGCTGGCGTCTTTTGTATAACATTTTTTCAAGGCAAGAATTAGAAATCCCCGTGCTTTGGAAGAGTGAAAAAATGGAGTGTGTTTTAAGATGTGTTGTTTTTTGTAATAAAAAAATTGTAAATTTTGTGTATATTAAAAATTATTGTAAAAAATCCTGGTTTATGTATAACCAGGATTTTAACAATGATTTTTCTGTAGGGTGACAATGGGTGTGGTATCTAATGTAATATTCTCTTATGACGTTTTTTCCATTTGTGCTGAATTGCAAACTTAGTTTTATTTCTTGCTTTATAGTTATTTACAACATAGTAAATTGGGATATTGAATGACATTCGTTACTTCAGAAAATTAGTCAAAACTGTTTGTGAATGTATTTAATCCGCTTTGGGCAATCTGAAGCCCAATGACCCCCTCCCTTGCTTGCATAGCTGATTCTACGAAGTTAATATTTTGACTTCTCGTATTTAATTATTTGACTTCTACATATAATTGTCACGTGTTTTTCAGTAGCGAAAAAGCAAGTGTTTTCGCAAAGAAGCTAAAAGTAATCCTATTTATGTTAACTTTCGCGATAGTGGCTCCGTCAGGCTTCGGTCCTCACTGGAAGCGCCTCGGTTGGGAAAAATTAAAACTAAAAGTAATAAAAGGCGATGGTGGCGCGGGCGCCCACTCGCGCGTGCGGTTGGCGACCGCCCGGTCGGGCCCAGCAGCCATTTAAATTCCTGCCGCGAGACCGCTCCGCCCACGCAGGGCAGCTGCGCGCCTCCTCCGGCGAGCGACGGGCGCTGCTGCTGCTTCTGGCCAACGCAGTGGGTGCGGCCACACGCGCCCAAACACCAACGACGGCTTTAGACGATTTGGACCGAGACAAAAAACTAGGGATGAGATTGATTACATACGAACTCAGCTCTGTGTCGATTTGGGCGACGACACAAACAGTTCAACACTAGGGATGAGATTGATTGATTGATTACATGCGAACTCAGCTCGTGTCGATTTGGGCGACGACACGAACAGCTCAAAACTAGGGATGCGATTGATTAATTAAATAATAGTGAACTCGTGTCGATTTGGGCGACGACACGAACAGCTCAACACTAGGGATGAGATTGATTGATTGATTACATACGAACTCAGCTCCTATCGGTTTGGCCGACGACAGGAACAGGTCACAACTAGGGATGAGATTGATTGATTGAAGATACGCAACATTTTGAATTAACACCCATTATACAGTGCTCTCCGCTTTTGTTCCATTTAATCATTAGACTTTGCTGTTTGTAACCCCCTCCAATAAAGACATAACTTGGTGGGTAAATCTGTTACCTCAGGACGATTTGCGAAGGTGGTCCCAACTAGATGGAATAAAATCCATCCCAAGGAACGTGATTCCGAAATCTGATTGGTTCTCTCATTTGTGTTAGGATGATTGGCAGCGTGAAGGGAGTGTCCGAACCGATTTAAGTTTTTCCCCAACTGCCATTTTGTAACTGTGAGTTTCAAACGGTAATGATGATTCTCAGAAGCAAGTCTACATAGAATAAAGAAAGATTTCGAAGCCTTTGCCCGTACGAAACGTATGATTAGGCCAGGTCAGAAACGATCTCGTGGACAGCAAGGGGAGATATGTGATGTTGGAGATGGAGAAGTTGGGTCACAAAGAGGTGGAATGCGGAGAGATCTTCCTCCGTCACTTTTCGCGCATGATCAGTTCAGCTTCTAGATGGCCGTTCTTCCTTGGGCAATTCTGCTGTTTCATTCTCCAGCAACTACCGTTCCATGACCCTTTGAGGGTTAAATATAAACTAAATGAATCTGTAAGGGTTAAATGCAAACTAAAATAAACATTATGAGCGGATTAGTGAAAGAAGGTCTTAACTCAGAAATGGCCAAAGGAGATATTTGGGATTTAGGAAACTTGCATGGAACTTTTTTTATATTACTGGAAATTATTTCTTTTTATATGATAAATATTGTGATTTTCGTCAAAAATAGCAAATCAACTACTAGGAAACTCATAGAAAAGTCGTTTTGACAACAAAACTAAAAACTGAGTTAACACCTTCATGCACTAACACCTTCATTTATAGTAATTTGAAGGAAAATGAAGAGAATTGGGGGAATTCTGATGTGGTGTTGTTGACGTTCTTATGAGAAGAAATAAAAGAGCTCATCTTCTCATTAAGAATAAATAATAAAAATAATATGTTGACGAAGATGACCTCTTTTATTTCTTCTCAAAATGAAGAGATGTGTTATCCCCTGATAGAGAAAAGTACGAACATTTCTCCTTCAGAAAAAAATTACATTATCCAGAATGCATGAGATGTTAATTTCTTTAATTTTGGTGATGAAATATGTGCTATTGAGAAACGTATTTTGTTGCTAATTTGTGGGTACTAACAGCACACCTACCTTGTCATTGAAATAAGAGATATAGTAAAATCCAATCCACTCTAAACAAAGTGATTTATTACTGCGACATATTTGGGTAAATACGCTTACCAAACTAAATACGGAATTTGTGCGCAAGTCTCAATTGTCAAAGTCTTATTAAGCTCTACCCACGACAGAAATAAAGACGCATCGCCCCACTCTAGAGAGACTTCTGGCCAGTCTCTGGAAAGTCGCACGGAAGTACCCAGTTTACTTTCTAAGAAAAGCGATAGTTACAAATGGTGCATTGAACCATAAACAGATCGTTTAGCAGATCTATTTTTGAGACGAGGGATGATCTCACGTACATCATTCGACCAAGGAAGACCAGAACTGCAGTTCCGGATCCCGGGGCTGCAAACTGTTTCACATTAAAACTGACCGGGAGCGGTAGCTCAGTGCATCAACTGATGTCACTGCAGTGCCCTGACCGGGAGGTCCTAGGTTCGAGTCCTGACGGCGGCAGGATTTTAGACACTAGCTTTTCAGCTAGGTCGAATTTAATCGCTCTCTGGAGGAGAATTCTAGCGGCCGGCTGCTCTGATCGGTAGTTTTCCGTGGTTTCTCCGATCAACACCAGACGAATGCCGGAGCAGTACCCTATCAAACGGGCCACGGACCGCGCGCGATCAGTCCTTCCTCTTCCTTGTCCTATCCTCTTTCCTTACACACACACACACTTACACTAACATACACCACACTACCACATATTCCGGGAGGTCGGTCGGGAGCATAGAGCTTGTCCCGGCTGGGGCGGTTCCCCGCTGGTGGGAGAGTCCTGGTTAGGGGGAAACCCCACTAGCCGACGGTAGGTCGGCGCCGGATCTCGCCATCCAGCGGGGAAAGATCACAGCGCATATCCCGAGAAAGAACATGCACTACACTAACGGGACTAATGACCAAAGCAGTTGACGCGCCCGGAAACACGAAAAAACAAACCAAACCAAACATTAAAACTGTTTTTTACACCTGGTATACGTAGGTATCATAGAAAATATATTTTTTACTATTGTGTTTTGGGGGTCTCTGTTACCGGAAAAGTTTATTTTTCAAAAACTTTTTTGTCCGTCCGTCTGAATGTGCTTCTAACCGGTCGTAAGATCTTCGCAAAAAGAGATATCACCCAATCTATCTAGTCGAACTCCAAGCTCTGAGAATTTGAAACGTGTCTGATAATTTTTGAGGGTACTTCATAAGAAGTCTAGAACATTTTTTAAAATTTCTCTAACATAGAATTTTTTTCAATTTTTTACTCAGATGGAGCGAAGTGCTCTTAATAACACGGTGTTAATCCGTTTTTCATTAAAATTAGTTATCTCACTGATTCAGCCAGTATTGTATTACGTAATCGTTACATATAATAAGAGAAAGTAAGTGCTATTATAACACCGCTAGTTTTATTTTATTAAGATAAAAAAGTAATCTTTCCCACTTGTATTAATGCAGAAGCAAAGTAGTAGATCTTTATCAAACGGTTTGAAACATTGTCCATAAAATAACTTAGGAGAGTGGGCCTGTACGTTGCGTATAAGGCCAAAAATTATCCTTTCAACGGTGAATATTTTCATTTTCTTTCTTTTATATTTGGTTGGCAATCTTAACTCACGTAGGTCTTAGATTCAATATTTAAAACTCTTAGAATTGGACAATCGAAAGCTACGTGATATTTACTCTAATTTTGAATGACTAATATGTTAAGCAAGTACTAGTAAAATTGAATGATGAATAAAATTAGAAGATTTGTTTGCTAAAAAGTGTGAAAATTACGGCGATGTTTTTGAAATCGATAACGAATCTTCTGAAATCGAGTTACTCAATCTTTTACCAAGGTTGGATTCTGTAAGGCAAACTAGATTTGTAATTGAGGAGTAAAACCGCGTCCGTAGTGGTTTAATGAAGACTACGTTGAGCTGTTTACGAACTGCAAGTTACAGGTAGGTGCACGGAATCTATTTGCTGGACATCATTGCAAGATAAGTTGCCTCCAAGCAGGGGCAAATGCCATATGTGTATTTTCATTATGCAAGATTTCTCACCACGTGTTCACGGACAAAAAGTGACCATCAGAAACCCCTTCATGCACTAGAATTTATTTTGAGACTTTATTTTTACTACACAAATTCTCAGGCATGGAACTTCACCCTAAAATAATTGTACGAATGGAGAGCTTGATCGTGAGAGGTGGCATCGGGAGGAATGAACCGATGTCACTGCAGTGCCTCTGCTGGGAGGTCCTAGCATTTTCACGGTGGCAGGATTTTGGATATCAACATATAGCTGGGTCGAATTCTGTCGCTGTCTGGAGGAGAATTTTAGCGGCCGGCTGCTCTGATCGGTAGTTTCCCGTAGTTTCTTCGATGCGATTCCCATAGCAATACCCTAATAAACGAACTACGGACCACCCGTGATATTTCCTTCCTCTTCCTTGTCCTATCCTCCCCCCTTTCTTAGACATACACACACTTACATGCACTACACTACCATAAATGCTTAGGAGACAGATTGGGAGCGTAAGAGCTTATTTCGGCTGGGGGTGCCCCGCTGGTGGGAAATATCTTGTTGAGGAAAAACCCGCTAGCCGATAAGTAGGTCTGCGCCAGACCTCACCATCCGGCGAGGGAAGGTTTTCGCCATCTTCCGCGATGAAATCTCGCACTACACTTACGGGACTAATTACTTTAGCAGTTGACGTGCCCGGAATCACTATTCAATCAATCAAACAAACAAACAAACAAACAAACAAACAACGGAGTGCTCCAGAACGCGCCGCCGAGTACACGAAATTTCGCCGGCTCCGTTAGTGTACATGGTGACACTGCCTACCATCCTGAGGGCCTCGGTTCGCGTCGGGCACGGTGCCAGCCAGCAACTTCCTTCCCCGGGAGGACGACCCGTCAGCGCGGAGTGCTGTCACTTGTTTCTCGTTTTTTTCTTCCCGCGGACCGTCCGCGCTGTAGGTTCCCGCTGCTTCTGCTGCTGGATGATTTGTTTGGGCAGAGATGAAAGAAAAACAATGCGACGCCAGCTCATTTATCCGACGTAACGCGACGAGTAGCCGTTCCCCCGTTTTTCTAACGCGTTCGCCTCGAATCGAACGGACTAATTTTTGCGCAGACTCGCCAGGGATTCTCTTCTCACCTCGGAGCTAACTAATCTGAAAGGGAAAGCGCCGGTTTTGTGCAGATGAAGATATGTAGTGAAGTTTTGTTTCTCTTATATCTTGTTTTTAAAGTGGCGCTCTTTTAAAGGCTCTGCCACCATTGCAAATTAATGACGTAAACAATGAAGTTCGCAATTGTAATTAAACATTTGAAATGGATGTGGAATTATCTGGAGGATGTCAAATTTGGGGAGCCAAATTTCCTTCCAAAAAGCCTTCGTTGAACTTGAATTTCTTTTCTCAATTGAGGAGTAACGGAAGTCATTTGCTGATGTGTAGGATATACTCTTTGTTTTCAAGCTTGGACTTACTAATACTCTTACTTAATACTTAGCAATACTCCTAGTAACAATTCTGAAGGTACAACAATTAAATTAACAAGGAAAGTAGTGATATATTATTAGCATCTTGATCACATTTGAGTAAGAAAACAGCGATATTTAAACTGGTACTTAGAAAATTCACTAACAAAAGAACATTACATCCGTTCACGCACTTGTGAAGTGAGATTTTCCGATTTTTTTTTAAAAAGATGGTAGTAAAACTTAGAATTACTGAGTGATTCATGAATAAGTATACGAAATGTCGTTTTGTAATTATATTTTGCTGGTTATCTAAAAGGATTTCTAGATTGTTTACATGCCATTTACAGACACAGGTTTAAAAATGTTTTCAAAACTTTCAAAGGATTTTTCTAAGATTACAACGGCCAAAAAATGATAGGTTTAGGTCAACTTCAATCAATAAATAAACGAAGAATTGTCTGCCAGGTTTTCTGAGAACAATGTTACTTACACAACTTGTAACAACAACACTGACTTCAGCAACGCGATGGTGAGCTGAATTCTTAGTATTTCCTATTTGCAAACATTTTCCACATGGAGGAAGTCCCGAAAGTAGTTTGGGGGCATTTTTAAACCTTTTTGTTCAATTGCTGCTAAATTGAATAATATATCGTGTAATTGCGACTGTCACTATCTCAGGGGAGAACATGCACTATTTTTGTAAAGTAGCTACAAGAAGCTCTCATGGGAGGACATAACCCATGATTGAACGCATTCATACGGCCGCAGCTGTTTCAGAAGTGAATTTATCGTATAAATGCGATCGTTGCTGCCACGTGAGAGAACATATCGTAGGATGCTCGCCGCTTCTGTCTCGTAGGACAACAAGCCTTGTGACAGGCAGATTTAATTTATGTACCATTCTCATGGGAGAACATATCCTACGATATTCGCTCAGATGCCGGGGGTTTAAGAAGGCTTCTTGATATCTAGGTAAATTTCTATGAAAGTTTCACCGGAGAACATATCCCGACTTCATGTGAGATTTGCTATGAATGTCTGAAGGGAGAACATGCATATTACCTAGGTGGCCGCTGTTGCGTCATAAGAGAACATATCGTACGAAAGCCTGATGAGAGGACATTTACATTTAGAAGGTGGCCGCTACTGCCTCGTATGGGTTTGAAACATATCTAGAAGGCCTGATGGGAGGACATTTATTAGAAGGGGCGCTCTGCCTTATGAATATCTATGAGCCTTGGAGACATTTATATACAAAGGTAGCCGCTGCTGCTTCATATGAGAACATAACCTACGTAGGCCTGAAGACATATTACGAAGTCGGCCGCTGCTTGCTCACGGGAGAACATACCCTATGGGGGCGCCATGAGAGAGCATATCGTACGAAGATCTCATGGGAGAGTGTATTGTATGAAGGCCTCATGGGAGGACATTGCCAGTGCTGCCGCCCCGTGCGCGCTCACCTGAAGAGGCCGCAGTAGGCGCCCGGGTCGAAGTGCTGGTCGGGCGGCACGACGCGCTCCAGGAAGCGCGGGGTGAGCGTGAGCGAGGCGACGGCGGCCAGCAGCCACGGGTCGCCCAGCTCGCCCGCCTCGGCGTCGAAGCGCAGCCCCGACAGCCCGCCCCCGCCCACGCCCCCGCTGCCGCCCCCGCTGCCCCCCCCGCCCCGCAGTCCACGATGAACCTCGGCCGCTGGCACATTTCCTGCGAACACGCACAACAAGGCAAACGCGTTAGCGGGCTAAAACATTTGCTTTATTATTGTCACAACTAGAGCCCGGAAATTATGAACAATGAAAAGGAAAAACAAGTGTAATGAAAGCTTTAAAAAATTGTATATAAAAATACGATAAAAGGATTTAATATGTAAGAAAATTTATCATCTATTTTTTGCTAAATAATTTTTTTAGAAAATTGATAGAATAGTATAAAGTTGTGCAAAATATGTAAAATATCAGAAAAATGCGTAAAATATGAAATATAGTTCGAAATATGTAAAATATACTAAAAATAATAGTGTTAGGATGTCATGATTTGCCAAAAAATCAATTTAAACAGATATGCTGCTGAGGTGAACGGTTTAACTACATTTTATACAAAAAAAATCACAAATGGGTTAAATAAAAATAGGAGAAGCTTCAACGAAGCAACGAAGTATTTTAATAAAATTGCTCAAATTAAAACCACACTTTGGATTAGTTCCTTATGAGGAACTCGAAACAAAATTGATGATAAATATGAATATGTTTATCAACGCTCTTGCATTGAGCATTTGACGCTTTCAAGGTTATACTCATAGACTATATATGTGCATATTGTTCACCACATCCACAGATAGTAAAAAAATTAAATCGCTGATTTCTTCAATAGATTTCTTTTTCTTCTTTAATCTGGAGAAAATGTCCGATAAGCACTAGTGATGCGATATCCATCATTAAACATCGATGTTTACACATAGAATTGAAGTATTCAAGATTAAAACATCAATAAGGACAAAAAGGATCGATGTTTTTGATCGTCTGATACTGGCCCAGTTTATTAATTTATAATTAAAATTTAAGAGAAAAAAATAGTTGAAACTCCTATCCATGAGCGAAAAACGGGAATAAAAATAGTAAATACAACGGCGCCGAGGTCATCTCGCACCGGCAAATGTGGCTCAAGGCATCAGCTGATGTCACTGCAGTTCTTCTGACCGGGACCGGACACTAGCTAGTCAGCTAGGTTGAATTCAGTTGCTGTCTGAGGAGGATTCTACCGGCCGGCTGATCTGATAGGTGGTTTACCGTGGTTTCTCCGATCAATACCAGGCGAATGCCGGAGCAGTACCCTAACAAACGGGCCACGGACCGCGCGCGTTCTTCCTTCCTCTTCTTTGTCCTCATCCCTTTCTTACACACAATTTCACTCACATTCACTATCCGTTACACACTATTTCACTTTTTGGGAGACCGGTCGGGAGCTTAGAGCATGTCCCGGCTGAAGTGATGTCTTGCTCCTGGGAGATACCTGGTTGCGGAAAACCTCGCAAGCCGACGAAGGTTGGCCCCGAATCTCCCCGTCCAGCGGGGAAAGATCATCGGTAGCTCGCGCGATAAAAAAAGTGCTCTACGCATACGGAACTAATGCCCTTAGCAGTTGAGGCACCCGGAATCACTAATCAGTTAATCGATCAGGTCACCTTGGGCGAGAGAGAGTCTGCTCGATTTAAATTGTATAAACAGCGTTCATTGGGATCAAACACATAAACCGACAGTTTATGTCTTTGATCTATCCGTTATTATTGCATATTTTAACTTTAACAAAGTATTGTTAATGGGAATCTTTTATTCACAAATCACCGAGCGCAAAAAATCGACACCCAAGAAAACATCGGATGTAACATTGATGTCTACAACATCGATGTTTCTTTTCAAACGTGGTCGCCTCCCTGATTCGCACCCTGGTCCTGGGTGCAGTGCAGAAGCTGGCGCGGCGCCGTGTGTGTGCGTGTGATGGGCAGCGCGCCAAGCGGCGTGGCGGAGAGGCGCGGCGAGTGGGCGTGGCGGGGCGGCGCGCGGGTGCAGTGGGACATACGTCTCGCGCGCCCACCGGTTTATTATTCTCTGCAGCAGCAGCAGCGGCCGTTATTTTGGGTGCGCGCTACCTACTACCTGGCCGCCTGCGCGGAACGCACGTGCGCAGTGGTCGCCACGGAGAAAGTGCTGGCGAGGGAGGTAGGAGAATGAGAAATGTAGAAGAAGGAGTGACGGACGGTAAGATTAAAAGAGGCTTAAATGGAGCAGTAACGGAAATAGAGAAAGATAGAAAGAGAAACAGAAAGGTAGGAAGAGATGGCGAAAGATAAAAAAATTAAAGATGAAAGACAGAACGAATGAAAGACAGAACGAAGATAGAACGGGACGAAAGAAAGAAAGAAAAAAGAAAGAGGGGCGCAATGGATGACAGGGATGGAACCAATGAAAGAAAGAAAGAAAAGTTAGGAAAACAAACATCAGGACGAAGGGAGTGCGGTTATGATTTTCTTCGTACGCTTTTTTAAAGTTTCTTTTCGCCCTGATATATTTTGAACTAATATATGGATTTTGATGACTAATAGAACAGACGACCTGTTTTAAGTTCGAGAGTGTCAGAAACTGTTTGAGTTACCCAAAATTCAATATTTTATACTATGTGTTCGGAACGAAAACACGTTTTTACATGGAGGCTTGACTACACATGCATTTGTTTTCATTCACGAGTATTTAATAACTCAAATCTGAGAGAAATATCTGCGAGAATTAGACGAGTTATTGATCACCCGAAAGGGCTAAAGATTTTTTAATTACTCCCTCCACCGGAAATTAAGCAAATGCTAAATGGATTGCAAGTGATTTAAAATAAATCCAACTTAATGAAAAAAGGATGTAAAAATACTTCGTGTTTTTTGAAAAGAAATTTTTATAAAATTGTCAAGAAATCTGAAAAGAAATGCAAATTTAACTGTACTTTTCGTCTTCATTTTGTTTTCAGAGAATAGGAAATGGTTTGTAATTTATGTTTTCATGTATGAAGGAATAAAGGCAGTCAGAGCATGGCCGATTTTATTGAAGTACCAGTAAAGTACCCGGCGTTGCCCCGGCTTTCTTCATATTGATAGTGAGAGTTCTTGTGGTAAACCACGGGTTTAAGATGATTATTTTTAATGTAGTAGATTCAAATTTAAATAAAATACTATAATTTTCTTTAATTTTAATTTACAGTACATGGCTTTTAGATTAAAAATGTTTATCTTACTCCGTGCTACTGGCCTCTAGCAAATATTTGATACCAGTTCTGCTTCACTGCTACTGGCCGCTGGCGGAATATATTAGGAACCAATCTGCTCTTAGCGTCAGGTCAAAAACAAAGATCGCAGCGCATATACCAACATATTATTTAAATTATTTATTTTCCGCATTTGGGTTGCATTAATCTTCACCAAAGGACTCTGTGACAATCCTGAAGAAGAGCCTGTAAAGATTTTGTATCTCTCATCCACTACTTTTTGTAGTTTCGATGCCGGTTACATAGCGTGTGCATGGAGTGTGGAAAAGTGGGGGAAAGGAGAATCGCGTGTTAGTTGTGTTCCGCTCGCTTAGGTCCCCTCCAGCATTCGCCTGGAAGTGATTGAAGGAAACCACGGAAACGACTTCTCAGAACCACTTGCTGCTAAAATTCTCCTCCAGACTGGTTGAATTCGACTGTGGTGCTAGTGTCGAAAATCCACCCCTGTCGAGATTGAAACTAGGACCTCGCTTTCAGCTACGCTGCCGAGGCGACGGCAATAGTGTTTCATTGAGCCACCGCTCCCGGTAAGGGGAGGTCCTGAGATCGAGTCCGGACGGCGGCGGATATTCTACCACAACTAAATAGTTTAGACGTCGCGGACTTTTGCCCCAACAGGCAGTGGCATCGTGAGACTCCGGGTTTTAGCGGGCATCGAAAATTCATCATCATCGGGATCTGAACCTACAACCTTCAGCGCTTCAATCGCGGACACATAAGTGAAGCACTAATGCAGCTGGCAACTCTTGCTTCCTACTTCTCCCCCTCCTATCTGTCTTCTACTTTTGAATGCACAAAAACAGCGACCTCAATGTCTGTGCTACTGTCCCCTGTAATGCAACCATCCAGTTGTAAGTCGCATTAGACATATGACTACCCTACTCAGAGGCAGTGGAGTCATTTCGGCTGCAGAGCAATCCAGGAGACCATTCCAGTCCGGGAACGGTACCTTGACATCGGCCGGAGAAGGGATGGCGATGACTCGCCCTTTCTTGAGCCAGGATTGTCGGGTGAGATGTTTGTCACGACGACAGGCGGGACAAAAAAATGTCGGCCAAAGTCTAATTTACCGCCGGATGGTGACAATGATCATTTAATGGTATACGATGTTTTTTTGCACGATGCCAGTTGAATGCGTAAAAATGAAGATGTTGCTTTTTGAATTCCGAGTAGGTACTCTTTATGGTTGGGATCAGCATTTGCATGCTGAATCCGTTTTTACAACTAGTGTTGTTGTCCCTGGGGGATGAGGTGTAATGAAAATGATGACATGAACAATTACAAACATACACACACACACACACACACACAAACACAACAATGCCCGAGCCGGGACCCGAACCCGCGATCCTTCGGTCCAAGACCGCGAGGGTGTTACTGCCTTAACGGCCTTGACTACCCAGGTCATCTTATTTACGTTATTATTATTATTATTATTATTATTATTATTATTATTATTATTATTATTGTTGTTGTTATTATTATTCTTATTACTATTATTATTGTTATTGTTAATATTATTATTACTTCTATTTTTATTTATGTAAGTGAGCAAACAGGGACAATTCTAGCTGCTGCCAATCGTTCCAACTGACCACCAAAATACGTCCGCATCCACAAAGAGTTTACGTTCTTAATTGAACAAACTTTGTAGATAAAATGTATAGTAGAGATGATATTACTCACTGAAAAACATTTCTGGTGTATTTTTCAGTTAAAATAAGAAATTATTTGTGTCATCCAAAAACTCCAATAAGCAGTTTTGATTCGAGAAAGCACAGTTATCAGAATGTACAAACCATCCATCACTTGTATCTAATTACATTTTCCGGAACCGAAGTGAGGGCAGAAGAGGAGGATGACATTTATCATTTGGATTCGATACTGTCACATTGATTGGTTTGCAATTCACAGTTGGGTCTGAATGCTGATAAACTGCGAAAATTGGAGTAGAATGACGATGCGATAATGTCGACTACGATATTGGACAATCATGGGATCAGGAAATGGAGAAATTAAAAAGGAAAAGAAAAAGTGGGGTGTAGAAAGAGCAAGGGGATTGATGAAAAGTATAAAGAAAAGAAAAGAAAAAGGAGAAAAAAGAAAATGAAAATGGGAAGAGAATGAAAAGGTTCGGAAGAAAACAAAAGAAAGGAAAGTGACGGTGAAAAGAAAGAAAATAGTGCTGGGTACAAAAAAGGGGGAAAGAATGGGAAAGGGGAAAGGAAAGATTAAAAAAATTTCCTTAAAAGTTTAGGAAAAACGGTTAGAGTAAATAAAAAAAGTGAGAGGTAAGCGAATGAAAAAAATTGAAAGTGGTGTAAAATTCGTTGGGAAGGGAGCAATGATAGAATAAAAAAACCAGAAGAAAGAGCAAGATAAAATAAAAAAGAGTAGGGGGAGTGGCGGAAGGAGAAAGGAAAAAGAAGGGAGGAAGAGGAGAAGGGGATGAGGAGACATGGAATGAAAGGGGATGGAAGAGAATGAAGATAAAAGGGAGAGATAATGACGGAAAAAAGAAGAGAGACGAAGAGAGGAGAAAAAAAAAGATGGAGGAAGATAATGAGAGAGGAGGAGGGAAATATGATTATGAGCTGGGGAGAGGATATTGAAGGGCAAAGGAGAGAATGTTGAGAAAGGGATAGGACGCTGAGGGATGAAGAGAAGGAAGGAAAAAGGAGGAGGAGCAGAGGAAGAAGGGAAAGGATGAGACGTATGGAAAGAAGAGAGAACGAAGAGGAGAATGAAGGGCAATGGAGAGAATGTGAAGAAGGGAGAAGACGACGAGGGATGAAGAGGAGGAAGAAAAAAGGAGGAACACAGGAAGGAGGGGAAAGGATGAGAAGAGAAGAGGATGGAGAGGGGGATGAAGAAAGAGGAGGATGAGGGACGAAGAGGAGAACGGTAGAAGGAGGAGAACCAAGACTGCGTGGAAGAGGAGGAGAATGAGGGGAGCGGCGTGACCCAAAGCACTTGCCAGCAGAGGAATGTCCGCGCGACGCGAGGCGGCAACGGGACCGGCTTATCTGGGAGGCGGCGATCCACGGAGCGGATCGGAAGGCCCAGCCTCCTCCCCCCCCCCCATCCCCAACCGGACGACGAACTCCCCTCCTCACGCCCGCCCGCCGGCCCAAACCCACCGCCACGCACCCGCGCGCACCAACGGCTCTATTACGGCCGCGCGGGGTGAGGAATGCCAGTGCCTGCACAACCCACGGGCGGTGGGTGGACGAGCTATTGATGGCCCGACAATTAAGTTTTAATTACAAGTTTTTTACCCTTTGTGCGGGAACACATTCTTGCTTACGGTTGGATGGAGGGCAAGACTAATCATTTTTACCTACCAACTTCCAGGGCCCCCTGTACTGGGTTTGTGTAGGGTTAACATTGCTGTTAATATGGCTATTTCAGAAGTGGAGAGAAGGCGTGTTCAAGTGGATTGTGTGAGTCTCATATTTACCCAATATTTATTGTTAATTGAGCTAGTTAATATTGGCACTCATGGTTTGGTGTACCAACATATTTATTTGTCTATTAATTGTAGTTTAGGGGTAATTCCACTTTTAAAATCATTGACACGCGCGAGTGATATCTAATGTGTATGTGAAAGTGTTCGTGATGTATGTGTATGTGAAAGGGTTAATGAGGATTTATTGTTGGTGGCATAGCACATGGCCCAAGTAAACCTTCCGAATGCTTCCTTTGCCTGCAACAAACTTCACTTGGATTGGTCGGGAATCGAACCACTGCCTAAGCGCCCTCTCTTTCATTACTCGCGCAGTAGGAAACACTTAAACTAAATGAGTGCTACGGCGCTCTGAGAGAATGCCACATCAAAATCATTTAATTGGAGTTAAATATGATGCCGTATACAAGATGATATTTGTTGTTATGTAAAACAATTGTTAATAAAGAAAATTATGAAATAAATTTATTAATTTAATGAAATATTGCATAATTTATCCAAAATATCTTTTTGTATTAAAATACTATGGTCCATCCAAAGCTTTGTATCATCTAACTGTTAATTACTTGGTTTCAGTGTCGAAATGCTTTTTATAGTACTTTAAAATTTTTACTTTTCACTTTGGATCCTGTATCCAAAGGAATTATATTCTACGAAATTTTTGTAGTCATTAAGATTTGGAAGTGCATTAAAGGTTGAATGGTATTTATCCAAGTTTTCGATGTTTACTCCAAACCTGTAGTGATCAAGAATTTTGAAAATGTGCACAATTCACTTTTCCCCATAGCACGTCATACACAGTTTTAACTGTTTTTTGACGTAAAATAAATAAATAAATAAATACTTTTGGATAATATGTCTGTCTTTCTTTCAGTGCGTGATGCGTAATGTAACGATCTAAATGCCCTTGTTTTATTCTCCTAGAAATACTACGGAGAGAAGGTTATTTCGGCTTAAGAGAAGAAACAACATGGTCATGTAAGCACTACGTAATTAACAAAGTTAAGTCATTTTGCACAGAGCAAAATATTAGCGTTTCCTTGACAATTTCGAGTACACGTACATTATTATGTAAATAGATGTGAATTGCTTCATCTAAACTCCCTAAAATTTGAGTTTCAGCTTAACGTACCAAATATGTAAGTATCACATTATTTGTTCGATTATCCTGATATAGTTTAAATAAAATGTGTTGTCTTTACCAATTTTATTCGTTAATTAGCAGTTTCTGCGACTTAGCTTCATTATCAGATCTGATACAAAATATTCCAAACATGTTAGGTATTAAAGTAAAGAAAAAACTTGTACAAAATAATAATAATAATAATAAAAAAGTCATAAAGACACAACTCTTTTGAGATGTTGCATATTTCGTGATCAGGGAGCTTCATTTATTCCCCCACATCCATTCGCTTTGCCTCCATCATTGGCTTTCCTTTTTTTGTACCTTGTTTCTGCTACATACTTAATCGACCTATTGTAAATTCGTATACATGCAGACTCAGTCTCATATTACAACGTAGAAACGGGCACAAAAACTATCAATAGCTCCACGCGAAGTATCTGCGGGACATGAAAGCGACCGAGACTTGCGTTATCACCTCGTAAACGGCCTCCGCAATGGCAGGGCTCCTGCTGGAAGCAAGGAAAGTATGGGGCGGATAGCTCACCTCTGGGTGTTGCCGTGGGCTCATCCGGGCGCCACAAAGGTGCAGTAAAACGGGTTTTCGTGTGCACCTCAAGGCGGCGCCCTTTATGCCGCCCCTCCCGGCAGAGAGGTGTCAATGAACTTCAAATGAGCCCTCACTCGCAGCTTGTGCGTTTCATACTACATTGTCGTCTTTCTTTTCCTCCTCATGAGTGTGAAACGTTCAGACGATTTTCTACAAAACTGGTTCACTCCGATCTATGTGGCAGAAGTCGAGATCCTGTGAATTTGAAGTGGCTATTTTGGTTTTGGGGAGTATTTTACAAGAAGCTTTTACATTTTGCAAATGTACTAAAAATTGCTCTAAATTATTAGTATTTTTTTAGTTATTTTTCTCGAATAGAGGAAAGTACGCCTACAAAACTTGCGCTGGTCCGATTTCTTCTGAATTTTCAAATATTGTAACATTTAATTTTGCTCGGCGTATTCTTACATTAACAACATTGATCACGTCGATGGTACCTCTACAATACTTTGAGCAAAATGTGGACTGTTCCCAATAAAGCAATTTCTTGCACTTCTCAGTCTTTTGAATGACTTCTTCTTCTTCTTCTTCTTCTTCTTCTTCTATTATTATTATTATTATCATTATCATAGCCTATAAGGTCCAAAGCCTCCCGCTTCACGCGGGGTGAAAAACTTTGTTGGTTCCCCTAGTTTAAACTAACAAATTGTTTTAGAAGACCTGACACGGTCCAACATACAATACTTCAACAACCACCACAAACATTTCATGTAATATAGACAATTAAAAAAAAATATTGCGAGAACGTCAATGTTAACACCACTAGTTTTGAGTATGTACTACATCATCAATATCAGAGCTAAAGTCTTTTCTAAAAAGAATCTTTTTTGAAAACCTAGATCATTAAATCATTTTATAATTTTATTTTTCGGAACATGATAGTTATCCGATTTTGGAGAGAATCTTCTTGGGTGAAACTAATTTAGCATCGCAAGCTAAGACAAGGAAAGAAAGGTGTATTTCGTGTTAAAACGAGCAGTTTTGAAGAATATTACGACATATTTCATAATTATTATTACTCCCTGAATTTTGTTATTATTACTATGATTGTTATTACTATATTATTCTTTTTTTTTCAGCTTTCTGGTACATGTTTTAGGAGTCACACAGATATTTCTATCAAAGCATGTTTTCTTAGTACAATACTTTTAACAAACATTTATTTTAAGAACTAATTAGGAGGTAAACAATTCTATAAATATAAATTTAAACCGTTAAATTAATTTATAAATTAAACAGTGAATAATTCTTTAACAAATAAATTTATTTAGGAACCCATAAATTTTTTGACTAAAGAGCATGTGTTCAGGATCACAGCTTGCAGTTGATTGATGATAATATTCGTCTCGATCCCCAGTTTATTCAGAGAGTGCTTCAGGACGGTACGTATCACACCTGTTGCTGAGAGGACGATCGGTACAATCTTCACGTGCAATACGTGCCATTGTTCCTTTATAGCTTGTGTTAGTTCTCTGTACTTTTGAATTTTCTTTTCGTGTGTTGTGTCGAGGTTGCTGGTATCTACAACTGCTATGTCTATCAGCCATACTTTTTTTTTAGATGTATCCCGAGTTCACATAGGCGTTTTATGATGGACTGTTCTGTCGGTCCTATTATTATTATTATTATTATTATTATTATTATTATTATTACTAGTGAGAGCCCGTCAAAATTTGACGGTGAGATCTGAGATAAATGTAAAATACTGTGCCCAGACTAATGTTCTCAGTACGTTGCATTGTTTGGATCTTCAGGGTACAACGAAGATATTCTGTGAGGTGGAGTTCCCCAAAATTTTGAACACGTATGACCCATGACCACGTTACAATGTAATATCGGCACCAAATTACACAAAAGAAAGAGCACTATTATACTGACTGTTATTATTTCTAAAGTATTTTGATGTGTCATCATCTCCTATAAGCAACTCTTTGATTTCTTCTGGCATATTGCGCGAAGGTAAACTTATTTTCCCATTTAAGCAACACAGAGTAAACTGGTTTGCAGAATTTCTCTCACACGGGAAGTACAAATCAGAACAAAACTAAAATTTCATAGACAACGACCCAACAGAAAACGAAATGACCTCACTATCACGACACCTACGCTGACTTTCTCTTTCCCTGCGCCCAGTTAATGTACGTTTGCGTCTTTTGGGGTTCGTGGGCAGCGATTCGGAATGCGACTTAACCTGTGAACAACTTTTCTACTTCAGTACAACCGAGCAAAACCCACTGTTCGAATGTTCTCTACAAAATACACCACAAAAGCAAATACATGCAAACTGTCAACGCCACAATGCAATTATTGCATTGAAACAAAACCTTGGCGAATTGTAAAGAAATCTCAACAATCAAAACAAAACATCAAGCAGCACCACCATGAAGCAGCTTTGACTCACATCTATCGTTTCATATAATCTATTTTGAAACAGCCGCCCTTTGGAAGAAAACAATTGACTATTGATAAACGTACTATTAAAGAATGATTTAATTATTTAATTTTCACCGTAAATGTTGGTGAATCAACAGAAACAATATCTGATTACACATCTAGGGATTACATTCTTTCATTTAAAGGAAAAAATACTACAATCGGTTCCGTAGAAGCTCTAAACGAAGCTATGGCAGAATATCGTATTTTTTTAAATATATAGATTAACTGCGTATCGGCCATTTCTGATCACGGCACACGTTCTCTTCCAAGGTCCAAACTCATGCTGTCCCGGAGAGAGATTAACTTGTGTCATGATGTTTCGGCTGTATCCCTTGGTAAGACAAGGCTTTTTAGCCTTGAATTATGAGATGATAGGATGATGATGAGAGGTAATAGTGGCCTTTTTGAACCATCTCAGCATTTGCCCGTATGATCGAGAAGAACCATGAAATCTCTGGTCAGGATGGCCGGCTAGGGGATCGAACCGGCGCCTCCCAACTGCGAAGTTAGCGCGCTACGCCCTGAGCCACTTTCTTCCGTTTATTATTATTATTATTATTTATGTTTACACATTGCTGATTAACAGGAAGACCTGGTTCTCAAATAACAACGGGCTTTTTTCCAAGTGAGTTATTTGCAATTTACTTAAGAATATGAATTTAGAAAGTTCCGGACAATGCAGCAAGTATGCGGCAAGACTTCTGCATTAATTTTAAAAGAATTATTATTATTATTATTATTATTATTATTATTATTATTATTATTATTTCGAGACCTTAGCATTTCCTTGTCAAAGCCTTCACAATCTAGTGAGAAAAGTATTCGCGAAACGTAACCACAGGCCATTGTTGCTTTAACAACGTCGCGGTAGCAACAAAAGACAAGAGAACCGTCGCTGCCGCCGCTGGTTCCTATCATAAACTTTTAAGTTTGTGCTGTTTGTAGCACCACTCGTTTACGAAATCTTTTTCCGCCCAATTATCCCCTTTTATTTCTCGTAAGAAAAGTTTTTGAATCTGCACTTTGTATCTCGTCAGGGGAAGGTGTCTGTACAGATGATGTAAATGACGTCTTTTCGTGTAAGTTCAAGAGGGCATCTGCAAGCAACTTCATTTAGAAACGGAACAAAATTACTATTCTGCCGAGCAATTCGACCCAATTATAGCTTCACCGAAACTGAAATACGCTTGTTTACTACTCTACCGTTTCTTTTTCTCGTCAATACCTGGACAGTTTACGCCGAAATTTAAAAGATGCCCCACTTTTTTTTGCAAATAAACAGGACATCTTAATATTCCAAGCTCTGTTCTGGCTCAAACAGACACAAACAACGTTTCCTATGCCACCGCGAAAGCATCAATATTATTTCAAGCGAGTCGTTACTTTCTGTCTGTTTTGGTGTATTACAAAAAACGGGGTGAATCTGCAGTAGGAGAAAGAAGTCATTGTGCGAGATATTGGGACGGACAGATTCAAACGTTCCGACGATGAAGGCCCCGCCCGGCCAGACCGCTCTGAATCAGCACACGGCGGGGGGGGGGGGGGGGAGCAGCTCTGGATCCCGCCTGACGCAGGCGCAGGCATTTCCAGGAGGCGCAGGAGGTTGCGAGCAACACGACGATGTTAAAGGCGGATGCTGGGAGAATAAGATGCTGCCTGGTTAATTATTTCGTTGATTGATTGGATTTTGATTGATTGATTTTTTCGTGTTTCCGGGCGCGTCAACGCTCGGTATTAGTCCCGTTGTGTAGGCATGTTTTTTCCTGGGAGATGGCGTGATCTTCCCCACTGGATGGCGAGATCCGGCACCGACCTACCGTCGGTAGTGGGGTTTCCCCCTAACCAGGACTCTCCCACCAGCGGGCACCGCCCCAGCCGGGACAAGCTCTAAACACCCGACCGGTCTCCCGGAATATGTGATAGTGTGGTGCATGTTAGTGTAAGTGTGTGTGTGTAAGACGAGAGGATAGGACAAGGAAGAGGAAGGACAGATCGCGCGCGGTCCGTGGCCCGTTTGCTAGGGTACTGCTCCGGCATTCGCCTGGTATTGATCGGAGAAACCACGGAAAACTACCGATCAGGGCAGCCGGCCGCTAGAATTCTCCTCCAGGCAGCGACTGAACTCGACCTAGCTGAAAATCTAGTGTCGAGAATCCTGCCACCGTCAGGACTCGAACCTAGGACCTCCCGGTCAGAGGCGCTGCAGTGACATCAGTTGATGCACTGAGCTACCGCTATCGATTTGATTGATTGGAGATTCCGGGAACAACAACGGTTAAGATCATGTAGTGCAATGGTTTGGCTCGGGAGGTGGCTATGATTTTTTCCAGCTGATGGCGAGATCCGGGTCGACCTACCGTCGGCTAGCAGGGTTTCCCAGCCAGGTATCTCCAACCAGCGGGGTTCGCCTCATCCGGACAAGCTCTACGCTTCCGATTGGTCTCCCGGCATGTCTGGTAGAGTATAGCAACACGACGACGTTAGAGGCGGATGCTTTAGGAAGCCTCGTTGTTTGATTGGTTGAATATTTCGTGTCTCCGAGCGCGCCAATGACTGTGGTTATTTGTTCCGTGAGTGTAGTGCATGTTTTTATCAGAGGAAGTGACGATGTTTACCACCATTCGATGGTGAAATCCTGCGCCGACCTTCACGTCGACTTGCGGCCCTTTCCCTATCCAGGTATCTCCCACCAGCGGGGCATCGCCGCAACCGGATCAAGCTCTACATTCCCGACACAAGATTTCAATAACTTGCGTATGTCTGTCCGTCACTCACAATTAGTCCCCTTTCCATCCATCTACGGACAAATGAGATGTCTTCAATGCATCTCGGTCTGCTGGTGGGGAATTGATTTTTTTTTGGATTCGTCCAGGAGATTCCAAGTAATTTCCAAAATTATGTTTTTGCATTTTTTAGCGCTGTGGTCATGCGGTGACCGCGCGAACCACCTCAGTCGCCTCTACATACATTTGCGATAGCTAAATGTGCCGACACCCAGGCGATGATTAACAGAGGTCGCTAGAGGTTGTGTTGTCTGACGACGCTGTTTTAGCACGCGGTACAGGACTTGACTCACTTGCAAGAAAATTATCGTTCGATAGGATGATTTGGTGTGTAGTAAATAACGATAGTGCTGATGGCACAATCCCTTTTGTTTGATAATTTCAATTACAAAATTACATTCTAATACAAATATATAATAATGGAACGGAACGTTCTAGGATTGGAGCATGCAAATGTATAAATTTCTTCAATAATACAACGGTAGTTTTAATGGTTCTTTTTATTTGGAATGTGACGTGGAAGAAATGTTTATGGAAATATTTTAAAAATGTTTAAATCGTTGGCGAAGCCACATTGAGCTAGTGTACAATAATGTAATAATAACATAAAACTTCGATATTACCTGGCTTTAATATATGAGCAGAAAATGAATGGGTGGCCAACTGCAACTCACTCATGCGCAGCTGTCCCCAACCCGCAATAAATCCCCAATCGTACATCGATTCCCTTCTAAGGAATAATGCCATAACCGACTGCCCTGAGGCACTCCGATCCCCCGTACGGTATTTTGAGATGACGAGTACGTACCAGGGCAGCACGTGCGCCTTCCTCTCCGAATGAAGGCCCGCACACGTGTACCGTTGGCGCCGACGGGTGTCGCGACGGGAGGGGCGAGCAATTTGGCACCGCGCGGCCCTGGGCTGCATAGTTATCGTGTTCCATTACGCGTAATTGCGTCTGGAGTGCAGTGAAACAGCTGTGGGTTCAGTGAGATCAACCGACTTACGCTTCCTAGCCTGCGCTAAGCTGCACTGAAACCACTGTTACGGGATTGCGGTGTTCCGTATTTGGCGTCGTGTGTGCGTCGTATTAACTCGCGCGAGTTCAATAAACTCAAATTTTGTGTAACTGTTCGTGGATAATGCTAGGAAGTGGGTTAGCTTTGTTCAAATGCAGTTAAGCATGTTAATTTATTTGCAATCCTGGATCAGTAATCTAGGATGAGTTGAGTTTATTAAATAGTTCGCCAAGCGTTCTAGGCTTCGGTCAATTGACCGTAGCGATCACTGATCGCAATAAGATCGTTAAATTGTTACGAATGCACTGTTTGGTTTTGTAGCTCTGATAATAGAGTACCTGTCTGAATAACAGAAGGTTCGGGATAAATCCCGGGGCATAAAATATTTGCACTTCTTGACAATCCATTTTCAGTAAATTAGAAGACGCAGAGACGATCTACTGCGAAGCATGAGCATGATCGATTTGTCATTACAGAATTAATGAATTTATGAAAGATAATTTTGTGAAATGTATACTTGTTTTTATCATGGTTTCCACGAGAGATTCTGAGTTTGCCGATAACTTCATGAGGCGCTTAGCAACGTTCATTTTATTCAAGTTTCGAGGAAATGAAAGTTAGACAGGCTGTCTAAAAAATAGTCTATGACACATGTGGTAAACATTATTTTATTTAGCTCGTAGGAACTCAGGCTATTGGCATATCGGCCTCGTATAGCAACATTGCGTACTCGCAAAATAATATGCCACTGTTTTCACTCGTATCGTAAATAACTCTTTTAAAATAACTTTTCTTAATTTAATGCCTCTGGGATGGCTCATGGGCAGCGTACTAGTTTCCCGGGTTCGATTCGCGGACGAGGTAAAAATAGAGTTGTAGGTTTCCTTTAAAATCGTCCCAGTTTCTGTATCTGTGTGACGAAGAAAAGCTCAAGCAGGTGGAGTCTGCTAGTAACGGTGAAGAGAATACGTCATGTTCGCCTCACGTAGCTCTTACCCTCAAGGATGGGAATTTAAGTAGGCCGATTCATGGGGGACACTGGTAGGTGGCCGGCGAAGTTGGACTACCGACCCAGTCACGACAAATACATACACACTTCATTTAAATATCTAAAATTGAGAGGTAAATTGTATTAAGAAATAAATCTCTGGCTTTATTATTGGAGATGAAGATCAGCTTCAAAATAAAAATTCAATTTGCATTTTTCAAAATTTCTAAATTTTAATAAAAATCGGAACTATACCATTTTTATAAAAGCAGTTTCTTCTATTCCAGCAAAACAATTAAAGGAAAGTTTTCAGCATTGCTAGAAAATTTTGAAAATGTCACTGGGGTTTTCTTGTAAAGTCCCCTAAAATAAAAGTATCTTAATGATTCTTGGAACGCCACAACTAGATGTTACGAGAGACGTATTTACCAAGTTTCATTTCAGAAGCTTCCCATGTGACAGAGTTGTGGGTGACACAACATTCACCCGTTATCCACATCCCGATTTTCGTGTACAAAATTGTGTTTATCTCCTCGCTGCCACCGCTGCTCGACCCTTCGGTCCGAGATCACTACGACACCACTGCCTTAGCGATCTCGGCCACCGGGCCGACAAAGTACATCAACGTGTTGTGGAAATAGGATGTCTGAAATAAAAACCTACTGTTTGGCATATTTATTATAGTCAAGTACAAAAAAAAATAATAATTTTTTGATCTCTAAGAGCATGTAGATTAAATGTACGAGGGAAAACAAAAAATAAAATATATTCTTGATGTTTTTTCAGGTACACGTATTTCACGAATGAAAATTCAGATTGTTTAGTGATTCCAATACGTTTCCTCCCTATACTAGATTACAGGAAGGAAAAGTAAAACTAGAAGACCACAAACTGCACCGGGAGCGGTAGCTCAGTGCATCAACTGATGCCACTGCAGTGCCTCTGACCGGGAGGTTCTAGGTTGGAGTCCTGACGATGGCAGGATATTCGACACTAGCTTTTCAGCTAGGTCGAATTCATTTGCTGTCTGGAGGAGAATTCTAGCGGCCGGCTGCTCTGATCGGTAGTTTTCCGTGGTTTCTCCGATCAACACCAGGCGAATGCCGGTGCAGTACCCTACCAAACGGGTCACGGACCGCGCGCGATCTGTCCTTTCTCTTCCTTGTTCTATTCTCTCCTCTTCACACACACACCTACACTAACATGCACTACACTACCACATATTCCGGGAGACCGGTCGGAGGCTTCGAGCTTGTCCCGGCTGGGGCGGTCTCCACTGGTGGGAGAGTTCTGGTTGTGGGAAACCCCACTAGCCGACGGTAGGTTGGCGCCGGATCTCGCCATCCAGCGGGGGAAGATACCGCCATCTCCCGAGGAAAAACATGTACTACACCAACGGGACTAATAACCAAGCAGTTGACGCGCCCGGAAACACGAAAAAAACAAACCAAACCAAACCACAAACTGTACTCCCAAGCCATCCGTACGCGGACGATATGTGCTAAACCCGTGTGTGTGGAAGGTAGGCAGGTCGGCGTTTGTAGTGCACCGTTAGACTCAGCGTGCTGCCACGCCCCCGACGCCCACACCAGCGCTCGCCTGCTGCTGCGTGTGCTTGTTCAGCTGCACGCCCACGCCGCCGCCCCGCCCCCCTGCCGGCCCCCCCCGCCGAAATGTGTTATCCGGGTGCGTCCCCCCCTTCCACAACGCTCCGCTCCGCGCACCAGAGCGAAATGGGCTGGAAAGCGATTGGGGTTGGCACTGGGAAAACACTGACGAATCACGAGCTATCGCATTAAATTGTTAATTTGCTCACGTCATGGACGTGGTTTTCAGTTCTTTCTTGAGCGGTCCGTTCACCAGAGTGCGATCTGCGGTCTGAAATGGGCGTGACCCTAGGAGCTGAGGAAGCTTCCCTCACTGTCGTGTAGAAAGTGCAGATCCAGCTACAAGATTAATTGATTGATTTGTGATTGCGGGCGTGCCAACTGCTAAGGTCGTTTGTCCCATAAGTGAAGGGTATGTTTTCATTGCGGGAGCGAGTGGTAATCTTTTCCGGTTGGATGATGAGATCCGGCGCCGACCTCCACGTTGGTTAACGGCGTTTTTCCATCCAGGTATCTCCCATCAGCGGGCATTGCCCCAGCCGCGACAAGCTATAATCTCCCGACCAGTGTCCCATCCTGTGAGGTAGTGAGGTGCAAGTACGTGTAAGTGTATGTAAGTGAGGAGAGAGTATAGGACAAGGATGAGGAAGGAAAGATCGCAGGCGGTCCATGACCCTTTGGTTAGGGCGTGGCTCCGGCATTCGCCTCGTATTTATCAGAGATACCTCGTAAAACTACCGATCAGAATTTCGGCTTCTGTTGATACACCTTTACAATGACTGTACCATTTAATTGATCATTATTCTTGAGCAGAGAGGCTCGAGTTATTGTTCTTAGATGGACGATAACTCAAGAAAAATATGGCAAAAACTGACTGCTGAGAAATCAACGAATGACGCAATAATCTAAAAAGCAACTCTTAAACGTCATTAGAAAAAAGAAATTGAGAAAATCGAATGGCGCATTTGCGCGGGAGTTTTAAACTATTTTAATTAATTTTTTGTTATAAAAATATCTGCTTTCGAAAAATATTCCTTCAATTAAGGAAAAATGACGATTTTTCAGTTCTTCACATGAACACCGACGGTTATAAGATTAATTTTGAGAAACAATGTGTATCTCAAAATCTCGTTTTCTCAAATCTTGTCGCTTCCCCATCCTTTCCTATTAAGAGATAGGGAATCCAGAACTAGCATTTGGAATTATTCATTTTCCCCCATTATTATCATCACTAGCGTGTAATCCTTACTATCATCGTACCATTTCTGAAATCGTTGTTCCTTGGAAGGTGGCTCGAGTTACTGGCCTTAGGAAATATAAGCAAATAAATAGTATATTAAAAACTAAATTTGGAGAACGATGCGAGGAATTTAAGACACTCTTAAAATCAATTAATCTTCATCTGCATGTAGTCATATTTAGTACATTTCATATGTTTATAACTCCTATATTTCAGATATTTAATGAACGCATGGCTCTCTATATACCACGTCAAAATTCAAAACTAACTGTAATTTCAGATGAAGTAATTTTTTATATGGAATACTTAATTTATTCCAGAACTATTCAATATTGACCATGTTAACGTGTTGAAATAATCCTAAAATGATGATTTTCGCTTTCGTCTAAAAATTAACAATCGTCTGCGTGCCCGTCTTGGTGACCTATTTGTAGGTAGAGGAAGCAGTGCCCAAATATTCGGGATCGCAGGCTGCAGATTGCTTGGGCGTTTTGACCTTGGAATTGTGATCTAGATGACTCGTGTTGTCCCCGTGTGGATCATTCCATTTACAATCATTCATCTACCATCAGCCATTGCTTTCATAATTATTCATTTATAAATAGTCACCTCCTGATGATCACACTTCAGGCAATGAAGTAAATCAGCACTGTATTCATATGCCCTCATAAAGTCTTAAGCCTCATCGCCTGTGTAACTCAGGACGTTGTATGATCGTCTTAACGTATTTGTATCTGAGATTCTGAAAACGTTGCCAACATTATGGATATCATCCAAGAGTCCATGAACAAAGTTGTCATGGACTTTTTCAACTAGCGAGCGTTTCTCAAATATATGACGTCCAGTTTATGCGAAGTACTGTAAATTCTTGTGAGTTTTTCACTTAAAGGTGCGGTATCTAGTTCTTCAGCTGCCACATTCCTTACATCCAACGATTCAAAACGAGGAATTCTTGAAGGTAGCGAATACACAAACTGAATTCACAAGTCTTCAACTGCATCTGACAACATACACACCGAACGTGCACTGCCGTCTTCTTAGAGCTGCCATCTCGTGCATTATGCATGAAACACCCCTCGTGCTGTCACTTTCGTATTTCTTAGATGCCCGCATTAGTCTTCATGAGAAATAACGTTCCCGCCCTCTGTGTGGCCTTGCCTGGGTTGAGACATTCGCTGGGCTGCGTCTTCTGCCACGTACTTCTCTCGCGTCCGGACGGCGTGCCTCAACGAGGTTCCAGACACTGCTTTCTGCCACACCCACAACGTGCACCTCGTGCGCAGTCAGTCTGGGAGCTGCGGTCTACCTTCCATTCCACTCGCAAAAAGAAAGAAAAACATTAAGTTAGATAATTAATGCCTTATTTTATTTGGGGAGGCTCAGGTCATCAGGCTTGCTCTTCCGTCTGACCAAGCAAATTTCGCTACGTTCCTTTCTCCATCTAGCGGAGAAACTCAGAGGTTTGTTTTAGACTTGATCTTTTACATGCCGTAAATCTACAACATGGGACCAGCTGACTTTACTTTCCCTCCAAAGGAAGGCGTACGAAGGATTTTTAGCCCTTAAAAATCCACCGTTTGGATCGGATTTGAACCCGCAAACTTGAGTACAACAGCCTGATACGCTAACCATTATAACACCGAACCCGATAGGGAACTGTAAGAAAAAGGGAGATTGATATTGATGGTGTACGTGACCACAATCGAATGAATGTTGGCTGACGTCTCGTCCTATGGAGGTCTGTCAAGGATTCGATCGTCATTTTGGACCTCGTACAGGGGAGGGAAACGCTTATAGCTTTATCCCTGAAGAAGGCCATGTATGACGACCGGATCGATACCTGGCGTAGGATAAAATCTTGGAAGGATTTGTTCTACATAGATCACTGATTAAGAAATAGTAGATCGTAACATATAAATAGAGATAAAACTTCTAACCCACGAACTAAGTTAAATACAATAAATACGTATGATATTTTCTGCACTTGAGAAGTATACCCAAGAAAATTCCAGGGAGGCAGTCAACTTTCCAGATGTTTCACAAACATCTTGACTGTTTAAACAAATGTCAACGTAAATTACAGCCGGAACAAATATACAGAATGTTATGTAAACGACGTGTTTATTTTTATCGAAATTTGGTCTTGCAAATGCCATTGAATATGCACTGACAAGACTGTCTCTCTCCTTTGTTGCGAGCTAATGTTTAAAATAATGAAATTTATCGTTCCAAAAACCATTAAATTCGGTAATAGATTGGTTTCTTTGCTACATTTCTTACGAACTGTCAGAACCTGGACTAATGCCAACCCAATAATGCATTGATAAAGTACTTGATTTAACTTGAAAGTATTTCTGATTAAAGTACTTCTTCGCAATTTTTACATTTTACGTATTAAGGTATCTATTTTGATTCGTCCTAATATTTTTCTGGATCTATAGCAAATGCTGAAAACGATGTACCATATATAGATTTTATGTGTTTGATGCTAGATATACAAAATAAATACATTGTTTAGGTAAGGTATATATGTAGTATGATTTCCTTTCAGAAATGGCATATGAAGAGATTGTGAACTTATAAATCGCGTTGTATGAAGGAGAGCTATTGAACATCATGGCACAACGCGAATCGGAGGAGTCTGCTTGTGACATGAAGTACCATTGTGGATGTCAACACCAAAACGGTTCAAGCAGACCTCTCAACTTGCGTGTTAATGGTATTGATTTTTCGCTCGGAACGAAGACTGCGATTGTGTCAAGAAAAAAGTCATGAATGTTCCATGGCGTTTTATTGCGGCACACTTAAATCATCTGTCAACAAATGAAACCAAGAAACGCTAGTGTCTTGGATGCGCATGGCTACATAACGGGGCTTTGTTCGTGACAATTCCGATTTCCCGTCTTCAAACAAAGCGTAAAGAAAGCAGATGTCCATTAAGACGTCACGAATTTGCAGAGCATATATCAAATGCAAAGTGATTCTTAACATCGTCCTACACGAGTGTTTGTAGATCCATTGATACACATCGTGATCTAGAAGTGTTCTTCAAAATTTTCTGATCGCGTCCAAGAAATTTAGATCGTGACCCAAAGCATTAGAGAAAATTAAATGGATTACTATTGTGTGAATTATTTGAAGTACGTGAAGTGGCGTTAATGATCATTTCATAAAATGTATGAATATTCGGGGCAATAAATGTAAATAAGCTATAAGGCATGGTTGTAGTAAATTTTAATTTTAATGTCGCAGGAATATATATTTCGTTTTTGAGTCGGAAATAATGATAAATATTTTCCAATAATTTCATCAATAATGAAATTATATCACTGTCGCCAATTATAGCTAGAATATTGCTGACCCCTCCAAAAGGCTTTGCTTACGGAGTTTTATCTGTTCTGTAACTTCTTTTTTTTTTTTAATTTGTTGCGTCTACACCTTGACGCAACGCGTCTCCAAGCCCCTTAAGGGGCATTGAGCGCTTTGCACTGGGAGTAATCCTCCATTAATGTGCTTTTACTTTTTTTAATATTTGTCAAGTCTCGTCACGTCGCAGTCAGTCAGTGCCTTTTATCCCTTCGGCCAGGGGCTCAACGCCGTTAGATCCCGGGGTTCCTGGCCGGTCAGCCAACCACGAACACGCGAGTCTCGAATTCGCTTAACCTTCGTGATTTCACGGAGCGTAGTAAACGCATTCGGCTAGCGCCGCCGGCCCTTGGTTCGGTGTTTTTCAACAACAATGATAGGAATGATCAGTACAGCAAGACAATCAACGTTGTTAAAAGTCTCATTGAAAGAAGTCTGAAGAGTAGCATTCAATAATTTTAAGAGATCTTCGTGTGTCCAGTTTTCAAATCTTCATACTCGTATTTCTTTCTTGTCTGTTCCTTTCTTTCTTCATATTGTAATGACTGTGAATTCTATTATATTGTTAGATAGACATTACAGCTCTCGAGGTGCTATATGCATCTTTTCTGTAAGATTAGTATTATTAGTTTCTTTATACAGAATATCTCTTTCTTGTGCTGTTCTTTTTCGTTGAGAAACAAAATTAAGTAAACTAGTGAGCACATGCGACCCATACATTACGACGAAGTTTGAAAGCTTATGAATACAATATTATAAAATGAGACATCTTTTCCATTACCATTTTCAATCTGATACCAATACCAACATTCCAATACCATTTTCATTCTTAGTTTAACCTTTGTAATAAATAATCATATAGATATCACTCAATAATTTTCAAAAGTTTGTTGAGTTATTACTTATTAATCAATTGGCAGACGTGTCGTAATTTCCATTTGCAAGTTGAGCTGATTTGTCATAGTTATTAGAAAATATGGGTTAAGCTCAACACATACTTGTGTACTTCTTACAATTAAGTTTCATTTTACAACTAAATCCTTGGTTTCATTTCTCTCTTTCTCTCAAACGTACCCACACACATCACATTGGGTATGTGGGAAGCTATCTTCAACTTCATCGGCTAGCAAGATGTGCAACGTGCATTGCTGAGTCAGCCAGCAACCAGCAGCTGGCTTCCGCGACCCCAAGATTTTCCACACAAGTGCCGCAGATATACGCTTACAAAAATAGGCCAACTCGCGACCTTCGCTCATACTCCTTTTCATTTTACCTTGCCGTTGTTCAATTTTTGAACAGAAACAATGAAGAAAACTCAGATATGCATTAATGACAACAGAATGGAGAGTAACCTAGTATGTTACACTCGAAAAAATAAATATACAATGGTTTAGACACGTAACGTAAAATAACTTGACTCAGTTCTAGGACTTTTAAACTACATTTATTTCTAGATATTTTATAAATAAATATAATAAAACATCGTCTAGAGATGTACGGCACCAAGTTTCGTATTTTGCAATTTTTCTTGGTACCAGAAATATTGAATTAAATATTAGTATATTTGTAATTATAAATAATTATAAATAATAATATTATACATAATATTATTATTATACATAATATTAGTGAATATTATCATGAATGGTATAAGCATACTGACACGAAAGTAACTTCCGATTAAATTCCTACCCCTCTCAATTTATTGGAAACGTGTCTTAAAAAAATAATGTCAGTGCGAAAACAAAAGGTGAAATGTAAATATTCCGGGTCAAGCTCAAAGAGGTGTTTGTTTTAGTAATATCAGAGCAGTAACTGCTCACAATGAAAACAAGACCTTCGTGAATCCACTTCTTACACTACACAGCGACTCCCGGCTACGACTTCTTTGTGGGTTTAGAAAGCCATCCTCGTTGTTTGTGAACACGGCATACGAGTGCCAGCTGTTGGGCCTCGAGTCACCCAGTCAGTGGGCCAGAGACCCAAGTACAGAGCCAGCATTCCTGCTTAGGATAACGGCCCTGGCCTAGCGCGGACATCAGGCGGCCGTAAACACTGTGCGAACGTGCTATTAAATAACAAATATAGGAAGATTCTAAAATTATGCAACCATTTTTCATTTGAAAATCAATGCATTTGACACTTAATTCCAGAAATATCTAGCTTTTGTACAGTTGTCTGCCTGCAACAGCCTTCTCGAGCGGGTCAAGATTCCATGGACCCATTGAGAAAATAAGATGATCCCTTGTTTTTTGGGACACTGTATTGAAACATGCCCGACGTTGATTGGTGCCAATTTGAAACAAGCTCCGTGTGTCTATTTAAAAACAAGCCCCACTTGGAGGAACATTTTGAAACTGTAATAATTATTACTGATAAATGTAATTGGAGCGCCAGGAAAAGGTTACACTTGAAACCTAATGATTCCTACGTAATTTAAATATCTCTCCTTCCAAAATTATGTTGTGCTAGCTAAGTTAATTGGGGTTCGAAGTTCTTAATTTTTGCTATTTTCTTTGCAACCAATTATTCAATCTGCCATTTATACGGAGTGGCGAGGAATCTGAAAATCTTATTAAAATGCTGGATTGCATGTAACGAACAATGATAAACAGCTTTCTTTCAACTTAACAAGCTGGAATTTATTATAATGATAATCAAAAATGAATCATTCTTTGATCATGACTAGTTTTCTCTATATTACAATAGTTATAAAACCTTGATATTCATGCGTTGGTATTCGTGCGCTCTCCACTTCTTCGTTCGATGGCGTCCCGTAGAACCTTCTCCGTTGACGCAGCAAATTCTTGCTTCTGGATAAAGTCCTCGCCGTGTATGGTTCCAAATTCTCCCGGCGATACTATTATAATCTGTGACTTCCTCGCTTGCGTCTCGGGTACGCCTAGATACGTATTTTTCTTCTAACAAGAACGCTCTATCCTAATATAAGAAACGATAGTTAACTTCAGACAACTGTCGATTACAGTCTTTCCTCGATCTAGTAAAATCTATCAAGAGCCAACCCACTCATCACCGCGTTGCTCTAGCGAATGAATGTTCTTCTAAAAACTCGGAAGCATCCGAATTTTATACATTTTTCTTTTGTCTCTGAAAACAATGCTTATTCCGCTTCTGCTCTGTCATTTCAACCTAACGAAAATTATCCTTAACGCCGGTTGTTTAATTGTCACATAGCGATCCCTCGCGATCGTCTATTGACATCCCTATGTTCTATGTTGTATAAAATGACATTTCCATAATAAATATGGTTCGTCATTTTGGTATATCACAGTATATAGCTTTTTTGTCACATTCAAGTGACCTACATTTTAAAACTATTTTGGCGTAAAAATTAATCATTGATCACGAAAGAAGAAAGAAAAAGAGAGCAGGCAATAAAGATTAAATCAAAGGGACAAATACTAGTGCAAAAGGACTGAAAATGCTTCCAAAGGCCTGATTCAAAATTAATAAGTTGATAATTACTTTTATTTTCATATATTATACTCCATTATTTTATCGTGTAAAACCTATCCAGCCATCTTGCGACTGGCATTTTCAGTTTTAACAATATTTCTTGTTGTATTCTCCATTGAAAATCAGCGATTAAAGAGTACAGAAATATTTGAAATTAAAGTGATTGCATTTACCATTAGATGACTTATGTTTCGAATGGCTTGATTTCAGGGAATCATTGGAATTCACTATTGACATACTAACATTGAGATGGAATGCTGTGGGTGGTTATGGAAGATGATGGTGAGTAATGAATGAATGAGCGGTAGTTGGTGGAGTGAGGCAGGGAAAAACGGGAAAACCTCGAAGTCACTTTGCGTGCGTTCTGTATGCAAATACAGACGTAGCTTTTAAATTTAAAAAAATCCACTGACCTGTTTCGAGGTTAGGTTGGTTAAAAGAATACCATTAGTTCTTGAAATACTTTACCTACTTAGTGCTAGGCTTATTGATTTTTAAACAACTTTGAACTCCAGATTACTCCTACGATAAAAATTTACTTTATTAATAAATTAAAAATTCTGTTACGTTTATTTATTCGATATCCATTGGTTAGTTCGAAAGTTGGTCAAAAGGGTTCGAAGTAAACTTACTATGTTCGGGAAGAAATACATAACACACCATTCTTCGTGCAATCGGATAAAAGTTACTCAACATCAGCTCCATTTTCTTTCCAAACAAAAGAACATTATGAACGTTCAACGACACACCACTTCTTTACTAATAAAACTCTTAATAAGGACAGAACAATTGGAGGAAGAATCACACAGGGAAGTCGGGAGTATCTGCAGAAATTTAACGAACCTCCAAATTATTAGCTAATTAACCTACTTGGCAACAGAGAACTCATATTCAGAACATGAAGACGTTCTGGGGACGCTAAACCACTTCTTTAATCGTCAGAAAGGATCCAAAGGATATCAACCACACAGTTAATAATGTGGTTGAAATCTCTTGGATATTTACTAATCGTTACGGAGTACTACAATATTTCCCCCGCGATCAGGGAACTTCTGTAATCATTAATGAATTTTTCTTCTTCTGCACTACACTAGGCGGTTGCTTGTCCCTGAACCATATTATATGTGCTCTTCCTACACTACTTCTTCCTCTGGGGTTATACGGAGCACTTGTTTAGGTAGCCTACTTTGCTCCATTCTTTCTAATTTTTTTTTTCCATTCTTGTTTATACAGTTATGTAGAATCATTTAAACTAAGTCTTTATTTATTAAATCTTGATTTCTTTGTTTATCTAGCAAGGTACAACCTTGATTAACCTGATTTTGTGGCTAATAATAACATATGTGTAAATGTAAATGTCATTTAATAGCATTTTTTGAGTATTCTAAAAGAAGAGATTGTAGAAGGTGAACTCGTGGCTCATTGCAAAGTTGCAAGCCTTTCACCACTGAGATCCGGGTTCGATTCCCGTCGAATCTCATGTGAAATTTGTTCTAACAAAACGAGTTCGGCTGCTTCACAAGGGCTAGTCCAACCCCTGTGAAGCTTCACAAGGGCTAGTCCAACCCCTATCCTTATTCCTTCCTAATTCTGGCCGCTGGGTAGTGACGCAGGAGCGCGCGGTAGGAGGCGCGTACGCGGAGATGCTACCTGGCGGTCCTCTTGACAACCGACTACGACGAGACGCGACAGACAATGTTAACGGAGGATTACTCCATTAAATAAGCGCAGTAATGGGAGGATTACTCCAAGAAGCGCAAAGCGCTCAACGCCCCCCAAGGGGCTTGGAGACGCGTTGCGTCGAAGTAGACGCAACAAATTTAAAAAAATAAAAAAAAAAGAAGATGAACAGTTGTGAAAACGTAAAAAAGAATTACGTTTTTGTTCGAGGCCCCATCTGCCGCTCATGATCATCTCCCCCGCCATCTTAGATCCTCCCCTGTGTAACGGAGCGCCACAGAGATGCGAGGAAACCCACGCGCGTGTGGACATTACCAGTGCAGAGAGTAGTTGCGTGACTTGCACGAGGAAGAACATCTCAACTGGACTGTTCACCGGTTGCGTAACGAACGCGTACGCTTCGTGACACAGCGAACACGAAGCGAACTCTTCACGATTGAGGAAGGAAGCAAATGCTGTGGACTCTGAAACAAGTCCGGGGTTTCTTAAATGTTTTCTTACTTGTCAGTAACGGAACGCGACTTGGCTGCGCTTGTACTCGCAAGTTGCAAGTAAGAATGAGTATTCTCTGCTGGTCACTGTTCCATACCATTGTGTTACTTTGCAACTTCATTGTTGAGATACTTGTTTTTCTTCATTCATATTTATTTCTTACAAATCCATTCTATTATTCTTCCGTAATTTTTCAATGGCGTTTAACGAATGAATTTTGCGGTTTACTTAACTACTGTATAATCGTTTTATAAAACTTGGCGAAAGTTGTTGCCACTACTTCCGAGAAACTTTTAATATGGATATTTTGAAAGATTTTCTGGACCAATACATATGCTGATCCGTCAACAAATGGTGGATTTCATGTTGACAAAAATTGTTCCATATTTTTTCTCACAATGTAGCAATGAGTTGCGAATATATTGTTTCTCTCCTCTCGCTATTTGATTGACACATGCCAGATTCAAATTCAGTAATTATTTATTCCAGTACTCACGTCTTATTATGGATTTGAGAAACTTTTTTTGAAGGAGAAAACATTAATTTAAAAAATGTAGAACCCACGACCCTGAAAAGTTCAGTTAGAAAATATTTTTATGGCAATTTTTTGTTGAAGTCACTGCCGATTCAAAACGCTAAATATTAAAAATTATTTTTAATTTAAATAGGATCTTTATGTTTAGAAGTCGGATTGATATTATTTTTAACGTTTCAACTCATCCTCAACCGTTCTCAACCAAACTCGCCCTCAACCTAACTCATCTTCAACCTATCTTGATCAGTTGTCGAGGCCATGTCTTGGCCCAAACTAAGGTCGTGTCATATCACGTTCACGGTCGGTTATCAATGATCGGATTGTCGTCAATAGATAATGAAAATTCTCCTGTTTCGCATGGTATGCAATCCTTCAAGCATCCCGGTAGTAATCTCGGGTGGTTGCCGTACCCCTGCCAGAATATCAAATCTCAGATTCAAACAACAAAATGTCTATGAGAGGTGAAAATGAAGCCTACCGTTTTGAAACATTCTCATAATATCAACAACTGAAAACTTTTAAAGTGTCTCCTCAGAATTCTCAGGGGCTGTGTCCCTCGAAGGAGTGTCCTGAGTTGAATACAATTGTCAAGAACCAAAAGTATGTAAAACAGTCAAATGAAATCATACTGATTTTTGAAGACTAATCGGAAAAAACTAAACAGCAATGAATATTTTTCTCGAGAAAGTGTGGATTTAACACTTCTTTTGAAATTTAGAATTTTATTCAATTTGCTGACGTCAGCGAAATGGGTGTATAGTGTTCATTCTTTATTCTTTGAATATCAACTGGATACACATGTCCTGCATGCCTATTCTTTTTAGACGATTGAGAAATTCAACTTATGTCTCATAGAATTCTCAAATAGCTTAGGACATGAAATTTCCAACAGATTAAAAGACAAACGCGAGGCATTGTGATTTCTGTTGTTAGTGAAGTTACAATCGCAATAGCGGTAGGTCATTGTCACACCAAAAAATACCATCGCAACATGACACCTCACCATAAATATCATTGGAGCATTATATCACCATGAAAAATACTATTGGAACATTTCGTCGCACAGAAAAATACCATCAGGATGTTTTGTCAAAATGAAATATACCATCGGGAAATATCTTCCCCCCTTCCCTAGTACCCCAATATTTTCCTCACCTAGGTAATTTATCTATTTTAATGCACATGTTAATGCGTAATGCAATTAACACTTTCCGGACTTTGTCCGAGTGTTGCACTGATAAGCGCTCCATGCTGGGCTGACGAAGCCCGCGTGCCGCTCGTTTCCATGTTTTAAGGCTCGTGCTCAGAAACGGGGAGCGTTAGTCGACCGCCGCTCTTTTGTTGTGTGGCAGTGTTGTTTCAAGTATTTAGACAAAAATCCACCACGTCGCAGCATCTACCAAGGGATGTTTGTTAAAATTTTGTATTTGCTCTGAAACAGCTGAGAGCTGCATTTGGAAGAGGTTGAAGTGAATTTGCAAAATTATACAGCCTTAACGTCGCCATGTCACAAACTATGTACACTTCTATATAACACTTGATACCAATAAAACAATGGAAAAATAACATATGTTTCTGTGTAATGTGGTTATATAAGAGATTTTTCAAAAAAGTTTTGTAAAAGATTTTTCTGTGAAAAACATACCCTTTTTAAGCAGAATTTTAAAAACGATAGAAATTGTCATTATTGAATAAATATGTCATTGTACAGAGGAATTTTTTTTATAATAACATTATAATCGCTATAAAGTTTTTTAGTAAAAATACAAAATAGTATAAAACTGCCAGTCGGCTGGGATCAAGAACTAACCAGACGAGCAGTCCGGAAAGTGTTAAACAACCCTTTTCAATGCGCATGTTTTGAAGAGGTCTTCTTGAAAGCATGTCCACTAAAATGGCGTCCACTTCGTTGGACCAATGCGTGAGGGTACTCACCCCGGGGCGCATCCAGACGATGGGCGAGATGGGCGGCTTGCGCTGCGCGCAGAGCGAGCGCGTGGCGGCCGGGAAGTCGGGGTCCTCCCACAGCGCGCCCCGCTCGCGGCACGCGCGTCGCACTGCCGCCGCGCTCTGCGGCGCCGCGCCCCGCGGACGCTCCGCCGTCCAGTACCTGCAACACGCACACACGCGCACGCGCACTCGGTTAGCGCACTCGCAGAGGGGCGCAACGCGCGATTCAAGCACTTCAATAAGCAATCAACGCTCGGCGAGAAGCCAGAGCAAAGGGAATTTCAGCATCTCAGCAAAGGGGACGACGCAATGCGGAATTTCAGCATCGCAACCAAAATTATTTTCAGACTTTAATAAGGAATTTCTCTACAAGAAGAAAACGCAATGCGTAATTTCAGCATCGCAACACAGGGTCAACGCAATGCGTAATTTCAGCATCGCAATACAGGGTCAACGCAATGTGTTATTCCAGCATCCCAACAAGGCGTTGAGATATTCAAAGAGCAATTTCAGCAATTTAATAAGGAATCAAAATATATCTCTCCTAACACAATATCCATTTTTTGTTACATATTTTACATATTTGTACTTATTACATAATTACCTATTTTGCTATTTTCACTTAACATTTTTTATTCTATTAATTTTTTTGTTTCATTACGTATTTTTTTACGAAAATAAGTATTTTTTAAAAAATCAGCATTTTACCTACTTTTTAGTGCAATTTTGGTGTGAAAAGTATCATTGCCACCATGTTTCGTGACCTTTAACCTTCTTTCCGAGAATCTTTGGGATCGCCGTCGTGTAACGCTTCGATAAGAATGTTGCAAGCTGCATTAAGTGGTCATAGATATTACCATGGTCTACTCAGGTTCGAGGTGCATATAAGTTGCTTATACACGTTGATCTGACTGCTGAACTGCGGTCCTGCATGAGAATAGATGAATCTTTTACTACTGAAGAGAATGTCGTATGGTGCAAAGTGTGCTTTCTAAATGATTTTTAAAACCTTTGTTTTATTTTTAAATTTTGTTTAGGAATTTTTTTATAAATGTATTTTGTATCATGTAAATGTGTTTTATTTTAATTAATTTATTCGATTTTACATATTATTACATATTCTTACTGTTTTCATTAATATTTATGTACATATTTTGACGTTTCATAGTACATATTTTTCCTGTCTCTATTCATCCTGTCCCCTGCTCCTTTAAGGTCTGAATACATGAAACGGTTGATGCTCGTGGACTCTCAAGGTAATGAACATCAGGACTTGAGCAGATTGAAAAGAAGGATCAGAATCGGTTAGGAAAATCAACAGGCATTAAAAATCTTATATATGAAAATCACTACCACCAACGTACACACTTGAACCCACCATTAGAAACAACATTCGTGCACAGAATGACAGGTACATCTTTTGCATGTCAGTGTGCCGACAAACGAGTCCTCAAAACTTTCGCCCTTGGAAGCAACGAACGGCTATTTTCTGTCGGCGCCGCAGCACCCCGACGGCAAAGCCTTGTCAAGCTCCGCCACAACAGCAGCCTCCCGCGGAGAAGGGCGTTGAAAGCCACGCCCCCGCAGACGGCCCGACGCCTGTCGGCGGCGGCGGCGCGAGATGAAGACGCGACCTCGGCCGCCAAACGCGCGCCTCCCGTGGCCTTGGACCCGCCTGCCGTCTCGCCCGGCCCTTGCCGCTCCCAGTCGCTCACTGGGTCAGCGGGGCCTGCGGGTATTCGTCGATTATTTCGTGTTTCCGCGACAACTACTGGTCACGTTCTGTTAAGTGTAGTGCATGTTTTTATCAAGAGAGTTTGGTTTGTTTTTTTTCGTGGTTCCGGGCGCGTCAACTGCTTTGGTCATTAGTCCCGTTAGTGTAATGCATGTTTTTCTCGGGAGATGGCGGTGATCTTCCCACGCTGCATGACGAGATACGGCGCCGACCTCCGTCGGCTAGTGGGGTTTCCCCTACCAGGACTCTCCCACCAGCGGGACACCGCCCCAGCCGGCACAAGCTGTATGCTCCCAACCGGTCTTCCGAAATATGTGGTAGTGTAGTGCATGTTAGTGTAAGTGTGTGTGTAAGGGGAGAGGATAGGACAGGGAAGAGGAAGCACAGATCGCGCGCGGTCCGTGGCCCGTTTGGTAGGGTACTGCTCCGGCATTCGTCTGGTGTTGATCGGAGAAACCACGGAAAACTACCGATCAGAGCAGCCAACCGCTAGAATTCTCCTCCAGACAGCGACTGAATTCGACCTAGCTGAAAAGCTAGTGTCGAAAATCCTGCCGCCGTCAGGACTCGAACCTAGGGCTTCCCGGTCAGAGGCGCTGCAGTGACATCAGTTGATGCACTGAGCTACCGCTCCCGGTTTTTATCAAGAGAGGTGGCTATGTTCTCCCTCCGCTGGATGGCGAGATCCGGTGCCCCACACGCGGCTTGCCAACCAATTCCATCAGGAAGGTACCGTCCCAACAGGGACAATCTCTTAGTTCCCGACCGGTCTTCCGAATGCGTGGCAAGTGAGTTTCTCCATCCAAGTATATCCCATCAGCAGGAAACACTTGGAATAGATACTAGAAAACTAGGGACATGATTGCCCAAAGAAGCCGGCATGTCGAGTTCTCATCCAGCGTGTGTCATCGTCCGACCCAACTACTCCTACTAGGTCAATTCGAAAATCCACTACTGTCGTGCACTCGAACGTACGACCTTCCAATCTACAATACTTCAGTTGCGAATTCACAACTTCAACATATATCTTGCATTAAATTGTGTAAAGGCTTGTGATTTATAGAAACCTTACGAGGAAATTTATAATAAACAAGTGATCTACAGCAGCAAAACTGGGACTGTGGAGGGTGTGGAAAGTGGGGTCCTTTAGCAACAGACATTGGATGTTCTTAAACGTGAATTCTGAAGTTTCTTTCTTTTTTCTTTCTTTTTCTTTCTTACGTTTGAAACCTCTCGCATTACCAGAGGTTGCTTAGTTTTCGTCAATTTACGTGTATATTCGAAATAAGTAATAAAGATATCATCATAATTATGTCGATATATCTCTTGAAAAGTTGAGGTAAATTCTACATTCTACATTGTGGTGACTACCAAGGTTCAAGACATATGTTTGCAAAGCAGAACTCTTCCGGTGTTTCATCAAGATACGTCCTTGTTCAACATTTAAAGTTCTTCAATATTTACATTTTGTCATAATATTGTGACATGTGTATTGAAAAGACTGTGTAATCAAATAATTTGAAATTGTTAGATTTGACCACGTGTGTGTGTATGTGTGTGTGCTACAAGTGTAGAGATCAGTTTGAATGACTTATATAACTATAGAAAATGAGTACAAAATAGTGAATATGAATAATCGGATTCTGGGTACCTACTTGTATGAAGGAACATTCTTGATCATCCTAGCACCCATCTCTGGCCCTTAAACCCACTGATACAATAAATAAGTAAATATGTCACCGTTGTTCTTTAGCATTATTTCATCATTCATTAACCTCGGATCTATATTTTACTCCTAACGATTTCGAACAGAACATGAAGTGTACTCGAAGAGCCGATCCCATATGACTACTCCCGCCGAATCCGACTACACGTAACTTAACCTCGAGGTCGCCAAAGCAACCTTTCGTCCACAGAAGTTGACAGTTCCAGGTTTACTCTTTGTCCCACCGACCGCTACTCGCTAAGTAACGACTTCCGGTCAGTGCGACGTTTAAAGTCTGCCGCCTCGCCACCTGAGAACTCTTGAGTAATAGCTCTTGGCAAACATTTCCTTTTTTATTCCGTTCTCTCCGACGCGAAAGAAACAAACATGTGCAGCCGACGTCGCGCTCTTCTTGGCCTCGGGGTGTAGTACATTCGTCAAGCTGTTAATGAACGTGTCCACAAGCGAGGTTGTCGGTTCTTACTCGCTTTAATGAACGATTTACTCCTTTTTCGTGAAGAGAATTGAGAAATTTGATGTTATATTTTTTTCGTTTACTTACGTTTCTGGTAATGTTTCCGTAAGATGCTGTGAATATTCGCATCAAAGTATAACTTTATTCGAAAGAAAACAATATTATTTTTAATGGCTCTGCAGCTGAGTTCTTGACGAAACCTGGCTTCTTCGTAATTCCAGTGCTATTACAGGCTCTCAAGGATTCGGGAAGGGACCATACGGAAGAGGAAAATCTGCCCTGAGGTTGGATTGATTGATTGATTACTGATTCCGGGCGCGTCAACAACGGAGGTCATTCGTTCCGTCAGCGTAGTGGATGTTTTTCATCGGGATGTGGCGGTGATCCCCCTGAATGGTGAGATGCGGCGCTGATCTACCATCGGGTAGCGGGGTTTTCCCCAACCAGGTGTCTCCCACCAGCGGGGCACCGCCCCAGCCGGGACAAGTTCTAAGTTCTCGATCGGTCTCCCGGAATACGTGGTAGTGTAGTGCATGTTAGTTTGTAAGGGGTGAGGATAGGACAAGGAAGAGAAGGACGAGGAAGGAAAGATCAAGCGCAGTCCGTTTGTTATGGTATTGATCCGGCATTTGCCTGGTATTGATCGAAAAACCGCGGAAAAATACCGATCAGAGCAGCCGGCCGCTAGAATTCGCCTCCAAACAGCGACTGAATTCGACGTAGCTGAAAAGCTAGTGTCGAAAACTCAACTCGAACTTAGGACCTCCCGGTCAGAGGCACTGTAGTGACAGTTAATGCACTGAGCCACCGCTCCCGGTCTGTCTAGAGTAGAATTCTAGCGGCCGGCTATTCTCACCGGTCGTTTTCTGCTGTTTCTCTGGTAAATACCCGGCGAATGCTGGAGCACAACCCTAACAAACGGATACCTTCCAGAACTTACACTTACGCACTACACTACCACACAAACTGGGAGACCAGTCGTAAGCTTAGAGCTTGTCCTCGCGAGGGAGGTTCCCTGCTTGGGGAAATTCTGAGAGGAGGAAATCTCGCAAACTGACGTGCATGTCGTCACCGGATCTCACGTTTCTGAGGAACAAGAACAGTGCCACATGCACCACACTCTCACATGCACTTGAAACATGCACCACACTCTCGTTTGATTTGATTTGATTTTTTCGTGTTTCCGGGCACGTCAACTGCTTTGGTCATTAGTCCCGTTTGTGTAGTGCATGTTCTTTTCTCGGGATATGCGCGGTGATCTTTCCCCGCTGGATGGCGAGATCCGTCACCAACCTACCGTCGGCTAGCGGGGTTTCCCCCTAACCAGGGCTCTCCCACCAGCGGGGCACCGCCCCAGACGGAACAAGCTCTAAGCTCCCGACCGGTCTCTCGGAATATGTGGCAGTGTAGTGCATGTTAGTGTAAATGTGTGTGTGTAAGGGGAGAGGATTGGACAAGGAAGAGGAAGGACAGATCGCGCGCGGTCCGTGGCCCGTTTGGTAGGGTACTGCTCCGGCAATCGTCTGGTGTTGATTGGAGAAACCACGGAAAACTACCGATCAGAGCAGCCGGCCGCTAGAATTCTCCTCCATACAGCGACTGAATTCGACCTAACTGAAATGCTAGTGTCGAAAATCCTGCCGGTGTCAGGACTCTCACCTAGGACCTCTCGGTCAGAGGCGCTGCAGTGACATCAGTTGATGCACTGAGTTACCGCTCCCGGCCGCACTCTCGGGATAGATGGTCATATTAGTTGACGACTCCGGAAATACTAAATAATTTATCAATTAAGTATCTTTCCGTCTATTAAGCTTCGCTTGCAATCTTGCTACGTCGTAGTCTATCAAACAAGGTAATGGACCAATTTCGACTATTTCATCTACGAAGTGAAATGTGCTCACCAGCCTAAATTAAAGCCTCCGAGTATTTCTGTTCTGATGTTCCCATGTTTGCTTTCTTGCGAGAGGCCTCAGGAAAACGATTAACATTACTGGAGCCGTTATAGTGGTGCTCCTTGGCGACTAGTAGGGAGCCAAAACTTTTTGGCAACGTTCGAAGCCTACTAGGTGCCAACTAGAAAATCTCCAGCAACTTCACTCACATCGGGGATGTGCCAATAAGACAAGCTCCATGTACCCGTGCATTACTAACATAGTAAAATCTCCGAAAGTACGTGCATAAATATGCAGTTAAAAATGTAAGTTCTCCTCGTAAACTAATTTTTGAAGTGTTGGTGGAGCCCCGTGTGTTGAAATCATTTTACGTCCTGTGATAAGAAGTTTTGGCGTTACGTACGATAGCAACTCTGAAAGTGGGTTGGAAACTTCGTAATCAACGCCCGTTGCTGGCCCACTTCCTTCTCTTCCCGAATCCAAGGAACCCGCCACCCACCCACTCTCCCTCAGCCGGAAGTTTGTCGTTTGTTCGTGCGCTCTTCATTCCGTTGTTCTCAAGTTGTCGACGTCTCTGGCTGGAGGGGCCCTCCTTAGCGAAGGTTTTGAAGAAACTTTGTGCCATGCTTTCGTTACGCGTCTGTATTTCTTTACCATTTGCGAAATAACAGCCCCCAATATTGGTCCACGGTACCACAAGAAGTTTGTTTAATTACCACAAAATCAGTGTTGGAATTGGGTACACTCCACAAATGAAATGTGATTTCGCCCTACCTCTAATATTCTAGAGACTGTGAAAGTTTTGGTGTTTTAAAATGTTTTTACGGGCCCTTCGACAGCTCATGTCGAGTTCACATCTAAATTCTCATTGATATTGATATATATATATATATATATATATATATATATATATATATATATATATATATATATTTCGGCAGGCTTTCCCGCCTTCAGGGTTTTTTTCCTCAGCCGTACCTTATAGTATGTTTTCCGCGGCTTTGATGCGATGGAGATTCTGGGATTGAATACCAAAATTCGAAAGGTTAGAACGGGGTAGGATGTAGGTATTGTAATGGCTTAATGCCTTCGGCCTAGCCACATAGCATCATGTTATCTAATTATTCTGTTTAATAATTACTTAATAAACAAAAACATTTCGGTAATATCGAAGAATTTTAAATCGATTTGATGGATATATCTACATAAAGTGGATTTAAAAACTGAGTTCCTCAAATGTATATTTGATGTAAAATAACATACAACTGATTTATGAAATCAGGTAAAAGGGTCGGAATTCTTAGGTTGGTTAATAGCCGCTGAATCTACCGAACAAAACCCTTATACAAGCATGCTGCCCCCACCCAACTCCAAGTTCCCCCACTCTTTCTCAAGCTTCCACTGCCTCGCATGCACCAGCTACGGATGGACTCGCAATAGTGCACGATACGATCCATTCCAAAAACATTTACCTTTCGCGTACTCGGGCACATACAACTAAATTCGTCCTCTAAAATTACGCCGCTGGTATGCATAAATTAAACGCGTCGATTTATTGCAAGTTTAAATTAAACGAGTCGATTTATTGCCAGTTTAATATTTTCTGCAATTTTTCCCTTTTTCTGCGGAAGGAGTCGCCCTAGCACCCTTAAGGAGCGGTCGCCACTAGTGATGGCAAATTTTACCGAAACATCGATACATCGATGTTTCGATAAAACGCTAAAGAATTTTCGATGTCGATGAAGACATCGACGAAAGAACATCGATGTTTAAAACATCGATGTTTTAATTATAGACTAATAACATGCTCTTTTACTATCCATTTTTAATTACAGTACTAAAAGGGATATATTTTATTGTTTGGTGACCAGCATTTTAGTAGTATGTTAATAAAAATTATTATGGAATGTAAAGATAAAATTAACCATAAAGAAGATCGTGTTTCGCAACTTTCAGCCTTTAGCCACTTCCATTCGTACACCATTGAAATAAAACCACCTAAAATTCCCTCAAATTGCACAAGCGAAACGTGCAGCATGATAAGGAGGATGACGCAAAACGAGGATATTGCTGTGGATTGCTGCTACTCTACAACGTGCCTAAACCCCTTTATTTAAAAAAATAAAAAAATAAAAAATAAAAAAATCTATGTTTTTTCAAAATATCGCTGTGAAGAAAACATGGAAAACAAAATATCGATGTTTCTGATCTATAAAAAATATCGATGTTTTAAAAACATTGATGTTTTTTTCATCTCTAGCGGCCACTGGTTCCTTCCCCACCGTCCATATCCCACACGACGTCCTCTGCCACGCCCTCTTCCTTCTCGTCCGTCGTGGGAAGCCTCGCTGCTGCTGCTGCTGCTGCTCCTCCGAAGCGGAGATTCCCCTGCACCCGCGTGTATTTGTTCGCGCAGTCGGCGCGCCGGCGCGCCCGCCCGCTGAGAAACTCGTTACCGCCCTCTGACTCAGGAGCGTCCGAAGGCCCACGCTCCTGCCATTGTCCTCCCTCCCGGTGCGATTCTTTTCAGCTATTTTCGGCTCGCGGGTTGGGAATTTGCTTCTTGGCCGCGGTGCGAATCGACGCGGAAGATGTTGCGAGTTGAAAGTCCTCCCAGAGATTGATGTCCCTTTCTCGAAAAATGTTCGTCCTTGAGCTTAGAGCTTTGTCTCGGCTGGAGCGGTGCCCCCTGGGGGGTGATACGTTGGTGAGGGTAACCCTACTAACCGACGTGGAGTTCGGCGCCGGATCTCTCCATCCGCTGCGGGAGGTCATTGTCACCTCCCGATCAAAACACATTCACTACACTTACGAGAGTATGCATTTGGTGTTCTCTTCTCGAAAATTGTTAATTCCTCCCTGCCAGAGACACGATCTGTAGATGTCTCGTTTATTATTTCCATAATTTGAAATACTGTCATCAAGTAAATTGGAAAATAAATATTTCCAAGAGTATTTTTAGAATTAATTTAGGCTACTGTGTAAGCAAGAATGGTCATGTTTTAGTCGTCATATGGTATTTGTTTAAGTCACCGTTTCCGAAATAACGTGTTTTTCTCGCGCTCTTTCCTAATGGCACTTCTAATTGTTGTTTTGCTTTTATTATATTTGATATCTCCGCCGGAGAAAATTGCCAATTTGGACCCTGTGTGTATTTCTCCCAGAAATCTCAGCGTTAAATTCTCAGCGTTTAAACATAAATTTAATTCGTTTTTCGAGTGTAAGAAAGGATCTAGTATTTTTATCATTTTTGTCAGAAGATTCAAATACCAATGGCGAAATGTCGTGTTCAATGTCAAGAAGTAATTTGAGCTCGCGAAACGGAAACCCATTCATATTGACTTTCAACTCATTTCCATAACATTCAAATAGATATTCTGTCTGCTTTCAATCCAGTCCACTTTTTTTCATCATCTTCGCCTCAACCACTTTTTATCGCGTGGTAGATATCCTGCCACTTTCCAGTTTTTAACTTCTTCCTCTCCCCATATATCCCTTCCGGTTGGGAAGAACCGAATTCATCATTTCGTGGCGTATGCTTCCCTTCTGCTTTCATCTTGCCTTCCATCTTTCTCTCGGCACATTCCTCCTACTTTCATAGTTATCCTCCTCTTTCGCATAGCTTCTTCTTCCTCCTCATTGCACTCGACGTCCTGCTTATTGTGTCGTCCTTTCGTTGTCCTCCTCCTCCCTTTCTTCTTTTTTCCCTTCCTTTTCCTTGTCCTTTTCTTCCTCCTCATTGTCTTTTCCTCCTCTCTCATTGTTCTCCTCCTCCTCATTGTCTTCTCTCCTCTCCTCCTCTTATTGTCCTTCTCCTCATTGTCCTCATTTTCTTCTTTCGCACTGACCACCTCCTCCTACTGCCCCCTTCCTGTTTTTCCACCGTCCCCTCTTCGTCCTCCACCCCTCTTCCCGAATACATTGTGTGGCTGGTGCTAGATAACGCTGGGAGTCTGGGAGTTTGCACAGCGAGTGCGAACTCGCGAACACGAAAGAGAACACGGTCATTCATTTGTTCGCAAGTAGGTAATGGGCCCTGGCTACGCAGCCTATGCATGAATCTGGAAACACTCTGGGAATCTCGTTAACTCTGGCTGTTTTGGGTTTCCGCTCATCCCGACCGCATCGCAGCTATGCCGGTATCTGGTTTTCCTTATTGCGCCAATTCTGCGCATATTTGGATATAACGCGATGTAATTAAGCGTTAATTGAGAAGCGAGTACAGCTCTTGCGCTCATTCTCTCTGTGATGTTGTTGCGACCCAGGTCGTACACTAACCTAACGTGTAATAGGATCGGAATATTTCAAGATTATTTGGGTAGATTCTATGAGAATTCGATAACATTGGATCTTCATATCCTTAATATGTGATTGCTGACAAGTTCTAGAAGGATAAATCTCGCGTGTTCCATTGTACATACCGGGAGCTCAGTGCATCAACTGATGTCACTGCAGCGCCTCTGACCGGGAGGTCCTAGGTTCCCATTCTCTCCGCTACCATCTCCCGAGAAAAACATGCACTACACTAACGGGACTAATGCCCAAAGCAGTTGACGCGCCCGGAAACACGAAAAAATCAATCAATCCATTGTACATTCTTTAAAATACTTCTAATTCCCTTGGAATTGAATCGAGGAAACCACGAATAGTTCCAAGGCACGGCCAAAGATACACGACCAAGACAACCTACCACGAAAATATTCCCAACCAAACATTGGCATCGTCCGAGCTACTTTGTTATAGAATAAAATCCTCTTCAGTGTTAGCGAACTGAACCTAGGATGACCCGCGTTACGACGTACCAACACAAACAGGGAACTATGGACACTCAATCAGTAAGTCTGTTAATTTGCTATTAAGAAAAGGATTTTTTCGAAAAAAAGAATCGAACGTAATAATATGTAGTATTTCAAAGTTAAGGAATTTATTATATCATTAGTGCTGAAAAAAAGTGCCACAACTTATACGTGATTTTTGAGTTTAGGGAAGAATATATTTAAAGTTTAATCTAATTTTACTCGAAAATAGTTTATAAAGATAGTTGTTTCGAGTAAAACTCTTTGGCCGTGAAGTAGTGTTTCCACCGATCTCATGCGAAATGATGATTTTTGTTAACGCCACTTTTATTGTGCACCGATGCTATTTTGATTTTCATATTTTCAGTGATGAAAGGAATTGCGCAATATCATGATATGACGGAGTTTGCAAAACGTATTGATTTTCTGAGACTTCTTGTAATTTCTAACAAGGGTATCAAAAGTCAGGATGATTTCAAACTTTGAGAATTTCGGAGACAAGGAGAACTTTATTGAACTCGTTACGAAATCTAATCTTCCTCCACATCAGTTACAATTTGCCTGCGTCAATCTGCACCTTTGATGCTGGCAGAGCGCATGCCTGGAGTGCCATCGCTGGGAGGGAGCAGACGAAAGGAGAGGAAACACATTCTCCGACACTGGAGATATTCCTTCACTGGAGCCAAGATGGGTCTGGGGAAGTATTATGGAGAGATTTTTGAGTGAAAGAGAAATGATAAAGATCGGTGATGCCAAATGGCGAGTCAACGCCCGCCATTTGGGTCAAATTAATGGACTCAAAACTTTAAATGTACATTAATTTTTTTAAATTTTTTCAAATAGTATAAAGTATTCTGCTGCGGCAAAAAATACCGAGTTTTCGACGGAAAACTGTTGTGGGTACCTGATACTGAAAAAGTACATGTTTCTTGCACTAATATATAGTAAATTAGTGGTGCTCCAACAGCATATACTTTCTCGTCATCACCAATGCCTCAGCCAACTCCTAACCGAAAGAACCGCATACAAGTAAAAGACCCGATTCAGATTCGGAGGTCCTGAATGATTGTCAAATATTCATTTCCAGAAAATTATGTGAACAGTTTATACGCTACTACTGTCCATAGACGGGTGTACAGATGGACATATTGGAAAATAAACATCAACGGCTTCAAATATTGACAAATCTTGAGTTCTATCCGTATTCGAAAGTGATTTTTTTCTGAAACCAGAAATCGACCTAAGTATTACGAGGTGTCCGTACAGCTCAAATACAATACGGTCGGAAAGGTTGATTTTCCCGACTCGTTTAGATGAAGATTCCAACAATCGATTATTCTTCTTCAACCACCAATCCGCCCGACGAACCGCAAACCACCACCACCTATTTCCGAAACGCAACCCCGTCTTGCTTTCCATCGCTAACGAGTGCGCCAGGAGGCGTCATGAAAATTTCAGCAGGACCGTTCCCGCCACAAACCGATTCCTCCGCCATCGCGTACTGTCTCGCCCTATAGTGACGTCACAATGGTGACGATTGGATGACAGCCTCACACCTGACCAACCGGTGCCACCGGACTTCATGTTTAATCGAAGTATAAGAATTTGTTTAAACTCCCGAATAATTCAAATGATTAGAAAATGAAAGAAATTCCGTATTTTGCGCAAAGTACTGCTGAGCAATTTTCGAAACACATCTCAGCTCTGATTGCCATCGCCAATGGGTAGACCTCTGAATTTTAGGCACAAAAAAGTGCATGAGGCACCTAAATTAGGCAACAAAATTAGAAAATATTAAACTAAACTAGGCACTATAAAAATTAAGCACTTCAAATGGGTAATAAAAGATTAACCAGGCGTTTAAAGATCATTAAAAAATGAAAAGTAATTCTGGCATTTAAAACTAAAAAAAAGGATTAAATAAGACTCTTTATTTTCAGGTACGTCAAGCATGTTTACTCTTATGAGAGTGTCTACAAGCATATAATTTTATTCACTTTCATTTCATTCATTCTTTCACGCATTTCATTCTCATCCTATCAACAACGGTGCTGCACCGGAAATGGATGCAACCGCCTAAGAAGTGCATTGTGATCGCACGCGAGCGTGAAGCAGCATCTTTACGTATATTGATTTGCAGAGCTCTTTATATTCGGTGTGTTGGGTGAGAGATTTCAGTGTGTAGTAGTCGATTACGTATTCAATCAGGGAATATTCACGTTTCGGGAAAATCGAGAATGTATTTGCTTTCGTAAACAAATTTTAAAAAAAGGTAATTAATAAATGATAATTCATCAAAATTATTTGATTTAGGCATATTATTTAAAAAATTATTAAAATAGGCATCAACCCCGTTATAGGACATTTTAGGCTCTATAGATGCTTTCAGTGGATCTATTTTTGATTCATAAACATTTGCATTCAACTGTTTATGATATAAACATTGCAATTATTTTCCACAATCTCTTTAAAGAAACTAAATAGGGTTTGTCCTAAAATCCGAGGTGTATTTATTATTCGCGCACGTTTTCTTGAGCCCCAAAATACCTACTCCCTCTCCTTTGCCAACATTAGTTGAATCAAGAATAAATGATAGCAACGAGTATTGTAGATCAAATCAGATAACCAGAAACGTTCGATCCCATATAAAAGAAACTATTTTGCATCGAAAAACGAACTACAAATTGGATATAAAATTCCTTGTCAAAATAATGAAACTCCCCACTTCTCGCACCGGTAGCGATAGCTCAGTGCATCAACTGAAGTCGTTGCAGCGCCTCTGACCGGGAGGTCCTAGGTTCCTACTCCTCACGGCGGCAGGATTTTCGATACTAGCTTTTCAGGTCTACTAGGTCGAATTCAGTCGCTGTCTGGAGGAGAATTCTAGCGGCCGGCTGCTCTGATCGGTAGTTTTCCGTGGTTTCTCCGATCAACACCAGGCGAATACCGGAGCAGTACCCTACCAAACGGGCCACGGACCGTGCGCGATCTGTCCTTCCCATTCCTTGTCCTATCCTCTCCTCTTAAACACACACTTACACTATCATGCACTACACTACCACATATTCCGGCAGACCGGTCGGGAGCTTAGAGCTTGTCCCGACTGGGGCGGTGTCCCGCTGGTTGGAGAGTCCTGGTTAGGGGGAAACCCCACTAGCCGACGATAGGTTGGCGCCGGATCTCGTTATCCAGCGGGGGAAAATCACCGCCATCTCCCGAGAAAAAACATGCACTACACTAACGGGACTAATGACCAAAGCTAACGGGACTAATGACCAAGCACGAAAAAATTAATCAATCAAACCCACTTCTCGCGCTGCAAGCAAAGCGAGGGCTGTAGGAAACGTGTTCGGATAATACTAATGGGTGCGCGCGGGGGCGTCATGGGAGGTTCAGTTGCCGATCTCCGCTACGTGGGCGCGTGTGAGCGGCTTCGACGCCGGCGGAAACGGCCGTCGCCGCGGGGCGGTCGCCCACACACCGCACACTGCGCCCGACACAAAGCGACGGGCACGTGCAGACTTGGTGCGGGCTTTGGTGCGCCTGGCGCAAGCTTCGAACCCAAACGACGAGTGACACAGAGGACATTAAATCATGAAATAATGATGTCAAACAATATGATGATAACAAATAAAATAATAAAATCAAGAAATAAACTCTAGAAATAACACATCTGGAAAGTACAGAGTGTAACAATATATCCACTTGTTATTTCGGCTGAAGGTGTCACGACTTATATAAGGTTGTTGTTGTTGTTGTTGTTATTATTATTATTATTATTATTATTATTATTAATAAAAATAATATAAGGTGTAGTAACAACATTTTTTTAAAAAATATCTTTAAAAGATTATAAATTCAGGTCAGATAGCAGTGTTCCTGCAAACATGTCATATAATTCACAAGTTCTTGAACTAACACAAATGAGGTTCCCATATCGGTCTTCGGGATCCAAGTGAAATCCAAATGAAAATAATTGCTGACTGCGGAGTTTCTGACCGGAAGGTCCGAGGGTTGTAGCCCCGACGGTGGCGGAATGTTTTACATCACAATTTCCAGCTCGATTTCAGTGGTTGTCTGGAGGAGAATTCTAGCGACTGTTCGGTAGTTTTCTATGCTTTCTTCGAGCAACAACAGGGGAATGCCAGAGCAGTATCCTAACAAACGGGCCACGTACCGTGCGCGATATTTCCTCATCTTATCCTTACCCCTCATTTACAAACAGTTACACTTACATGCACTACGCTACCATACATGTCGGGAGACAGGTCGGGAGCTTCGATATCTGTTAGGAAAATCCAGGTTAGGGAACTGCCCCGCTAGCCAACGGTGGCTCGGCGCCGGATATCGTTATCCAACGAGGCAAGATCACTGGCACGTACCGAGCTAAAAACACACCACACTTACGGGACCAATGAGCATTTGACGCGCCCGGGAATCAATAATCAATCAAGAAGTCCGAGAGAAATTCTAAACTCCCGACATGTGTGATAGTGTAGTGCATGTGTGAGTGTGTGTGAAGGAAAGGGTGAGTACAGGAGACGAAAGAAGTACGAATTATTTCGCTTGGTCCGTGGCCCGTTTGAATTGAATCGGCGCGCTCTTCATGCTGCGTTCGTCCCCACTGCGTGGGTGGGTGGGTGAGGAAGGGGGCGGGGCGGCGAGCGGCGCGCAGACTGTTTATTTGCCGCGGCCGCAGCTGCAGCCGCCTTCGCCGCCGCGGGCGCTGATCTCATTCTGATGGCGTCGCGAGCCCCGCCACGCCCCCCTCCCTCCCGCCCCGCCGCGCGCTGATCGCTCAATCTGTCACAGCTGCTGCCGCCGCCCCCGGGACACCGCGGCGCCCGCAGACAACGCGCCTCCCGGAGATATTGGGGAAAGGCGGTGGCGGATCTACCGCAGGGACAGGGGAATAGACAACGCCCGAGTTCTCCAAGGTTCCCGTCCGTTCCCGTTTGAAGTCTACTTACTAAATGACTCAACAATCAAAATTGATTAGACGCAGAAAATTTAATTATTTGATTTTCGACATTGAGTTAATGGTTATTCAGCGCTTAATATGTAATAATTAATATTTAAGTATTGTACCTCAAACAACTCCAATGGTATGGCGATCTAATGAGAATGCATGCTGACAGAATACCAAAAAACTGTCTTAGAGTGGATCCCTTTCGAAAGAAGAAAACGAGGAAGGCCAAGGAAATCTTGAAAGTCTGTCATCGACTCGACATTGAAGAAAAAAATAATAGAGGAAAATGCTTGCCGGTATAAAAAAACATCGGCGTGTAGAGTGCGAGAAACGGTCATTAGAACTGTAAAATACTCAATAATAAACATAATAATAATATTAATAATAATAATAACAACAACAACAACAACAACAACAACAACAACAACCTCAGCTTCTGGGTGCCATGACCCCCTCGATCAGGATTTTTCGTCGTTTCCCTGATCCTTGAGCAAATGCTGAGATTGCTTCTGGACATAAATGTAACTTCATTATCTAAACACGTCTTCTAGAATTCAGTGGAAAGTATAGTTTTCAAATTATCATTCTCCATGTTGGGGCAGGAAGTATTATTATTTTTTTACGAAGGATATAAGGAGGGAAAAGAGCCCAAATCTATAGCTGATTTACTCTTGAATATTGATTTTTTTTACTCCGCAACGAATATTTTGTTACGAATTCTTACAAAAACACTCATTTCTTTATATATATTCAAAATTCAACTAGTATATGGCTTAGGATTGGGATCGCTGAATTGTGAAAAGTGCACAGAATTCACTTCTCCCCGTAGCACGTCACAAACAGTTTTAGCTGTTTTTGTCATAAATAAATAAATAATAAAGTCCATAATATTAAAACGCTCAGTCTGACATAGCTTTCCCTCTCCCCGCTCTCGTCCCCACCTCCACAACTGCTCCGGGACAGCTCAGCAGCCAGAGAGAAAACACGTCCTAGAGAATATTAGAGAAAACGCGTTTGAGGTTCAACCTCACGATTCAATAGCTAACGCACAAGACTTTGTGGTTTCTAAATTTCATTTGAAAACGACTCACGAAAGGTTTGCACGGCTAAGATTAGCAACGCTACTTATTCAATCATTTCATTTCCATCCACTCGCCAGTTATTATTTAGGGCTGGACTTCTTATGAATGTCACAATATGTCATTGCTCAATCTGTCGTCGTTGCCGCTGCCTATTTAGCCCCGGGGCGGCATGCCGCCCACAGACAACACGCATCCTGGAAAATAATGGAGAGTTGCAGTAACGGCTCAACCATAGGACAGATACACACCGTCGAATGTTTCCAGTTTCATGGATTTTCTGTTATTACAAGTGTACTCACGAAATCACTGCGCGACTCATATTTGTTAATTGGAAAATGTGAAGTCATTTCATTGAACGATGCGGCAGTGATTATTTAGAGCGGGTCGCTTCATGAACTTCATCAATTTCGGTCGCTCAATCTGTCGCAGCTGCTCCTGCCACGTGCAGCCACAACCACACCCCCGCCACCGTCACGGGGTAGCAAAGCACCCACGGGCAGCACACCGGGGAGATTGGTGGCAGCGGTAACTGCTTTCCAGTGGGTGGAACATGGAGCGCGGTAGAGCTCGCTGTTTCTATTATTCCTGTCGTTTGAAATCTACTCACGAAAACAGTTCATGGCTCATAGCGTTATACCTAATATATTAAATAATTTCATTTCATTTCAACGTTGCGACAATTCATATTTATCGTCGATCGGAAAGTGAATTTCATAGCGTTCGATCCCGACGGTGGCAGGATTTCGACACTAGCTTTTCAGCCAGGTCGAGTTCAGTCGCTGTCTGGAGGACAATTCTAGCGGCCGGCTGCTCTGATCGGTAGTTTTCCGTGGTTTCTCCCATCAACACCAGGCGAATGCTGGAGCAGTACCCTAATAACCGGGCCCACGGACCGCACGCGATCTTTCCTACCTACTCCTTGTCCTGTCCTCTCCCCGTACACACACTTATGCTCCGCTGGTGGGAGATACCTGGTTGGGGAAAACCCGCTAACCGACGGTAGTCGGCGCCGGATCTCGCCATCCAGTGGGGGAAGATCACCGCCACCTCCCGATGAAAACACAAGCCTACACTTACGGGACTAAAGACACGCCCGAATCACAACAATCAGTCATAACATCGATAGCTGAATCTATCACAGCTGTACCCCACCACTACTCCTCGGGGCAGTGTGGCTCCCACAGACAATGTCTCCCGCAGAAAATTGTGGAAATGCGTTGCTGGCTGAACTGTGGGGTACAATGTAGGAATTTATAGAAATATAAATTCTGCAGTATTAATTACGCACCTGAAGTCAGTTACGAACAGGCGAATCTGTATTTTGAAATAAGTGTGTTGGAATTTTCCGTTGGCTGAACTCACAGATATTTCATGTTATTCTCGTAAATCAATGACTTAACTTCGCCGTCGATTTGTAAATGCGCGCGAGAAGCGGGGCAAATTAGGCTTATCAAGTATGTGCTCACTTCAACGGTTTCGCCGCCTATTTAGAAATGCGAGCGCAGAAGGGAAAAATTGCGCATTTTAAATAATATGCAACTTTTTCGCCAAGTTAATTTAACCCAACTACCTTATCAGGAACACATATCAGGTACATCCGTACATTATACAGGATTTCACACGTGTTGCGTTTATCAATTTGCTTTAGCTGCCTCACAAATATATACTCGTGAGGGGACTAAACAACATTGAAGGCCTCGCGTTTTCTGGATTTGGTGTCATTTAAAGCCTACTCTTGAAATCAACGCACGGTTGAGATTAGTTAACGAAAAATGTGAAATCATGGCATCTACAGAGGTGTGCGGTTATTTATGACAATTAGAGGTGTGCGGCAATTATTTATGACGAGTCGGTTGACGACCTTTCTATCGCTCAATTTCTTACACCCCCCACCGCTTCCTGTCAGGAGGAGCATGGCACCCACACACAAAGCCGGAAGTTTTGTTGATTATTGAAAAATGTTTCTGATGAATTGGGAAAGGAATGGGCGACCCCTAAAGCTTAAGTTTTTGGATTTCCTGTTATTTGAAATCTATCCTAAACGCCACCGCTCGACTCAGATTTGATAGATCAAAAATATAAAATCATTTCATCTGTGTCAATGTATCAATGTCTATTACATTTACGTACGGGTTTTTGTGCACATCTTTCATATCACTTTATATTGTGCATTTGCCTAAAAATAAAAGTATTTGGCGCTATTGGGTCGGTAGTCCGACTTCGCCGACCAGCTACCGGTGTCCCCCATGCCTGGGCCTTGTTAAATTCCCATGCTTGGGGTAAGAGCGCATGAGGCGAACATGACGTATTCTGTTCACCGTAACTAGCAAGATCCGCCTGCTTCAGATTTTCTTCGTCACACAGCTACAGAAACCGAGACGATTTTAAAGGAAAGCTACAACTCTATTTTTGCTTCGTCCGGGAATCGAACCCGGGACCACAGCACGGGAAGCTAGTACGGTGCCCATGAGCCATCCTAGAGGCTCAATTTAGTATATAATTATACATTTACGGGTACACATTAAAATGTATGAATTACACTTTCTTATTTTGTAAATTACTTTTGCAAAAGGCAAATTTTGCCTTATGGATTGTAACTTAATTTACGTGGTTTTATCGTAGATTTTTTTTCTTCAAATGCTCTATGTATAGGAGCTCCACCTGACAGACTTCTTTGTGCGTGGGCTTTGTGAGAGATAGCGGGGCTCCGAGCCACGAACCCAGCGCACCCGGAGGCCAGACGCTGAGCAGTCGGCGGCGCCAGCGCACACAAACAGCCGAGGTATTTTACGCGCGAGATGAATCCGTCGCCGCCCACACGCGAAACGCACACCGCCCGCCCCCCGGCCCCATACCGCGTTCGCACCCGCGGGAGAGGTTTTTGACGCGTGCTGCGGTCTCAACACGCACACAGAGCAGGGGATTCCAATTGAGCGCACAAAATTTAAATAATAAAGATGTAATTTAGATGTAATTTAATAGTAAAGATGTAATAAAGATGTTTTACGCTACATTCTATATGATACTAGAGTTTTCTTCTTTATGTGAATGTCTATTTGCTGTTGATAACACAAACAGTTTCTTTTAAATTAAAGACAGTGTGTGTGAAATAGAAAAGTAATTTATTCTGTCCTTTTTGAATCTTCATTTTACATAAGCAGTACGCAACGTTTCGGCTAAATGTTGCCTACTGCCCATTATTTATGATGAAGACTTAAAAAGGACAAAATAAATTACTTTTCTGTGTAAAGCCGACTAGGTTCGAGTCCTGACTGTGACAGGATTTTCGACACTAGCTTTCTAGCTCGATCGAATTCAGTCGCTGTCTGGAGGAGAATTCTAGCGGCCGACTGCTCTGATCGGTAATTTTCCGTGGTTTCTCTGATCAAATCCAGGGGAATGTCGGAGCAGTACCCTACGAAACGGGCCACAGACCGCGCGCGATCTGTCCTTCCTCTTACTTGTCCTATCCTCTCCCCTTACACACCCACTTACACTAACATGCACTACACTATCACAAATTCCGGGAGACCGGTCGGGAGATTAGAGCTTGTCCCGGCTGGGGCGGTGCCCCGCTGGTGGGAGTGTTCTGGCTAGGGGGAAACTCCACTAGTCGACGGTAGGTCGGCCCCATCTCCCGAGAAAAAACATGCACTACACGTACGGGAATAAATACCAAAGCAGTTGACGCGCCCGGAAACGCGAAACAATCAATCAATCAATTTAGGTCATCAAAATACATCCCCTACTAATCACCTTTCGCGGGCCACAATAAATGACACTGCGGCCCGCCAGTTGGACAACCCTGCCCTGGACGTTTGCAACATTTAATCTGAGAAGTCACACTACAGTAAACGCGTGATGGCGAGGGCGCGTAAACAAGAACAGAAGTTTACAGTATTTCGGTACTGTACATTCAATAAACCTCCACAAAATGTTATGTAAAAAGTTCTTCCTAAATAGTTGTAGAAGAATCCGGCCAGAATAGTTCCAATGCATGTGTCTTGCCAAGTTGACTCTAGTAAGCTCTTGGTCGCCCCGGTGTTTCTTAACACTCTCCCAAACATGCGTGTGTTTCTTAAAAGTCTCCCAAACATTCTGTATTCGAGAGTCATCTTAGAATGACCTGGAAGAAACCGAAAAAAAATGGGATGTTCTCCACCAGCGGGGGATGAATTGAATGACAGCCGTTTCGGAGCATAGTGGGCCAGAAGAGGTCCAACCATAACAGACACATGGACCCTTGGAGGTTACCCGAATATTGAATCCAAATACTTTGCTTCTGGACATAATCTAACTTCATTATCTGTGCACGTCGTGAATTCAGTGAGAAATTTAGTTATTCAAATTATCGTTCTGCATGTTGACGAAGGACATGGTGAGAGATAAGAGCCCAGATTTATTGCTGATTTACCCTTTGTTGCGGCGGTGTCCGCCATGTCGAAACGCGCGCCAGAAAATTGGCGCGGCGTGATATCTGCCACGTGTGGCGGAGCAGGAGACCAGCGAGTTAGCCGGCCAACCAGGAGCGAGCAGCCGGCGCGCGAACCCTCTGCTAGGACGCGAGGCTACGGCGCGCGGGACTATGTAGTCGGCGACCGGCAGTAGAACGGCGTGAACGGTGAACGAGTGTGCCTTGTGAGTTGGATAGTATAGTTAAGTGTTACCCCGGCAGTGTGATATAGGCTTCTTCGTATTTGGACATTGTGACACAGCTGGAACTTGGACATCTTCTGTACGAATGCAACTTTGGCTGTGGAACTTTGTATACTCTATTTGGCTCACGGAATTATTGATATTTGGTTGTAAGTCGGATTGACTAAGAAATAAACAAAAACTTTGTTATTGTTATCTTGGTATTGTCAATACATTAACACCCTTGAAAAATGATTTTATTACATATTTATAGCAAGTATTTTTGTAGCACGTCACACACAGTTTTTAACTGTTTTTGACGTAAAATAAAAAAAAAATAATTTAAAAAAATTAAATATGCCAGATTCCTTTTTGGCATCGCGCATCGTTCATAGGTTCGTCAGTTGATAGGTGCACGTTTATCACAGACGTAATTGGAAGCGAACGTGGTCAACATCATGTTCGCTTTTGGTGCATGATGCTGTGATAATCGTTTTTGCACGCATGCTTTTGATGAGGAACCTTTCTAGAAATCTCATTTGGGTTTGAACGATAAATATGCGGAGCTTCTAGAGTTATTTCTGTGGTGCCCACGGACATCGTATATTTTTGCACCCGTCTTCTTTTTTTAGATTCTCAAAAGGTAGACATCTAATTTGAGGTGGCTGCAACAGACGAAACTAAAACGTATGCAGTACAGATTCTTGGAAGCAAAATGCTTTGTTTTGAACTCGAGGTTTGCTGAATCGTTCTCCGATTTGAGAACAAATTTCTTGCGCTATTTCACTGTCAAAGAGGGATATAAATTTCATGATATAAGAATTTTCATGAGGAATAACAAGAATTCTCAGTAATATTTAAATTTTAATTAAAATAGAAAACCTTTTAAAAGCTCATTCTATGATTTTATGTTTTTCATATAATTTATTACGTAATATTTGGTATATTTGAAAATGTTTATTATATTGGATTATCATGATGCGTGAGTGCCTCAGTATTATATATTGATTTAAAAAACAGGAAAATTTGGCAAAGAAGAAAGAACTGTTTTCAAAGACAGTTTCAGTTTCTGCCTGAGCATTTGGATTCCCGATTTTTCTGGCCATTTACACACTTTCCTTCCTTTGTTACACACGCATGTATTTTTTTGATTGATTGATTGATTTTTTCGTGTTTCCGGGCGCGGCAACTGCTTTGGCCATTAGTCCCGTTAGTGTAGTGCAGGTTTTTTCTCATGAGATGGCGGTGATCTTCCCCCGCTGGATGGCAAGATCCAGCGCCTACCTACCGTCGCCGGCTAGTGGGGTTTCCCCCTAACCAGGATTCTCCCACCAGCGAGGCACCGCCCCAGTCGGAACAGGCTCTAAGCTCCCGCCCGGTCTCCCGGAATATGCGGTAGTGTAGTGCATGTTAGTGTAAGTGGGTGTTTAAGGGGAGAGGATAGGACAAGGAAGAGGAAGGAAAGATCGCGCGCGGTCCGTGGCCCGTTTGGTAGGGTACTGCTCAGGCATTCGCCTGGTGTTGATCGGAGAAATCACGGAAAACTACCGATCAGAGCAGCCGGCCGCTAGAATTCTCCTCCAGACAGCAACTGAATTCGACCTAGCTGAAAAGCTAGTGTCGAAAATCCTCCGCCGTCAGGACTTGAACCCTCCCGGTCAGAGGCGCCGCGGTGACATCAGTTGATGCATTAAGCTACCACTCCCGGTGACGCACACATGTAAAGGCGCACTACTCTTCGCCGGGGTCACACGCACTACCCTACGCCGGGGTCCAGTGGGGAGATCGGAACTGACCACGAAAGAGGCTGTGACGCGCTGGTGGCGATACCTAGTAGTGGAAACCCCGTAATCTGACGTTTAGATCGGCGCCGAATGTCAGTTTCCAGTGGGAGAGGAACACAGTAGCTGCGGTCCACCAACACTAAGTACTCAAGCACTAACTCATTTGACGATAAATAAAATAAATGATGTTTTCTTCTTTGTAACGTTCCACGGAATTATAATCCCGGCTGCACAATGATCCACTGACACCACGCCGATTCTGTGAATGCGCCAAACAAGTTTCGCTTCTATGGCGACCAGGCGGAGGGAAGGCACTAGTGATTCTAGAGACTAGCAACATGGAAATATTAACATTGGCACGAAAACATTCACAGTGTAAGGATTTAGCTGGAGCAAACAAAAAGACGCAGCTTTGCATCGCTAAAGCGATTGGATTCCTGTCGTATGTAATCAATCACAAACTTTTTTTATCAATCTCGTTTTTAGTTGGTATAATCATGCTTGTTAATAACAATAGTAATAATACTAATAATGTAATAATGACAGTAACAATAATATTAAATGTCTTTATTAATGACGATTCTCAGCTCCTGCGTTATATCTACACTCCAATCATGAATTCCAGGAAAGAGTCTCTACCTCACTCGGTCGTTAAACAACTCAAGTTATTCATTTATTTCCTTAATAATCAAGTATTTGGAAACTCATAAACGAACAAGTGGTTATGAACGTCAATTCCCTATACTCCCCGCCAACATCAGATTCATTTTTGTTCTGTATTTTGCCACTAAAAAAATAAAACATTTGTGCTTTGTAACTTTCCTCACAACAGAACGTGGCGTCGCGTGGGCGTGATGCGTTGTTCGCGCTGCCGCTCGCGTGGGCGGGCGCCGCGGGCAAGGTCCGCGCGCGGGGCGTGTTTCTGGCGCCGCAGCGTCGCCGGATCCGGCGCGCGCCGCCCGGGACACACGGAATGGACACGCTCCCGGGGGGTTGGGGGGGGGGGGCGTGGCGGGGGTGGGCGAGCGAGCGGGCGAGCAGGCGGGCGAGCAGGCGGGCGAGCAGGCAGGCGAGCAGGCGGGCGAGCGGGCTGACGAGCGGGCGGGCGAGCGGGCGGGCGAGCGGGCGGGCGAGCGGGCGGGCGAGCGGGCGGGCGAGCGGGCGGGCGAGCGGGCGGGCGAGCGGGCGGGCGAGCGGGCGGGCGAGCGGGCGGGCGAGCGGGCGGGCGAGCGGGCGGGCGAGCGGGCGGGCGAGCGGGCGGGCGAGCGGGCGGGCGAGCGGGCGGGCGAGCGGGCGGGCGAGCGGGCGGGCGGGCGAGCGGGCGGGCGAGCGGGCGGGCGAGCGGGCGGGCGAGCGGGCGGGCGAGCGGGCGGGCGGGCGAGCGGGCGGGCGAGCGGGCGGGCGATCGGGCGGGCGAGCGGGCGGGCGAGCGGGCGGGCGAGCAGGCGGGCGAGAAGGATTCTAAACCGCAGCTGAAGTTTTGTTGTCGACGCTGCGGGGCGAAGCGTCACCGGAGTTTACCGACAAAGGTGGCTCAGTGTGAAATTGCTGTGCGTCTGAACGGAAGGTCTTAGGCTTTGACTCCCGACGGTGGTAAGATTTTCGACTCTAGCTTTTCAGCTAGGTCGAATTCAGCCGCTGTCTGGAGGAGAAATCTAGCAACCAGTTCATACGATCGGTAGTTTTTCGTGGTTTAACCGATCAAGAACAGGCGAATACCGGAACCGTACCCTAAAAACAAGCTAAGGATCGCCCGCAGTATTTCCTTCCCCTTCTTTGTCCTATCATCACTCCTTACTTACACATTCACTAATATGCCCTACACTACCACATACTCCGGGACACCGGTCGGGAGCTTAGAGCTTGTCCCGGCTGGGGCGGTGCCCTGCTGGTGGGAGAGTCCTGGTTAGGGGGAAACCCCACTAGCCGACGGTAGGTCGGCGCCGGATCTCGCCATCCAGCGGGGAAAGATTACTGCGCATATCCCGAGAAAAAACATGCACTACACTAAGGGGACTAATGAATTTAACAGTTGACGCCGGAATCAGTAATTAATCAATATACTTTTTGCGTAAAGAGATTACTCAAGAATGGGCCGCTTTGAGAGCTACTGCTTGGCTGCTGCTGGCAACGTAACTGCAGATAATGTCCATTTGTCACTGCGTCTGTTTGCAGGTACTAGCTTAATTGCAAATGGCTTTGACAGCATCTCCCACAATCACATCGGCCAACATGACTTTCATTAATTTTCTCCGACTTCTCAAACTGGTCCCTTCTTAGAGTAACTTCTATACACTGCAGAGTCATCAGCGTTGGGAGTGAGTAATTAGTTCCCAGTAGTAGACGATCTGGCACGACGATGCGTCGCAAGAGGGCGCTGGCAGCCCCCGGCGAGAGGCCTCGTCGGAAAGGAGGAGGCTGCACTGCTCGCGGTTACCGGCGCGACGCCCAGTCACGGCGTCAGCTGGCGCGTACGCCCCGCCCCGCCCTGTCCCCTCCCGCCCCACCCCACCCCGCCCGCCCCACCCGCCCCGCCCTCCCGCCCGCCCCGCCCCGCCCCGCTACGACCACAGCCGCCGGGCGGGTTTATGGGCCGTTAACGGAGCCGCAGCGGCTCAGCTGACGGACGGGGCCACCGCACCCGCGGGCACGCACGCACATTTAGCGCGCGCGCACACGCACACACACGCACACCACACACACACACACACACACACACACACACGTATGCGCGGGCAGACGGACGCGTCGGGAATGGGATGTCGGGGAATTCTCTTTTACAAATCGAACGATAAGGGTTTGGAATAGATTGCCTGCAAAACCTTTGAACCCTTTCCTCGAAGCGTTCAACGGTTTAGGAAATTCATTTAGGGTAGTTCTAAGCTTATGAGGGCGGAAACAAGAATATTAAGTTGGAAGTTAAGTGAGGTGTCGTGCTGTGTAGAGCAGAGAAATAATGAAGGAAATGCTTTTAGTATTAAGTGAAGTAAAGTGAAGGACAGCGCAGTGCCAGCGCATTGCGGTCTTAATTGTGTAAAGACGTTTCGTTTCTTTTTCTTCAAGTAACTAATGTTTTAAGTATCATAAGTTTTTGTGTTATTATTATTATTTTAGCATTATTATTATTATTATTATTATTATTATTATTATTATTATTATATTATTTTCATGGCATTTATTACCTTATTTATGTAATTAACTGCCACCGGGTTACACCCAAATGCAGTTTAAATATATTTATCTTATCTTTATTTTTATCGCGCCTTGCCATCACAAGATCCATCCACATTATACGGCACATTATTCTACTGCCTTTCACACCTCCCCATCAAGCCCACTCTATGGCGCACAATTTTGTATTTTGCGTAAAAAAACAGTTAAAAACTGTGTGGGACGTGCTATGGGGAGAAGTGAATTCCGTGCACGGTTTCAACATTCAGTGATCCCTCCCAAACCCATATACTAATTGAATTTTGGGCTACTGGACGTCGTGCCTCACAAAAGCATTCTATACCATCGGCATTCTCGTAAATCGTACAATGCCGTATATCAAACCACTCACGTCATTCCACACCACACCTCACGGCAATCTATACCGTACCACACACATCCGCTCTATTATATCACAGAACGCCACACCATTCAGTTTTGTATCTCGCCTATCGTCACCACGCCACACCACATCTAGCCACACCCCACACAACACCCCGCCACATACCACACCGTGTCCCACTTCACCAAAAATGACTGACCACTCCAATCCACATCAGGTTATGTCATGTTTGATTACGTGTTACCCGCTATATGGCCACATATTGTCGTCAGGAGTGCGGCAATCTTTTTCGCAGACTTGTATTTGTATAGGGTGCTATTTTTATAGCATTCATCTCGACGACCGTCACATCCGTCGTATCAATAATATATTGTCATAAAAAGTCGTGGAATATTTATTAATTTCGGCGGCGGCGATGGTGTAGCGGTTAGCGTATCGGACTGCTATACCCAAATTTGCGGGTTCAAACCCGATCGAACCCGTGCGTTTTTAAGGTCGAAAAAATCCTTCGTACGCCTTCCTTCGGAGGGGAAGTAAAGCCGGCTGTCCCATGTTAGTACATTTACTGCATGTAAAAGATCCTCAAGCCTAAATGACGCCTCTGAGCTAAATTTAAATCGCCTGTTTCGTCGCCCAAGTAATACCTTCTTTCTCCCATGATTGGTGAAAGGAGTGTAACGAAATTTGCGTGGTCAGACGGAAGGGCAGTCCTCATGGCCTGAGTCTCGCCACGTAAAATAAGGCAAATTCAATTAATATTTTTTGTCTTTTCATTGCCTTATTCGTATTCTAATTTTCCTTCTGTATCCTTATCGCGTTCGAACACGCAGCTGTGGCTCCCCTCATTTACATCGTCAGGGGAGCCATAGGGGTTCATCTGCGCGAGTAACACACAACACGAGATAGGCGTGCATCACGCTCTCAGACACACACGCCCACTCCAGTGTACCTGATCTGTATCTAAGATCCGGCAAGGCATCTCTTAAGGGTATTACATTTTGAGTAAATTGCATCAATCAACTTCATTAAACAAAGTTTCTACAAATTACTTATTCTTATTTTCTTACTTGCTGTCTTCTCGGCTTTACATCAATACTCATCATAGGTAATACCACGAGTGCTTTGGAAATTGACGATAAATCCCCGACTGGCGAAGTGAGGAGGGGATTTATCTGAGAATTTCAAAAGCACAAGTGGTATTTAAAAAGACTATTCCACGAATGAAATTACGTCCTACAGAGTTCCATAATTCCCTAAATATTGAAAATAACTGAAATGTTAAAATCAATGAGGTTACGTTACTACATAAGTGGTTTATTGCACATCAACACAGCGATCGATTCATTACGCTTTCAAAGGTAAATGACACAGAGTCGTAGCTTATTATTGGACAATGGGGAGGAGCGGTAAGACAAATCGGATAGAAAAAGCGATACATTTTTGAGATACATCGCCCTAGCTGAAACATTTTATATGTATAGTTAAAACACCATTGGTTTTAATTTCACGAGTGGAATAGTCACAATAATCTATTCTTCCAGTTTCGAACTTGCGAACTTAAAAACTTGCGAATTTATTCAATTGAAACAGTAATAAAGACCCATCATACAATATCCTGATACATTGTACATTATTTCATTGTCGATTAACAATCAGGAATTTATCATAGACAAGATTTTTTGTTTTTTTCCGTGAACTTTTAACGGCATTATTCTCTGTATCTCATTTGTAGAGCCCGGAGACTTTAATCTAGATTAATGATGTTTTAAAAAATAAATTTCATGCGATTCGAAAAATGCACTTATTCACATTTTAACAAACAAGTGAGATAATTGACATAAAAGCAGAAAACTGACACTACATTTCCTTTCAAATATATTTTTCATCAGAAAAATCAAGTTTTCCTTGGAAAAGCAATTTAATTACTGAAAGCTTCCTACAAAATGCAAACAAACAAAAGTCTTTGAAATTTGATGCATTTCCTTAATTCACTCATTTTCTCTTTACAGTTGGCTATCCTACAGAGAGTCGACTAGACTATCATTTCATAAATTGTCGCTCGATAACTTATAAGGGTCGATTGTGCAACCATCAAAAAAGTACATTGCCTTAAAAGGTTTCTGACAGACCAGTGACAAAGAGCTCATTCAAACCCAAACGTATAGTAAACGGAGTGTTTTAGTGAAAGGCGGCTAAATGTTCAGAAAAAGATAAAGGAAGTCGGCAGTGTCATTCTTTGTGTTTAATTTTTCATCTTTGTTTAGTTGCGACATGCACAACAGGTTGTAAATCGCTTTGATGCATTACCTGCAGTTGTATACTGTGCGTTGATGTATTGATACAGACTTCATCGCTGCACTTACAACCCACTGATGACAACCTCATGCTCCGAGGACATTTGCGGGTACAGTACTCAGAGCCGGAGCTCTTACTTCAGTAGTAAATGGAGAAGTCACACAATTCAAACGTGAAAACATGTATTTCTCCTTTGAGACAACCGCTCCATCTTATTTCATTTAAGAAAAGTGAAAAGCTACACTATTAAAACACCTTAAATTTTAATAAAATTAAACACTAAACAAAATTATTTGTAATGCACACTGGTAAACAGTATTTAGGTAAAGTTTAATAAATAAAAAGTTTATATTGTTTACTATCTAACGGACCAAATACCAGTTTTTCTGTCCGGTCGACTTTGTATTACTTTTTATTTTATGTATTTTTTATATTTTTGAACGCTACTGCACGCTTTTTATGCACTTCGTATGCACGTAATATAGAAGATTGTAATGCCAGCGTCTTCAATGCATCAATATTTTTAGTTACACTATTCACCATAAGAAAAACCCTGCAAGGCGACTTGTAGGTTGGCGTCGATTCTCCCGATTCTGCAGGGAGAAGACGCCATCATTTTCTTCGAGACAAAACATTCACTGCACTTTCGCGAATGAAGACCTATGTAATTGACACTGCTAGAATCAATAAACACTCATATTCTCGGAAGATTGACTTGAGATATATATTTGTTTAGTTAAAAAACAGTTAAAAACTGTGTGACGTATGGAGGAGAAAAACATCTGCGCACGCTTTCTTGAGTTCCAGAATCCCTTCCCAACAATTTAACTATTAAGAGTTGAAAGATGAATAATAATAATAATAATAATAATAATAATAATAATAATGTAAAAAAGCGTGAGAATAACATTTTAAAAAACTAGACATTTACACTCCCGAGTTATAGAAAACATATTTGTCATGGTAAACGAACTGCATATTTGATTTTTCTGTATTGCTAACAATATAGAAACTCACCCTAAGCTTTACTACCACTACAAACAAACAGAGAACTTAACAAAACGTGCGCATAGTGAAGCTACATTTATGTCGTTAACGAAGATCTCCACAATTCTTTCATAACTGCGCCGTAATACATTTCGCCTTGCGTAAGAGGTTCGCGCCAAGATATTACTGTAAATTGTCGGGAATTTGTACGCTTCATCGTGAACGGAAAGGGGCCTGCAAATGAATGGAAAGATGACAGCGCTCCTACTTGCCTAACGGACGCAACCATACGCAATCTACAGCATCTGCCGCGGCATGAGTATATTTTCCGTGAGCGAAGTTTGCAAACCGGGACAAACAAATCACGAAGTGGATGCTCCCTAGCGGGACTCACCCAGGGCTTCGGGAGTTGTTTTTGTATCGCGTTTTTTTCTTTTGCCTCGTAATCTGGTATTAGGGGAATGCAGAAAAAATTGGCACGTAGCTCGGTTTATGTGCTACGCCGGATCTTGCAATCATCGCTTGTTTGCTGTTCTACTTGTCAAGCCCACGTGTACTGCTGCGTCCTTCTGTTTGAACCGGTTCGAGGGCGAAAATAAAGTTTTGGGTGTGTAATTTTTTTCCTCACAGAAATTGAGGCGGTGAATCGCAACAGTATCTTTTGGGTTTTCAACCCAACTTGTCAGGGATAAGTTTATTTTAGATAATAATATTAATTCTTTATTATTTGGCTCTTGTGACCTTTTTTATATTGCTGATTACAAATATACTTTGTTTTGTGGGCTTTAAATTCGACTATCTTTCACTGTATAATTTAAGTATACGTTGGATACCATAGCTATTAGCACGGCCTTTCTTCTTATTACTAGGGTTACATTTTTTCAGTTTATTTTTTGAAACAAGATCTAATGATAACCTAGTATCTTAGTATAACTTGGTAGTGATAATCTAGTGGTAATAGTATTTAAATTATTCATCTGATTTAATATCAGGCAGTGAAATTTTTTTTTCTCTGTAATATGGAAGTGTTACCGTCATCTTCCTGAGTAGTCTATTCTATTTCTTCGTCAGAAATTGTAATGTCAGCCGTTGTGAGTATGTGGTCTGAGGTTCTGGTGCGTCTATTTAAAGATTTCTGGTAAATAACAGTCCAAATCGAAAGTTTACAATCTGAGTGCACTTCAACGAAAGGAAGAAGTCTCGGTTGTCTCGATCTAGCAGCTCGAATTGTTCATCTGAACTGCTTTGGATAAAAAAATTCCGTCATTTTTTATGCTTTTAGGGTATTTTAAAAATATTTTAAGAGTATTTTATTACTGGCGATGGCTTATGTCATCAAAATCCCCCCCCCTACATATGACTGTCACACCAACGTTACGACGGCGTTGAATGGAATATGTGGTGCAAGCGGCTCTCCCAGAAAGAGCGAGTCAGAGACAAAGTCTTCCAGCTAATGGAGAGTTTTTTTACGCATCGCGAAAACAACAGCCCCTCCCCTCCCCCTCCCCGCGGTGGGGGCGAGAGCTAGCGGAACGGAAGCAGCGAACCGGAAACGACCCGCAGCCGCCGCCATCTTTATCCGCATCGCCATCTCATCTGCCTGCGCGGCGTCGTTCGTCGCTTGTCTCGGGGCCTTTCACAGCGCACTCTGCGCGTAATTCAAGCAGCTCGGGACCCCTCTGTGTCTGCACGCACATCGCCATGGAGGCCCGCTCATGTGTCTTGTTCAAGGCACCGATCCGAAACCCGAAACCTTAGAAGTTTCTGTAGTGAAACCGCAGCTGTTGTTCATTTGCAGTTGCCTTCCGATGGGGTACCGAGCAATCTGGCTCAGAGCATAGCGCGCTGACTTGGCATTCGGTAGATCAGGGTTCAATCCCCATGCCGACCATCCTGAACGGCTTTTTTTTCGTGGCTTCCTTTGGTCTTCCAGGAGAATACTGGGATGGTTCTAATAAAAGACCACGATCGCGAAATCGGCGTCGCTAGCCGAATTCGTTAACTACGTGAAGTCACGAAGGTTAAGCGAATTCGAGACATCGCGGTTTCCTGGTTGGGTGACCGACTCAGAATATCAGGATCTAATGGCGCCGAGGGCAATTGCCCTTTATGGGACATTAATGGCTAAATACAATTATAAAAATACCAATGGGGGTGAGGTGAGGGGAAGTGACGGATCTCAGAAACGTCTTTTGCTTAAAAATTTTGATTATTGAATAGTAAGGAGTCACCGTTTAGGACTTTGTTAATCCAATGTGATAGTTTATTTTTGAGCAGTTTTTGGATGTTTACACAATACGAACTGTCTTTCGTAATAGCTGCAGAGTTCTCTTAGAGAATATAGTTGAAGAGACACAAATTCTAATCTATCACAATTTTCAGAGGATTTTCTGGAAATAGTAGAATACATTTATTTAATCTCCTGTTTTCAGGTTTTGAGAATTAGAAGTGTTAATTTAACAAACGTGGTAAGAATACTTAATTGTATATTTTTTGTGAAAGAGAAGTTCGAAGATTTAGGAGGGGGAGTTGCCCATCCCTTGGCTACGCTTGTGTAAATAACCCATACTTAAGAGAATCTTGTCGAATCTCTTTCAGGACACTTATGCATCATGTTTCCAGTCCTACTCAATTTAGCCACTAAGGGTATGAATATCCCTCAGATTTACAGAATGCAAGACGCCCATAGACGTGCACAGCCTGAAACAAGAGCGGGGGAGGGAAAGGGCTACATCTCGCGGCCCCCTTGACCATTGAACGTTTTTATTTACTATCTTCTATACTAATAAAAGTGAATTCAACGACCTGTAACCGTCATCGATACCACAATAAATAGCGTATGAATAGATATGAAATTTTTACGGGCTCTTCTTCAGGATTGCTGCAGTGTCCCTGCAAAGTTTGGTAAAGACTAACACAGTCCAAATGAGGAAAATAAATAATTTAAATAATATGTTTGTAGATGCACCCGACCATTTTTCGCTTCTCGCTTAGAGCACGAGGTTCCTAATACATATATTCCACCAGAGCCCAGTAGTGCTGCAGCAAAACTGGCACCTAATTTATTAGCTAGAGGCCAGTAGTGGTGCATACGATAACAAATCTAATAGCAATGTGTTGTAAAATAAAATGAAAGAAAATTATAGTATTTTATTAAAATTTCAACCAATTAGGTTGGAATTGTATTAAACACCGTGGTTTTCTTAAAATTGATCTTTTCTCTCATTCGCAAGGATTGAATATGAAGAAAGCCCGGGCAACGCCGGGTATTTTGCTAGTATATTATATGACACTGATTGTGAGTGCTTACTAGTAAATGAATAAAAAATACTGGAAAGGGAATGAACCTATAATTATATTGATACAGTTAGTAAATAAAATTAGTTTTATTTACTAGTAACCAAATTGTTTGGAGAGTCTCTTCTCCAAAGATCGAAAAAATTTCACTAAATATCAAATCAAAATGAAGGATTGAACACAATAAGGAAATAAAGTGAAAGTAAGTAAGAACTTACGAAAGGCATTCGGGGCCCGTTTCAATTTTTATACGGTTAGTAAATAAAATTAGTTTTATTTACTAGTACAAATTGTTTGGAGAGTCTCTTCTCCAAAGATCGAAAAAAAATTTCACTAAAGATCAAATCAAAATGAAGGATAGAACACAATAAAGAAATAAAGTGAAAGTAAGTAAGAACTTACGTAAGGCATTTGGGGCCCCTTTCAAATTTTCAGGAGGCCATGGGCCCCTGCGCGCATGCGCATGATGGCGCCTAAATCTGACAGCGCGGTACGTTTACAGCCGTCTTGGAAGATTCGTAGCCGACGCGTTGGTTGCACAGCGCATACGCACCGCGCATCGCGTGGATATTTCGGAAATTTAAGGCCGACAACGCAATTTACGACGTGAGAACATTGACTGCGCTGCGCTGGCGATATTTTCAACCGGGAATGCGAAAGACGCGTTTCGCATACATATTTTACTGTCTGCGCTTCAATCACCATCCGCATTTGGTATACCTTGCTACTGCGTCGCAATTGGATTCTCTGTTTTGGTTACCTTTAATGGACTGAGCATCAGAATAGTTTTTAACTGGGATGACCATAGTCTAGAATTTCAATATCATAAATGACGGAAGACTATTAATTGGTTTAACATTTTTTATTCATATTTCTGAATAAATATTTTTCTGAAATTGACATTTAATGTGAGATATTGTAAGATTTCGTTTAGAGCAACAATGTGTACTCAAACGTGCTATGATTTTGATGTGAATTTTATCTTGAAGTCTCTTTATACGTCAGAACAGTTTTCAGGGGAAGTTTCATAAAGCTGCTAATCAGGAAATCCTAAAATGTGAGCATATATTCTAGGAAAGTAGAACAGTAATGGCACTTTGAATTGAACTCGAAATAATGGAAATGACAGTGCACATTATTTAAAAATCTTTACTTAGAGCATATTTTTTTAAAAACATTACGTATACATAAAACTAGAGCTATAGCGTATTAACACGATTATATTAATTCCGATGTTTGTGTTTTAATGAATTGCAATGTATTTGTATTTTAATAACTAATGAACATTAAAGAAGCTGTCTCGAACTTAAGAAGAGTTGAAGAGTTGAGTAAAACATCGTCCTTTCAAATAGGTTTACTTAAATACTGAGGTGCAACTATACATTGCATTATACTTTATTTAGAAATATACAATATTTAATTGATTGATATTACCAGCAGTAATTTATCTTCTCTTAAGTACTTTTCCTAATGTATTTTGTCTCACATAGGCTCTAATACTACGAACATTCGCCACAGTGACAGTTCAGAAAGACTTCCATAATTCGAATTCAGAAATGAAAGACGACACAGAAAATTGCCAGGTCGTTTACATTAGATGAAACGTATCAGGTAACCCTTGAGAAACTCCTTCAACAAGGAGGACATCGAGAACGTAATGCACCGAATAGCACCGAAATGTGTTTGGCCGCTTTCAACGGGCGAGCATCCCAGAGCCTCCTCGGCCCCAGCTCACCTCCGCCGTTCCCGCGCCGCCGCCCCCCTCCCCTCCTCCTCGCCTCCGACGGTGGCGGCGCCTCTCGTTAATTAAGCCAACTAGGCGGCGCCGCGCAGCCGCGCCACTTACGGCCGCATTTACATAGCCCGGCCGCCGCTAAGTGTGGGTTTGCGGCGCCCGCCGCGGGAGCGCAGGCGTGGGTGAAGGTGGCGCTGGGAAGGGAAGCGGCGGGGATGGGGTGAGAGGCACTAGGGGCAGGGAGGCGGGCGACTTGGCGGGAGCGGGGTCGGGGACATCGAAGCGCCGAAGATTCGTTGGTTGGTTGTTGGTTGGTAGTGATTCCGGGCGCGTCAACTACTCAGGTCATACGTCCCGTAAGTGTAGTGCATGTTTTCCCTCGGAATGTGACAGAGATCTCTCGCTGGATGCCGAGATCCGGCGCGTCCTACGTCAGCTAGCGGAAAGCACCGCGGGAGGCGAGGGACGGGTGATTGGCGATGAATAGTGATTCCGAGCGCGTCAACTGATAAGGTCATCAGTCCCGTGAGTGTAGTGCGTGATTTCCCCTGGAAGGTGGCGGTGATCTTCCCACATTGGATGGCGAGATCCGCCGCCGCCGACCTACCGCCGGCTAGCGGGTTTTCCCTAACCACGATTCTCCCATCAGTGGAGCACCGCCCCAGCCGGGGCAAGCTATAAGCTCCCGAGCATATGTGGTAGTATAGTGCTTGTTAGTGTGCGTGTGTGTAAGTAAGGGATGACGGTAGGACATGGAAGAGGAAGGAAAGGTCGCGCGCGGTCCGTTTGTTAGGGTGTTGCTCCGGCATTCGCCTGGTGTTGATCGGAGAAACCACGGAAAACTACCGATCAGAACAGCCGGCAGCTAGAATTCCCCTCTAGACAGCGACTGAATTGGAGCTAGCTATGTAGGTAGGGTCGAAAATCGTGCCACAGGGGAGAGAGGACCAGTAGGACCTCCCGGTCAGAGGCGCTTCAGTTGATACCCTGACCCTCGTGTGTTCGGAGGGGGGATGGAGAGCGAAGGTGGAAGTGCACGTGTGAATTGCATGTGGAATGTAAGACGATAGGTGATGAGAGATGAGGTGTTTGCCGGGGGCTGGGCAGAGAGCGAAGGTGGCAAAAACACCCACTTCACTTACGGGACTAATGACTAGCCATGCTTGAGCCCGGAGGTCGTCGAGCCGTTGTCGATCCAGGGAGAGCTGGTTACGACGGGGACGGCGGGTGTTGTGGCGACATAGGGGACTGTGGTTCGGGGGGACAGCTGGACGGAATACTTGGGTTTTTACAAACTGGCACTTGACGTAAATCAGCTGTTGACGGTTTCGTCCAATGTAGAGCTTAAACATCACCACAGTGACGTCACCGTGATGACGTTTTACCTCTCGATTAGAGTAACCGCTGATCTACGTCAAGCGTCAGGTTATAAAAAGCGAAGTAGAAGGTGGCTGATAGCGGAGGACGCGAGGAGCCAGGCCGTGCGTCCTTTGAGCCGCCGCGCTTCGCCGGGTCGCCGGGTCGTGGACGCCCTCGGGCGGCGGCGGCGGCTGTGCGGGCAACGACCCGCGCCTGCGACCCGACCGCGCAGCCCCGTTCCCTGTCCCTGTCCCTTTCCCTTTCCTCCGCCGCGGGCCCGAGGCGTTGCGTAACGCACCTACCACGTGCCCGCCTTGCATTTACGCGTTGGTTTATACGCGCACGTTTTCTTCTTACTGCGCCTCGCTACTTGCGAGAGGAGTGAGGAGTTCGGTTATTTTTACAAAAGGAATTTTATATTAAATTTGTATTTCGTTTTTCGATACAAAATCGTTTCTATTACACGGGAGCGAACATTTCTGGTTATCAGATTTTGTATACGACGCTCGTTGCTGTCATTTATTCTTAATTCAATTTGATTTTTTCGTGTTTCCGGGCGCGTCAACTGCTTTGATCATTAGTCCCGTTAGTGCAGAGCACGCTTTTTCTCGGGACATGGCGGTGATCTTTCCCCGCTGGATGGCGAGATCCGGCGCCGACCTACCGTCGGCTAGTTGGGTTTCCCCCTAACCAGGACTCTCCCACCAGTGGGACACCACCCCAGCCAGGACAAGCTCTAAGCTCCCGACCGGTCTCCCGGAATATGTGTGTGTAGTGCATGTTAGTGTAAGGGGAAGGGAGAGGATAGGACAAGGAAGAGGAAGGACAGATCGCGCGCGGTCCGTGGCCCGTTTGGTAGGGTACTGCTCCGGCATTCGCCTGGTGTTGATCGGAGAAACCACGGAAAACTACCGATCAGAGCAGCCGGCCGCTAGAATTTTCCTCCAGACAGTGGCTGAATTCGACCTAGCTGAAAAGGTAGTGTCGAAAATCCTGTCGCCGTCAGGACTCGAACCCAGGACCTTCCGGTCAGAGGCGCTGCAGTGAGAAAACGTATCTAAATCCCTTCCTCTGTTTGCGTGTGCGAATGAATTTAAATAAACCGACATGGTCCAACGTCCCATCTGGGAGGGCAAAGCTCCCGAGTTTAATTTCCCGTCGTCCATGTCTTCGGAAACGTCTGAACCCTACGCACGCGCACCTATTTGCATGCCCAAGTGACGAGACTGGCACCCACCCAAAACTCGTTCGCCATTTCTTTTCTTTTCTTTTTCTCGTTTCTACTCTCCTTTCGCGTCGCACACGCACCTCGAACAGACGGCACCACGGGCACCGCTGGGACGTTTCTCGCCGACTTCCGAAACGCCCGCGTAGCCAATGTGCTATTTTTTCCCTTTTGCCTCCGTCTGCCTAATGACAGGGTGGCCAACTTCCTCCCAACATCCGGCGTCTTCCTGGTGGTAATGTTGGTATTTCGCACCCCGAGCACGTCTCGGAGCGATCTGGGGGAAGGGTGAGGGGGTGTGCTGAATGATAAGTTCGGGCTTGCAGGGTGCACTGGGAAGTTCCTGGCACAGTGGCCAGGTTGAGGTTTGTTATATTTTTTAGATTTTTAATCGTGGCAACTGTTACATAGCAACCGATTTTTCATTGACAAAGACACCGTCCAGGTCGAATTTTGACCTTTAAATTTAATTTATTTCCTTTTTTGGTGTGTAGTCTGCGGTCACTCAAAGACAATACTTGTTATGTAATTAAACAGAGCTGGACGAGATTTTAAAAATACCTCTGGAACAAAATCGTGCAAGAAAGTACACTTTCAGGACAAGTGCTTACAATACTGCAAGCTGTACGGGCACCTATGATGACTGCGAGATGAATCAATAAGATTTCAATTCTACGAGAGATAGGAAATAATTGTATAATATATTTACGTCAAGAAAGGTGTATGTATAACACGTTCTTTGCAATTGTAGAAAAATATGCAACCCTCGTTTCAATCAATGCTGGAATTGCAATTCATTTACAACAAGTACTACATATAATAATAATAATAATAATAATAATAATAATAAATAGTCAACAATAAAAATAACAGTAAGTTTAGGATAATAATCACACCATAAATTACAGTGTTTTACAGAAATATATTACACAAAAATAAAGAAATTATTTTTAAATTTTCTAAACCTAAAAAAAATTAAGTCAACGCAACATGTTCCACTTGCATTCCATTTCGCGCCCACTGCCTCTAAGAACTACTTGGGGTGTCGGCGATACAGTCCGCTGCAGGTGTCTCATTAGGAACATACACCGCCGTCCCCCCCCCCCCGCTCACCCGCATTGCTGGCATTAAACAGTGCGCTGGCATTTGCCGCAATTCCTCGCCGCTTGCAGCGCCCTCGCCGCGCCCGGAATGGGCGTCCTACGATTAAACGCCCGCTAGGTGCCGCCCGATGACGCAAGACCATGTTCAACACGGGGTAAAGTACTGGTGTGAAGATTCAACACACTGCATCTTGCTTTTCGTCGTTGTAATCGTTCTATTAGTAACCGCCGTGGTTATGGTTTCTAAATTGAATGGCTGCTTCGCGGGGAATCTAACAGATACTTCTGTTGCTTTCTCTACATCATTTGAGGACGAAGTTTTCGGTTACACATGTACGAAAGTATTTTGGATTTTCAATCTTATCGGAGTAAATTCAAGAGGATGTTCGTTCAAAATTCAATTAATGTGTCATAAAGTATTCAATTTGATGTTTTAAAATTATTCAACACTTTTTTCTGCAATAATATGTACACAAGATAATCATAGTCATTTTATGTTAGTTTCATGTTGTAGACGTTTCTTAAAACTCCAATCTCAAAGTTTTTCTCCAAATTGAGTATATAAAATACGATATTTTTGGGAAGAAAATAGTGATTTTTATAACAATCAAGTATCGTGAATTACGGATTATGTACATTCCTCTTCTGAGAAAACGTTCGAAAGAAAATGTTTAGTGGAACTGCTCACGTGTCTGTTTTTCCAGCTTCGGATTGTAAACCAATGAACGTAGCCACGGATTGATTGATGTGAAAAATTGATTTGACATCCCAAACACTTGTAGGCGTTGACACAAACGCTTCTTCGACGGGAGAATAAAAATGAAAATGAAATGCCAGAGTCGAGCGAAGAAATGAAAGAAAAAATATTGTTCGGACGATTGTGAAATAGCAATGCCCATTCCTATTAAATTCAAGGTGCGTCACCTCGTCAGTGACGAAAGTTCTATAATCAGGAATAAGGGAAATTTTTATTGTGTGCATTTCACTATAGAATATTATTGAAAAATATAGTATTATAATTGTATTTTTGGTATTCTTGCAGTATTAATCTTGAAAAGCAACAACTGTTGCTAAGAAGAAATATATTTTAAACTTTTAACAGTGACTTTTCATAATTTAATGTGATTTGACTATAAAAACGAGTGTAAAGTACAGATTGAGAGACTATTTCAAAACAATGGACAATTCCTGTAATGCTACATCTTCTCTGGAAGAAAACGATTTTAACAGAATTTTTGAAGCCTCTGAGTTGTCTCGTCGTATTCTTTTTAACCACATTCCGCTACACCCCTAGCTTTTTGGCTGTCTGGGGGTCGCCGCGACTTAGGCACACGTGCCAACCCTCCGGACTCCATTTTGTGACCTTCCTGAGGGCAAAACTTAATCTGCGCATGCGCAAAAGGTCGATAGTGCTATTGATTGCTTTAACGTTCGAGGGCGCAAAAAAACCCTAATACGTCGAGCAAAAACTCAGTATTTTTAGGGAATGTTTGCACGGCGAAACGTTGCAGTAATGTCTGCACTATCAAGTTTCTGCACATGCGCAATTCCAGTTTCGCATCACTTTTGTGCATCTGCGCGTAGATCCATTGATTAGTGATTCCGGGCGCGTCATCTGCTTCGGTCATTAGTCTCCTTCGTGTAGTGCATGTTTTTCTCAGGAGATGGCGATGATCTTCCCCCGCTGGATGGCGAGATCCGGCGCCGACCTACCGTCGACCGGCGGGGTTTTCCCGAACCAGATATTTCCCACCAGCGGGGCACCGTCCCAGCCGGGACAAGTTCTAAGTTCCCGACCGGTCTCTCGCTATGTGTGGTAGCGTAGTGCATGTAAATGTAAGTGTGTATAAGCGGAGAGGATAGGACAAGGAAGAGGAAGGAAAGATCGCGGGTGGTTCGTGGCTCGTTTGTTAGGGTACTGCTCCGGCATTCGCCTGGTGTTGATCGGAGAAACCACGGGAAACTACCGATCAGAGCAGCCGGCCGCTAGAATTCTCCTCCAGACAACGACTGAATTCGACCTAGCTGAAAAACTAGTGTCTAAAATCCTGCCGCCGTGGGGAGTGGGAACCTAGGACCTCCCGGTCAGAGACACTTCAGTGACATCAGTTGATGCACTGAGCCACCACTCCTGGTCGAAGATCGATCATGCTGTCGATTGCTGTTGCTATTGCCATGCAAACACTGCCTTAAGTGTCGCCTGAGAATTCGGTTGCTCGTTCGCCCGCCAGCATCCTCGACCTGTCTGTTGGCGGCGGGGAGGGGGCGTGGCAGCTGCTTCCTGTCGCCCGACCTTCCCCACAAGGGCGCCTCGCCCCCGTGGCCCGCACCGCCCGCGGTGGCCGCGTCAGCGCCCAGGGTGTAAACAGCTAATTGTGGGTCGCCGCGCTGACAGCCGCCTGGCGCGCCTTTCGCCACATCCTCGCCACCCCCTCCTCCTTCCGCCCTCCGCCATCAGCACTGCCGCGCCACCCCGCGAGACCGGCTGCTCGCGCACCTTGCCCCGATTTGTTTTCGAAAGAAGAAAACAGGGGGACCAACACGAGAAGGTAATTGGAAACGGCAAAAACTAGGGTTCAAATAAATAAAGGCGTATTAGAAGAGATAAGCAGAAAAAAAGAAAATCTAGATGGGAAAATGGAATACGAAGTCAATAATGAAAAATTGAAAAACAGAGAAAACACTAATAGAAAAAAAATTAATTGATAAACTGGAGGGGAATTTCAAAAAAAAAGGGGGAAGAAAAAAATATTAAAAACAGACAAATAAGAAGGAAGAGAAGAAGAGAAGAGAAAAAGAAGAAGAAAGATATGAAACATCAACCTCACAGGAGAACTCGGAAAGTTGGTCACCCTGGGAGAGACGATATTCATAAGTTCTGCTAAATTTCTTAACGAAGAACTGAAAAAAAAATGGCATCTGCCCTAAAGAATGGATTTTTTGAAAACAAAAAAAATCTGTTTCTGGACGAGGGAGCCGTAATAATAGGTTATATAGCGAACAGGTAATACTCGTGAAAGTGACACTTCTGAAAGCAATGCACCTTTGCAGGATATGGGCGGTTTCCAGCATACAACAGTGCAGTCTTTTGCAGTTGGTACTGTAGACAATGTACTAGGATGCTGTTTCGTCAGATCTCTGGGTATGATCCGTGGAACCCCAATGACAAGACAACTGTATTTCCCTGTTTCCAGGGTCTGTAGACCTGTTCGCGAGATTTTTATTATCTCCTAATCCGGTGCTGTGGAATACACTGACTCGTCGTGAACTATTTAGTCCTGTTTTCTTCTCTTTACCCAATGAATCTTTATTAATGATGTGCCTGTAGAAAAAACAATTTCTCAAATATCTGACGAATTATTTTACATCAAACAATTTCACAAAGCGTGTTAGAAAGTATTGTTATTATAACCATTGTTGCCATTGCTCTCATTGTTACAACTGATTTTGTATTACAAACGCAGTTACTGCGACTATAATAGCCACCACCCCGCACCCGGAGAACAACGCATCCACTATATCTTCAAATTTCGCCCCAGATACCTCGCCAAGGCAAGTCCCCCTCCCCCGCCGCCGCCCCGCAGCCTCGCGCGTCACTGCCCACCACGCCCCCTCCGGCGCGGGGCGAGTCTGTTTCTCGTCGGCGGAAGCGCCTGCCCCCCCCCCCGCCCCCGCCGCGCCGTCCAGCAGCTCCGCTCGCCTCGTGGCTCCTCTGGGGCCAGGGGCCGCCAAACATCGCGCCTGCGGGCAGGGGGCGGGCTGCGGCAGACAACCTCCGGGGTACGGAGCGTTGCACGGTGCTTGGCGTGGGGGGAGGGTAGTGAGAGGGAGAGAGAGAGAGAGAGAGAGAGAGAGAGGAGAGGGGGAATAGAGGGAAGGGGGGAAGGGGGGGAAAGATAAGAGAAGATTTGAGAGAAAATCCAGTGTCATAGTTCGTATCATTGTCTTCATAGGAAATAACGTATCTTCAGAAGAATGAGATTTGCAATCGTACGATCGAAAACATACGTAAAAGTAGGAGCTAAGAGTAGTTGTAACGAAAAACCTCTAACAGTATGTAAGTGGTTTTATTGAACATGTATGGATCTTCTGACTATTTTTGCTTTTATAAGAATTACAATATAGTAACACGTATAATACAGGAAATTTGATTCTATCATAGGAATATGTACGAGTAATACATGTATGTCTATAACATGTCTTTAACTCCAAAGAAAAGTATAGCCTCCTATATGGTCTTACAATGCAACCCCACAATTTTACTATAACTTATTTGTATTGCTTATAGTATGAATGGAAAATGTATGGGAATTATAGTGCCATATAGATAAATAACTTATTTTTCGTGACAATCAATGTAGCTTTAATGTATACATAACCTTCAAATCTTGAACATTAGTTTCTGATACTTTTGAATTAACGTACGTAAAAATTAACCATGAAGTTCCTCCGATATCAATTGGAATTACGGATATTGAACTTTTCGTTATTTCCATGCTACGCATTAGTGCGGAATTCGGGTTAAGTGTAAACCATGCACATATTTGTCGTAAGAACCGTAAGGACCGTGAGAACGACTGGACCCGGCAATCGAAATCCCGTCACACTGGATACCGGCGCATGCTCGTTACAATTCTCTCCATAATTGTTGTGTTACGTTTTTCAAATTCACGTCTCTCTAATATCTCCCACCGCTAACCCTTCCTGTACGTCTGTCGCATTCAGTCAACTCAAAATCGTGCAAGCCCAGTATGCCCCTGTCGCTGTTAGCTGGAGCAATGCTTCTTTAAAAAGAACTTTGAGTGTGAATTTATTAACGTAAATGCACTTACCGTTAAAAATGTAAACTTTCTCGGCACATCCGTTTTAAATAAGTTAAAGAACAGTTTTCGTTTACTAAATGCAAGCACAACACAATGCTACCGTTATCTAAGTGATGGAAGTTCCAGAGACCCACGACGATCAAGGTTGACTGTAACGCGCCTGGTGGCAGCGTAAAGCTACTAGTGCGCATGCGCGAAAGCGGTTCAAGCCAAGTTCCTTGCAAGGAATTGTATCCGTTGGTATATTATTTAGCATGATAATGCAATTTAAGCCTCTGGGGTGGCTCATGGACACCATGCTAGCTTTCTGTGAGGCGGTCTAATACAGTTGTCTCAGCTTCTACTGCTGCGTGACGAAATAAAAGCTCAGGCAGGCCAAGAATACTAGAGTCAGTGATGAGAATACATCATACTTCCCACAAGTTTCGCTTATCCCCAGGCATGGATAGTAAATATAAACAGACCCCAAGCTTGGGAACATCGCTTGCTGGGAAAAATCGGATTAATCCAATCCTAAATGGTAATTGCATACTTATATATTATAGTATACTATAACCCGAGTAACTTCTCATAAAGGACACGGGCCTCTTATTTCATTACGGTGGTTAAAGATTAACTTATTGTAAAATTTTTTGTTCTTTATTCCGCGACCAGTCTGCGCCCCGTATAGCATAGCAGGAAGTATACATGTATGCATGATCGCTCTTTTCATTTTCCATGGAAGTGACTTTTCCAGACGTGTACATTTCATGCTCCCAAATTTCTTCCACTGTGGTGGGCTGTCACAACCTTAAGAGGGAAGTATACTTCGATTTAAACATAGATTACGTTCATGTTTACTCAGCTGTTAGTGTAAGCTTCAATCGGGAGCTTAAACGTGACAACAGTAATGACATTTAAGCTTCCGATTGGATGACACTGTTACCGCTGATTAAACGTGAACAGACTCTATGCTTAAGTCGAAAAATAGAACTGACATTCTGTGCAATTTAATAGCTTAGAACGTACCTCATATAATCGCGGATCCCGACTTCCCCTCCGTTGCGCGAGCTACGGCCCGTCGCCAGAGGAAGCGGCGCGGCGGAGTGACGCAAAGGCCCGTCGCCTTCGCACAGGAGGCCAAGGGCGCCACGCCTTCCTCGGCCCCCTCCCCTCGCGCTCCGCGCGCGCTGGGAAAGCGCCGGCCGCCGGCGCCGCCGCACCGGCCCAGCACTCGCCGGACGCGAACCCGCGACCTCGCCGACCAGCAACCGCGCCCCGCCCCGCCCGCCCCGCCCCTGCCCCCACCGCGCCACGCCGGACGTGTTAATGAAACCGCTCACCATGGATCGCACACAGGTGTACAGACTAGGAGCTCGCGCAAGATGTCTGTGCATTCGAAGAGACTTACAATGTGAGCAACATGGAGGAGACACTGCATATTGTGGCGTCGTGGTAGCGAAATGACAACACACACTATTTACACATACCGGCAGTGTATCAACTGATGTCACTGCAGCGCCTCTGTCCGGGAGGTCCTAGATTAGAGTCCTGACGGCGGTAGGATTTTCGACACTAGCTTTTCAGCTAGGTCGAATTCAGTCTGTGTCTTATATGAGGCACGTTCTAAACCGTTGAATTGCTCAGAATGTCAGTTCTATTTTTCGACTTAAGCATAGAGTCTGTTCACGTTTAACCGACGGTAGGTCGGCGCCGGATCTCGCCATCCAGCGGGGGAATATTACCGCCATCTCCCGAGAGAAAAACATGCACTACACTAAGGGGACTAATGACCGAAGCAGTTGACGCGCTGGGAAACACGAAAAAATCAATCAATCTATTTACACATTATGATGGCATAGCTCTATTTACAAATATATTTATTTAAAAGATTTACACTATTTACAGCCCTGGGATTAGTTCGCAATCTACCTCCGTGGCTTCCATGCACACTACTCCCCGTTCCTTGGCTATTGCATCCTCCAGCCAGACGCTTGACCGCGCAGGGGTCAGTCTCCACTGACCTGCAGTCTTGTGTCATGGGGTCACAGCTCCCCTTGGGCTTTGTTACTCGCCGCCTTTGTTCGTTCCCATGTGGCCCCAACACCTCTATTGAAGGCCTTGTCGCCATGTGACGTTACAATATAAGCGGTTACGCCTTCTACGCCTAATATCTCTGTTCTGAAAGCATCGATCACAGTCGCGAGCTAGGGATTATAACCGCCAGTGAACGGAATTTATTGTAATAAAAAAGACGTAATATGAACATACATTTCTGTTTATTTTCTCCAAAACATGTAACAAAAAATAGAAAATACCTAAACAAATTCATTATATTGTATAAAATGCCTCTATAAGCATTTTCAGAACACATAATTATGAGTATCAGATCTTAATACGGATTTAGAAAGGCTGAAAAATAGTTCTACCTCTACACAAGAAATTGTTCACTAGTTTTCACCACATACGGAAGTTTTATTCGAAGTATCAGATGTTCTTTGAATTACTGTTGTTTACGAGTGGCCGGTGCTCAGATGAACCACAGATGGCTCCCAGAGATGTGTGTGTGTGTGTGTGTGTGTGGGGGGTGGAATGTGAAATGGAACATATCTTCCCCCCATCCGAATCCAACAACGCAATAAGGCAATGAATGATCTGCGAGCAAGTACGCCGGTTAAAGAAATTACTTCTGCTTCGCAAACTTGCGCCCTACCTTGATTTGAAAAACGCAGTTTTCAAGATGCAGGGAGTGGGGGAGGTAAAATAAGTTTGACAATAATTCTTGACGAAGATCCGGTCATCATGAACGCACGGTAGCGTTACATTGATTTGTAAGAAATTGATTCCAGAGACATATTTCATCTGAAATGTTACTTTTCGAAATGCAAATATATTAAAATGTAAGAAAATATGTAAGAAATGCGTAGTTTTAGGTAAAATATCTAATAATACCAAAATATGTAAAATGAAAATGGTTCTCATTCATTAAGAATGACTAGAAAAAATGTAATTGAATGAAGGTATATTGTTCCTGTGGTTATGTATTTACGTGAAAATCCGTTCCTTCGTAATCGCTTACTCATGACCAGAATTGTGTCGTCCGTGTATAACTCACAACCAGGAATGTATTTCATTGGTTTTATTGTGTACGTTCTTACGAGAAATATAAACGTAAATTAGTCGTAGAAAACACTATTTTCTTCCAAGAAATAGCAATGGAAAGAGTTGCGCGGTCGCACTTGCTGGGCTCCGTTTTGAAGACCTTGCCCCAGGCAGAGGCATATGGCTACAGCGATGCATGAGAGGACCTGGAACCGGTAGTAATGACGACAGCAAAAGAAAAGGCAAACATTTCTTCGCCACATAGCCGGCGACAAATGATTAATTTGCTGCATTGACAATAAATAAATAAATAAATAAATTCATAAATATAAATAAAAATCAAAAAAGTTTTTTTATTTTTTTAAATTTTATTTTACGTAAAAAAAAACAGTTAAAAACTGCGTATGACGTGCTATGGGGAAATGTGAATTGTGTGCACATTTTGAAAATTCTGTGATCCCTACACTAAGTCATATTCAGTCAGGTTCGTTATGTGCTATAAATGCGTATGTATAGATATTAAATATTCACTCATCATTGCTCAACACAATTTGCAGCGATGAACTCTTTCAGAAAATCCGTCTAGTTGCGTTTATTTTATTTGTGATTGTTTCTGATTTCTGCATGTTTATGACCTGCTGTTAGTCTTTCTTCATGATTGTCAACCTTCATTCTGTTGCGACCGCCACTTGATCGAAGTACCGTGTAAAGAGTCTTGTGAAATGAACACATTTGAGTTGCATGAGGTGGTGGCATTACAGATGGACAAAAGCGGCAAGTGGAAACACCTTGAAGTGTAACGAAGTCAATCGATCAGTGTCTCATTAGTATACGACGTGAATTGCAAATCTTGATTCCAATGAACTCGTGACATGCGAATATTGCATATAATCGACGAGAAAACCTTTTAATAAGCTTTTAACTGTATTGATGTCAGTATTAGTAGGCACCAATGACTTTAACAAAGTATAAATAGACATTGTTGTATTTGATAGTTGGGAATTTATTTGCACAGAAAAGTTCCCGAATGTTTCAATTTCACGTGAAAAATTTCATCATTTTTCATTCATTTCTTTCATACTTAAGAACTGAAAATTACTAGAGAGCAAAAATTGTATTGAGTAAATGTTTGCACATAAAACAGGTATGGATCTTGAAAAAAAAAAATTGTCCCAATAAATGTATTTTAATTGTTTCCGTTCTTACAGAATGCTGATTGGCCAAAGGAATCACAATCAGAACCGGGTTGTCTTAGTGGTAAGTATTATATTTCACAATTTCACAAGCTTATACTAAATTATACGAGTACATGGAAATTGAATGAAACATTCAAAACTTCTGTACTTGCATATCTATTTGAGCAGTTCGCCTAATCATATCTGATCCGGGTACTAGTCTTTTAATGCTAGACAGTATATTTGATTCACAAAAGAATATTGCCCGAGTATTTTTTAATTCGATAATATTGTTTTTATAATACCAGAACTGTTAAATATTGTTTAAGCTTTATCTTTGTGTTGACTGCACAAACGAGTGTGACATATATCAATAAAAGAAGCCATACACGATTTTTATTTTGAACCGAAAAAAGCGACGTCGTGACATGATTATTTGTACCATAAAATGCCATTTTATGAAACTTTGGTGCATCGAACATGGCCGTTTATGGTGGTCTACATCGAACGTATTTTCGTATCCGTGAAGAACAACATCGACGGACCAAGAGTAGGTCAGTGATTATCTTTTTATGAGCGAATATCCGTCTGTAGTTTTCTTCCTCGTCTAAACACTCTAAATCTTATATGGGCACTAGTTTTTAATGCTACACAGTGTTTTATTTCATTCAGAAACCAATATTGCACGAATATTTTTTAATTTGATAATATAGTTATTTTTAAATATGAGAACTGTTAAACACTGTTTACGATTTATCATTGTCTTAATGTGTACAAACGAATGTGACATGTATTAAAGAACATGCCATACTGATTTTTACTTTGTACCGAAAAAAAGCGACATGACATGACTATTTGCGCAGTAAAATGCCATTTTATCTAACTTCAGTGCATCGACACGGGCCGTTTATTGTGGTCTACATCAAAAATATTTTCGCATCTATGAGGGGCAACATCGCCGGATCACGAGTAGGTCAGTAGTCATCCTTTTATGAGCAGCTATCCGTTCTTAGAGCTTTTCTTCCTCGTCTAAACACTCTTATTAGGCAATGCAAGGAAGAGCTGACGATTCAGGCGGCATGTCTCTTGTGCTTATTCTTCAAGGCTATTTGCAGCCTGGAAAGCCGTCGCTGGAACATAACGAGGTTTAAGGTCGACGGAAATGGAAGTTATTACGGCTCCCGCGGGGAGTGGGCTCGTTACAGGCTGCCACGCGGCGCGGGTTGTGGGTTCGAGTCCGGGCGGCAGCGGCGTGTGTCATGCTGGGCCCGGGGTAAAGTGGTTGCGGCGCAATTTCGGTCAAAGGAAATCGCCGGTTGTAGGATGACACCTTCAGGCTCGTGTGTAATAAACATGTTGACGTACGCTCAAGGAAATAGACTCTTTCTCTCTCTCTCTCTCTCTCTCTCTCTCTCTCTCTCCTCTCTCTCTCTCCCTCTCTCTCTCCCTCTCTCTCTCTCCCTCTCTCTCTCTCCCTCTCTCTCTCTCTCGTCCACTCTTTTCCCCTTCTCGACCGCTCTCCTTTCTGCTCTTCCCCTCTCCGTGTGTCTCACTCCTCCCCCTCCCTTTACATCTTTCCCCCCACTCTTTATCTCCCTCCTCCCCCCTTTTTTCCCTATCCTTATGTTATTTGTTCCCTCCATATTCTTCCCACATCTCCCTGTAATTGCTGTCTTCCCCTTCCTTCCTCTTACTCTCCTTCCACCCACATCTGAAAAATTATTTTTAATGATTTCCCACCAGTACCAACTCCACAATGAGGTATAAATTGTGAAACAGGGTAATATTGAGAAAAATCTGTTGAAACCTTCCAATTTATTATTACTCTTTCGCGGCAAATTCTGTTAAAAATCAATAAAACTTTGTTATACTTTTGGGTATCGCTCTGTTGATGAAGAAGAAGCTGATCCTTTTATGTACTGTAGAAAGGGAGACTTTTTGAGAGGACGAAGGAACTAGTTGTGTCTAAGACTCACTGTTTCAAACATATACGCAATATTCCCGCTAGACTGCAGTCGCATTCGATTAAATAGTCTGAAGATTTTGAAGAGTTGGCGTGAAATGTATTTTAGTAATTTTGTAGAATGTGCATTTCTATGATATTCAGGTGGCATACGAGGTGGGTGATGAGCCAAAACATATTGCATGACAACGTCATATTGAAAATATGAAACGCGTACACCACCTTATTCTTAAATCTCAGTTTTAATTTACTCTTTGGTCTGTTTTAATGATCTTATAAAATTATTGGGATATATTTGAAAAGAACGTCAATTAACATAAATTTTCCCTTGCAATTGAAACACGCAATGCGTTTTGACACAAAGCAGCGTTCCAGTCTCTCTGTTTTTGTTTTGTTCTGAAATAAATATTAATGAGTTTTGCTTTGAAGTAAAGATTACGCCCGTGAACAAATTACTTGCTCATGAACTGTCCGTCAATCATTATTTTTCTTATTCTTTATAAATATCTCGAGCGTGAACTTTAGAATCGAACCAGTCACGAAGGAAAATTTAACGCTTCTAACCAAACAGAGCAGTACGACGAACGTGCGGTCGATATCTCGGGATTTAAATTGACTTCCAGATGCGTAAATCGTGATCCATTTAAAATTCCTGCTTGCTCAGGTAGTAATTTTTGGCAATTAGTTGATTTCGACCTGACGTCCGGGGTTCGAAACCAGGTAGAGTGGAGTGGAGATTATTACTTCCCCATCTTTGAAGAGATTCCACATCCACACGATTCTTTGTTCTCGAACAGACAGCAAAACTTCCTTGCTAAAAACTCTCCCGGTACTTAATGGTGCTCCATCACCTAATCCTACAAGCAGTTCTTATTCGTGAGTTGTTATTGTAAATGAATGAATTAATATTACAATTTTCAATACTTTCAATTGATAATGAATACTTTCAAAAGCATGAATTAATATCACAATTATATTCAATAATTTTTACTTTTTTCATTGTTAACTTATTTATTTTCGAGCTAGATATATACATTAATCCGAATTTAACATTTCAAGTAAATAATGATAATGTTCTATTAATTCTTGTGATAGTATGAATTATAGATCAAGCAATGTTACTTTTGTAGTGACAAGTTTTGTATTTGTGTGGTTTATATTGTTTATATTTGTGTTGTTTGTATTTTGATTGTACTTTGTATTGTTTTTGATTGTGATCCCTAATGAGCGTGTAGTTCACACGACGCAATAAATGAAGCATATATACAGATTATCTTATATGTTTGAGTACTTTCTAATTATCTGTGAAAGATTTAGTTTTGTCGCTACTCGGAAGGTCTCTGAGCTTGTCTACGAACGAATTAAAAATAGGACCTTCTGCTCCTATGGTAAGATTTGAGAACCTTCCAGAATTTTAAACCGAGAAGACTGGCTGCTGGGACAGTGCGAGGGCGGGGGTGAGGGTAAGGACGGTGCGGGGGCTAGAGCTCAGGCGGGAGCGGGGCAGGAGCTGGCGTGAGGCGCGAGGTCGGGAGCGAACATGGACGGGAGAGAGGTGAGAGCGGGGACCGTGGCGGGAGGAGAGTGGGGCCGCATGAGAGGACGGGGACAGACGAGGACTGCGGGGAAGAGGAACGGGTGTGAGGGTCGTAGCGGAGATGACCGTGTGCACGCGGGGCGGACGCGAATGAGTCAAAGGTGAGAAGGCTGGCGATGGAGCTGGGGGAAGGGGCGATGGTGGGCGCGACCGCGGTGGCTCGGGCCAAGCCGGGCGTGAACGTGAGGACGGAGGCGAGAACGGGTTTGGTGACGAGGACTGGGGAAGGGGGGGCGCGGGCGCGGCCATAGGGGAGGTGATGCTGCTTGGGATGAGGACAGCTGTCGATGCGGGGCAGGGACAAGATATGCGAGGGGCGGGGAGGCGTGTCGGGGGCGGGGCGGAGCGGGGCGGGGAGGCGAGTGGGGCGGGGCGGATCGGGGGCGGGGGGGCGGGGCGGAGCGGGGCGCGGGGACGCGAGTGGGGTTGGGGCGGATCGGGGGCGGGGGGCGGGGGGCGGGGGGGGGGGCAGGGGGCGGGTGGGGGGGGAGGGGGGCGAAAGCGAAAGCGCCGACGTGAGGTGAATGGGGCGCAGCTCTTGGCCTCCGAAAACGCTTCCCCGCAGCTTCATTCCGTATTCTCCCAAACGAGACGCGCGTATGGCTCGGGATTACAAGGCCTCAAGGAATTTACTTAAGCCGGATTTGTCTTGATTGGCGGAAGGTGGCATTTCTTTGTCTCGCAGCCGGCGGCCTCACACGCATTCTCAATAAACGAAGGTTGACACATTCACTGTGAACGGAATATAACTTTGTCTCCATGAGGAAGATTAAACGATTCAATTGTTTCCTGAATTCAACTATGATAAATTGAACAATGTTTTTTTATTTGATAACAATATTTAATGGACGAATAAACATCAAATATTGAATTATATTTAACTCAAGAAAGCATCCTGATGATTTTCTCCCCCATATGCACTACATTTTTTTCTATTTTTGACTAAATAAATATATAAATATTCTCCGGCTAATATTATGGAATATTTTTTTAAGAAATTATCCTTAGTTTACAGAATTGAATTTAATGTTTCCCAAACACTTTTCTGCCCGTGGTATGATTTTAAATCCTCCCTCCTGCCAATTCAAAACTTCGATATTTTCATCTAATTATTCTGGTTTTCGAAAGGTAATTTCTTATTTAATGATCTCACAAGTACAGAATATTAGAGAATAAAACATGTAAATTGTCCATTGTTGAAAATTGAAAGACTACAAATTATTCATTTCAGTGGAATCTGGATAATTTCTAACGATTGAAACTCTTAAGGATTGCTTGTGCATAAAAATAAAAATAAAGTTATCTAGTGTCGTGTGTGATTAATGTGTTATTTTTTGATTTGTAGAGTGGGAACAATGCTACAGTTTGTATTAGCCACATGAATATTCAGTGTTAATATTTCTAGCCATGGTGAAATTTCTAGGCAATAGTAAAAGCTGCATAGCGTGAAAGTATTTTCAAAATATGTAACATGTAAATATGTAAAATATGTAACACAACTTCTGGAAAAAATTAATGATTATGACAAAACTCAGTAAAGCAGCGATTGCTAACAAAATGTAATTCTAATGAATCTTGAACAATTAATGTATTGTTCGAGACAAAGTTATTAATTATTTTGTTTTTGTTCTTATAAACACACAATAAATGAGAGGAATTGAAAAAGAATGTTAAAATGTTTTTCTTTAATTAATTATCTTGAATATCCCTACTGATTTTTTTATTTTTCTTTTTCTTTATTTATTAAATAATTATTATTAGTAACTATTGTAATTTTTAACTATTCAACAATATGGTTAAATCCGTTTATTGTGTAGTTTGAAACAAACCCTTAATTTTTGCATGTAGTATATTTGAATCGGAAATTGCAGAGCTTTCTAAGATAAGTTGAACCAAAATGTAATTTCCTGGTGGATGGCATTATGATATGCAGTTTGATTTGTACCAAAAACTATGTGAATACATAATAATATTTCAAAGATTCATCAGTAAGTTGTGGTGCGCCAGCCAACAACTTGGGAGTGTTTTATATTATACGACTTCTCCACTGATAAATGTGCGCTATTCACCTGATGCGAGAGATAATGCCCTCACGTTGACGTGATGTGCATCCGTGTAATTGGAGACTAAATTTCAAGGGTGTTAAGCGACTGTAAGATGAAAGGGAGATAAACGAAAAATTAGAATCATTTGCATAATACGATTCTCCTGCGTAACAACGTGACAGTGTTGTCGGTGTTATGAAGTGTTTCTCGATTTAAAGTGCTCCTTCCGTGCCGAGGTACAATTGGAAGCAAACAGCTCGTTTTTTCTCCACCCCTGCATTCTATTCCCACGTTTTACGATCCTCGTTCTTAGGTTTCTGGTAGCACAGTAAATAACAGTTTTTACTTTTATCGAGAAATGCAGACTGTATGAATAATTAATTTGTGAGTGGTAATAGGCATTCTTGAGGTCATTTTCGTTAAATGTTTGTGCACATGTTTTATTATTCTATGAGCTGTAGCCGAAAGCTCGAGTTGCATATGGAGCTGTTGAGAAACATTTTGTGATCAATGTGAGTAATCACTTTTTTGTGACACGATTATTTCAATATATATGGAATTTCTATCTCCTTCTGTTATTAATTTCTGTAGGGTATACATATTTCATGATGGTAAAATTTAAACCGGAAGCGGTAGCTCAGTGCATCAATTGATGTCATTGCAGCGCTTCTGTTTGAGTCCTGGCGGCGGCAGAATTTTCGACACTAGCTTTTCAGCTAAGTCGAATTCAGTCGCAGTCTGGAGGAGAATTCTAGCGGCCGGCTGCTCTGATCGCTAGTTTTCCGCGGTTTCTCCGATCAACACCAGGCGAATACCCGAGCAGAACCCTACCAAACGGGCCACGGACCGCGCGCGATCTGTTCTTCCTCTTCCTTGTCCTATCCTCTCCCCTTGCACACACACACTTACGCTAACATGCACTACACTACCACATATTCCGGGAGACCGGTCGGGAGCTTAGAGCTTGACCCGGCTGGGGCGTGCCTCGCTGGTGGTGCCTCGCTGGTCCTGGTTAGGGGGAAACCCCACTAGCTGACGGTAGGTCGGCGCCGGATCTCGCGATCCAGCGGGGGAAGATCACCGCCATCTCCCGAGAAAAATCTGCACTACACTAACGGGACTAATGACCAAAGCAGTTGACGCACCCGCAAACACGAAAAAATCAACCAACCAATGGTAACATTTAAATCAGCCTTCGATATCAACATTTAAATCAGGTAGCATCAAGAAATACAATATATTAACTCATTTAGAAAATGGATACAACCACTGTTTTACATCAAAGCAGAATCAGATGAACTGCCGTGAAGACGACGGAGTTTACGTAATGGCAGGGTACGAGTCTGTTTGTACTTTACAGAAGAGTTAAAAATATTACTCAACTCTTAGTATTAATATGAATTTTTGTTGAAGATGTTCAAGATATTCTGCCAAAAGAAAAGCCAAACTATTAATGAAGGTGTACTGTCACAACTACGCTTATGTACTAGGAAGTGATGAGTCTCTCCTTTTAAACTCTCGTAAGAGGACAGATATTAACGGACAAAAGCAGGTCTGGAAGCCTTTCTGAGGGAGTGAAGTGAATTGAAATAACTTTACTTTAAGTGGCGTGTTTTACACTCATTGGTCCTGAGTGGCTATTTCTGAGCCTCCGCATCTACTTAATTGGAAAATTGCCGGCCATGGAAAGGGCCCTTGAATTGAGACGGTAATATTCGTGTAGAATTCTTTCTCTTCATTACTGCTGCATATATGACAGGAAATATATGACCAATCGTCAGAGACATCTGGTATTGGCTGTAATGAAACATGTTAGGTTCGAGACAATTACGAATTTTAATGATGTGGATGATGTGTGGAATACAAAATCATGTCCTGTTGCCTTCCACCTCAAAACACGGCAATCATCTTTAAGCTGCTTTTTTTTAAGACGCAGACGCTCTTGATTCATTAACTACAACTGTATTTGCTAGTTGAGCCCACCAGAAATATGTATCATGAAACATTTTTACCTTCTTTCAAGTATTTAAATTACGATAAATGTTGCCTCTGGTACCCAAACTCTTCTTTAACTTCAAAATAAACTAATAACTATTGAAAATCGGAAACATCGATTATTTGAAAAGGTTGTCAACAACGCTCGTTGCTTTCAGTTAAACAGAATTCATCTGATCTGATCTGATGCAGGCCAAATGTATGGCCGAAACTTCGGCAATGTAAAGTGTATGTTATCTTTCTTGTGACCCAAACACAAGAACCATTAGACATAGAATTCATCGAATGTTAGTAAAGGCGTGGAGGTAAATATTCTGTGGCTCAAGCAAACGTGTGTGTGTATAGAATCCCTGCCACACTGTCGCAGCACAAGTTTACCACCGATCGTGAAGAGAACGCGAGTAATTTGCACACGCTTCTCACAGAACACGCCCCCCAATTAGGTTTGGCATCCCCGAGTGTCAACGTAATTGGTAACTGGATCGCGTATTAGATAAGGTTGGACGAGGGGCTTCCTGTTCCTCTGGAGAGCGAGTGAAGATGTCCCATTGAGACGCGAAGACGACCGTTGTCCCGGCGGGCGAGAGAGGGAGGGAGGGGCGGTGGTAACGGGCGGCGTCGCCCCGGGCGACAGCGCGAGTGGGCGACGCGACGGCGCAGGTGCGCGCCAGCTTCCCTTGGCTCTTCCGCCTTCTCCGCCCCCTGCGCGTCAACTGCCCACTCCAGTTCCTAGGCCCCCTCCGCCCCTCCCACTCTCCTCATCGGCCCTCTTGTCATCCTCCCCCCTTCCCCCCAGCCCTCCCCCTCCGGCCCTTCCCCGGGGGTAGCTCAGTGCATCAACTGATGTCACTGCAGCTCCTCTGACCGGGAGGTCCTAGGTTCGAGTCCTCACGGCGCGCCGCGCAGAAGTTGGATTGATTGATTGTTGGTGATTCCGGGTGCGTCAATTACCAAGGTCATTAGTTCTATAAGTGTAGTGCGTGATTCATCGGGAGGTGGCGGTGATCTTCCTCCACTGGATGGCGAGATCCTACCGTCGGCTAGTGGGGTTTCCCCCTAACCAGGACTCTCCCACCCGGGGAGCATTGCCCCAGCCGGGACAACCTCTAAGCTCCCGACCGGTCTCCCGGCATGCGCGTTAGTGTAGTGCATGTAAGTGTGTGTGTGTGTGTAAGAGGTGAGGATAGGGAAGGAATAGGAAGGAAAGAACGCGCGCGGTCCGTGGCCCGTTTGGTAGGGTACTAATCCGGCATTCGCCTGGTGTTGATCGGAGAAACCACGGAAAACTACCGGCCGCTAGAATTCTCCTCCAGACAGCGACTGAATTCGACCTAGCTGAAAAGCTAGTGTTGAAAATCCTGCCGCCGTGGGGAGTAGGAACCTAGGACCTCCCGGTCAGAGGAGCTGAAGTGGCATCAGTTGATGCACTGAGCTACCGCTATAAAATTCGTCCTACTCCCGCACTTGCACCCCGTGGCGCCTCATCTCTGCGTGCCGAACACCGATTTGACACTTTCCTCCCCGTCCCTATCCGACCTTGTCCGACGTTGTGCCGCGGCGCTCCGATCCTCCACTCTCTACCCTTTTGCCCATTCTCCTTCGAGCCGTTGCTCATCAACCCGCCTCGATCCTCCTTCTCCGTTCCGGTCCGCCATCTCCATCCTATCCTTCCTTGTCCTCCTTGCCCCGTCCCTTTTTTTCTCCTCACCACTCACCCTTTCTTATCCTATCCAACCCAAGCCCCCCCCCTTCCATCTCCCTCATCACATTTACCCGTAGCCCCGCTCCCTCCACATTTCTCGTACCACCTCATTCCCCTTCATCCGCCCTTCCCAACCACTCTTCCATCCCCCCACCACCACCCCACCATCCCCCTCCCTCCCCCCCACCCATCCCGTCTCATCCCATCCCTCCCCCCCAGCTCATCCCATCCTTCCCACCCCAACTTATCCCATACCACCCCATGTCACTCCACTCTCTCCCATCCCATCACATCACATCCAACCGCAGCCCACTCCACCTTATACCACCCATCCATTCTCCTCCACCCACCTGATCGCAATCCATTCATCCCACCCATCCCATATCATCACATCCAACCGCAGCCCACTCCACCCTACCTTATTACATACCACCCGTCCATTCTCCTTCGCCCACCTCATCGCAATCCATTCACCTCCCCCCAACCCAACCCATCGCATCCCTATCTCTCATCCCATTTCCCCCTTCCTTCGCCCCTGCGCCTGCCCGCCCCGCCCCCTTGCCCCGGGCTGAGCCTTTCTGTTCTCTGGCTGCGCTGCGGAAGCGTCCAGCCGCTCGCGCGTTGTGCGCTGCGGAGCTCCCGGGCGGCAACGCAGCTGCACGGGGCACCGGCGCCGAGACGGTAACGGTCCACTTCGCAAGCGATGAGCAATTCCGCCCGTTCTTGCTGCTAGGGTATCGGTTCAGACACTGCATTCCTCAGAAGAGAACGCAACGTAATGGCTGTAGCGGCAGCCGCCAACTGCATTGTCTACGAGTTCGAATCCCTCGTTGGGCATGGGTGTTTGCTTTAATGTTCTGGGATGGAAGGGGCTCTTCCAAGCACCTCGTAATCCCCGCATTAAACTATTCCTTCCCGGAGCATGAAACGTTTTGAGTAGGAAGAGAAACTGCCTAGGGAATGAAGCTCCGTAAAGGACCTATGATTGATTAGCGATTCCAGGCAGTCAACTGCTAAGGATGTCCCGTAAATGTAGTGTATGTATTATATCCCTTAAGAGATCTTCCGCCGCTGGGCGGCGAGATCCAGCACCAACCTTCTACGTCGGCTTGCGTGGATCTTCTGTTATCTTCTCTTATTGCTTCTCTTATCAGGTATCTTCTCTTATCGTGGCACCACCCCTGGCGGAATAAGTTCCCGAATGTGTGATAGTGTACTGCATGATTGTGTAAGTGCGAGTAAGAGCTGAGGAAGTGACAAGGAAGGAAAGATCGCGCGCGGCCCACGGCCCGTTTGTTAGGGTACTGCTCCGGCCTATTGCTGATCGGAGAAACTACGAAAAACCGTCAATCATAGCACCCGACCGTTAGAATTTTCCTCCAGACGGCGGGTAAATTCAACCTAGCGAACTAGCGGAACTAGCGAACTAGATGAAAATTCTCCCACTGTCGCGTGGGGATTCCTAGGTCAGAGGCATTGCAGTGACAACAGGTGCCCTGAGCGACTTAAGCCGGTAAAATTCGGCCTATAACTCGATACGTGAGCGCCACCTCGCTACCTCCAAACCAACCTAACAATTAACCAGCAAAACTTACTTAAATACCCAGCCTATGTTGAAAATCCGTTCGCACCTCACCAACCGCTTACGTGTGCTCGCTACAATAATCTTTTAGAGAATGAATCCATGCGTTCTTTCTAAAGATCACCACCATCCAACGCCCTCTTCACACCTTGTGCAAATAATGTGTTCGGGGCCGTGCCTATTTGCACAATGTTATGACACCAATCATGGAATATTAAACCTTTGATTTTGATTCAGTGGTGAGTTGTAGTTGACATTTACATAATTGAAATGATTGAAGGCGTTGTCATTGTCAACAATAGTATTTATTTCACAAATAGCAGCTTTCGATAGCTTAGCCATCATCATCAGTTTTCTGCTGTCTGGGAGCCACAAAAACGACTACCACTGAAAACGACAACGCCTACACCACTAAAAATGACAATGCCTTCAATCATTTCAATATTAAACCTTGTTGATCCGTTGCCCTAACAACGCGTATTCTTTGACTTCCATCTAAAAACAATGCCGTATTCCAACGCTGGACGCTGACTTTATCATTAAAACCTAATCCCAGGGTTCTTGGCTTATCACAGCAAAAGAGACCGCCCTGCTTGTCACCGTGTCCAGCGCTGGTGGCGTCTGCGGAGTCGCTGCGGGGGGCTGAAGGCCCCGAGTAGCGTTCTCGGGCGGCGGCCGGGGGCGCCGGCGGGACCACCCACCGCGAGGGGCGGGAGGGGGGGGGAGGCGCCGGCGGCCCAGCCGTTTTTTGCGCGCCGGGCGCCGGGATTAGGCGCTGCGTAATGAGAATAACTTGATGGTTACGGGGCAACCCGCGCGGTAGGCGTCACTCCGCTCCAGCCTCCAACTCTCGGCCAGGGATTCAAATCCAGGCCCGTCGACGAGGAATGCGGGAGGACAATATTTTCTAGGGGTCATCTCCCGAGGGCTGCCACTGAGGAGTATCAGCCGGTAAATAAGGGATAGAATCTTGTGTCATATAAATATAGACGATAGTTGCAACGGCACCCATGGGGAAGCGGTAATATATTTCACCTCTTAGAACCGGGGCTCAAATTCTCTTATATTCATGTGGAATGTGTGGTGAAAAAAACAACAACAACAGATTCATGGCGTAGCATTCGGGATTCTCCCGTTTCACCTACTCATTCCACTATCTCTTCATCGTCATTTAAAACATAATATCACTTTTTAGCCATCCATTAGAACCCTACATCCCAGGTAAGGCATACTGGATGTAATGGTGTTTGTATTATGTTATGTAAGAATGTAAAAATAAATTATAGTGTTAGTTAATGCCTTATTTTACGTGGCGAGACTCGGGCCATCAGACCCGCTCTTATGTCTAACCACGCAAATTTCGCTACGCTCCTTTCACCACCTAGCCGAGAAAGGAGGTATTATCTTGGCCGATGAAACAGGCGGATCTCAATTTTCCTCAGAGGCTTCATTTACACTTGAGGATCGTTTACATGCAGCAAATCTACTACATGGGACAGCCGGCTTTACTTCCCATCCGAAGGAAGGCGTACGAAGGATTTTTTCGCCCTTAACAATCCACGGCTTCGATCGAATTTGATCCCGCAAACTCGGGCACAACAGTCCAGTATGCTGACTGTTATACCACCGAATCCGTTTTCACTTCACATAATGCTCCTGACACAACGTAAATAAGAATTTTGTGCACCATATTTTACACAAAAATTATCACGAAAAATGACTCTTTCAATAGTCAGGTCTTTGAGTTCCGATAGCCGTAAGTTAACCAAATGAGAAATGGAATAACCTTAAAACGATTAGGTTTGAATTAACCGCCATCTGTAAAAGAGAGGTGGCTGGTGCCAGTGGCACTGACACTTGACCAGCATCAAAGAATGAGGCTCTGAAGGTTGCGGATTCGGATGGAGCATATGCGCATGGGCATTTTCTTCCCACGTGCCTTTGGTCGATTGGCTTTTCTTGCCACCACGAATCCCAAGTGGACATCCCATTCATCATCACATCACGTGATCGCATGACTGCTTGCTGTATGTTGGAAAGCTTCGTAATGCAATGGAGACGGGCCTCGAGTGACAGGGTCCGTACGTTTGAATCCAGTCCTGGGCAAAATGACTGTGCCTGCGCGGGACCAGATGTCTCAGAGCGTCGACACCCGGGGCGGAGAAGGTGGGGAAAGGGATGTGGAGACGGCGGAGAAAGGATAAGAGGCGGCGGAGGCGAAGGTGATGGAGAGGGCTGTGGTGGACGAAATGATGATGGAAAAGGAGACGCAGAAAGCAAGGATGATGGACGAGGCGAAAATGACGGAGAAAAGGACGGAGAAAAGGACGGAGAAAAGGACGGAGAAATGGACGGAGAAGTCAAGAGCCTGCGGGTTAAGATGATGGAAAAGCAATGGCAGCGAGGAAGGTGAAACAAGAGGCGGCAACGGCAAAGATGGTGGCTTTATTAAAAAAAAAAAAGTTATAAATTGTAGTCAATTGTTAAGTATAAGTAGATAAATAAGTCAATAAAAAAAATATATATATATATATATTAACTTAAAATAATTAAAATAAGTTAAATAAATTAAAATTAAATTAATTTAAAACAAGTTAAATAAATTAAAATAAGTTATATCAATTAAAATTAAATTAATTAAAATAAGTTAAATAAATTAAAAATAAATTAAATTAAAATAAAATAAAAGGAAACGGCTAAAATAAAGCACATTAGGGGGCGAAGGGAAGTGGGAATCGGAAATGTTAGGGCAGAGGCGTTGGTGCGGACGATTTTCTGTGGTGCTGTTTGTTTTCAGGTGCGGTGGAGGCCAAACACTGGAAGGAGAATGCCTGACGCCCGCGCCAAATAAATAAATAGTCTAAAAACCGGATAGAGTAGCATGTACTCGGCTTCTGACGGCAGGTTTTTCCCCCTTCAGGGTTTTTCCCTCAGCCGTACCTTATGGTCTCGTTTCCGCGGCTTTGAGGCGATGGAGAGACCATTTGGGGTGAATACCAGAAGGCGAAAGGTTAGAACTCGGTAGAATGTAGGTATTGTAATGGCTTAAAGGCCTTCGACCTAGCCACATTGGATCAAGTTTCTAATTTGGCTGTAATAATTACCTATTAAATAAAAAAAAAAATATTAAGGGAGAAGTCGGAGGACAAGGGGATGGCGGAGAAGACCATGGCCGTAAACGTGATGAAGACGTGGGCAACGAAGATGGAGGCTGTGATCACGGATTGATTGATTGTTAGTGATTCTGAGCGCGTCAACTACTGAGGTCATTAGTCCCGTAAGTGTAGCGTATGTTTCTTCATCAGGAGGTGGCGGTGATTTTCCCCCATTGGATGGTGAGATCTGGCGCCGACTACCGTTGACTAACGGGATTATCCCCAAACCAGGTATCTTCCACCACCGGGGCACCGCCACAGCCGGGACAAGGTCGAAGCTCCCGATCGGTCTCCCGGAATATGTGGTAGTGTAGTGCATGTTAGTATAAGTGTGTGTGTAAGGGGAGAGGATAGGACAAGGAAGGGGAAGGAAAATTCGCTCGCGATCCGTGGCGCGTTTGTTAGGATTCTGCTCCGGCATTCGCCTGGTGGTGATCGGAGTAACCACGGAAAAATACCGATCAGAGCTGCCGGCCGCTAGAATTCTCCTCCAGACAGCGACTGAACTCGACCAAGCTGACGAGGTCGTGTCGAAAATCCCGCTACCTTTGGTCCTCCCGGTCAGAGGCACTGCAGTGACATCCGTGGATGTTCTGACCCACCGCTCCCTGTGTGATGGCGGAGACGTTGCGCGAGATGTCAGCTGAGAAGACGGAGGCCGCAGAAGGCGATGGAAGCGGCGCGCGTGGCAATGGAGATGGCGGGCGGCGCGGCGGGGCGGGGCGCTGGGAAAGTGGATTGGCGTCGGTGCTGCGCCGCGCGGCCGCCGTGGGAACTGCGCTCACTTCCGCACAGATGGGTGCCTCGCTCGCCACGCCCCATCTTTTCCTCGGCGGCGGCGTTGCCACCTCAATTTGCGAAGGGTGGGAGGGCGCGTCCAGTTCAAAATGACGGAAGTGAACGACCCTAAACGGTCACTAGGTTTTATCTTCCACCTGGACGATTTATGTGAAAAACGACGGAAAGTTTTCGCTGGTCTCATATCATATTTGTTGAAAACGGATGTTTTGTCAACAGCAGTCTTAAATAAATTGTGCTTAATAGTAATAATACTATCATATTATATTATTGGTAACTTGGTGGCACCGTCTCTGGTTTATGCAATTTGGGTTATTGTTTCGGATCAGTGTTTTGCGGATCAGTGTTTCCTGGATCAGTGTTTTGAAAATGTATTCTTCAACGTATCGTGTAATGGCATGGGAAGATACGATGAGATAAACGTTTCATCAATATTGTTGTTTCAATTCCTTATCAAATGTTTTTCTTTCAAGTTATAAGCGTTCTACAAATGGCTAAATAATTAAAATCTTCAAAATCATGACTCCATGACACATACGAATATTTTCTTGAATGTTTTCATTATTCACATGCCTGATTGAGTTCCAAAGTATATTGTCATTTTTCATTGTTCGATATTGTCTGAATTCTGTTTTGTGAGTTTGTATACAATCTTCACTCACAAAACCAAACTAATGTTTTCTATTTCCATAGTATAATTTTGTTTATAGAAAAATTAGTGTGTGTTGAACTTTGGTTAAATTAAGCAAACACTAATTTTTGCTCTATGATATTTTTTCAGGGTATTTTAAAAGGTACGAACCTCATAATGTGTTTAACTTCAATGATAGTATTCAGGGAAATAAATAAAAATTGCCTAAATGTACTGGATTTCAATCGCTGAGTCTTCTAAAAGGTTTTATAAAATATTTTTAGACGCAAACTGTACAGTTGTCATTTTTATAGAAATATTTAGTAAAAGGAATGATCAAATAATCGTTTCCTTTACAATTACTTGAAATCGAATCAATTTATGGAATATCAGCCGTGAGATAGTCCAACATTTTGTAAATTTCATTAAGAAAGAAACCCTAATATATTCTATGTTCTTCCCCATTATTACGCATTTAATCACAGACGTTTATTTCTTCACATCACAGAATACACTTGTAAGTTATCCGGTTTACCGAGTATCCATAAGCAAATATTACAAAAAACCAATCGTTCTCAGAGGCATCAAAACACAGAATCAACAGCTCAACTCATAAAAGAGTTCTTGATGGTGCGAAAAGATGCGCGAAGGCACTTGTGTTTCATTAGCGACTCTCTAAACCTCTTCACAGCTCCGCCCAGCGCTCTCAGATGTCCAAGTTTCAGCTGACTCTCGTTTCCGGGGTTCTCCGTCTAGTGTCATATCCACGGCGCAGTAATGGCGACCAAGTCCAGCAGGTGGAGCACGAGTACTAGCCGGAAAGAAAAAATAAAGAAGAAAAAAAAGAAAAAAAAGGGGAAAAAATGGAAAAAGGGAAAAAAAAACTTGCAGAAAGGCGGCCGGCAATGAAAGAACGGAAGGGTGACAGTTTGCACCTCTGGATAGTTTCTTTGCAGTTATGGTGCGGGTCGGTTATCTAAGGAAGATGGCGTTATGTGGGAATGAGAAGCTTGAGTTGACTTGTTTACACGTAGTAAGTCCTGAGACACAAAGACATACCCGCAACTTTCCGCTAATTGAGTATTCATTTAACCCACCCAATCTTCTGTCAGAACTTCAAGTCAATGTTTTGGGAACTGTACTAAGGAACAAAATGTCCCACCCATATCCCTTGTAACGTTTTAATGCCAAAAGTTGCCTCTAGAATCGAATTAACTCTTAAGGTGCCTTTTGAATGACCAAACAATGGCCTCCTGTAATATCTATAGTAAGTTCAAAATTTAGCAATGAATGTGAATTGAATTCAATTTAAATATTGAATTTTGAACATTTTAAATCAATTCGAATGTAAATAGCACCCTCAACAATTTTAAAACTTAATATTAAGATAGTAAGTATTTCATGAAAAAATAACTTTTCAAAATAACTTATTGCGTGACTTATCCAGCTAGTCTAGGATGGTTCATGGGCAGCTTATTAGCTTTCCGTGGTGTGATATCGGCTTCGCTCCCGGTCGAAGCAAAATCGAGTTGTAGCTTTCTTTTAAAATCGTCCCAGTTTCTACAGCTGTGTGACGAAGGAAAGCTGAGGCAGACGGAGTTTGCTAACTACGGTAAAGGTAATATGTCATGTTCGCCACATGTCTCTCGTATCCCAAAGAATGGGAATTTAACATGGGGGACACCGGTATCTCGCCGGCAAAGTCGACTATCGACCCAAAATGCCAAATACAAACATTAAGTATTTATTTGTATTTTTGTGGTTATAGGGCAAAGTTAACTTGAAAAAGCAGTAGCATAAATATTTATTTCAAAGTCGAGGTCGTATTTCTTGCAACATACAAGAAACGTATTTCTTTTTAAATGTAACTTATTTCGTAACATAAACGTTAATCTTTTTACTTTTCTAAAAGTTCATGATCGTCCGAATCTCGTCAAATATTTCTTCTAAGATGTGAAACACCTTGTTCTACTTCTCATTTTCAAAGTGCCACACTTACAGCGCTCCTAAGTGAAACCTAGATAAAGGTGAGAATTCTGTGTTGTTTTTGTCAGTGATTCCTAGGAACACCACAGACAGGTCACGGATGATCTGTGGACGAGTGGCCACGGACTATCGACCCAAAATGCCTTATACACAGGGCTTGATTTCTGGCGGACACACGGAACGGCGCACCGGTACCTCGGGAATAATGACTAAATTATATTGTAAATATGTAACTATTTCTATTAGATTAATAATTAAATTCGGGGCGCGTCCGGACCTAAAATTTTAAAATCAAGCACTCTGATACATACATACTTATCCAGCGGACATCCTAAGCACATGCTTGTCTACGAATCGTTCCCTGGTCGCCTTTGATTGATTTTTTTCGTGTTTCCGGGCGCGTCAACTGCTTTGGTCATTGGTCCCGTTAGTGTAGTGCATGTTTTTCTCAGTAGATGATCTTCCGCCGCTGGATGGCGAGATCCGGCGCCGACCTACCGTCGGTTAGTGGGGTTTTCCAATAACCAGGACTCTCCCACCGGCGGGGCACCGCCCCAGCCGGTACAAGCTCTAAGCTCCCGACCGGTCTCCTGGAATATGTGGTTGTGTTATGCATGTTAGTGTATGTGTGAGTGTGTAAGGGGAGAGGATAGGACAAGGAAGAGGAAGAGAAGATCGCGCGCGGTCCGTGGCCCGTTTGTTAGGGTACTGCTCCGGTATTCGCCTGGTGTTGATGGGAAAAAACACGGAAAACTACCGATCAGAGCCGCCGAGCGCTAGAATTCTCCTCCAGACAGCGACTGAATTCGACCTAGCTGAAAAGCGTGTCGAAAATCGTGCCGCCGTGAGGACTCGAACCAAGGACCTTCCGGTTAGAGGCGCTGCAGTGACATCAGTTGATGCCCTGAGCTACCGCTCCCGGTTGGTCGCCTTTGCATCGGGTGCACAGTAAAAGTGGGCGTGCCGCAGGGCTCCGTTCCGGGGCGGGGGCCGGGGATCGCGGAATGCAGAGCGGGTGACGGCTGACCGGCCTGTTGGCGGCGTAACGGGCCGGCATCCCAGGCGCGCGCCGCGGCCGCTGACACGCACGCACGCACGCACAGGCACGCGCACGCACCGCTCGCTCCACGCGGGAGCGGATGCTGACCGCTCGCTCCAAGCCACGCGTGCACGCGGCGGATGCAGCAGCTTTGAGAAACACATATGTGTGCGGATTCGAAAGGTAAAAGTAACAATAGTCCCTTTGTATGTTCGCATCAACATCTAGGTCCTTAGCGACCACTCTTGGAGTTAACGTTATGGTAACTATGGAGATGAAACGAAATGGTGACGATAAGGACTGAAAGGACGAACACAAATACAACCAGGTCTGAGGCGGGACTCGAACCCGCGATCCTTCGGTCCAAGATCACTACGACACTCTGCCTCTGTCTATTGTAGACTGTCAATTCAAAATAATAATTTTATATTAAATGGCAACAGTAAAATCCAAGTAGCTGAAAGAGATTCCTCAGGAGAGTTAAAGTCTGACCAAATATGATCTCATAAGTGGAGATATCCGAAAAGATCTGGACATTTATAACATTAATGAAGAGCGGGAAAATTTTAAAGATTCTTGGAAACAACACATACGAACAAGGACGGCAGTAGAATCCCCCATCTGGCAATGCTCTATCGATCCACTGGTAAAAGACATGTTGGAAGACCTAAGAACAGGTGTATTAATCCGATTTCAATAATAATAATAATAATAATAATAATAATAATAATAATAATAATAATAATAATAATGGTGAAAAGGAAGAATATTGCGAAAACGTATCAGGCACATGTGTCTACTCCTTGAAGTGAAGAAGAGATGTTAAGTGGCACAACGTTTGTCCGACGGATTGTCTGCTTCATCAGGTGCAACACTAAATAATAACAATAATAAAACAAAAATTATATACATTTTGTATAAGTGTGTTTTTGTTATGGGCCGTCCATACATTTCGTAACGCAAATTTGGAGTATTTTCGATCCCCCCACTCCCCCCTGAAATGCACCCATAACGCGCACTTGAACCCCTCTCAAGTAATTACGTAACACTTGCGACAACCCCCCCCTTGTAAATTGTAGGAGTGGAAATAAATTGTCGAACAGTAAAAAATTGTATTAATTTTATTTGTGTAAAACATTAAAATTTATGATAATTAAAATCGGAATTATTTGGCAATGCTGAGTGCACCTAACAATATGATTAAAATAATTTCCTCCTGTTTGATGAACTATGAAATAGGTACTAATGACCTAAGTGGTTAACGCCCATAGAATCAAATTCACTCTTAATTGCTACTGATAGTGGATTCTGTGACGCCGAACCTGAACTCCTTGGCTGTGCGGTCGACCAAACATGATGTTTATTGCCCATTCGATCACCATTCCAACGCTTCTACTCTAGCCTATTCATACGTCACATGATTGTTTCTGTTTCACTTTTCACACTCTCTCTTCTCTCACACCTCTTTTTCTCTTATTACTTTTACCTCATTCGTTTTCACTCTTGCGTATCTCTGTTTTCTGCTGTTCCTTTCCTATTCATTCTATTTTATCATCCCTTCTTCTCAAGTTTACTTTTCTTTTTATTCTTTTTTTTAAGTTTACTCTTTCATTTTATTATTTTTCTCACTGTATTATTCTCTTATACTTAAATTTACACGTCTACTAACACAAACTGCATATCTTTTGTCTGTTATGCTCTTTTGTTCTTCTTCTGCCCTTTGTGTAATCTTTCAGTATCAGCTTCTTTCGTCTGCAGCTCCGTCGTCGTCTGTGCTTTCAAAACCCAACCTGGCAATTCTCCCTTTCTCCTTCTCACAGGGTGTAAAGTATCACTATCAGATGTCGCCCTCTTGACTTATGCCCTCCGAAAACTTTAAATAGAGACTTCTGTGTGCTTGTATCGAGCGTCTGATAACGTTGTCTTGTTCGCAATAGTAAATCACCGAACTTTTTGCTACTCTGAATGCTGAAGGGGAAAAGAATAAAAGAGGCTAACATCCTCCTTACATCTCTACATCATGGGTCGTTTTACAATCACCACACATCTCTTGAAATTCTATGCAACTTGAGCTGATAATGAAATTAAAGCCGTACTTTTTAGTTATGTGGGTCTTATTTGTTGTATTACTGCAATATTTTAATACAACCAAAGGGTAATTGAAATCAAAAACCGTGGGAACATTTTTTTAAAATTTAATTTTTTGCTGATTGCCGCATTGTAACCCGATGATAATCTATGGTTGCACTATTTTGTCAGGTTTTCAGAATTGTTTCCATGTTGATAGAAACATAGAAATAGTACATTATGAAACGATGATGTAATGACGGGTATTAATTCACGGGTGTGATATTACGATACAATCGAGAAACGAGCGAGTGTACTAATTCTTCTACGAATGCGAACGATTGATTGATTGATTTTTTCGTGTTTCCGGGCGCGTCAACTGCTTCGGTCATTAGTCCCGTTGGTGTAGTGTATGTTTTTCTCTCGGGAGATGGCAATGATCTTCCCCCGCTGGATAGCGAGATCCGGCGCCGACGTACCGTCGGTTAGTGGGGTTTCTCCCTAACCAGGACTCTCCCACCAGCGGGGCACCGCCTCTACCGGGACAAGCTCTAAGCTCCCGACCGGTCTCCCGGAATATGTGGTAGTGTAGTGCATGTTAGTGTGTGTGTGTAAAGGGAGAGGATAGGACAAGGAAGAGGAAGGACAGATCGCGCGCGGTCCGTGGCCCGTTTGGTAGGGTACTGCTCCGGCATTCGCCTGGTGTTGATCGGAAAAACCAGGGAAAACTACCGATCAGAGCAGCCGGCCGATAGAATTCTCCTCCAGACAGCGATTGAATTCGACATAGCTGAAAAGCTAGTGTCGAAAATCCCTCCGCCGTCAGGACTCGAACCTAGGACTTTCCGGTCAGAGGCGCTGCAGGAATGCGAACGAACTGCGAACTTTTTCACACGAGTATATTAATACCCATTACATCGAGTTTCATATGGTACTTTTTCTATGACTTATGGTAACTTTTATAAAATAAACTTTTACGTTGAATCCTAAACGTTTTTGTCGTCACTGTTTCGTGTCAGTTAACATGCAGAATTCAGCCCAGGTCACTTAGCGGACAGCTACCCTACCCTGCTCCAGGTGGCTTTGGTTTCCAAGTCGGCCTGCGAGAGAGTATAAAAGTTGTGGTAATAATTCCAGGGTCACCATTTTCGTTTTTCTCTCACTTCCGGAGGTGCCCACTTAACCTCTGATTCACTAGACATTTTAAACTAAAGAATTGACCGGTTTTAAGGGCAATCACACGGCAGCAACCTATAACTCAAAATGACGAGCGTTCTGATCTTAACGTCATTCCAATGTTCTATCTACCACTACCACCGCGCTAGTCAAATAGGAGAAATTAGCTCAAATTTACTTTAATAATATTCCACGTAAAACGACTAATAATAAAAGAAATTAAAGGTGACAAGCATTATATAATATTAAATACAATTGTAATGTACACAATCGAACGGAACATTTATTAGAACGGTTTTCAATGATTAATTAAGTGGCCGTTCTTGGTTTGTAAACTTCTTTGTGATTGGTCAAGAACCTATATCATAATGGAATCTGTATCGTAATGAGTATAATCATGCAACGGGTTGCAGCCATCAAATGACAGAATTAAATAATGGGAGTAGAAAAACGAATTTTCAGAGGTACGAGAAAGTCTTGAGTAGCAGCAGATTTAAGTGACCGATTTCTCAATAACTGCTTTAAATCTGGTTCTGCACGAGCCAGTACAAAAAAATAATCGGATGGGAAGTTGCCAATCACGTTTTGCACTGTGATTTAACAATGTCTTTTCCATTGAAAACGAACGTACCAACCTTGAAGAAAAGGAATGTCATTGACCGACAATGAACCGTTCTTCTACGAGTAAGGTACCGCTCGTTTAGTATTGATCCACCCAAACTCCTCTGGCATCAAACGACTGTGGAGAATCCGGCCCCGCCTCTCGTGGAAGATTCGTTCTCTCGCCGGAGATACCGGTTTAGCATCTCACTCCTCGAACTTTCTTACGGCACAGGATTTCTTCTCTCTTACAACCGAAACTAAAAAGATCTACCCCCCTTTACATTTCGTTTATCATATCTTCGCCCTTTGCGATGAGGGGGGAGGTATGACTTTTGTCATCTTTGGGGTTGCTGAAGTGGTAAACCCGTACCCTTGTACAGGTACTATTGTTGAAGGGGTGAATATCACAAACCGGGACATTTTATTGAATAGACACTCGAAACTTTACTTGCTGGATGAAGCGAAAGTTAATAATATCGTAGATTTTTATCAATTTAATTCAAATGATAGTAGTTTTGGTGTTTTTGTAGCAAGCTCTTATTCTTAAAAACAAAAAACAAATTAAGTGCTTTCTTAACAGTTGATGTAAGATGAAATTGCATACTTATCGAAATGTAAGGTGCGTATTCATAATGGTAGTCGAAGTGTTAATGAAAATTTTGCTCTATATGTACCATCTGTGCAATTTTAGGTGACATCTAAGACAGTTTCACATTTAATTAATAAATTGCAAATAATATTATCAAAGGAAAGAAAAAATCAGTTCCCACTTGCAGATGACTCGTTTTAAAGGACAATTCGCTTTCCCCCAATCGGTGGATGGTGAGGGGTCTAACGGATGGTAGGACACAAAGAATGCGACATTTATTACCATATTTTGAACACCGATGTTTTAGCATCGATTGATTCAATCAGATGGTTTTCATCATCGATGCTTTGTGATCTTTTACGTTGACGATGTTTTATTATTGAATGAGAAAAGAATCATAATGAAAAACTAATAATGTTCAATTATCAGTAACTTGGACCTTCTCTCAGTCCAAAATGGCGCCAATGAAAAATAAGTTAGTCGTGTTTTTGTCGATAAATGTGGTCGACTATATTTCAGTATACAATGTGGTAATAAACGTTTTGTTAATTATATATATTATTGTTTTACGTTTATCAATTAATACTTCTTTATAAATTACAAGTAACAAACAGGGCCACAATCAAGCTATCCACCCCCCTTCCATCGCGAAAAACGATGTTAATGATTCTCAAATCCTTTTGAAAACATTGATTATTAAAATCATCGTTGATTTGGTGGCGATGTCTTATTAACATCCATATTTTTATTTTGAACAACGATGCTCTATTTGCGAAACCCTAATACAATACATACAATTTTAATAATTTATTAAATACTTTGTAGTAATAGTGATAATGTTTTATTTACACTTGTATATTCTTCACGATCTTACCGGTTGAATTAGCATTTACATCAATTTTTTCTCGTTGTTTTCCTTCTGTAATTCTACAAAAAAACTCAACACACTTTCATTTCATGAAAACGCTTTTAATCTTATCTTGTAGTTCCCACTTCTATGATTTTCTCCTCCTTAGACCACACATCTCTGCAACACGACTTCCGAATTTTTTCCTTCAAGGCACACATTTTGTACAACCTTTTTTAACCAATATTTGTTATCTTTTAACTCATTCTCTACCCAGCACCTAGCTGTAGGCCTCTTTCTCGCATCACCTCCTTTGTTTCTAAAACACTCAAGTTGTAGAATCATTGTATATGCGGAATGTCTAGACTCATCCTATTCGTAACTACCTGCTCCTGAATATCCCTAATTCTTTGAGCTATAACAGTAAATAAGAAATAAGTTGTACCCTTAAGTAGTTTTCCTTGGTTTCTCCGATCGCCACTAGGCGAATGCAAGAGGAGTACACAAATGGGCCACGGTCCGCGTGCGATCTTTCCTTACTCACTCTTGTCCTATTCTCACACCTTACACACACACTTACACTAACATGCACTACACTACCACGTATCCCGGGGGACCGGCCGGGAGCTTAGAGCTTGTCCCGACTGGGGCGGTGCCCCGCTGGTGGGAGAGTCCTGATTAGGGGGAAACCCCACTAGCCGACGGTAGGTTGGCGCCGGATCTCGCCATCCAGCGGGGGAAGATCACCGCCATCTCCCGAGAAAAAAACATGCACTACACTAACGGGGCTAATGACCAGAGCTGTTGACGCGCCCGGAAACACGAAAAAATCAATCAATCAACCGAAAAACGATATATTCAATCAATCATCAAAAAAATTGTGAAATATTTTTCGTCTCTTCTTATTTTTAATATTGTAAATCGGGATACATTTACAACGAATATTAATACAATCTTCGAAGGGATTATTATCACTGCTATTAATATTGTTATTTCTACCGTTGCCCTGCTATTTTCATAAATTCTCTGAATGTTAACACTAATTTATTAATTTTACTTTCAATTTAATCATGGGTTTTGACGTACAACATTTTAAACCTTACCTGTTTCATGTGGACGTGTAATTCTACACAGAATCACGATTTCTGGAAGTTCTATTAATTAAAACCATTATTAGATTGGTGGAACTAATTCAATTATCCCTTTCTCAACAATAAAAATTTAGCAGTTATTGTTAGATATTTAGATTTCCTATTGACCTCATGAATAATTGCGTTTTGTATGTACAACATTAAAATACCGTACAGCTACGAATATAGTCCGTAAGATTATTCCAATGTCTTGTTAGATGAGATCTGGGTCAAATCAGCAGAATGTTATCCATGGAATGTCTTTGCATACAATACCATTATTACTATGATGTGTTTGACGTAAGATGTGACCCACAATACCAACCTCCCGTAAATCACCCGCTACACTTACATTGGTTTAGGGACTTTTAATTAGAATTTAAGTTGCAGGAGGTAAGGGCCAACCCGAACTTAAATCCCTTATGTAATGTAAGTATATCACGTGGGGACTTTTTTCGCTGGGATTGGCACGCATGCTGTCAAAACTAGTGTGTGCGTACTCCAGCCGTCGAAGCGGCAAAACGATGCATTGAGAGCTTTCGCGAGCAAGCTCCATTCCACATTTCTTATTAAAAACCCATTACATTGCGTTTCCAGTGCGTGATTTGTTTCCGAGGGGAAAATATATTGTATATTCTTTATATTGTATTTTGAAACTCCGCCATTTTGAATTTTTAGGGTCTTTTCTCACGTGGAAACGCCTATAACGTTGGATGCCGATTTTAGCATTGAAATCAAACCCGGAGTTCTTGGCTTATCAACCAGTAAGTACGATTTTCCTCCAAAGACCGCGCCCTCTGTGTTCCCCGGAGCATCGGCGGAGGAGGCGACGGCTGTAATGGCGGTGGCGGCGAGCCGGCTCCGTTAACGATGATCGCCCGATAGCGGAGCACTGACCGATTCTCCCCGCCCGATATCCCGCCAGGAAGCTCGCACAGCCGCTCACCGAGAGATAAACGGCGGGATCCGGGGCGGGGGTACCGTAACCAGTGAGCGGGACGTTTTCGGAAGGCCCTGGGTTCGACCTCCCCCGATTCTCCGCGCGTCGTTCACGGTGAAGAAGCTTACGGTGCCCACGCGTCGAGATGAATCTGAGATGGCGGCGAGAGGTACCGTAGAGAAGCGGTGGAGGCAGGTGCTCGGAGGAATGGTTACGCTTTGATTGGCCTGGCGATGTATCGGGCGTCTTGTTCCAACAATTAATGCACTTCGAGGTCACCTTCGGATTATGGACGTGGCATGTGTTCCTGGGCAGTGATTAATGATTGTATCGGAACTGTCGACTGTATTTGAGAGCTTTATCCTAGCAATTAGTGATGAAGGAGAAAGGCAAAGGACGTGTGGTGAGAATGCTTGAGCTATTTCTGAATATTTATCATTTTTAGAATTTCATCCCATTAATGAAGTCCAAAAGAAAGGAACTTTCAACGAGGGGTTATGATGAGCATGTGATTAGAAATGTACTCTGATTATGTTAAACTTTTAGATTTGAGAGCTTTATCCTAGCTTTTAGTTATTTCGGAAAATATGTATTCCAACAAAAATATGTTTTAATTGAAAAGCAATGAGTGTTTTCCTGTTTTAAAAAAATTGAAAATAATTTCATCTAAAGATTGTAACAGCCAAGTGCCTTCCAGGGGAAACAAAAAAACTCACCCATTCTTGAATTGCAATGCTATTACGAATTCAACAACGGGTTTATTTTTACTACTAAACAGGAAGAAAGAAGAACTTCTTAAGGAGATGTTCAATTGTTATGTAGTCACAGGGACGAAAATAACACGAAAAATGAAGGGGCGGATAAAGATTGAAAGAGAATACGAATATTGAAGAGGGAAGAATGAAGATCGAGAGAAAAAACTTTACGCACATTAACGAGAAATAGAGAGCAACAGGAGGAAAAAATGAGTATAGCGAGTCGTAGAATGGGACAGGAGAGGGCGGAAAGAAGAGAAAGGGAGAATGACCAATTGGGAGTAAACGAAAAAAAAGGAAAAAATTTTTTAGAGGAAGAGGCTGCGGAGAAAACGAGAGCAAAGAGAGAAAGGAAAACGAACTTCGACAGCAAAGCAACACCGACCGGTGAGACAACCTCAAGTGAGCACAGGGCGACGTGCGAAGGGCGGGTCGGTAAGGAAAGAGGAGAGGGGAGATGTAGGAGAGGAAATAGAGAAATGCTCATGAGAAAGGAGAGAGAGAGAGAGAGAGAGGGAAAAAGAGGAAAGAAGAAAGAAGAGGGAGGGACAATGTCTGGTTGAAAGTACGAGTACAGGAGGGAAGTAATACAGAAAGTTCAAGAGCAAGGAGGAGTAGAACCCAACAGAAACTGATGATCCGAGAGGGAGAGTGCGAACAAATCCAGACGAACTTGCCAGCCAAGCACGGCCGAGCGGAGCGACGACCTGAGGCGCGCACGGGGCGTGGGCGTGGGCGTGGGCGTCGGCGCCCGCGCTCACCGCCCATTAATTAGCTAACGGGACGCCCGCCGCTGACCACTCGGCGCCGCCGGCCGTTGCGCCTTGACGCTCCGCCGAGCGGAAGAAACTCGCGGCCAGCGGAATCGGGCGAGCTGCACGCGACGAGATAAGGCGCCGCTCCGGCCTGCAATGCAGGTCGAGGTCGTGGAGTGGATTCATGCATTAGTGATTGCGGACGCGTCAACTGCTAAGGTCATTAGTCCAGTAAGAATAGTGCATGCGTTTTCCCTGCGAGATGGCAGTGATCTTCCACGGCTGGATGGTGAGATCCGGTGACGACCTACTGATGGTTAACGGGGTTTCTCACAACGAGGTATCTCCCACTAGGGGGACCCTGCCCCTGGCGGAACAAGCTCTAAGCACCCGACCGGTCCCTCGGCATGTGTGGTAGTGTAGTTCATGTTAGTGTGTGTGTGTAAAGGGAGAGGATAGGACAAGGAAGAGGAAGGGCATATCGCACCGGGTCCGTGGCCCGTTTGGTAGGGTACTGCTCCGGCATTCGCCTGGTGTTAATCGGAGAAACCACGGAAAACTACCGATCAGGGCAGCCTGCCGCTAGAATTCGCCTCCAGAGAGCGACTGAATTCGACCTAGCTGAAAAGCTAGTGTCGAAAATCCTGCCGTCGTGGGGAGTGGGAACCTAGGACCTGCGGTCAGAGGCCCTGCAGTGACATCAGTTGATGCTTTCAGCCACCTTTGCCGGTCCTTGGATTGGAGTGACGCGGGGGCGGGGGGCGGAGTTCCTGTACTGTGATGCACGGAATTTCGAGATCGGTGTGGACTGAGAAAGATGATGTGATTTTGGACATCCGGAATTCCTCTGTGTAATGGAGGAAGCGGTGGTTTTTTAAACTTGTGGAGGTGATCAGACATTACGTTTCTTTAGTTGTCAGTTCGACTTATCACGAATTGCACGCGATGAAACAAGGTGGCTGATTATCACTGGTCTCGTCCAGAATGCAGTTCGAAATCTTGGATGAGAGATACGCTAGTAATTACCCTGGAATGTTCTGATGTGATGGTCGAGTTTCGAGATCAGTGTGGGTAGAGAAAGATAATGGGATGTTTCGGCTTCCTTTAAGATGTGGACCGGATGAATTTATCTACGTACTAGGAGAGGCTTACGTTTTTGAAATCTGTTGATATTGTGGAAATGATATTGTATTTGTAGATTTTTCTGGTGGTCAGTTGCAGTTGTCTCGAGGAGTGCCCGCGATTTGATAAGGAGGCACCCCAGCACTGCTCTGACCAAGAATACAATTCGAGATCTTGGATTGGACCTACGCTCGTAACTGCATTTAAAATTGTGTGTCCTCGAGTTGTGATGCGCGAATCCGAGATCGGTGAGGACTGAGAAAGATTATGCTATTTTTGGCTTCCTAACGTTGAATGGCTCCTCTGCTGAAAGACATTGAGAGACAAGGAAATTGTTAGACATTTGTTGGTTCATCTGATTGACAATTGTAAAAGAACATTAAGTAATTGCGCTCTATGTTGAGGAGATTGTTTTAAACAAATTGATTCAACATTTTTTTGTTACAAAATAACTGTCAAGTTGAAATTCTCGATTTTTCCATTTCATCTTTATTAATTATATTTTGATAATAATTATTATTAAGCTATATTGAGAAACTGCTTAAAATATCAAAAGAACTCGCAGTTTCTATAGGCCAAGAACAAAACAAAAATCTAGCATGGCCTCCGATTCACAGTTCTCGTAAAGAGAGTTTGGACGTCAGAAACCAACGTTTTCGGGTGGTTAACCATTATTCACATCAATGATTTCCGGAAAAACTAATAAACTACGTAGGAATCCCTATATTAAGATTTCGAATAAAATAATTTGCCAGTGAAATTAGTGAAAAAAATTGACTTTTTCTCTCACCCATATAAGGTAACAAAGAGTGAATTTTAAGAAAATTGATTTGTAAAATTATTTTTTCAGAATATTAGTCGCTGTATTCAGTGTCCGAAAGAACCACAGGTAGAATTTATACTCAACAAATTATACGTGAACACGTGAACATAACACGTGAACACGTGAACATAATATCGGATTTCAAATCATGTAGCTAGGCTAGAACCTCTCCTATAATTAATTTGTATGCATAGGATTCCTGTGTAAGCCCCACAAAGCGATAACGTCTTTGCATTCTCGTAAATGCGCAGTTATTACCATCCCCGCCCTGAGTGATGTACGCAGGTGTTCGCATTCTCAGCTCCGAGCTGCGCGGGCCTTGGCACGAAAGGTAGACCGAAGGGGCGTCTCGCAGTAGTGCCAACTATGCATGTTTACAAAAGTTTGTTCTGCGTCTGCGGCCATCCAGATGCTGAGCCTACGTGCGGCCGCCGTATGAGCTGTGCCAGCTCTGCAGTTGACGGAGAGTATTTTCGATCGCTTACTAATCATATGAGGAGTAAATAAGATATATAGCATGGGGATCGGCGCATATTGTTATATCTTTCTGTGATACATGTGGTAACTGTGATGCATTTACTATACGAAAAATAAGGGAGTCATTGATGATTTTTATGTCACGTTCTCATAACTATTAATGTAAAGAATACAGTTTACTGTAAATTATTTTTATTGAAGTTACAGCCTGATGAAGGGAGTAAAAATCAAACACCCGAAAAGTGTGTAAATAATGTGTGTTCTTCATCAATCAAGACCAAGAAATATCAATGAGTTTTTTATAGTAACTATATTGTCATGTCCTGATACAGACTCCTATCCACTACTGAATTTCTATCTGTCCTGATAAAGAAAGGCCAAATTTTTCTGTATTACAATAATGTAGCTTTTCTCCCCTCCTCTCTCTTCTAAGAAATCCGTAAGAAACTTGTGTAATGATGTTCTCAAATTGGAACTGATAATGATCACACGATAGCCAAATCTCATATTTTTTTGACTGACTCCTCGTCTGAATAGGTTCACTTTTACCTCGCGCGTTTCCAAAATGGGTAGATAATCGAAATATTTTCAAGTACGAGCATCTTAACATACTCATATTATGGTATTTGAACTATAAAACCACAAGTATTGCAAATTGACAGTGGAATATAATGTATCGTATGTGGTAAGAAATATATTAATAAGTCTTTTGATGGCGTTACCAAAGGAGGGATTTTGTTGCAGTGATCTGGAACACAATACTAATACGTGGAGACAATGGCTGTCGGTTCGACTCTCGCCTAAGGCATGCTTGTTTTCGCGATGTGATTCTGACGAAGTTGGCTTCTCATACCCCACCTACCTCGTCTGGACCGACATCCCATTCGTAAATATTCAACTTGCAAAATGTTTCACCTTTTATTGTGAGCATCGTACATACTGGGTAATTCAATGGAATTTCATGACTGTGTTCTCTAGTGTAACGTCAGAAATAGCTGTACGTTCCCCTTCTGGTCGACTCTCACCGCTAATGTCACAAGCAAGAAAGAAAAAGAAAGAGAAAGAAAGAAAGAAAGGTTTATTTGAAATTGTTACTTCTCACAACCATTCGAAATTGTTACTTCTCGTAACTCTTTCTTAATTAAAACTTCACTTTTACTTCAATCACAAATCCACTTCTTACTAAGAACAAATTAGTGTATGTGTCAAATCTGTAGAGAACTCTACAGAGATGTATTTTAAAATAACTGCTCATATCGCCTTGTTGCTAGGTGTCCTGTCGCAATTCGCCATTGTCAAGGAACTACGATATGCCTGTCAGGGTGGTAACAAAGGCGAAAGGCTCCTCCTTCGCCTACACCCAGAAATGGATAGAGCACTCATCAACATCTTTAACATAACCATTAAACGAACAAACATGTTTGAATATCGAAAGGTATTTCGGTTTACCAGACGCTTGAAAATCTTTTACCTTAGAATAATCCTGAAATTTGTTCAGATAACTTTATATATATATTTTCTGAAACACTTGCTACGTCCTTAATCCCTCACCGCCATCTCGTCGAGAGAAAATGCACTACACTTACGGGACTAATAACCTACAAGCTGTTGACGCGCCCGGAATAACCAACCAACCAAACCTTAATCCCGATTAGCTTACTCCTAGTGAAGCAAACAAAATACATATTGATCCCCGGAAGCAGGGTGGTTTCACTCTTGGAAATCCAAATTTCACTTTCTCTCTGTGGAGAGAATCGGCTAAATCGGCGAACGGATTCGTTCAGAGTCGCAAAACCGCGAGTTGGTGACGCCGCTCCCCGCGAGAAGAAACCTCGCTGGTTGGGTGAGTCACACGGCGCGCGAGGAGGTTACGCAAAAGGTCTGGCAGAGGGCAGTCGGGCGCTGCGGAGCATCACCCGGGGCAAAAACGCAGGCGCAGCGCCTCCAGCACTTTCTGCTCCGCCCGCCCCACCCGCCAGCACAGGCCGGGTTGCGAGGTGCTGCATGACTCGCGGGTTCGGGGCGAGCGCTGGCCAGAGGAAACGTCGTGTGTCAGTGGGAGACGTTTCCGAAGGGAAGAAGGAGTGAGCTGTTTCACGCGCAAATATGGACTTCTCAGATTTCATTCATGTATTAATTAATTAATAAACCAATCAGTTCATTAATGCACCGTTCTATATATCATTCAATTCATTCATGTCATTTAATCGTCCAGTTTAATGGTTTGTTTTCAGGATTGTCCTGTACCTCCATTTTATTGCAATGGAAATTTCACCATGTCACCGAAGCATATTCTTCTCAAACCCGTTATATGGGGCATCACCACTTATTTGTTATAAATATTTGATTATTGTGTCCTAAACGTATCTGATTTGGTCCTTTTTTATTATTATTAATTCAAAGCAGTGATTTTGCATATTCTTTGCCTAAGATATATTTTATTATTACAGAGTACATTATTTTTTTTATGTCTTATCTCATATTAATACCTAATTGCGAAAAAAATTCTTATTAGCCACTTTTAAATTTGGAAAATTTCAATGGAAACATGTTACAGATAATAATAAACGTTTATTCTTGTTATTAGTGCGTTTATACGATGAAGTAATAAGTCTTTACGTGGTTAAATAAGACTACATTTGGCTGTGTGTCACAGTCTGGCCTCAGCGCCAACCGAAGGGTTAAATTCTATTTCCGTGATCCCGAACTGCCGAGTTAAAAAAATCCTCTTGCTCAACTTCCTGTTTTTTAGGGGTTGTTGATACGTAGAGTACCAATCACATAGATTATGCACTGCTCTACAGAATAATAGGCACTTTTTAAGCTACTGTAGAAAAAAGAATTCAGCGTTTTTTGTTTGTTTTTTAAATTCAGTAGTTTTTTTCCTTTTTCATCGTGTATAGGTGATAATGGTAAGGTAGTGGAAGATAAAAAATATTTCTTTTTGAAAGTCTGTCTGTGTCTTCTATAAAACATAATCGGATGGGAAAAGTTCATCACCTATTTTCCCAAACGCAATATGCGAAAAAAGAGACGAAGGTAGTGCAAACAAGAGATTGAAGGGCATTTTATGTTTGCTGTTTTTGTACACATTAGCTGTAGAGACCCCTGTACCGCAGAACTTCAGAAGAGAGAAATAAAAATACGCGGAATGAAACACTAAGTGAATAGAGAATACACGAGTATCTTCAAAGAGAAGTGAAAACAGTTCTTTTTTCTCTTCTTGTACTCTTCCTTCTTTTTATCCTTCCTTCTTCTGTATATTATTCTTTCTTATTTTTCTCCTTTTTATCCCGTTCCCTCACTGGTGTTAATCACCAATGATAATTGCAGGGGACGCTGCAACACAAAGCGTGTAATGCATACGAGTGAAGCAGGTTGCCTAACGTAACTGATAAACAGCAGCATGTAATGCTGAACTACCGATGATGATTTGAATTTGTTTTTGCATTTAAGTATTGGGAATCAACCATTTTTTGATTGCTTGATTGACTAGTGATTCCGGGCTCATCAACAGCTAAGGCCATTCGTCCCGTAAGTGTAGTGCATGTTTTCATCGCTACAGGTACGGGTGAGCTTCCTCTGCTGGATCGTGAGATCCGTCGCCTAGCCGGGTTTTCTCCAACCATGCATTTCCCATCGGCGGGCACCGCCCCTACCGGGACAAGCTCTAAGCTCCCGAACGGTCTCCCAGTATGTTTTGGTCGTGCAGTACATGTAAATGTGTGTAAATATGGAGTGAGTAAAAGGACAAGGAAGAGGAAGGTAAGATCGCGCTCGGTTCGTGGCCCGTTTGGTAGGGTACTGCTCCGCCATTCGCCTGGATTGATCGGAGAAAAACAACGGAAAACTACCGATCAGAGCAGTCGACTGCTAGAATTATCTTCCAGACAGCGACTGAATTCGACCTAGCAAGCAGCTGGTGTCGAAAATCCTGCCACATCCAGAGTAGAAGCCTAGAACCTCCCGCTCAGAGGCGTGCAGTGACACCAGTTGATTCCCTGAGCCACCTGCCAGTGCGACAAACAGTGGGACTTGGCAATCCGCTCCCTTGGAGATGGCTCCCTGCGCAGCTGGGAAATCGCGATGCGAGAGGCGCCTTGTCCCGGCTCTTTTACGATACGGGCACGCACCGGGTGCAGGACGGGCCCTCATCCCACGTGACCCCCTTTCGACCGCACGGCCCGCTCCGGCCGGATGCACGGTGCAGAAGGGAATCGGCCGTGGTGAATGGCGGAAGGCGGTTGTAAACGGGGATCTGCATTATGTATGGCACACAATGCGGATCAGGAATTTAGGGTCTTGTTCGCTTTGTTCTTCCTGGAAATGAACTTGAGCTTTTTTATGTTCGGTTCAGTTCTGTTTCCTTAGTTTTTCTTATTTTTTTTTGTTTGGTTTTGGTTTTCGTGTTTTTTTTCTTTGGCGTTCGCTTCATCTTCGATATCTTCTTTTCTACTTTCATAAATACTCTTCTTTTATGAATTAGGTTAAATGGCGGTGTGAAAACATTTTCTGGTAACTGAGGGGCAGTTCCACTTTCTTGATTTTTGATCTATTTTTCTTTTGCAATCTTTTGTTTCCACATATGTTTCTTATTCATCTTCTGCTTGTTAATGTTTCAAAACGTTTATATTACCTTTGATGTTTGATTTTTTCATCGGGTCAATTGTGAATTATTCTGATTGAAGTGTGTTTCCGCCTGTGTAATTCCTACGTGAATAATATTTTTTTCATTTTTTGTAATATATTCTTCTTGTATGCATGTATGAATATAAATGTTTTGAGTTTTCTATCGCCAAGTTCAAATACATTTTCTTTATTGTTACAATAGTGTGCTTTTAGTGAAATGTAACAATTGAAATTTTCTTAACTTTAAATCTGACCTGTGCAATATATTGAAAATATAACATGAGAATGACCCTAAGAGCTCTACGAATCAAGGGAAAATATTTACAATCCCAAACTTAATATTACTAGAATTTTTCCGCAGGGCAAATGAACACATAAACACATAACCACCACTACCTCATGAAAATCGATGTGCTACTAAATATTTTTCCCAATTTTCTCTGTTCAATGTTATTGAGTCCACTTAGTTGATTTTTCGAATGGAAGTTGTGTATCTGAAAGAACAATGTTTTGAAAGTCGAGATGTGTTATCATAAATATTTTTACAGCTTCATATTTTGATGTCACTACATTTCTGCTATTAATAATCTATTTAAAAGCACAATTCAAAATAATACTGCTGTTTATAACGACAATGACGTCGATGATAATTGCCATTCTCAGATGTCGAGCTTAAACGAGGGAAGATTTTCTGCCTTCCTCTCTTCTTGGTAAAGGCACAGTGTTATTTCCCATTCTCTACCACTGATCGGAGGATGTTTATTTAAATAATTATTTGTAATTTAACGTCCAAAATAGTTAAAAACTGTGAAAATAAGTATGACGAACGAGGAAGAAGTCCAACCTGGAATCCCTTTCATATGAGACATGAATTTAAATATATGAACGAGCGATTTCTGTAAGATTTGATAACAAAAATATTCGCTCATGCGTAATACATATTATTTGCAAGGTAATCGGCCTACATATTTTGAATTTTATTCCTTTGATGATTGATTATTTCATGTTTCTGGAGGGTCAACTATGATTATGAGTTTCGTAGATATAGTGCATGTTTTTTCATAGGATTTGGTGGTGTTTATTCCGCTGAATGATGAGTTGCGACTAGCGGGGTTTCCTCATCCAGGTATCTCCCACCAGCGGGACTCAGCCCGCACAAGCTCTAAGCTCCCGATTGGTCTCCCAGCATGCGTGATAGTGTAGTGCATGCCAATGTGTGTGTGTAAGGGGTGATGATAGGACAAGGAAAAGTAAAGAAGGCTTGCACGCGGTCCGCGGTCAAATCGCTAGGATAGTACTCTTGCATTCGCGTGGTGTTGATAAAATAAGCGAGTCGAACCACAAGACCCTTCCGGTCAGAAGCACTGCTGTGATATCAGTTGATGTCCAGACAACTCAGTCAGTTTATTCCTGTGGTGTTAGATTGACATGATGCTGCAGGTGTGAGGCGTGACGTGTGAGAAGCAAACAACGACACATCCACAGTGACCACGCCGAAGTCTTTTGCAGGGCTCGCCACACTCAAATCCTCAGCTTCCGACTCCGCGTTCACTGGTACCGACTACTTTTAGTTCGGACCCAACATTGACGCTGTCTGTGAAGCGACTCTGACCGAGATGCCCTAGGGTGCGATTCCTGACAATAGCAGAATTTCGACTCCACCTAGTTAGCTGGGTCACATTTAGTCGCTATCACGTGGAGAATTCTAGCGGCCGGCTGCTCTGATTGTTTTTTTCCCGTTATTTCTGTGGTTGCTACCAGTAAAAGAAACGGACGCCGGGCGCTGCCGATCTTTTCTTTCCCTTTTTTGTCCTATCCTTAGCCCTTAATCACACACACACACACACACACACGCACTTGACTACCACACATGTGGGGATACTAATCGGGAGCTTGGGCGGTGTCCCGCTAGGGGAGATACAGAAGGGAAATCTGCAAGGCGAACTGTCAACTTCGGATGTCACTATCCATTGGGCAGGAACAACGCATCTTTCCTCGATAAAAACATGCACTATACTAATGGGACTAATGATCATAGAAGTTGACGAGTCTAGAAACAGTCAATCAATCAATCAACCAGTCACATAGTGTGAGTGCCTCGCACCTCTGAGCCACCGACGCAGCGTGCGTCGAACACGAATCGAACGCGCAGGTGGCCAATCCAACAAACGTGAGGTTCCTCTGCACTACTCCCATGACGACCATCGCGTGCCATTGTAATGAAGATGAGCTTCCACTCGGACAATCGCCATTATTCAACCAGCGTCCTGGCGACCTAGACCCACAACCACTTCCTGGCCAGAGATGATCGAAAATTCGATTTGTTCCACTGATCGACATTACATGGAACACTAACCCTGTAATTAAAAGGCGACCATTTTCTAAAAGGCGTTCGACGTGTCCGGTTTCTGCCCGCGCTCTCCATCAATGCTGCCGCTGCCAGTTCGCCCGCTAAAGTGGGCACGCCCCCTCCCCCGCCTGTGCCGTGAAGGAACTAAAGCATGGGAGGAGCCGGTATATATATATATATATATATATATATATATATATATATGTATATATATCCGTATATTGTGGAATTGTAAATTATACAAAATACTTGACTTTTTTTAAGTGAATCTAAACACAATATCTTTAAATTTCACACGTAATTGTATATATCTGAAAGAAAAAAGTATCTGGGAATCAACAAACTGTATAAAGCGGAACGAGGTGACAACACTTCACCTTAATCTCAGCCCAGGCGCAATATTTGGTTAAATGATATGAACCACTTTCGGTTTTTGATTGATTGTTTGATTAATTAGTGATTCCAGGCGCGTCAACTATTATGGTCATTAGTTCCATAAGTGTAGTGCATTTGTTTCCTCTGCAGGTAGTGATTTTTCGCGCTGGAGGGAGAGATCTGACGCTGACATACCGCCGGCTAGCGAGGTTTCCTTCTACTAGGTACCTCCCGCCAGGGGTGGACCGCTCCAATCGGGACAAGCTCTACACTTTCCTAACGATGTCCCGGCACTAACCATACTCCTAATTTGGGGCAGTCCATTAGTATTTATACATCTCATCTTCTAGATCATCTCGATGCCTGCACAGTTTTGCGTGCCTTTCTCTTTCATTTCGCTTCCAATTAAACTCGCAATAGATCCACTTTTAATGAAAGAATAGCATACGTGAAGAAGCTTTGCACTGCACTGAACTTGAATGTAACATAAATTATATTCAAGCGAACACTCTTCAATTAGTGGAATGACAAAATAATAGCCCAACACGAACCAGCGTTCGTGAAACGAAGTCATTTCTACATGTAGCTCACCACTCTCCCCGACTTGATTTGGTAGAAATGAGTGTCAAAATATTCGCCAATGTGACTGAACCGAGAGTAATACAAAGATATCAGTTGTCTGGACCTTCTTTACAATCCAACTTGGTGGCATCACTCCAGCCTCCGACCACGACAGATGTTGATGTTTTCAAAACATGGATGTTTTTATAAAATCATCGATGTAGTCGATATTTTGAAGCAGATAGTTTTTAACATTGATGTTGTGTGTTCGAGTTTTTACGTGGCTGATATTTCTTAAATAAAAAATGTATCATCATAACAAAATTCTATAATAATTTTCAGATATCTATGAATTGAATGTTCCTCCGACCAAAGTGACCAAGACTGAAAAATAAATAAAACTGAGATTTGAACAGTAAAGAGGACTATATTATTTTTTAAGTATCGAGTAAGACAATGAAAATTTGTTTAATTATGTGAACATTTTTTGACATTGTTTTTTCAGTTAAATATCTCAATTACGAATAAATAAACGTGAGAATTTTCAAATTACCCTTTCCCCGATATAAACTTCAATGATTCCTTAACTAGTTTTAAGACATCATGTTGTTTAAACACATGTTTTGGTCAGTTTTATTAAATGGATGTTTTAATTTTGAGATGTGTTTAGAAACATCGATGTTTTGTGTCGATGTTTCAATAACATCGATGTTTTAATTTTGAGCATGGCTATTTAGAAAGGTCGATGTTTTGCTGTCGACGTTTCATTAATATCGATGTTTTAATTTTGAGCATGGATGTTTAGAAACATCGATGCTTTGTGTCGACGTTTCATTGACATCGATGTTTTAATTCTAAGCATGGCAGTTTAGAAGCATCGATGTTTTGTTGTCGACGTTTATTAACATCAATTTTAATTTTGAGATGATGTTTAGAAACATCCATGTTTCGCTGTCGACGTTTCATTAACATCGATGTTCTAATTTTGAGCATGGGTGTTTAGATACGTCGATGTTTTCTTGTCGATGTCGAGTCCACGAGCCGCCTGCCACTGGTCGAGCGAGTCCGGTTTCCACGTGCACTTTCCGCGGCGCGGCGCCTCCTCCGTCGCAAAGGTAGCCACGCCCCCCTCTCGCCGAACAACTGGACGCCGCAGTTTCCGGTCCGAGGGGGGGGCGACCAAGGCCGCGTGACCCCGTTCCCAGACGCGCGTGCGTGGAGGCGGCGTCGGTGGTGAGCGTGGTGATGGTGATGGTTTTGGGCCCCGGTGCTTATACGCAATCACCACACGTGGACGAGGGTGATATGCGAGCGGCTGGGATGGCTCAGAGGAAACAAGTGTTGCCACTGCGCGGTACATGGCCGGGTTTCCTAGAGTTTGGTGGAGGATTTTGGACGCAATTTAGATACCTTGGTTTAATTCAATGCCGGTCTGGAAGAGAATTCTAGCGGCAGGCTGCTCTGATCGGGAGTTTCCCAGGTTTCTTGGATCATTACCTGGCAAATGCCAGAGCAGTACCTTAACAATTGGGGTGCAAACCGCGCGCGATCTCTCCTTCCTCTGCCTTGCCCTATCCTCTCCCTTTGCTTACGTACAACCTTAGATGCACCACGCTACCACACATACCGGAGGCCAGTCGGAAGTTTAGAGCTTGCCCCGCTGACGGAGTTTCGTGGAAGGAGAAACCTCTGCAAGCCGACGTGTAGACCAGCACCGGATCGCCTTTTTGTAGGGGAGTAGGAACATCGCCATCTTTTGAGGTATAACATGCACTACCTTTACGGAACTGTAGGAACATAGTAGCGAAGCGTTCAGTCGTCGCGGCTGGTAACATGAATGTGAAGATTTGGGTCTTCTTTATTATGATACTAGGGCCATGCGTAATGACCATAGTTGGGTGATTTGTAAATGGTTTTGATTGATATGTGATTTTGGAGGTATGAAATGAATGGTTATGAAGCAAGTGGTGAATGAGAGGCAGGGCAAACGTAAGATTCTCCGAAAAATCTGCTGCGAACAATTTCATTTTTACTTTCTCCCTACGAAGTAGAGAGAAAGTTACGTAATGCTGCGCGCAAAAGTGGTTAATTTTCGTCAGAAAAACTCTCATTACGGGTAAAGAAAAAGTGGACAAATTCAGCTGCTTAATTTAGATAAAATTCTCTATCACGTGGGGTACCCAGAATACATGTTTTGTGGGTCCTTGATATCGAAAAATCGAGTGATGGCAAAACGTCTGTGGATCTGTGAACAACGCTAGCGGCTAAACTGTTCAGCCGATTTTCTCCAAAATTGATATTCCTCACTCGATCTGAAACCGATATTTGAATTTTGAGGCGTACTGTACATGAAGTTCCTGGGACACGGTCCAAATTTTAAAAAAAAAGTCTCCATAGTTTTTAATTAAATTTTGTTGTTGGATAGTATGAAAGACGTTTAAGAAAATGATGCAGGTCTCATGTCCATTGAAAACAGTGATATTTGGAAAATTGGAAAAGGTTCAAGAAAAAAAAAATTTTGGAGTCTTCCTACATCTAAAATATTAGATGTAGATGTATATAATTTAAGATATTAATAATATTAGATGTATATAATTTTAATATTAAAAATTAAAGCGTTTTCCCCTTATTAAAATTTGCTCTTTAAAGATAGATTTTGAAATAAGGCGATGTACAATTTAAAAACATTGAGTACTTTTCGCGTAATTTTGGGTGAAAATACGGGGGAGAAAGTATATGCGGTTTTAGCACCACTAGTTTGTATTTTGTATCCATTTACTACGGTGAAAGGAGCCTACACCATTCTGCGATTATTTCTCTGGTCATTCCCTGAAACACCCAGCCTCAATAAATGTCTCAGTAAACACCTTGTCTCAGGCTCATCGAAGATATAAATACATGATCCACCACACAAACAGGAATTCTATTTTTCAGCGCCCGAAAGCCAAACCGGGTGGGCGACTTCTCCTCGAATAAAGCGTCCGCTACGATCTGCGAAAGATCCGTGGAGTGGCGACCGCGCGGCCGCGTAACAGTTCCTTCCGAGCGGAGCGCTTCGTGGTACGGCGGCGTCCAGGAAATTGGTCACTGTGCTCGGCCATCTTCCGTTCCGGGCGGCGCGGAGCGGAGCGGCGCGGAGCGGCGCCTCGTGGGAACACGGGCGGTGGGCGCAGCCGGGCCGGACCGCTCGCCCTCGCCGCCTCGCTGCCCATCCCCCGCCGCTCGCCCGCCACCCGCCCGCCGCCGTGGCGCACTGGGCCCGAACGAGGTAAAGGTGCGCGGCGCACGGCGAAAAGGAAAAGAAGGAAGAAAAAAACAAACGAAATTGAGGTACCAAAGAAGTTTAAAGAGACACTAAATAAGAGAGAGGGGAAATGGAGGAAAAGAAGAAATTAAAGAAAACGGTAAATAAAATAAAAAAAGGATGAAGAGAAGGAAGTAAATGTAAAATGAAAAAGGAAAGGGACTTTCGGAAAAAAGGTGACTTAAAAAGGACATATGAGGGATGAAAAAGGAGATTTGAGAGAAGAAAAACTGATTTGAGGGAAGAAAAAGCTGATTTGAGAAAAGAAAAAGATTTTAGAGAAGAAAAGGAGACTTGAAAGAAGGAAAGGAAATGAAGAAGAAAAGGAGACTTGAAAGAAGAAAAGGAGACTTGAAAGAAGAAAAGGAGACTTGAAAGAAGAAAAGGAGACTTGAAAGAAGAAAAGAAGACTTGAAAGAAGAAAAGGAGATTTGAAAGAAGAAAAGGAGACTTGAAAGAAGAAAAGGAGACTTGAAAGAAGAAAAGGAGACTTGAAAGAAGAAAAGGAGACTTGAAAGAAGAAAAGGAGACTTGAAAGAAGAGAAGGAGACTTGAAAGAAAAAAGAAGACAAAAGGTAATCTTTTACCTCTGAAAAAGTTTCATTTTCAAATGGTCCATAAATCACTATTTGTGTCGTTACTTTCAGTTTATTTAAATAAATTTTATGTTCAATTGCATGCACTGTTTTGCATCAGTCCGACTTTTATTGTTCTAAATAGTCACGTTCAATATTCTTTGCATTCGTTAGTCACCTTGCTGAAACTGCAGCTTTTCCAGACTTCGTTTAGTAATAGATTTTTTCCGAGGGATAATCACTGGCCCCAATTCTCACATCTGGAGGATCCAGATTGGTTCTTCCAAAGGTCTCCTCTCCAGAAAGGTCATATCAGTAGAATTTGAGAATGAAGAATACCAAAAAAGGGTTTTTATTCTAATTTGATAAAAGATGGAAAGAAGGAAGATCTCGGGCAACTTGAATTCAGAGCAAAGAAAGTGCAAGGACAAGGAGAAACGATTAGTGTCGAAAACCCCGCCACCGTCGGGACTCGAACCTAGGACCTCTCGAAGAGAGACACCGCAGTGTTCTTGTAGTGATTTGCAGCCGCCGTAAGGTGGGGCTTGTAAAGTGTGTAACTCGCTTTAGTGCGCGTTTGGCGCCGTTTGGTTCCACTGTGAGGTTGGCCCGTTAGGGCGCTAACGAGCGGCGTAACATCAGCCCCCTGTAACGTTTCAACTTCACTGGCGGATTTGCCAAAGTTAACATGAGATGTAAACAAATATTGGAAACATTGTTAAAGGTTACGATAGTAACAGAGAGTATTGATATGATATAAAAAGGTTGAGAGATTGAAAGACGAAAACGATGTTGATCAAAAGTTGAAATTGAATGAATTGTATGTAACCTCTGAAAGGTGAAATAAATTGTTATTTTAAAAGAAAGAATCTATCTCATATGATATCTGAAAGTGAAGAACAACATAATATAAGGATGTTGTATGGATATATAAAGTTGTAACGGCCAGTTAATAAGGCAAGGTAACTTGGACGTTACAAAATTGGTGGCAGCGGTGGTACGACGTGGGAAAATTTTTGAAGAAGCGGTGGTACGACGTAGAAATTGTTAGAAGAAATGGTTGCAACAACGTGGTGGAACAACGTGGTGTGCCTGGATTTGTAGTTCGCGGGAAAGGGTGTTCAAAGAATCAGTGTTGGTTGCTGTGGTTGGTAATCAAGACGTATTAATTGCAGTGGTGGTTCTGCGTAGAGTGAAAATTATAGAAGGAGAACTGTGGAATGTTTTAACCATATCTGAAGATTTGAAGAAGCCTAGAAACTGTCAGATTGAAACGTGAGTGACATCTGATGTGTGTGAAACAGGTATTCAGATAGATTAATTTAAGTGTGTTTCCTTGTCGAACTGGTCAAACAAAGATAATGGCTTTTTAAACAAATGTAAGAAAAGTCAATTAATCAATTTAGCTAGGGAATTGAACTGCGAGGTTTCGGAGAAAAACTGTTAAGAATATTATAAAAAAATATCGGAAACAGAGGATTATGATGAAACTATAGTAAAGAGATTTTAGAAACAGTAAGGTTGGAGGAAGAGGATAGATTACAAAGGGAGGAACGAGAAAGGGAGGATAGATTACAAAGGAGAAACACGAAATTGAAAGGGAGAAATACGAAAGGGAAGGAGGATAGAAAAGAGGAACGAGAAAGGAACACGAAATTGAACTGGCAAAAATTGATTTGGGAAAAATGTAAGGTGATGTCGAGAAATACTTCTGAAACAAACAATATAAATAATGAAGGTCAATTAACTCAGGATTAAAGAAAAAATTTCCCTTGAAACTCACACAGTGCATGAAACATTTTCAATCAAATGAAAATGATATTTCTTTATACCTTCAACAATTTAAAAATTTTTGCTTCTGCTGATGACATTTCTAAAGACCAATGGGGACCTTTGTTAATGACACATTTGCCAGGAAATGATGCGGAATATATAACGGGGAAAATGGTAGGGAAGTAAAAGATTATGATGAAATAGTGAAAATATTATTGAGTAAGTACAAAGTAACCTGAAAAATTAGACAGAGATTTCTTTCGATCAGAAAAACACCAGATAAAACGTGGAAAGATATTGCTTATGAGCAAAAAAATAAGTCTTAATGGTTGGTTAGAAGGCGTAAATGTATACTCATTTGAAAATAAAGGAATTACTAATAACGGAACAAATAAAACGATGCTTTCCCGTTTTGTAGTTAAAGACATCTAGTTAGCAAATGGACTAAATATACAAAACCTCGTGACATAGTTGAAGAATTAGAAAATTATGACATCACTAGAGAAAATTTTAAATTGAAGACTTGTGATCAATATTTACTAGAACAAAAATAAGATTTATAAATCAGCTGATACTACCAAATTCTATAGAAATCCAAAATTCAAAAGAAAGTAATAAAAAGTTGATACAAAACAGGAAATTGAGGAAGGATTCGAAAAAAGGAAAGAAGTACATTGTTATTTTTGTAACGGTATGGGACATATAAACCATTTTGCCCAAAATATAAAAAAATGGTTGAAAAGAATATAGGATCTGAGCACGTTAATTGTTTAAAACTTCCAGTAAAGATTTATTAGCACCTATACGTTCGAAGCTTATATAAATGGAAAAAATTGAAAATTTTGCGTGATTCTGGTGCTTCTATAGATTTAATAGGAAGAAAAAATGTTAGACAAGAACATTATATTGGAGAAAGTGTCTGGGTATGTACTCCCTTAACAGAAAATCCCATATGTTTGCCTGTAGCAGAAGTAGAAATCTGTGGCCAATTTGGAAAGGTTTAAGTTGAGATGAGATATATTAGGAAATAAAACTGCAAAATTGATAAAAGAATTGGATAGAGATCTTAGAGATGAAATTAACCTATTAAACGTTAATGAAGGAGAGGAATGTCAAAATAATAATGAAATAGAAACGGACGAAGAGTCTGAAGAGAATGGGGAATCCATGGAAATAGAAAATCAAAAGTATGATATAGATGACAAGAGTAGACATTTCACCAAATTTCACAAAGATGGAGCTGTGAAAGAAAGGGATTCTGAACTAGCTGTTTGCAAGACTTCAATTGATTTGGAATGTTTATCTTTGAAGGATGAAGTCAAAGCTGGAGAAGAACAGATTATTGAATTGAAGGAAAGAGTATCGGTTTTGGAGGAAGAAATAGAGAACAAGAAAGCATTACTTGTTGAGAAAGGTAGTATGTTAGCTAAAAAGGAAATGATAATCGGTGAGGATAATAAAGAAATTCTTGAATTAAGGGACGAAATTGCTGCCAAGAACCAGAATCTTGATGAGAAAATAGGAGAAATCAACAAATTATCTGAAACAATCGGTGAGGATAATAAAGAAATTCTTGAATTAAGGAGAAATTCTTCAGAAATCTATTCATTTAGAACGTGAGTCTTTCAGGAAAGAAATTGAGGAGAAAGATGCGAAACTTCTAGATACTGAGAGTAAAGTGAGATTTTTAAAAGAAGAAATAATTTTGAAAGATGAAGAACTTTCGTCAAAAGTGGCAGTAATTTCCGGGCTCACTGGTACTGTTCAAAGGATACGTGATGATAATTCTGAATTGCAGAAAAACATTAATTCCTTGCAGGGGAAATTGAATTCTGTCAATAAAGTTTATAATACTGAATTGGAATCTCTTCAGAAGCTAGTTGCAGATAAAGATAGTCTTCTGTGTCAGAAATTGGAGAAAGAGTTAACTCTCAAATATATAAAAGAAAAAACAAATGCAAATTGTAAAAATTTAAGATGGAGTTTGATATTTCAAGCATATAACGTTCAGATTCAGCATAGACATGGAAAAGGGACATGGAAATGCCGATTGTTTTATAAAGGGTTTCCGCAAATTCATTTCCGGACTAACTAGTTGTCATAAAATAAAGTTATTATTGTATATTAAATTTTAGACTTTGATTATAGATTTATAAATTTTGGCACCAAGGTGACCAAAATTCTTGAAAGAGGGGGGTTTTGTAACGTTTCAACTTCACTGGCGGATTTGCCAAAGTTAACATGAGATGTAAACAAATATTGGAAACATTGTTAAAGGTTACGATAGTAACAGAGAGTATTGATATGATATAAAAAGGTTGAGAGATTGAAAGACGAAAACGATGTTGATCAAAGTTGAAATTGAATGAATTGTATGTAACTCTGAAAGGTGAAATAAATTTTTTTTTAAAAGAAAGAATCTATCTCATATGATATCTGAAAGTGAAGAACAACATAATATAAGGATGTTGTATGGATATATAAAGTTGTAACGGCCAGTTAATAAGGCAAGGTAACGTGGACGTTACACCCCCCCCCGCCGCCGCCGCCGCCGCCATCGCCATCGCAACGTGACCACGGCCCTTCGCTCTTACCCCCAATCCCTGGCCTTTCGGAGGAATTCGTTAGTTATTCGCCGTATCTGGCGAATCGTGGCCACTTCAAAGCGGTGGTACTACTAACCTAGCGAGATGACTCTATAGCGGAATTATTTTGAGTTCTCGAGGTCCTGCACCGGGAGCGGTAGCTCAGTGCATCAACTGATGTCACTGCAGCGCCTCTGACCGGGAGGTCCTAGGTTCCCACTCCCCACGGCGGCAGGGTTTTCGACACTAGCTTTCCAGCTAGGTCGAATTCAGTCGCTGTCTGGAGGAAAACTCTAGCGACCGGCTGCTCTGATCGGTAGTTTTCCGTGATTTCTCCGATCAACACCAGGCGAATGCTGGAGCAGTACCCTACCAAACGGGCCACGGACCGCGCGGGATCTGTCCTCCCTCTTCCTTGTCCTATCCTCTCCCCTTACACACACACTTACACTAACATGCACTACACTACCACGTACCCCGGGAGACCGGTCGGGAGCTTAGAGCTTGTCTCGGCTGGGGCGGTGCCCCGCTGGTGGGAGAGTCCTGGTCAGGGGGAAACCCCACTAGCCGACGGTAGGTCGGTCCCGGATCTCGCCATCCAGCGGGGGAAGATCACCACCATCTCCCAAGGAAAAGAAATGCACTACACTAACGGGACTAATGACCAAAGCAGTTGACGCACCCGGAAACACGGAAAAATCAATCAATCAATCGAGGTCCTGCGGCTTGTGTTGGGCTGTGGAATGTTTTGATTCTCTCGTGCCCTTCCCTCTTCGCGTCTCTACACTCTCCCCATATTATTTCTCTTATTCTCTCTCATATTGTCGTCCGCTTTATCCTTCAGTGTCTCTCACTTTTTCGTTCTGTCGTTCTTTGCATTTCAGCATCGCTATACAAAAAGTAAAAGTTTTATTGTTGTTTCGATAGAAAAATATTTTACGTATAGGAACAGACGTTAGTGAGCAAGCTTTGTCGTAACTACTGGATTGTTGATTTTTATTTCTGTAAAATCTCCGAATCTCGTCGGAAATTTCCCACCTTGACGATTCCTGTCTGGAATTGCCAAACAGGAGTACATACAGGCAACAATTCAAACAGTAGGTTTTCGTCTTTCGTGTCAGGCATTCAAGAGAGCGCGAGTTCAAACAACGGGGGCCGACAAATCAAATCGCTAGTGTTTGAGGGCCCTGCCCTCCCCGCTGCTCGATTCCCCGCATACAGATCACGGCGCGCACAGCCCCTCTTTGGGCTCCCTCTGCTTTTCTACGTGACCTGCATCACTTGCTCCCTCCACCCCTGCCATCGTGTCTCGATCGGAATACGCGAAAGCAGGGGGATCGAAAAATTTCACGTGATAAGGCGGCAACTCTCGAGATCCCACGAAACGGCTTTGCCAAGCGAAACAGCACACATAATTCGTTATACGATGTAACTTCAGTTGTGTGGGCTAAACGAGGATGGGGCCGGTTTCGATAGGCGGAAATTTAGGGCGGTTGGATATAGATAAATTACGTGAAAGGCACGTCAACGGAAACATTTTATGCTAAGAAATTAAGTTTAACAAATATGATGTATGGGAATCTGTAAATATTGTAAGATACACAAAGAACCCACAAATTAAATCACGCAAGAACAGAGGGGTACCCAGGATTTTTCTCGGAGCAGGAGTGTTGGGTTGTAGGTTTAATGTCCAGACGTTTAGATGCTTTCTTATAAATAATTTTTCATTTACGCTAAATATAAAATTATTTTGTTTGTTTACTTAAAATTTCATTTTCAACTTCAAGATAATGACATTTAATAAAACGATGACCACTGTTTGATTACTTTTCACCAGTAAATTTCTCGGGGTTTGGTCAAACGCATGTACTACAATGAAGCGGTATCATCATGACTATTATTCTGTAACGAGCCTAAAGGGGCATTCAGTGGGAATAGAAAAACGTGTTCTCGTACGACCGACTGAAAATGCTTCTATTATGAATAATCTCCTTTCTTCATGGCTTTCTTCGTTTCATAAGTTTCTGTAAAAAATATTTTTGAAAGATGTCGTCATATTTTTCCGTTGTAAAGAAAAATACTAACTTTACTCACTGGTAAAAAGTATCTTATATTTATGCAATGGTAGAAAAAACGTTATGTAAATATAAATTATGAAATAATCGAGTATTTAAGCGTCCAGGATGTCTCATGGACAGTGTAATAGCTTCTCGAGGTGTGCTCCCGATTCCAGTTCCCGGTCGAGGAAAAAATAGAGTTCTAGCTTTCCTTTAAGATTGTCTCAGTTTCTGTAGCTTCATGACGAAGAAAAGCTTAGACAGGCGGACTTTGCTCTTTACGGGGGAGGTAATACGTCATGTTCGCCACTTGTCGCTCTTAGCCTCCAAGCTTGGGAATTTAATCATGCCCAGGCAATGGGAGACACCGTCAGCTGGCCGGCAAAGTCAGACTATCGACCCAAAATGGCAAATACACACATCGATTATTTATTTGTATTTTTAGTTGTGGACAAAGTAATTGAAAAAACAGTAGCATAATATTTTATTCGGGTAAGATGTATTTCTTGGCAAAGACTAGAAACGCACATTGTTTAATGCATTTATTTTATCTTCATTTCTAAAAGACCATGATCGTAGGAATCTCGTCAAATATGTTTTCTAAGATGTCTGCCCAAAATGCGAAAGACCTTTTCTATGTTCTCAATCACAAGTGTCACACTTACAGCGTTCCTAAATAAAACCTAGATAAAGGCGAGAACTCTGAGTTGTTTTTGTTCAGTGACTCCTTGGAAAACCACAACAGGTCGCGGGTGGATCGTTTAATCAAGTAAACCACTCTAGTCCAAATGATAGCTTGTTGTCTAACGGGACGAGGAAGTGCGGCCGGTGCAATCCGTTTTCTTCTACGCGACGAGATGCGGTCGATGCAATAAAACTCCGGGGGCAAAGAAAAAGTAGAAACGAAGACTTCCTACATTCCTACATCTCTTCGTTTCTCGGTGTTCGTAAACGTTATTAGATAAATACTTGGGTGATGTCGAAATTACATTGGATACGGTAGGATCCACGACGATACTTTTTGGGAAGGGTAGCCGGTTTCATTTGGAAAACGCAAGAAATGCAAGTACAGAACTGTACTGAACGTTTACAATGTTGGAGAAAGAGTATCCAAAAGTGAAAAGTTCATGTCCGTCAAATGGAAAAACCTGGAGAGGTGGCTCAGTGCATCAACTGATGTCACTGCAGTGCCTCTAATCGGGAGGTCCTAGGTTCGAGTCCCGACGGTGGTAGGATTTTCGACACTACCTTGTCAGCTAGGTTGAATTCAGTCGCTGTCTGGAGAAGAATTCTTTTGGCCGGCTGTTCTGATCGGTAGTTTTCCATGGTTTCTCCGATCAACACTAGGCGAATGCAGGAGCAGTACCTTAACAAACGGGCCACGAACCGCGCGCGATCTGTCCTTCCTCTTCCTTGTCCTATCCTCTCCCCTTACACACACACTTACACTAAAATGCACTACACTGCCACATATTCCGGGAGACCGGTCGGGAGCTTAGAGCTTGTCCCGGCTGGGGTGGTGCCCCGCTGGTGGGAGAGTCCTGGTTAGGGGGAAACCCCACTAGCCGACGGTAGGTCGGCGCCGGATCTCGCCATCCAGCGGGAGAAGATCACCGCCACCTCCACAGCAAAAACAGCACACTACACGTACGGGACTAATGACCATTATATTTGACGCGCCAAAATCACTAACAACTATTCAAATGGGAAAAAATATTTTGCGATAGACCGCAGACCAGCGGATATCCTAAACAAACTGGAAGTGAAACTGTAGAAAGACAAACTATGTAGAATCTTTTGCGTGAAACACTGCCCAAACTGACACTGTTTGCAGTGAGGTGGAGAAGCGAAGGAAGAAGAGTGTTTTTTGAGGGTCGCAGGAAGCGGTCGCAATTGCAACACCAAAGGAGAAACGGAGCGGCGCATGCGACTCAGAGAGATCGCCGCTGCTATGCGGTTGTGGTCATTTCGCGGTCACAGGTAATTGGTCGCCGGAGAATCCCCGCAGACCTCGATGTGACGATGATACGCCGATGTCCTCTCAAGGCGGACAGCTTCCGGGCGGTGGATTCCTGGGAAAATATCACGGTTGTTCGCTATCGCCATTCGAACAAAAAAGATATACTGTTTACCGGTTTGGCCCAGGATAATGTAGGATACTGAGCGAACTATATTATACCAGAGGCAATATATTTAGTCTGGTCGCTTCTTCTGTATGTGTGTCTCTTTCCTTCATTCGGCTACTGCTTCTTCGCTTCCCGGTACACACGGCTGCATGAAAAATGAGCAATTGCAAATGAGAATTAAATGAATTCTTACATTTCATTATAATAAACGCCTCATATTTTCACCCATTGGTGTAGTAACTGGCGAAAATTGTCCTCCAAGGAAACTAGTACCAATGTAAGCGAAGTGCCAATGTTGTTTCAAGGTACGAAGTAAGGACATCTGCTCTGTTACGTCAAGGTCTAAGGCGTTTATACTCTCATGTCATCTGCAACCTGTTAATACTCTGAATTGGATGTACTACCTTTCTATATTTATCACACTCACGCTAAAGCAGAGTGCTGTGTGTGCGCAGTGTAAGCTATGATCTATGCAATCTCTAAATGTAGATTTTTGCATTTACACCGACCGATGTGGAAACATTATGACAGTTGTTTCATAGGTAAAGAGATGGGGCTTAAAAGTTGGTTTTGTAAATACCCACTAGAAGACAGCGAACAAACCTCAAACTTTCCTTTTTTGTCGAGGAAATTGAAATATTTTATTGACGCTGAATACATTTTCGGATCCTTAAATTTCTATAAACAATTGTAAAGATTTAGTAATTAAACTATATTTCAAACTGTAAATTGACATTGTTAAGCAACATCACTTTCAAAAATATTTTTAAAATTTTCCGATATTATTCACCTTTTTCAATTTTAAAAGTCTTGAGACGATATACAAATATTGGAATATACTGAAGTCCAACACTTCATGTGACAAGTATATATTTCAGTATGCCAGTTTTTATTGGAGGGTGGAGAGGGCAAGATGAAGTGAAAATTAAATGTACCGTAAACCCTGCGTTTCTAGACCATCAGAAATATAATGTATTCTAAGGGAGACATGACGTTGAAGTCCTCAGATCTAAAACCGGAGTCGGCCTTAGAGAGACATACTGTTTTATGAAATGAATTAATATTTCGAAATTCCGTAGTAATTGTGTTTTTGGGATAAAATGCACCTTATTCCATACCACTTCATTAAAAACAGATACACCTTGTACTGCAATATCTGCACCTTATACTGCAATATCTAAAGAAAAAGTTTTTTCGACAATAATGAAGCAGTAACATTGAATGCGTAACTGGCTGAAGTACTTACCGAGACAGCGTGCTCTGTTTGTCATCTGGTCGTGGACCGAAGCCATTGCTCCAGTAGCGGCTGGAGGCAGGCCCGCCATCTGCAAAAGCCCAGAATAAACACCATTAGTCACGAGGCCAAAGAGAAAGTGACCGCCTGTCCCGGTTTGTTTACCTGGCGCATTAGGATGTTATTAGAATTACCCTGTGCAATGCCCAAGTAATCCACTCTCTGGCAGTGGCTCATGTAACCACTTCGAGGTTGATATCACGTGGCTCCTTTGTTTCGAAACGGAATTGTTAACATTACATGTATAAACGTATAAAATAAGATCCATGCTAACAATAAGTCCATTAAAACTTTGCTAACATTTTTGTTTATATTATTATTATTACTATTATTACTATTATTATTGGCAGCTTTGGATGGTCTAGTCAACATCAGATATGTGTTGTTCTGTAGTCAGAAATTCGATTTATAATTCTGTAATAAACAAAATGTTTGCAAAGACAACGCCTTTCATTTTCATATTTGGAATAACAGCAACACACAAAGAAACCATTTACTTCTTGGACTTTTCCCCATAGTATGTCCCACAGTTTTAAACTGTTTTTGATGTAAAATAAATGAACACATCCGCAATAAACCAACATTTATTAAAACTTTCCTGTATTCATTTTTGTGAGTATTGACATGTATAGTTTTTAAGATGTTGAAAAGACCATTCTATTCTCTGATTTATAATAAAATTCTTTAGAAAAAACCTAGAATGTTATATTTGGGGAATGCGTAGTAATATTGTTGAATAACATCTTTTATTTTTAAAAATAATCCTCGCATTTATATCTGTGCAATGGACGGGTTATTCGATAATTAATAGGAAACGTAATGAGTAAATCATTTAAAAAGTTCCAAACTACAATATTTACTCGCATCTATTGCGCACCTTTTTTTATCAAATACGTACTCAAAATCGTGATGCGCATTAATTCCAATGTAATTACCCTAATATTGATTCGTTTTTGGTTACGAATGGAGGGCAAACAGAGAAGAAAGTCTTATGATACTTCATTACAGCGTAAATCAACTAACAGTAAAGCAGTTAGAATACTAATACATAAATTTAAATAAAATACCGTACCTGTTATTCTGTAATGGATGCTCAATGGTAATTCGATACATTTTTCATAATTTTAAGTTTCACCTACGGGGTTCGCGTTAGATTCGATGGCGCATTAGATTCACGTAAATACAGTATAAGAATTTACACATACAGATAAATTAGGTTTGAAATTATTTCGTCCTCGAAATTCTTCCTAAAGACTAAATTGGGAGACGAAATTTTTGAAAACGTTCGCCTTTGACACCGCGTCCAAGAGCTCTATTTATTTCCGATGGGCTGCTCGGCGCCAGGCGAAGCGGCCTTGCGTTCGAGATGGCAGCTAGGCCTGGCCCGGGGGGGGGCGGGGAGGGGTGTCGCCGAGCTCGTTTTTCATTTCGCGTATCCGCGCCCGCAAATAGCGAGTGCCCGCAGCGCGTGCCAGGGCCCGAGCATAATTTTAGCGCGAATGAGGGACGGCTCAGGGGGAGGAGGGCATGGGGAGATGGGGTGAGAAGGGTTGGGGGGGGGGGAGGTTTCGCTTTCCTTCGTGGAGAACTCCACTAAGTAGAGGGCTTTGATCCCATTTGATTCACTCAGTTCAATCACTCGGGCGATAATTTGACCCTCATTTCTACCAAATCATATTGGGGGTGTGGTCAGTGAGTGACATGTAGAGAATTCTCTGATTGATTGTTGGTTGATTAGTGATTCCGGACGCGTCAACTGCTAAGGTCATTGGTGCCGTAAGGGCAGTGTTTGATCGCTGGAGGTGCCGGTCTTCTTCCCCGCTGGATGGTGAGATCCGCGCTCACCTATCGATGGCCAGTGGGATTATCCCCAACCAGCGGGGCACCGCCCCTGCCGGGACAAACTCTAAGCTCCCGACCCGTCTCTCGACATGTGTGGTAGTGCAGTGCATGTAAGCGTTTGTGTTAGTGGTAAGGACAAGAGCAAGGAAGAGGGACAAATGATCACACACGGTCCTTGATCAGTTTCTTAGGATACAACGCCGGCATTCGCCTGGTGTTGATCGGAGAAACTACGGAAAATTAGCAATCAGAGCGGCCGACCGCTATATTCTCCTCTAGACAGTGACTGAATGCGATTCAGCTGTCTTGCTAGTGGCGAAACTCGTGCCAACGTCGGTACTCGAACCCTGGAACCTCTCGGTCAGCAGCATCGCAGCGACCTAAGTTGATGCCCTGAACCACCTAAGTTGGTATAAGCGTAATATTTCTTTTGATAACCTCACATTTTTAATTAAACTGATTCACAGTTATATTGAGTGCATACGTATTTATTTATGTTATTATTATACACTGAAAAATACTGAATGTTTATTTATTTACTTGTAATTTTATTATTTATCAACTGCTTATCGCTACTTCCGCGTCTGCTCTCTGTAGGAACGTTCCGGGGGTTAATGGATAAAAATATTGAGAAAAAGGAGAAATAGTAAATGTTATGGTAATAAAAAAAATCATGGAAAACTATCATGTAGCTTAATACAGTTAATTAATTAAAATTAACATTCGGGCCATAAACATAATAAATACTTTGAAAACTCTATGGTTACTTACACAGAATCAGATTTACAATAGTACACATGTGTTTATATGTGGTTATTATACACTCAAGCCTACACGAATGTTGTTTATTTACGTATAATTTTCTTATTTATAAACGGCTTAGTTCTACTTCCGCGTCCGCCCTCTCTGCAGGAAGGGCCCCGGGGGATAACGCGGTGAGGAGGTGGGCAAACGGAGGCAGTTTCGCGAAGGGCTAATGCGCTACGCCGTGGGCCAGGCGCCGGCGCCGGCCTGCGCATGCGCACACTAAACTTCCTCTCCGCGCGGCGCAACTTCGGAAATATGAGGCCCCCGTGGCGAAGATTTATGGGTCGCAGGTAGAGGGCGAACGGCCCCCAAGTTGCGCAAGGGCTGCGTGAGGTGTTCCAAGACCTGCGCCCCGGGCGGGCATGGAACATGCACCGCCTTCGCCGCGCCTCATTCATTTTCTTTGATATATTTCTTTTGTTTTACGTTCTGCCGGGCGGATTCGGGAAGTCAATGAGACTTGTAGCTAGAACACAGTGAACTTTTGATAAATATACGCTTTCAGTTGAGTGAGCCTTGGTCCAACAGCAGTAATACGACGTATCAGAGCTGCACATGAATACATGTTTCAGGATTGAAGAGTTCCCTGTGCGTTGTGGCGCCGAAATATCTAAATAGTGAACGTAGGTTTTGTTTCTCATTTTCTCTCTAAAGCATCTTTCATTAATATGCTGAGACGATGTCTAGAATGATTTGTGATTGTAATTATATATTTTATTAAAAATATAATAAAACATTCTTTAAAATATATCGCTGTATGCTGAATTTTAACAGAGTAAGTAAATAACTGAACATTGACTTCAAAATATTGCAGTGGTCATTGTGGGGACTTTACCCTAAAATAATTTAGTTTTTTGAATAATTTTGTATAAATATTAAATTTATCATTAATATAATAAAAAGTACCTTAAACATATGAAGAAAATGCATCAATGCTGACCTGTGTACTAAATTTTAAAATCTTCTCAAATCGTTTACATTCGCAATGCGGAACTCTGACGTTTGTGTGAAGTTCGGAGAGCCAGTTTACAAAAATTAAACATTCAGCTTAATTTTGGGAACGAGTTATCTCGCATTACGTTACAGGTAACTCAGTGTCGGAATCGAGGCTAGGGTCAGGGCATTCTAAAGGAACCAGAGTTGGGAAAATCTCGGTTAATCCTCTGTAAGATTGGCTGCAAACCGAGCCGGGCAACTTTCCAGCTGAGATATCACGGCTCCCATGCCCCCTCTGATTTAACACCCGGGCGCTTCTGTTCCCACGTTACACATCTGCTGACAATGGGTTTACGGGATTCGATCGCGGGTAGCATTAATTTAACATTGGCATGGTTATGTGGTTCATGCAATGTTTGGAAACGGGACTGCAGAGGGAACGTATTAAGTAATCAGAACCGCTGGGTCTCATGAGCCATAAATACTATCCTACGTTGCCAAGCTATTTTGACCGAAATGAGTATTTGGCATGATGCTGGAAATTGAATGTTGTGAAGAGCTATCTGAAAGAGTTTGTCCGTAGAGGACATCGTTGGAAAAATTAAACAATTAGTGACCAAAGACTTCAGTAAGTACATTCATTCTTGTAAGCCTCTCTTTATTAATCTAAGGATTTTACCTTTACCTTGTTTGTTGATCGGTGGTTTTTGTCAAAAATGACTTGCTTAAGGGCGGTAATATATTTTCCGAAAACGCCTATGTCTTGACCACTCGACGATATAATCATATCCCATCATGTGAGAGTATCAACAGATCATTACAAAACATTCACATGCATGTACATTATTTTACAACACTTTGACAGATGACATTAAACGATTAATTCGATAAAACTTTAAATCCCAAGTAAAATCTTTCTGCTGATAACGCTACAATATCTGTTCGACGCGTCCAGGCCATTCAAAAGTTATTTTAAGTTTATAAAAAGTTATATTTTAAACCATCAATCCTGACCTAAAATCGAATCGGCTAATTAACTTATAAATAGATTGATGCACATTTGATAATCTCAAAGGGTCGCAGAAATAAAAATTAAGGCTATGTGAACTTTATTCCACTATTGAATTTATGTTGCCGTTGCAGATACATACATAAATAAATAAAAACCGGGAGATGTGTCTCAGTGCATCAACTGATGTCACTGCAATGTCTCTGACCGGGAGGTTATACGTTCGAGTCCCGAGGGTAGCAAGATTTTCGACACTAACTTGTGAGCTAGATCGAATTCATCCGCTGTCTGGCAGAGAATTCTAGCGACCAGCTGCTCTGAATGGTAGTTTTCCGTGGTTTCTCCAATCACCACCAGGCCGGAGCAATACCTTGACAAACGGGCCATGGACCGCGCGTGATATTTCCTACCTTTCTTGTTTTATCTTCACACACACTAACATGCACTACACTACTACCCATTCCGGGAGACCGGTAGGGAGCTTAGAACTTGTCCCGCCTGGGGCGGTGTTCGGCTGTTGGGAGATACTTGATTGGAGGAAACCCCGCTAGCCGACGGTAGATTGGCGCCGGATCTCGCTATCTAGCGAGGGAAGATCACCGCCATCTCCCGAGCCAAACAACGCACTACACATACGGGACTAATGACCATAGTAGTTGACGCGCCCGGAATAACTAACAACCAACCAACCATAAATTTAAAAAAATGACTCCACCAATTGAAATACATTTTCAACAATTATCCTCGTTTTCTACCAAGGACATTCAAATGACATAACTGCATGGACATGCATTCGTAAATGAAAGATGAAACGGGCGGAAGAGAACGAAATGGAAAAAGTACGAGAGTTAACGATTTGTGAAAACTTCTCTGAGGGAGGATCGTTGTTTATTTTGGCGGAGCCACTGGACCGTAATTACCCATAAAACTTTTCCACCAGATATAGCGACACTTCTATTTCGGGATATCCTCCCGAGATCACGCCCAGAAATCTCACTGCAGGGAGTTGAAGAACCTACACGCTTTTCTGCACTATTTAATCTGCGAAACGTTCAAGACAATATTTCTTATTTTTCTACTCGAAACAGAAACATTTTACGAGATAATGGCATTGATATGAATCCGAAAATGTTTCTTATTACGTAGTTATGTCGAACTCTTATTTTCTTGTTTTTGCTTTTCGAAAATTTGAAACTGTAACAACAGTTTTTCTCTTAATGATAGCAATGCCGGGCTCCTAATAGATCTTAAAGCAAATGGAATGATTATTAATAAAAAGGAATGAATTATCATTATCGTTAATTGAATTTTGTTGTGAAAGTATTAATCGTTTTTCAGGTTACATTAGTTCAAACAGATGTTTTGTTTTTATTGTCTCCTTTCCTCTCTTAATACATGTATTAAATATCATTTTTTTTATAACATTTGAACAATGGATTTAACAAAATTCAAAAGGTCGTTCAATAAAAAAACTTTTTTTTACATTTTCTACATTCCTACTGTATTCTCTTCTTCTTTTCTATGTGGGGGACCTGTTTTCTTCACACATCACCTTCATGATGAGTCGGGAGGTGTCGATGCCAGCTTTGATCCATTTTTCTTCGGTCGTCCTGAATCTTTCTTACCAAACGGGCTTAAATCTCTCGCTATTCTGATCAGCCTACTATTATCTGCCCTGGAAACGCCTTTTCTTCTTGTTCTTATGAATGTCTCGCCACATTCATTCCTTATAACTTCATCATTGTATTGTCAATTTTGATATTTCCAGTTTTGATCGGATTCCATGTATCTCCTCTCAGGGGGGCATCGCCCCAGCCAGGGCAAGTTCTAAGCAACTGATTTGTCTCCCGATTTGTGAAGAAGTACAGTGCTTGTAAGTGTGTGTCTGTGTGTGTCTGTGTGTGTCTGTGTGTGTGTGTGTGTGTGTGTGTGTGTGTGTGTGTGTGAGAGAGAGAGAGAGAGAGAGAGGGGGGGGGAGTGGATTGGACAAAGAACAGGAAGGAGAGCGCTCTTCGTGGCGCGTTAGTTAGGGCTCGAACCCTAGGACCTCCCGGTCAGAGACGCTGCAGTCAGAGTCAATGTTGTCTTTGAGCTAACTCAGCCAATTTAGCTTGAGGAACGGATATGGCATTCATCGTCATCATCAACCAAATGAGGTATTTCCCCTTTGGGATCCGTCTGATATATCCTATTCACCCATCTGGTGCATCCTTTTCAGTCGTCAGCTAGTTCGAACGCTCTGGCGATTTCTGGGCAAATCGTGGCGTTGGGGCCGTCCGGAGCATGGTTGGCGGCGTCCGCGCCGTCTGCGTCTTTTACGGCCGCCCTCTCCCCCTCCCCCACATTCACCAAAATAAGCAGACGCGCGCCGACATTTCGCCCGTCGACTGCGCGGACACCGCCCGTCAGATACAAGGGGACGAGAGATGAAAGGCGAGAGGGAGAGAGGGATGGAGAGAGGGAGGGGAGAGAGGAGAAAGTGAGGAAGTGAGAGAGGAGGAAGAGAGGAGGAGAGTGATAATCAGTGAACAATCAATAAAATATCGCGCGGAGTGGAGGGTCTTTGTGGAGGCGGAAGCGGGGCCGCGTCTCGGGCGCAGCGATCGTTTGCTTTGGCCGCGGGCGCCGCCGCGCGGAATGCGCGTCACGTGGCCGAGGGCCGCGACGCCACCTCCACGCCCACCGCCCACCGTCACAACTCACTAGACAGAAATACAGTGGGTTTTCGTAATATTCCATGTCGACCTAAACGCAACCATACGGAAACAGAAAGGCCTCTCGTAACGCCCGACAGGATTTAACAGTTCGCCGTCCGTTAAGACTGATCGTAAGGAATGAATTGATTCTAGAGATGGTATGTGAGTACTCTTACTTATAAAAAGGTTTTTCTTATTTATATAATCTTTTCTCAAAAGAAGAGAAGATGGTGTTACAAAAAATATTTATCCATATATTGCTGATATCACGTAAAACGGACTCTGCTATCTCCTCGGTTTAGAAATTTAAGCAGCGTGAGTTACTCACTTGGTCTAATAATGTTTTTAACAGTTGTATGGCCTAATAATTATAATAATAGTAACAATAATAATATTCTATTAAGTTCTGATACCTAAAAATGCACCATAGAATCTATAGTCACTTTCAGTGGAAGAACTTTAAAACCCTCAAAGTTCCAAACTTATTCACATGTTTAAAGTGGTACGAATACTGTGACTGTACGAAAACCTGCGTCTGATGGGCTCTGTGTAACACTAGCGTAGCACCCAATGAGCAAGTGTTATCCAGATCAAAAACACACGTGTAAAATACACAGGTTGTTTTGATAGTTATTGTAGCTTTGTCATTTGTTAAGAAAGATTTATGATAGAACTTGTTCAAACTTCAATTTTATTTTTAAAAAATTAAAAGTCCACAAAATCTCGATATAGGGGATCGCTCGGATTTTGCGCAAATATTGTAGAGACACATGCAGTCACTAGATCTGATCCTTCAGAAGTTGGTTACAATACGGTGTAGATTTTATACTATTTAACCCATACCCAACACTTGTTGTCGTGAATGTATGGCTTAATAATAACAATAATGAAACAGAACAATTTGTACAAGTCTCACCTCTTGCATGGCGTGACATCACACCCTCTACCCAATGGCTCTCTCCTTTCTGATGTATGAAAACTCTGATGATTAAAACACCTAATCAGTGTCTAACCATTTATTTTCCCTTACCTGCTGCCAGCTACATGAGATGAGCGATTTTGCACCCATTACCAAATGGAAATAATATACGATGCAAAGGTATTGCGTCGTATTTTAAACTGAATGCACTAAATACACCAAGTTTTATCAATAAAAATGCAAACCAAAACATCGAGTTTCCAACGTATGTGAATTGTCAAACAAACGTATGTGAATTGTCAAACAAGAAAATAAAATGCTACTCAAACCCATCCATTCCATATATTTCATGGTGAAAATGTGGGCAAAGTTAAACCTCTACCATTTCCTTTTGAAAGCCTTTGAAAGGGATTATTTTATTTTCAACGCTTTGAAAAAACAATGCAATTTTTAGATAGTGCAGACATTGCTACAAAGCCTTTCTTTTGCGAATCAACGTTAGTATTTTAAATGGAAAACAATGCCGTGAGCGGTTTTCAACATTTTTCGTTTTATCTCCCACTGTGAGCTGCGACTACCGCCTGTCAACACAATAGTCCGGAGCTTCGAAATACTCCACATCTTCCTAGTGACAGGCATATCTCACGAACTGTAGGTAGGTATGTTGTGGCGGAACGAGAAGAAGAAGAAGAGGAGGAAGAAGAAGAACAACCCTGAATCCTTTCTAGAGGGAAGAACCCTGAGACATTCTTAGGGATTATCCAAAATTTCAAAAAAATGTTATTCCACAGAATTATTCGTGAAGTCTATCTTACGTTTTCCCGAGTTTCAATATGAATACATCTCGAATGTTTTTATTACTTCACAGAAGTTGATTAAGATTTTCAAAGCAGCTTAATTTTGTTCAGTTTGAATAGGATTGAGCGGGTATTTTTTTAATATTTACAGTTATTAGTTACCATTAAATTAGTTACCAATGTTTACAATTAGTTATTAATTACCATTACATAATCAAAAGTTAATATTTAAAAATCGGTTTCATTTTTTGAAAAAATATGCAAAGCTAATATTTTGAAAGATTTAAATGTTAAATCTCTGATAGTCAGATTATTTAGAGAACTGTTCAATAATATTATCAGGTTCCGACACTTTTTCGCTCTTAGCCAATACCGCCAAGGGTCGTTTGTTACTGTAGATGAGATACCTTCTCATCACTGGGAAGATGGTAGTCAATTCTATAAACTCTTTACTATGTTAAATTCCTTGTGGCAAAATAATATACTTAGAGGAAGCGTAGATACGTCTTCCGTTACGTACTACACACTCTAAAGACAGAAAAGCACCTATTTTTAAAGAATATTTCACTAGAATTTTATGTGGTTCTTCAAAGATATTATCATTAGTGCTTTAAACAAACCAGTTATTTTCTTCATCAATCATTCCTACTTCACGGAGCGGGAATTTCTTCTTTGTTTCCTTCCAGGCAATTATATTTGAGATTCTTGCGATATGCCTTGTAGTCTGTCACGTAAGGTGCAGATGTAGTACCTAGTGTGAACGTCAGTCACATTGGCCACTGGTAGGAAATTTTAAGTTTTTAAGCAGCCAGGAATGCTTCACATGCTACGGTAACTTTAGGGAAGAGAGAACGTACAGACGTGTGCACTGGAATGAATGAAAAGTCGTACATTCACTTTGTTTCAATACGCTGGTCATCGTTGTTATTATTGTTGTTGTACTAGTTCTTCTTCTCCTTCTTCATATTCGTGCCTTCTTTGTTTTCAGTGGAAGACGATCTCTTGGTGCAATGTGTTCACGCTGTGTGTTATACAGGAGTCAGATTTTGAAAGAACTTAATTCACTGGCTAATATATCTGTATCAGAATATTCGCCCCTGTCAGACTCCAATCCTGGCCATTCAATGTTGTTTCAAAGAATTTATTTTTCTCCTCTAGTGGAAGTCTCCTTTAGTGGAAGTCAGTTGCAATTTTTCATTTGTCATATTTTTGTTCCAGAGAAATCATATCATTTTTGTAGGTCCGTATGCCAAACGCTATGCTTTTTTTACGTTTACTGCAACAGTTTTGAAATACCGTGTTTCCAACTGACACAAAATGGAATTTTGTTGTGTGAAGAGTGAAGAGAGCGTGTCACTCTTTTCAGAAGCTATTAATGTCCTAACACATATCTGGGACTCGCACAAGTGTTCATCTGGTAATCCCAACACACTACAACTTTTGATTTCCTGTCGACTCACGCTGTATGTCGCATTACGTGAAGCAAACGCTTTCCATCAAAGCTTTCCGCGTGGACCTTCTTGCCATGTGAATGACGGAACAACAAGCCGTGGTATTGGCGGAAAGGAAGCGACGAAGTGATCAAAGCACGTTCACAAAGTTTGCCTTACAGCGCTTTTCTGTCGCTTGCAGATGTTTCGACGTGTCCGAAAGCACGCAAACACTCCTCGAGGGCCCAGTCCGGCTGGGATAGCTCAGTGGCGGAATTACCTTGTCTCTCTCGCGCGGCTGAGCGGGAGGTCTTAGAATTCCATCCACGACGGCGGTGGCAGATTTCCAATACTAGCTACACACCCACTACTAACCGCGCACCTACTGTTCGGGCCTAAGTCGTCATCCTCATTGAGGTTTTCTGGGTTTACTAAATTGCTTAAGGCGTATGCCGGGATAGTCTCTAATTTTGCACTCCCAGGCGTAAATGTAGAGCTTGCCCTCCCCCTCTTAAATATTACTACTCTGTATTCATGTAGATTCAGTGGTTAGGTGAAAAAGCAGGCCATATGACCTGAGCCTCGCCATTAATTAAGACATTATTATTATTATTATTATTATTATTATTATTATTATTATTATTACGTATTCAACCACTGTCTGGAGGAGAATTTCAGCGGCCGGCTCCTGTGTTTTTCACGATTTCTCTGATCTATACCAGAGGAGCTGTGGGCAGGGGCGCCCATAGAACACCAGAGACCTGAAGCAATTGAACCAAGGGGGCTCCTTATTTAAGAAATCCCTCCTTCCACAATTCATAAACAGAATTTATTTCTCCATGGATCAGAAATAACTAAGAGCGTTAAATTGGGATTACAGATTAATACACTTTTAATGTTTTTTGAGTAAAGAGAAATTTGGGGTCCCAATTATGTAGGCTCCGGCTGTCCCAACCCCACCATTTGTTACGCACCAGGCGAATGCCGGAACAGTACCCTACCAAACGGGCCACGGACCGCGCGCGATCTGTTCTTCCTCTTCCTTGTCCTCTCCTCTCCCCTTACACACACACACTTACACTAACATGCACTACACTACCTCATATTCCGGGAGACCGGTCGGGAGCTTAGAGCTTGTCCCGGCTGGGGCGGTGCCCCGCTGGTGGGAGAGTCTTGGTTAGGGGGAAACCCCACTACCCAACGGTAGGTCGGCGCCGGATCTCGCCATCCAGCGAAGGGAAAATCACAGCCATCTCTCGTTGAAAAATATGCACTCCACTTACGGGACTAATGACCTAAGTGGTTGGCGTGACCGGAATCACTAACCAACCAACTGAAAGATCATAGTAGACGTCAAAATACCCATGAAGATGATGATGATGACATTTAACGACAACTTCGATTTAACCGAGATCGCAACCAATACGAAAAACATGCACGATCCAACAACGACATCGTAGTCATAGAGACGTTGTATTTCTCTTGAAACTACATGCTGAACGCACCCAAGTCCCAAAACCCTATCTATTAAGAAGGCGCCTGCGAGTACATCTTCCAGCGGGTAGCTTACTGAACCCGCCCATTATGCCTCCCGCTCCGTGAGGCGTCGCGCTGCTAATAACCTGCCAACACGCGTGCGGCGGCAGGGGGGGGGGAAGAGGCGTGGTGGCGCGCGACCCTGTCGCCGTCGCGGCCCAGAATAACTGCCCCGCCCCCTCGCAGCAGATCGCGGCTCCATTGAAAGAACCTGCAGACGGCGAGGCTCCGTCCTTGTCTCTCGCGGCCACGCAGCTCCTCGGCCATTCAAAAAGTATCGTTTCAAATTCAAGGGGCCGCGGCGGCAGCCGGATTGATCGGGTATTTGAATTTTAGTGACTATGCCACTCGTGATAATTAAATCCTATAGTGTTTAACTGTACATACAAAGTGCCCCAATGAGGGCGGTCTATCTCAAAAAGTTTATCGCTTTTTCTATCCGATTTTTCTTATCACTTCTCCCTACTGGCCAATCCTAAACTGTGACTCATCTGTCTTAGGAGACAGTAAACATCGATCGCTATGTTGATGTTCAATATACCGCGTATGTACTATAACATAACATCTTTGATTTAAACACAGCTTTCGGTTATTTTCAATATTTGGCAATGTTGGAACTCTTTGTACATAATTTCACTCGTAAATAGCTATTCCAAATTAAACCCTCCTCGCTCCGAGTCGGGAATTATCGACAATTTCCAAAGCACTCGTGGATTACCTATGAAAATCCTGGCGGCGTTTGACGGTAAGACGGATGGTTGTTTAGCGGAAGACGTCTTTTGTATCAAGCAGCCACAAAACGTTTTTTGACCATACTAGGTATTCGATTGATTGATTGATTTTTTGTTTCCGGGTGCGTTAACTGCTTCGTTCATTAGTCCCGTTAGTGTAGTGCATGTTTTTTCTCGGGAGATGGCGGTGATCTTCCCCCGCTGGATGGCGAGATCCGGCGCCGACCTACCGTCGGCTAGTGAGGTTTCCCCCTAACCAGGACTCTCCCACCAGCAGGGCACCGCCCCAGCCGGAACAAGCTCTAAGCTCCCGACCGGTCTCCCGGAATATGTTGTAGTGTAGTGCATGTTAGTGTAAGTGTGTGTGTAAGGGAGAGGATAGGACAAGGAAGAGGAAGGACAGATCGCGCGCGGTCCGTGGCCCGTTTGTAGGGTACTCTCTGGCATTCGCCTGGTGTTGATCGGAGAAACCACGGAAAACTACCGATCAGAGCAGCCGGCTGCTAGAATTCTCCTCCAGACAGCGACTGAATTCGATCTAGCTGAAAAGCTAGTGTCGAAACTCCTGCCATCGTGGGGAGTAGGAACCTAGGACCTCTCTGTTAGAGGCGCTGCAGTGACATCAGTTGATGTAATGAGCTACCGCTACCGGTACTAGGTATTCGACAATCATATACTACTCGTACTCCAAGTAGCAAGAAAATAATTTTTATCGGTATCAGGGGTCTACAAAATGAGTTTTCTATCGAATAATGGTTGCTGCACCATTACAATACTTTCTGTATACAACCTTGTATATAAGACTTTTTAAAAAAATATTCGTTTTAGCACTTTAGGAATAAAAGGATTCTCACAACTGTACCGAATGTATTCTAGGGAGTATTGAAAGCTCTGACTAATGTTTTTGTTTTACTAGTGTTGGGTAAAATTGAATAGACAATTATTTAACGTTACAGATTGAAAATTTTACTAAGAAATATTTTATCCACCTTTTCGCCTTACTGAAATTATCCGCTCTCGACCTCAGACCTGTGACCCCGTATACATTCGTGTGTTGGACACAGTTGTATATTACACGTTTTATTGAATAAGTATACGACTAATCTCAGAAGAAACAATAAAATGAAACTGGGACTGAATTGATTACAGTCGACTCGGATAATAGTGAACTCGGATATAGTGAACCCTCGGTTATAGTGAGCTTGTCCTGGTCCGTTTCACTTACATTACAAATAAGATACGAAGATTCGGTTATAGCGAACCTGAACCTTTGCTATAGTGAAGGTAGGAAAGAGTCCTGGAAATTAGTTGCACCTCGTATGTCATTAGGTCAGAAAAAGTGTCTTTGGAGAGTGGGACGGTGTTCCAACAGGCAAGAGGCATTAAAGGGTCAAGACAGCATTAGATACAGAAAGACAGAAGACACGGCAGAATCTAATATGGAGAGACCACGAACTATGAAAAATAATCTAGAGAAATTACGAATGAAAAGTGTACGTAGCAAACAACGAAAAATAATTTAATTTTTAAGGACAAATATAGATACTGAACTATTTAGTTCGTGCTTTTAATGAATTTTGTTGTCTCTCTATATTAATAAAATCAATAATTATGGAGAAATTATTTTTAATTTTGACATCATCGGATATCGTCAACCAAACATGTTAGTCCCCCAAAGTTCACTATAACCGGGAGTCGACTGTATTTGAAGACGGGCAGCACTTAAATTTCACAAATTGTTGTCACGACTCCACTTCATTTAGTGACCTAGCTAGAATATTTATATCAGAACTATCATTTAGATTTCATTAGGATATATAAGATTCTGATGCATGAGCAATATTGAAGCACTTCATTAATTTATTTTATCACGAGCATCCACTGAGGTTCATGGTGAACTCTTAGGCTGAAACTGAGGGCGGTCCGTGGGTTCTCTCAGCTGACTGGGTGACCGCCTGCTTCCTGGGTCCCGTTCCGTGGCCTCAGTGCTCGCCCCCCCCCCCGTCCCCCCCTCATCGCTTCACACGTGGACACGCCGGTCACGGCGCCGAGGGTAAATAATGGTCGTTTACAGCCGGCGTTTTATGGTAATTGCCGGATTCCGTTCGCCGTTCTCGGCGATAGCAGACGAAAGTTTTTCGGGTACCGGTTTGCATACATTCCAGGAACCAGCGAGATGAGTGAGCGGAGAAAACGGTTTCCTCGTTGCGATCAATCCGAGGAAATGGTCGGCGACTCCGTGTTCTTCACGCTTTTGAGTTTTTACGCATCTGCGCAAAGAAGGAAAGGCTATGTTTTTCATAGCGGACTTAACGTGTTTCTCGCGTGAACCTCCAAAATCTATGAAAACGCGTAGGAAATCTTGGTTACTGTTACACGACATGAAAAACTCACAAAAATTTATTTATTGTTAAGTGTGCTCGGGTATTTTTTGCATTAATTGAAAAATCAGAAATATTTCAACAATCTTACGAAGTACACATGTCATCAAACGGGCATCACCTTATCCTATCCAAGCAACGCAGCTTGGATAGGCTTCCTTGGATTTGCCATGGATTGGCTGCCCAATTTCCGTATTGTCAAAAATTGTGGTCTCAGAAATCCGAGCAGTGGAATCGCAATTTGGAGATTCCAGATTTGAACGTTTTGAATTATCTGTAGGTATTAATTGTGGTGATTTGACGTGGAATACAGTGGCAAACAACCATTCTTATATCATGCAAACAACCATCCATTTTTTCATCATTGTTGATACGTGATTAACAATGCTATTTCATTTAAAGTACTTTGTGTTATCTTGGAATGAAGACACTTAACTGTAGATTATTAGATTGCTGCATTTGTATAAGGTACTCGTTGATAACTTCAACCTGTAGTCAAAGTTTGTGGTTCTGTATATCTTATGAAAACTGAGTGGATTGGAAAAAAAATAAGTGTCAAAGAAAAACTAACACTTTTGTTTCCCCGTAATACTTGCTTTTATAACATTGTGTATATGTTTTTTGAACTTTTTATACCTAGTTCCTTACTGTCACAATATATTTAATCATCCTCTTGCATCGTCAGAATCGAATTGATGCTGTAGGGTTAATACTGAGTTCTTGCTCAGCGGAGCGTTTCAGCAAACAACAGCGCTGTCGATCTTATGCGCATGGAGAGCTCTAGTTTCGCGATTTTTGTGCTACTGCAGTATCTCAGCATCTCGGTATAGAAATATTACTATAAGAAGGGACCACTTTGACAGCTACTGCTTGGCCACTGCTGGCAATATTACTATAAGAAGGGACAGCTTTGGTAGCTACTGCTTGGCCACTGCTGGCAATGTTACTATAAGAAGGGACCGCTTTGACAGCTACTGCTTGGCCACTGCTGGCAATATTACTATAAGAAGGGACCGCTTTGACAGCTACTGCTTGGCCACTGCTGGCAATATAACTGCAAATTACGTCCATGCATCCATTTTGTCAGTGCTTTCGATTACATTTAGCTCTTTGTAAATGGCTCCATCAATACTCTCCCAATTCTCTGTGTCTTTGGTATTAAGTATCTCTTGCAGCGTCATCGTCCTGTATGACGTTCATTTGGTCAATGCGGTCTGTCAATGCCCTGTCAATGTGACCCTTCTTAGTGTAACTCCTGCGAAGCGGGTTTGGTGGTATAATTATTTAGCATATCGGGCTGTTGTACACAAGTTTACGGGTTTAAACCCGATCGAAGCCGTGAATTATTAAGGACGGAAAAATCCTTCGTACGCCTTCCTTCACTGAGGAAGTAAATCCGGCTGTCGCGTGAAGTAGATTTACTACATGTAAAAGATCCTCATGCCTAAAAGAAGCCTCTGAGCTAAATTAAAATGGCCAGTTTCGTCACTCGAGTAATTACCTTCTTTCTCCGCTAGATGGTGAAAGCAGCGTAGCGAAAATTGCGTGGTTAGACGGAAGAGCGGGCCTGATGGTCCGAGTCTCGCCACATAAAATGAGGCATTAACTAACTAACTAACCAGCTATATTTTCTGGACTGCTGTTCTTCCTCCTGTCCAGCACCTCCACATAACTTCTCCGTCGAGAACTTGGCCGCCTCGTGTGCTGGATGGCCCGGGGCCCGCGGCGGGCAGGTGGGCGGTGCCGGCGGGCGAAGCGTCTGGCATTGTGATGGGGGCTCGTTAGCAAGGCCCCAGATGGGCGCCAAGACAAAGCACAATGCGCCCCCGCCCCCTCCCCGCCCCGACCCCCCGCTCGCACTTCCGGCGGCCCCGCCTCCCCCCGCCGCCACCGGTCACAGCGCGGGGAGTTCGGAGGTCAGCCACAGCGCGGTCACTGGCCCGCCTTGCCAACCGTTGTTTTCCAACGTCCACGCCCCTAGCCCCCGCCCGCCAGATAGGCTCTGCTGTGGTCCGCTGTGCAGTCCCGCCCCGCCCCATTCGGCCTTGCCCCGCTCCGCTCATCCCCGTCCCGCTCAGCCATGCCCCGCTCCGCTAAACCTCGCTGCGCTCCGCTCCCCGCCCCCAAGACATCCGACCCCCCACTCGTTCCCGCCCCCCCCCGCCCTGTTCAGCCTCGCCTCGCTCATCCCTTCCCTGTTCGGCCACGCTCGCCGTCACGCTCCGCCCAACCCAGCCAGGCCTGTCTTCCCCGCTCCTCTAAGCCCCGCCCCAATTCACAGTCTCCCGCCGCTACGATCATTCCCGCCTCATGCTGCCACGACCCGCTCAATCCCGCCCCGCTTCGTTCAGAATCACCCAACCAGCCCCATTCTGTCTGCAAACCTTCTTTCCCCCTCTCTGCTCCCGGTTTCTCCCAGCTCTGTCCCTCATAACACCACATGTGTCCTCCCTTCGCCCTCGCGGTCCTACCCAGCCCCTCCTCATTCCTCCCGGTTGTCATGGCCTTCTGCCGGACACTCGCCTCTCCGATCTTCCCGCTTCTTAGTGGCTTCCTTCCCGTCTTCCCTCCGTGTCCAGCCTTGCTTAGTCCTGATCCCTCTCCTCCCTGCTTCCCCGCGACTCTCCGCTTCCGTTTTTTATCCCACTCTGTTCTCATGCTTCCCGCTTTATTGTAGATTTCGTATTGTTGACCCTCTTATCCACCATTTCCATTCACTCACCCCTCCTGCTGGAAAGCGCTGTTTTCCGGTCCAATCTGTTCTGCGCCACCTCGCCCCTCTCTGCAAGGCCTAGTCATACACGCTTTTCAATGTGCTCCCCCGCCCCAACTCGTTCTGATTTGCCTCACGATTCCCCGTGTTGTCTGGTCGTATCCGCTCCTGTGCTGTTCTTTTCGGTTCTGTGTGACCTGTTCGGTCCTGCCCTCCTGTGAGTTCGTCCGGTCCTGCGCAAACCCCTCGCTCCCCAGTCCTGTCTCTCAGAATCACCTCTGTCTCTCCCCTTCTTCCGGCCCTTTTTTCCCTTTGGTTCCTTGGCAAATTCCGGCTCTCCTGGTCCCTCCTACCTCCTACCCTCCTCATCCGTTGCCTCGCTTTGCTTAATTGATTGATTGATTTTTTTCGTGTTTCCGGGCGCGCCTACTGCTTTGGTCATTAGTCCCGTAAGTTTAGTGCATGTTTCTCTCTCGGGAGATGACGGTGATCTTCCCCCGCTGGATGGCGAGATCTGGCCCCCACCTACCGTCGGCTAGTGGGGTTTCCCCCTAATCAGGACTCTCCCACCAGCGGGGCACCGCCCCAGCCGGGACAAGCTCTAACCACCCGACTGGTTTCCGGCAATATGTGGTAGTGTAGTGCGTGTCAAGGTACACCTCCGGCATTCGCCTGGTGTTGATCGGAGAAACCACGGAAAACTGCCGATCAGAGCAGCCGGCCGCTAGTATTCTCCTCCAGACAAAGACTGAATTCGACCTAGCTGGAAAGCTAGTGTCGAAAATCCTGCCGCCGTGGGGAGTGGGAAGTAGACCCTCCAGGTGAGAGGCGCTGCAGTGACATCAGTTGATGCACTGAGCTACCGCTACCGGTTGATATGATCAGAATAAAATTCATTCTTGTTGCCACTTGTCTCTTCTCTGAAGTGTCGACCTAGCTGGAAAGCTAGTGTCGAAAATCCTGCCACCGTCGGGACTCGAACCTATGGCCTCCCGGTGAGAGGCGCTGCAGTGACATCAGTTGATGCACTGAGCTACCGCTCCCGGTCGCTCTGCTTAAGCTGCTTTGCTTTATTCCACTCATCGGCGTCGCTTTTCTCCCTCTCCGCACATCCCGCCATCTTCTGCTTGGCTGCCTCTGGCGGTGCGAACGGGCCAAGGTGGGCGTCATTAAAGCGCAACCGCTATGAAATTGGGCGCCATTTCCTTCGGGCAATTCTCATCCTGGATTTATGACGACCGGGCAGAGAAGTAAAACACGGTGGTGAGAAGGAATACTATGAAGAGAGATGGAGATAGAATACGAAGTATAAAGCGTACAGGGGGAGTATAAAGCGTATGGGGAGTATAAAAGCGTACAGGAATGGAAGGTCTTACATTGTAAGCTTAGGAGAAGCGAAAAGAGGGAAAATCGGTTAGGAATGAGATTGAGGTCGAACAACTGCGTAATATTGCAGTAAGTAATGTAGCATATAGGATATCTTAGAATAAATGTTACAAATTTCTAGTGCTTATAGACGAGTAGAAAATGACCACTTTTTGCCACTGATCTTAAGAGTGGAAAATTGCATGTAATTGAGTTACACGCATTTACACAGCACACGTTTTTTCTCTAATTTTTATGGATCTAATTATGCGTAGAGGTTCAGCAGGTCACTTTCTGGTCAGTCAATGATATTTCATGCATTCGCGGTTGCCTAACAATCAGGGGCAAGTATTACATAAGTTCATATAACATTATTATAAACAATTTCCCACTTTATGTTCATTGGCAAAAACTATCATTTTCGGCCTTTCTAACTGCTGGCAGAGGTGGCCTCAGGGCATCAACTGATGTCACTGCAGTGCTTCTGATCGGGAAGTTCTAGGTTCAAGTCCTGACAGTAACAGTATATTTGACACTAGCTAGATAGCTTGGTCGAATTGGTTGCTGTCTGGACGAGAATGCTCTGATCGGTAGTTTTTTTGAGGTTTCTCCGATCAATTCGAAGCGAATGCGCGAGTAGTATCCTAACAAATGGACCACGGACCGCGCGCGATCTTTCCTTCCTCTTACTTGTTCTATCCCCATTTTTACGTACACATACTTACACTATCATTCGCTACAAATGCCGTGAGACCGGTCGGGAGCTTAGATCTTGTGCCGGCTGGGGCGGCGCCCCATTGGTGGGAGGTACCTGGTTGGGGAAAACACCGCTAGTTGACGGTAGGTCGTGCCGATTCTCACAGCCCACAGGGAGAAAATCACCGCCACCTCCCGAGGAAATTCCACGTGGGACTATTGACCGCCGTCCGGAAACGCGTCCGGAATCACTAATCAATTAATAAATCAATCGATCTTTCTACATTCCCTCGTAACATGTATTCTGAGACATCTGTACATTATTTCGAGTTCTTGGGAGATCATTGAAGTGTGCGGATCAGTCAATAGTCCACCCCCAAGAATGGAAGTGGAGACGGGAAGGTCATGGAACAATTGCATGCTGTCTGTAATTTGAGGTACAGCGTCGACTTGTTAATGATTCTGAAAAACAACGATAAGTACCGATAAGACCAATAGTTTTCTAGAAATGTCATCCTGTCAAAGGAATTGACCAACTCAGCCCCGTATAATGTGTCCACAATTCACCTCCTTCGAGAAATTAAGACCTTTGGGTCTAGGAAAGGTGCGTTTTGGACTCAAACTAGCAACATAATTGTCTTATTTTACACACGTGGTATCTTCTAAATTATTTGTTGGAATTACATCTGTTTACACCTACAAACTATTTATGATTATATGATAATGGTATCATTATAAAGCATACAGTGACTATTCTGCTTGTCTTTACTATTTACCCGAGATAAGATTATTATTATTATTATTATTATTATTATTATTATTATTATTATAAAAATAGTATGAATATTTATTCCTTACAGTTCCTGAAGATGAAAACGTATGTTTTCCGAAACGCCCCATGTAACAGACATGCAACTATGTGAAATTAATGTTTTAACTGTATCTATAATTATTGTTTTTATTTAATGGAAACTCATTTATACCAGGATGTTTTTTTTGTTTACATCAGCGCCTGTTTTGCTGCGTGTGGAATACGTTCAATGACCTGGAGGTTCATTGTTTGTGCAATAAGGTTCATCACTATGAACTCAAGTCCCATAACACAGATCTTAGCGAAGAACATCGCAGACAGTCTTCATTAACGGCGGGCGATAAATCATATTTGCGCTGACACTTTGTTCGAGGCGGGTGCATACAGCGGAGGGAGCTGCATTCCGCACAAGGCCGTCGGCGGGAGCTGAGTCACGTTTCATTAGCAAGGACGCGCAGTTGCACTCAAGCTCGACGCCACTTGCTGCCAAGGAATGCACTAAACATTGCTTTTGATCCGCTCCGGTAATAATACTTGACATCATAGTGCCTAACAAATAAACAGGCGTATGCTCCTTTTTATTGAAATTTGGATTCGTGTACATGGTGACTGGAGGAAATGCCGACGTGTGTATTTATTCTATCAATTTATTCTGAAGAGAAGCGAATCTAAATGGTTTTTAGTGGTAAGTTGGGTACAAATATACGTTTTTGTATTCCGGTTTTTACTGGTTCGTAAAAAGTGAGAAGTGTTTACATCGGAGCTGTACGAGTTATAGAAAATACCTGTACTTTCAGTCTCATAGTTTATAAGACATCTTGAAAAAATAGCATCCTGGTCTTCTAGTATTACAACTTGCAATGCAAGCAGAATACGAATGCAATATTCATAAAGAAACAATTTTTATTCTTGATAATTTTTTCGTATTTATACTGATGCTTTTTTTTGTTTTATATTCGTACTTTCTCCCCTCTTTTTTCTTTATTTTTATATAAACATTAGTTTTTCTTACTACATGCAATATTGAGAAACAGATTGATTCTGAAATATGATTTATTGGCTAAATAATAAAATATCAATTTTTTGTTAACATTCTGTGTTCGATAACACGAAGTCTGCTTTATCTGCACTTTAACTAAAAGGGGGAAACTAACCAACAAAATTATAACTTCTTGAAGCAGATTGATTTAACAGTGGCTCTATGTTTCAGCGAGCAACGGAATAACCAACGTTTGCAAAACATTTTTTCATCATGCTCTTTGAAGAAATGTTTGGAACAAATGAATGCTCAATTCGCCAAGTGGACATTCAAATTTTGAACGTAAATGGCATATATCACTGAATTTTTTTTTTTTGATTTTGCTTTAGAATGTATTTTTTTTAGGAATTAAGGCTGATGAAGCAAGTAACTTCTTAAAATTTAATTTAAAAAAATTAAATTTCTTTAAATGTAGAATTTTAAAAAATTGAAGTGCGATAAACTCTAGTAGTTAACACTTACTAGTTAAAATGTACAGTATTACATATGGCCATTGCTATTCAAAATATATACCTCTTCATTCCAATGCGCATCTTAATTTCAGTTTATTTAGAACGCTTATAGGCACTTCGTGGAGTTATCTGTAGAACATAAATTGTTAAATGGCACCAAATAATAAGTACGTTCAAGACATTGTGGTGTTAAACTGCCAGCTCCGAAAACAACTACACAACAAAACGGATCAAGAGCTACGTCTTCTTTCGTTTATCAAAACACTTGGTGTATTCTGTGCACAACGCATGTTCCAATCTATGAGAGTATAAGGCTTACCTCTGCCATTAGCATACGAGATCTCAAGCGTATTTTCCGAAGCGGACGTGAGTCAGTTGTTCTGTCCCAGCCTGTTTTGTGAGTTCCAACATCAAAGCCCGTTATGCTTACGCAGCCAGGCTGTGTCGTCGATTGTCGCGCTCAGGGTGGGGCGAGTCGTCAGTCTGCGCTAGTAGGAATATACGAGTCGGGCGAACAAGACAGTACGACCCCTGGGGAGACGTTGGTTGCACAGTGGGTTGTGTGCGGTGCTGGTGGCTTCTTAAGAGCTCTATGGTAGCGCCATCCCCGGGAAAGCCAACCTCGGGAAATGTTGTGAAAGTTTGAAACTTGCAGTAAATAGACCGGTTTAATTTGTGTATACCAACAGTGAAATTTTTGAGGAAGAACGTATTTTTCTGTGCGCTGTTTTCTGTGCTTAAAAGCGAAGAATTAACATTTGAGAATGGGTCGCATCGTGGACTATCCCAAGTCCGTCTGTAGTTTGGGCATGTGAGGCAATGGAAGCTTGAGTAAGGGTGGGGGTTCTGGGAGTTGGGTGGAGGCAGCGTGCTGTTTTAGGGTTTTGTTCGAGCCCGCGCCTGTTATCAAACGTTTAACATGGAAGCAACACATTAAAGCAGTCCTACAAAAAGCAACAGCAAAAGCAGTCAAACTATATCCACTCATTAATTCCTCATCCACTTCAAAACTTCAAATCAAATTGCTCCTCTACAAAGGTATTATCAGACCCACCTTGACATATGTCTGTCCAGCCTGGATAAACGTTGCACCTAGTAATATAAACGCTTTACAAACTTTCCAAACCAAATTTCTGAGAAGACTCATCAACGTATCATGGTTTATACCCAATAAACAAATTGATTATGAACTCCAAATACCATCAATCACAGACATCTGATCAACTTATCCTCCAAATTTTTCAGCTCTACATCCTGCCAATACAGGCCATAAAAGAAACTCACCTAACAGAATCTAGATTCCCTAAACATTTCAAACCGCCTTAAAATTTTAAAAAAACTTCCAAACCTTTTTACTTATACTAATCCTTCCCCAAATCCACTGCCAATAATAATAATAAAATCAAATTACAATAGTTTATATTTCTATATAAATACAATATATACATATATTGTATTTATATATACTATGTGTATGTATATACATATATACATATTACTTGCCGATCAAGCACACTCGAAAAAACTTTAGGAAGTTTCCATTATGTCAATGTATAAATAATGTACTCACTTCTGTAAGACCATTTGGTCAATCGCATAAAATAAATTAAAAAAAAGCCTATTGTTTAAGAATATCGACCGTTTCATCTGATTTCATAAATTGCCCTTTTGTTTTGCTGGAAATATTTTTTAACAATCTCTTATTTTCGCGTGAGAACAATTGCATTGCTCCGTTATCAACGTCAAAGGTGTCCTAGGCAAGGATTAAAATCCCGATGCGTGCAAATCGGTTGCACACTATATGCTATAGTGTTCATCTTTCAAGAAATATTTTGAAATATATGAGATCGTTGGGTCACACATGTCACCCCTTCTAATTCTGAACCCACCAGCCGCCACTGGATGTGTGATATGATCAGATTGATTGATTGATTTTTCGTGTTTCCGGGCGCGTCAACTGGTTGGGTCATTATTCCCGTTAGTGTAGTGCATGTTCTTATATCTCGGGAGATGGCGGTGATCTTCCCCCGCCGGATGGCGAGATCCGGCGCCGACCTACCGTCGGCTAGTGGGGTAACCCCATCACCAGGACTCCCCCACCAGCGGGGCACCGCCCCAGCCGGGACAAGCTCTAAGCTCCCGACCGGTCTCCCGGAATATGTGGTAGTGCAGTGCATGTTAGTGTAAGTATGTGTATAAGGGGAGAGGATAGGACAAGGAACAGGAAGGATAGATCGCGCGCGGTCCGTGGCCCGTTTGGTAGGGTACTGCTCCGGCATTCACCTGGTGTTGATTGGAGAAACCACGGAAAACTACCGATCAGAGCAGCCAGCCGCTAGAAGTCTCCTCCAGACAGCGACTGAAGTCGACCTAGCTGACAAGCTAGTGTCGAAAACCCTGCCGCCGTGGGGAGTGGGAACGTAGGACCTCCAGGTGAGAGGCGCTGCAGTGACATCAGTTGATGCACTGAGCTACCGCTACCGGTTGATATGATCAGAATAAAATTCATTCTTGTTGCCAGTTGTCTCTTCTCTGACGTGTCGACGACTTCAAGGCGGAAGAAGACATCTCCGTTTGACTAAATACCTACCCATTCCTTATCCTCGTCCTATCCTCTCCCCTTACTCTGACACTTTCTACATTCACATGCACTACACCACCACACTCGTCGGGAGACCAGTCGAAAGCTTAGAACTTGCCCCGGCTGGCGGAGATATCTGAAGAGGGAAATCCCTTCCAAGACAACGTGTAGGTCGGCTCCTAAACTCATCGTTCGGTAGAGAAGGAACGCCCGCCCCGCCCCCTCCCGGAATAAAACATTCATTCCATGAAACTACTAATCACAGCAGTCCATGTGCCCTGAAACAAAATGATCTAAGGCAGAAGGGATATCTTGTTTACTGAATATCTAACCCTACAAAAATATTACTCTAATGAAAAGTGAGACTGTCGAAAATGCGACTTTATCTCTTTTCTTTTTATTCTCAATGGAATCAGTTAGACGTAACCTGTACATTTTTAACTCTGTATTTTCGAAAATTGCAAAGTTAGAATTATTGCGAGAAAGTATGTGCTGTTGGAGCTCCACTAGTTTCTTTGAAAAATAAATAAGGCTTGGTAAATGATCTCCGCTTTAACTCAATATCTAAACGGGACAGAATTCGTAATTTAATGTAACATGAGACTGATTTTGTCACGTCTTTTCTACTCAGTCCAAGCTCGTACACTTGTTCAAATTTTGGATTGTATTGCTCGAATTTGTTTTCGTCGTCCATTTTTCGCTCTTGTGGTGTATTCCGTCTTAATGATCCTTATGTGATAGTCGTACCAGTCCGAATGTTTGGAGATATTATAAAACTGTAGAGTATCACCGAAGATCGCTTTGCTCCCAAATTGTATTCTTTCGCCAGCCAGATTGGTTGGATCGTCAGTCTTCAAAGTGTTAGTTCAATGAATGCATTTTGTCGTTAAATATCGTTTTTACGAGTGCTGTAGTTTGTTCTGATTGCGTTACTAAAAGAATGTGATAACCGACACAAATCATGTTGTAAAGAAGGCGAGTCTATTAAAACGAATTCCGTGGCAGAGGAATTAAAAGTGAGGTCATGCACGGCGACAGTAAACGGACAGTCCACAATCACAGACGTCAAAGAGGCCGCTCTGTTCACATTTAACATACATTCCATTACACTGACAATAGAGCACCTTTTAAACACAGGAAAAAGCGCAAATAATATAACATTGGGTTTTAAAGTACACAATGCTTCAATTTTAGCAGCACTAATACATTGCTTTGTGCAAACATTCTTCGATTGGCGGAATGAGAAACGATACCAGTGTACCAGATTCCCCAGCACAGGGTAGGCAACGTTGTGAAATAAGTCCATCATTCTTACGTATTACTAACAAATCTTACCAGGAGAGATGGTTCAGTGCATCAACTGATGTCACTGCAGCGCCTCTGACCGGGAGGTCCTAGGTTCCCACTCCCCACGGCGGCAGGATTTTCGACACTAGCTTTTCAGCTAGGTCGAATTCAGTCGCTGTCTGGAGGAGAATTCTAGCGGCCGGCTGCTCTCATCGGTAGTTTTCCGTGGTTTCTCCGATCAACACCAGGCGAATGCCGTAGCAGTACCCTAACAAACGGGCCACGGACCGCACACGATCTTTCCTATCTCTTCCTTGTCCTATCCTCACCCCTTTGCACAAACATGCACTACACATGCCGGGATACCGGTCGAGAGCTTAGAGCTTGTCCCGGCTGGGGCGGTGGCCCGCAGGTGGGAGATACCTGTTTGGGGAAAATTCCGCTAGTCTGACGGTAGGATAACGCCATCAAGCGGGGAAAGCCCACCGCCACCTCCCTAGCCATTCACGCACTACATGCACGAGACTAATGACCATAGTAGTCGACTCGCCCGCAATCACTAACAATATATCAATCAATCATGGGACTTGAACCTCTAGGTCGTCCCGGTCAGACACAGCAGCGATGCTTCCTGCGAGCTCAAGGGTGTTGGTGTTGGACCGCATTTCTTCGTGCGTGGCTGGACGGCCCACCGCGCGGTGCCTGGCCGGCCGGACGCGCGCCCGCGCGCTTTAGGAAGCGCGAACAGACCAGTTGCGTCGGCTGCGATGCGGGCGCTGCTCCGGCTGCTCCATTATGGAAGGCGCGCGCCGCTAGCGGGCGTCACCAGCGCTCCCTCGCTGCGACCTCGGGCTGGGAACGCGCGACCGACTCTTGGGGAATCTGGTGCTCATTGCCTACCCTGTGCCGGGGAATATGCTACACCCTTTTGGCGGATTCGGTGGTATAACGGTCAGCGTATTGGACTGTTCTGCCCTAGTTTGCGGGTTCAAACCCGATGGAAGCCGTGGATTTTTAAGGGCGAAAAAATTCTTCGTACGCCTTCCTTCGGAGGGGTGTAAAGCCGGCTGTCCCATGTAGTAGATTTACTGCATGTAAAAGATCTTCAATCCTAAAAGAAGCCACTGAGCAAAATTGAGATCCGCTTGTTTCGTCGCCCAAGATAATACCTCCTTTCTCCGCTAGCTGGTGAAAGGAGCGTAGCGAAATTTGCAAGGTTAGACGGAAGAGCGGGTCTGATGGCCCGAGTCTCGCCACGTAAAATAAGACATTAACTAAAATAACTAACCCTACTGTTTTTTTGTTTTTTAAAATTAAGATCGCATAAACAGGGTCCTTAGCGACCACTATTGAAGTTAACGGTATGGTAACTGTGAAGATGAAACGATATGGTGATGATAAGGGGTCAAAGGACGAATACAAACACAACCATGCCCCAGACGACACTACTGTCTTAGCGCTCGCTACGACACTACTGGCTTAGCGATCTCGGCCTTAGCGCTCGCTACGACACTACTGCCTTAGCGATCTCGGCCTTAGCGCTCGCTACGACACTACTGCCTTAGCGATCTCGGCCTTAGCGCTCGCTACGAAACTACTGGCTTAGCGATCTCGGCCTTAGCGCACGCTACGACACTACTGCCTTAGCGATCTCGGCCACCGGATGGGCACTCCATTGTTTGTCATTCCGCCAATCGAAGAATGCTCCCACAAAGCAATGCATTTGTACTGCTAGAATTCCAGAATAGTGGACTTTTGTAACGTAATTTCTGTATCAGTCATCGTCTCCATAGCACCATTCCCGCGGTGACTTCAAGGCATTATGAAGACATTCTCAGGACTTTTTCTAGTCATCCAAGTCATTCTCAAATCATCCTCATGTCGTGTTCAAGTCATCATCATGCCGTTTCAAGTCAACTTCAGGTCGTTTTCAAGCCATTCTCAGTCTGTTTTCAAGTCATTCTCAGGCCGTTTCAAGTCATCCTCATGTCACGTTCAATCATTCTCAGGGCGTTCTAAGGCATCGCAAACACTGATTGCATAAAGTGATTTATTAATTCGTCCAACACCATACACTTCACCACATACATGTGATGCTTTGCGACACATCTGCGAAGCAGCCCTATGATCACTACTTTCGTGAGGAGAAGTAGCGCAAATATTGGAAGTATTTCCTTAATCTACACTTTTTGCATTTCCCTTCGCGTAATCTCTTTTATTATGCATCAATGTGTTGCGCGTTTGCCAAAGACAAACCAGACAGAGCGGTAGGCTGAATCAACTCGTCCATTGCAAACGGCGTACTAAAGAACAATTTAATTTACTCCTTTTGCGAACCAACCGGTCAGCCTCCACGGCTGAGTCTCTACCACTCTTCCGCACAGTGGGGCTGTGTGTTAAATGTCTACCATACGGAAAGTGGAAAAGTTGCTGACACCCAACCTTTCTCATGAAGTATTTCCGCAACTACACTTAGTATACAATTGCAAATCACGACAACTTCTAACAAAATTTCTACTTTTATAATGAGTTGCTGGGCAAGTTTAATGAAAACCATTTTAGTTCGTAAACGTTTGGAAATATATTATTTCTTCATCGGGGTTATGAAAGAAGAAACAACACAGTTTACAATCATAATATAACCACAGAATATTATACAATAAACAACACAAAACTGTGTGGTTAATTTTTTAAATCCACCGAACGCTACCCAAGATTTGGAAGACAAATACTCTCAATGTCACCATGTCCCACGTACAGCATTTCTACATGTATTGTGGCGGTGTAGCACTATTGTTTGAATCTGATGGGTAATGGGCGTTCTACGTCGAGCCTGCTCTTTCGAGCAGGCCTAGTCTTTGCTACAGAAACGGAACGCGAGATAAAATAATTCTCTCGTGGGGAGGCTGAGGGTACTAAGCGCTTTTCACATCGTTGGCAGCGCTTTGGTTACATTTTTTGGAATACTGCTGCCAAAGATTGTAGATGTCATGCGTATGTGATTCACCTGTTTTGTCTCTAGAGAAAACACGTTTGTATCAAACAACTGAGTATTTCTTAATTTGTTTTCTCTCTTATCAGATAAAACTCTTTGCGCTCTTCCAAATTTACACCCTATTTTTAATGTATTTATAAATTTCCAATAGCGTACTTCAACATTTCTTGAGTTACTCTTATCTGCATCAAATACAATGATAGTATGATGAGGGCACGCCTTCTTCTTCTTCTTTTCTTTTTTCTTTTTCTTCTTCTTCTTCTTCTTCTCCACTTTGGGGACCCGATCGTTGAAGTACAACAGGAAAATCAAAGCGCAAATGTTAGCCTTTATTCATCATTCCATCCTCTCCTTCTCCTCTCCTCCATCCTCCTCTTCTTTATCATTTGTTCAAAAAAATATATTTATTACTGAACTAGCTAAATAGTATTACTGTGGTATAAATTTACTACTGTGGATGACAAACCATATAAGAAGATATTGATAAAGTCCACAAAAATCCGTCTCAGGAATGGCGCCTTGAGGGGGAAAATGCCGAAAAATGGCCGAAAAATGAAAAAGAGAAACAAAACAAGCATTAAGTATATGCAACTACAATGCAGTAACAATGGCAATAAAGCATAGCAAGACACTCTTCTTCTTCTTTTATTTTATTCTTCTTTTTGGGCTTCAAGCTTTTGACCAGTGTTTCGCTCCCTCCGCCCACTGCGCGTCGGCGTCCTAGACGAGGTCTGGGTTCGCATCCCGCCTGCGCCGCCAGAAGAACCCGCCCCCGGCGCGTTTCCTATTAAGGGCCGAGCGCTTCCTTCCGACCGCCTCCTCTGTCGCCGCCTCAGCCGCAGCGGCTGCCCGCCTGCCTGCCTGCCTCGGCCTCAAGCCTCCTCTGCCGCCGCCGCCGCCGCCGCCGCAGCTATTGTACGCGCCCTGCACCAAGCGCCATTGTGGGCGGCTTGCGCGACTGTAGACACTACGAATGAGCGAGACGCCTTTGCATAGTCGTGCGCAGGGTCGGGTTGACGGAACGGCGACGCACCCGAGCACAGCATTGTGTTTAGATCCTCCTCCTCCATCAACGTTTTCTGCAGATCAAACAAATAAATTGTTCATTTTTAAACACAAATATACGGTAAGCTGTTTTATTAACAATCATTTTACAGATAAAAAACGTATATTATGATATTATATATATATATATATATATATATATATATATATATATTAATATTTGCTTTCCGTAACACGAGACCCCCACTCGGTTAGCTTTTTGATGTTCTTTTTTGCTTTCTTTCTTTTTGATTAACCTAACCGTGTTTATGCAGCGTATATTTAAGGTGTACACAAATCAAATTATAATTATACATTAGGTAGTATCGTGACTGATTTGCAGAGATGATTCCTCGCTTACTTCAAATGCTCGTAAATATTAGAGCAAAGTGACACGTGGAAAACTACCACGTGACCGTTCCTGGCACGTAGTAGTTTTGTCTCTAAACCGGAGCAAAAATGAGTGTTAGTAACCTACTCCGCGTGTAAAATGGTCTCGAGCGAAATTCGTTGCCTCGTAAATTTTTTATCAACGGGTTTGCGCTTGACCGCGTCTCGAATGTCTGACCGGCAGTTTACCTCAGAGCCGCTCTCTGAGCAGCGACGCTGACCGGGAGGATCTTGGCTTTGCTTCCTGAAGGTGGCGCATTGTGGGCGCTATTTACATAGCTGCGAAAAATTTAATATGTATGAAGTGAACCACTATAAATGGACAGAATTTAACTCTTGTCCGGAGGAGAGTTACAGCGGTCGGCTGATCTGATTTGTAGTTTTCCGGGGTTTCCTCGATCAATACCACGCGGATGATGGAAAAGTACCCTGACAGATCACGGACCGCGTGTTATCTTTCCTTCCTCTTCCTATCCTAACCCATTACCTAACCCTCTCACACCGTCACCTTACCCCCATTTACATGCACTACACCACACATGGCGGGTGACCAGTTGGGAGCCTAAAACATGTCCCGGCTGGGGCGGTGCCCCGCTGGGGGGAGATACTTGGGGATAATTTAAATTTATCTTCTTTAATTTAAGTTTATCGAATTAAGCAATTGAATTTTTGTGGTAAATGTGAATGACACAGAAATTTTAAACATAAATATTTTGGCATAACTGAAATTGTTAGCATGTTTGACGAAGGCAATGAATGTTATGGAATAGAAACCTAAATATTGTAAAATTGTTGATTTAAATATTATCTGTGGTGCTAAAATACATCTGATAACTAGGGATTTTATTTAGTTTCGTGACAAAGTACAATATTTCAACATTATCAGAAAGACAGCCAGTTGAACGACCTGCATCGATTGTTATATCATGTTGCTCTCAAAGGATCCTTCCTATTTTTTGACATCGTTCGTGCAGCACGTGGCAACGTCGCCTCCGTGCCCGCGCCGGCTCTCCCAGTGCCCTGGAGTACGGCCGCCTTCCTCCTCGTCATTGTTTACGTAACGAGGTGTCAAAAGAATATACTGCTCCGAAGATCAGCCCATCCCACGATCACACAATGGATACAGCGAAGGCGGCAGAAGCTGCGGCTGCCAACAATCCTGTTTCCAACACGACCTCTTGCGCTTCCTGGGGCGATTTCACACTAGCACAGATACATAGTGCACCATTATAATACTCATTAATAACCAGAAGATGGCAGGAATGGGTTTAGTGCACGCCACGTCGGTCGTTGGGAAATGCATATTTTCTACGCGCCGGCTCGTTGCCGTTATACTCCGTTACAAACTAGGTGCTGTGTAAGTTATGTTATAGGAGGGTCTGTGCAGAAAAAAACTCAATTGTAAGCTGACGTATACATTAAGACGAATTATACGAAGGAGTACAATTATATACTGGCGTGTGCAGATTTAAAAGTGGCGTGCAAATTGCGTTACGGAGAACTGGGGGATTTCTACGAAGCGTCTTCAAGGATTCTGGGAATAATAATGAATTATTTCTTCATTTTCAATTAATTTTATACAGTACTGGTAGTTCTGGAATTACTTTTTAACAGTTTTCGTGAGTATGTTGGTGATTACAAAATATTACGTTTTTGTGATTCCACTATTTGATGACCCTTGAAAAAACGTGAAAGCAAAAACAAGAATTATTAATAAAGTATCTTTTTCATTTCGATCTAGTAGTTTTTTCTAAGAAATCGTTTATTTATCCTAATAAACAGAGAAAAATTAATTGCTATTCCATGCGGTAGTATATCCAGAAAATGGTTAAACAAACGTTTAAATCGGACCAGTCTTTAAGATTACTGAACTGATGTTTATTCCATGTTATAAAACCTACCTTCGAAGTGTATGAAATGAATTTGATTTCAGAAAACAAAAGATATGACTAAATAAATTATTAGATGAAAGGTAAAAGGTAGACGTTGCCTAGGAATTCATTGGTGGTGGTGGTGGTGGTGGTGGTGGTGGTGGTGGTGGTGATGGTGGTGGTGGTGTGTGGGGAGTAGGTTAGAGCATGTCAGGAGGTAAAAAAAGGAGTTCCTGTTGAAAGTGGTTTATGGAGATCTATATTACACATTCCAGTCTAAATAAAATTATTTGGTAGCACAATCCTCGACTGAAAATGAAGATGTACCTAAAAAAACATTGACTTCCACACCATCGCTGTCATTTATGGCAACTTATTACGACGCCACGTACCATGTTTGCAGAGATGTCTCTGAACATACAGGCATAGAAAGAATGCATTCGATAAAACTGAACGTAGGCAGATTCTTTTAAATAATTGTGGGGATTCTGATTGGTGTCTTCGCTCTTGGAGACAAGAAGAAAGTCGTACAAACACGTAAGTTGAGCCGACTTGCTTCTCGCGCTGCACCGGCCCACCCACCCCTCCGTCAGTTTACGGCGATCCAGTCTTCCATCCCAAAGTAATTAACCTTTCTTCGACAACACTATCTAATAACGAACATTCACTTTTAGAAAAAGGCCTCAAACATTGTCCTCCTTCTCAGTTCAGTAGCACTAAACTTAAACAATTATGCATTCAAACAGACACAAACATTCCCTCTTCTAACAACATGCTTGAAACTAAATATGATATTGCCAGCGCTCTTTCCCGCGACAAAACCATAGCCTGCCACATCAAAACACACACCATGAAACTACTACTGCCAAACTGCTTCTCAAGAAAGCCACTGAAAACAACTTGACCATTACAAAGCTGACAAAGGGAACACGGTCGTCATACTTAACACCCAAGACTACAATGACAAAATAGATGATTTCTGAATGACGAGAACATTGAACAAATTCCTAAGGACCCTACGAGTAAACTTCTTGTTAAGTTGAGAACAGAACTCAAGGACTCCCCCGCCCTATTCACTAGATCCAGATATTTTATTCCCTCTAATCCCGCCCCCCCTCGCCTCTACGGCCTCCCTAAAATCCACAAAGAAAACATACCTATTAGGCCTGTTGTTTCCTATACCAACACTATTACCCACAGACTCGCTCACAGACTCAACAACCTCTTTCATGAACACGTACGTTTTAAACCCGTCCATACCATCAAGAACAGTTTGGAACTTGTGACCAAACTTCAAAACACACACGTACCGGCCAATGCCAAACTGATATCCTTTGACGTTACAAATTTATTCCCTAGCACCCTGACCCAAGACTGTAAATTAATTTTACAAAATATCCTGACAAAGCTACATGCCCTGTACCAATACGAACAGAACTGTACAATCTGATCTCACTCTGCATGGACACTAACTACTTTATGTTTAATAACACTTTCTACAAACAAAATTCTGGTCTTCCGATGGGATCACCACTGTCACCACTACTTGCAGACATGTTCATGGACAATTTTGAAACACTCTTGTTTGAGACACAACATCCCCTTCTTCAAAATTTAACGTACTGGTACCGCTACGTCGATGACATCTTAGCTCTATGGACAGGTACAACAAGACAACTCGACATCTTCCTCGAGTTCCTTAACTCCAGACACCCATCCATAAAATTCACTAAAGAACTAGAAAATGAAAACCAATCAATTAATTTCTTAGACCTAACCATCTCTAGGTTGGACAATAAACACATCTTCAATGTTTTTAGAAAACCCACACACACAGACACTGTCATCCATAACACATCCCAACATCCATCTGCTCACAAACACGCAGCTTTCCATGCCATGATTCACAGACTTGTTAGCCTTCCCTTATCACAAGACAATTTTAAAAGAGAAACACGCACCATTAAATACATAGCTACCGCCAATGGATACAGTACCACTCTCATTGACAACATATTACGCCGCAAATTAAATAAGAAGAAACTAAAAACGTATACAAGCCTCATCCCATTCACCCAGAAACCATCAAAATTTATTTCTATTCCGTTTTTTGGAAAAATATCGCAGAAGGTAGCCCATATTCTTCACAAATACAATTTTCACGTTTCCTTTACCACACACAAATCCCTCAAACAACTACTTTCACCTCGCAACACCACCCCACTCATGGCGAAATCAGGAGTTTATGAACTACACTGCCACAATTGCGAGGCTAAATACATCGGACAAACTGGTAGAAGCTTTAATACCAGAATTAAAGAACATTTACATGCATGGAAGCACAACACAAACAAATCGCACTTTGCTACACATCTTATAAACGCAGGCCATACTTTCCACCCAGACTCAGACATCAAAATTCTTGAAATAGAAAATAAATTCTGGAACAGAAGTGCTTTAGAAATCTTTCATATATTTCAAGCCAAACAGAAATCTGAGGCCCTTCTCAATGAACAAACTAATTTCCTCTGTCCCTCTGCTAATAATTTTACACACCCTGACGTCCCTAACCGACTCCCTGCCTCCTAAGACATTTCCAAGAGAACACTAAACAGACCTCCGACCCACCCCCCCGCCGACTCCGGAAAGCAATAAAACCCCGTGTCACGTTCTCTCTGGGCACAGTCGCTCGACTTTTGCCGACAGCAGCGAGGTAAGCAAAAAACGGCTCAACTTGCTATTCAATTATTCCATCTTTGTAATAACATTAATATGAATTATTATTATTATTATTCCCCATTTCTTATATTTATATTTATATATATATATATATATATATATATATATATATATATATATATATTTTTTTTTTTTTAATATGGAATGTATATTTCTCCACAAATTTTTTTTTTTTCCTTTTTTTTTTTTTTTTAATTTGAATGCCACTAATCCTCCCGTTGCATTCCCCCCTTACCGTTTTTGAAATTTTATCTGTAACTAAATATTTTAGAGTTATCCATCAATTGTAATTTAATTAATCAATTGTAATTAAATATTTTAGAGTTATCCATCAATTGTAATTTAATTAATTTTTTCTATCTTATTGTGTATATATTTATAAAAATTTTTTGTATCTTTCTGTATTCTTTAGACTGACGATGACGGCAAAGCCGTCGAAAGCCGGCTATCTTAATAAAGCTGATATGTTGACGAAGATGACTTCTTTTATTTCTTCTTTTAAATAAGCCTTGTTTCTTAAGCCTCAGCTGATTTGATACCTCCACCCATTGCTCTGACGTAAGCAAAATGTTCTCGAGATGTTTCTACAAGCCTGAAAGTAAACGATAAATTTATTTGTGTTTGTTTTAAGTCGGGTTCAGGATAACGTAAGGTAAGAGAATGTTTGGAAGAGTATTCTGAGTTTACGCCAAGATGTTGTAAACTTCACTACCCTAAATTTACGTTGTAGATTCGTAAATTTACCATCAATGTACTTTGCGTGATAATGCACAAAATTCGTGAGTAGTTAAACTTTGTGGCAAAGAATGCTTCTCTACGAGTCCCTTATATATCGGAGAAAAATAAATAAAATTCTTTTATGTAAATTGAATTACTTAGCTCAAGAAAAGCACATTTATTATTTCAAGGTACTCACATTTCGTCAGTAAATTTAACCCTGTGCTTCTAACCTATCATAGATCAATGGATTCAGTTGAGCAAGTTATTTACGTACTTCTAATCACGAGCTGATTTTTGTTCAAAGAAAAAAAGACAGGAATAGGCGTCCGCATAGGAAGTGCCAGGGAGGCTGTACCCCCTGAAAAATTTGAAAGACGGCCCCGCAGCCACAAATATTAAAACATTTTATTTTGTCAATAAATGTGTTAAATTTCTGATAAAAATTATGTACGAACTACGGAATGAGCCTAACTTTGCCCCTTGAAACCCCACTGTCTCCCCTCCGTCCCGCTCTGACCCTTTTCTGTCTCCCACCACAACCCCGCTCCGTCCCCTCTCAATCAGGGCTCCGCAGTACATACTTTTCCGATGCGTGTGGTATACTGATGTAACTTCACGAGCCTTAAGATGATTCTTCAATGCTATTTAATATGAATACACTTAAGTTAATAAATTGTACTGACACAATAAAAATTCGAAGAAAAAGCAAACGATGAGTTGTTTGTTCGTGGCAACCGATTGTAATAAATATAACCTCATCCTCAAACGTCTTTTGAAGATCGTAATGTTTATTGATAGCAATAAATTACTTTTATGATCCTGGCTCCCTGCTTCACCTTGTGACCTTCCCCTTGCCTTACCTTGTCAGCTTTTGTTATAAATGTCACTCCATCCTTCGCAGAGTTCCTTGACTCTTTTCTATCTCTGCTCATCTTTCCACTTCGCGTTGAGGCCGTGTTCCTGCATTACTGCCCTCCTTGCTCATCCCTCGCTTTGTAACCCTCTTTTGCGCGAAGGAACTGTCATTTCGCCCCCTTCACCCTCTCCATCAAACAAAGTCGCTTTTGTGTTTTAACATTCTGTCGTACTCCCGTATCAATCGTGGTAACCCAAGCCGAGTCTAACATGATAAGGAACTAAGTTTCCGGATCAGTTCTCTCAGAATGTTTTGTTCGTTATTTTGTTATGTAGCTTTTGATCAAAGCCAAAGACTTGTCCTAATTTTGTGAAAAAATAAGGTACGAGTAGTTTCTTATTGCGAGAAGGAGAAGAACTTTTTATACAAGAAACGATATGAGTCGGGCTCACAGAGGAGTATTAAGACTAGCTTACCATTTTATTTCATTGTTCTGTTGAACTCTCAAGTTCACACGTATCATGAAAAAAATCATAATGCTCAAATATTTTATAAAATAAATGTGGACTTAATCATTTAAATAGCAATATAATAAGTCCACGCGTAATGTATGTTAAATGTTCTGTTACAATATCACACATTAAAATGTGTAATAGTATTAATCTTCCTGTTTTTAATGTTTTTATGTAAAACGTTCATGTATTTTTATTATTTCATTTCTGAATCGGTACCACCTTGAAAGGAAAATGTGAGTCATACAATCGTGTACTCGTAGTGATGAAATTTAATTTGCAGAGAAAGTGTACTCGAACGACCCCCAACTCGATCATGGTTTTCTTGAGGTCTTTGCTAAATTATTGTAGGGAGTGCTGAAATTTTACTCCAGTTTTATTCCGACAGTAATAGTAATTTTATTTCTCCTTGTTTGATGTACAATTTGATTCATGATGTAACGAATTAAGAACACAATAATAAATGTATTAAAACCTAACACACAATTATTTCACAGTATTTTATGTATCATTACTTTTATTGCATTCAATAATTGGCGATTCAATTTTTGGCCGAGGTAATACTTGTGTTTGCAAGTTACATATTTTCACACCTTTTTTTGCTTTTATTTCATTATTATTTTTACGTTTTGTATTGAACTGTAATTTCTATTTCTAACTTTTGAATTTTACATTTCCTTTTGTAATTTTGATTCAAATTTATGAGTAAAGAAACAGTTTTAATTGTTCTATTTGTATTGCTTATGATTACTTGATGACGGGGTTTTAAAATTTTTTAAAAAATTTTTTAAATTGTTTCCATACTTCTGTCCTTCAACATAAGTCAAACACTAATTAGTTTTAATTAAGTAAATTTCCAAAAATTTGCCGTGATAAAATGTGCGATCTCCCAAGCACAGGTTCGCCCAAACCTTTATCAAAAAAAGGTCGCATTTCGTTGCGTCTGACCCCGTGCTCAACACTTCTTCTGCGCCACATTGATTGATTGATTTTTTCGTGTTTCCGGGCGCGTCAACTGCTTTGGTCATTAGCCCCGTTAGTGTAGTGCATGCTTTTTCTGGGGAGATGGCGGTGATCTTTCCCCGCTGGATGGCGAGATCCGGCGCCGACCTACCGTCGGCTAGTGGGGTTTCCCCCTAACCAGGACTCTCTCACCATCGCGGCACCGCCCCAGCCGGGACAAGCTCTAAGCTCCCGGAATATGCGGTAGTGTAGTGCATGTTAGTGTAAGTGTGTGTAAGAGGATAGGACAAGGAAGATGAAGGAAAGATCGCGCGCGGTCCGTGGCCCGTTTGGTACGGTACTGCTCCGGCATTCGCCTGGTGTTGATCGGAGAAACCACGGAAAACTACCGATCAGAGCAGCCGGCCGCTAGAATTCTCCTCCAGACAGCGACTGAATTCGACCTAGCTGGAAAGCTAGTGTCGAAAATCCTGTCTGCGGCACATTGTGTCTCCTTTCAGCAACATGGGAAGTCCCGCGTTTCCAGCCCGTCTCCTGAGCTGCTTCCAGCGGAAGCAAATCCTCTCCCGTTGACAGGGCGTCGCGGCGACGCTAGGTGACATTTCGGGAGGCGAAGAGCAGGGCGGGGAGGGGGGCGAGAGGCGGAGTTGGAGGCGGAGGTGCCGTGAGGAAAAGAGGAGGCGGCGAATACTGGTCTGAAAGCCGAAGAAAGGTGTATGAAGGCAAAATGGCAAATGTTTTGAGTGAAACTCAAAATAAAGAGGAAACCACCGAAATACAGCTATCTCTTTAGCCGGAGAAGGCAGGCAGGTAGGGGGTGTGATAGTGTGGGCTGAGGGTGGGGAAAGGATGATTTTGGATGGAGGCGGCCTGGAGATGGTGGAGTGGGGGAGAGATGAGGGAACTGGTCTACCTTGCATTTACCATAGGTTGGCAGGCGGGTGCAAGACGGAAGGCCAGTGGGTTAGAAGCAGTGATGAGATTTGGTGGGGCAGATGGGGGAGGGACGAGCGCACGGATGATTAGGTTGAATAGGGGGGCGGGTCGGGTCGAATTCGCGGGTGGGGCGGGGTGGAAGGACAAAGGGTGACACGTCGGTGGAGGGGTCGGGTCGGGTCGGGTCGGGTCCGAGCGGCGCGGCGCGGCGCGGGAAGGCCAAGCCCGTGACGCAAATGGAGCAGTGAGACAGGGCTGTTGGGGAGGGTGGGGGCCCCGGGGTCGCGGGGGGCGGCGGGTGAGAGCGGCGCGGCTGACAGGCGGTGATAATGCCTCCGCTGCTGCTGCTGCTGCGCCAGCTTAAGGCCCCGGCGCGCGCGTTGGGTTTCGCGTCACCTGAAGCGCCTCTTGCGCAAGGCGGTTTTTCCTTTTTTATGAAGAGCGTTCGGTTCAAGGGCCTCGAGCTCAGTCGATGAAAAAAGTACGCGCAAAAATACCAGGCTGTTTGTGGAGAGACTACATTTCACCTCGCGAACGTATATTATTTACGTTAAAAGGATTTTCTTCAGGGACATTCGGGGAATTGGAAGTGATTTACGAGAAAATGTGTTTCGGTTGTGTTTCATTTTAGAAAATGGAGTACGGAAGTTCAGTATTATATGTTGTTTCTCATTTATTAGTCCGTGTAAGTTTTCCCTTGAATATTATTATCTGGGCATTATCATGCACGATATTGTGTATTTATTTTGCTTTACTTTTTGAAGTCCCATAGATATTTTTAATTATTAATAGACGTTTCCAAAAAAAAAAAAGTATAGGTTTCTTAAGATAGGTAACTAAAAGTGTAGTGAAATGCGTAATTTTCGTAAACCAACTCTTGTGATATTTTTTATATTTCATTAAAATACTCCAAACATGTCGAATTGAATTGATGGAGGAATTTCCGCTAGCCACAAGCAGACGCTACTTCCTGAAAACCTTGTTGGTTTTTGGAAGATTTTACTTTGTCTACAGGGTGTGAATTAGCAATTGTCTTTAGGAAGGAATAAACGAATTGAGAGTGAATCAAAGAATCTCTTCGAGTACGTAGCACAGTGTGAATAAATGCTAAGAATGTCGAGAAGTTTTATTTTTCAGTGTCCTTTAGGTGAACATTTCAAGTGAAGAAATCATAAATGAGCCCCCTGCATATGGATTGATGGTGACACTGGCAGGGACAAATTACTACTGTTTCAGCACATGACATCAAACTCTCTTGACTGATGATCTCTTGCAACCTCTTCACAATTCGCACCCTGTGGAGCTATTAGTTAAAAGCTCTCACCCCTCCTTGATTGATTTTAGATATTCATAGCCCTTGGTAGTCCTCGATAGCTCTTGGTAGTGGTTGGTAGTTCTGATACCTTTGGAGTTCTTGATGATCTTGGTATTCCGTATCCGACTTGGTGTCCGTGGTGGACCTTGATTTAGACATTGGTAGTCCTCGATAGCTCTTGGTAGATCTCGAAAGCCCTTGGTAGTCCTTGGTAACCCTTGGTAAAAAACCCTTTTCCCCCAGTCTTAACCTTTCCTTGATGGCCCTTGGTAGTCAGGTCTTGTGATTTTGCATTAGTATTTCTTGCTAGCACTTGGATGCCTCCGCGTGCACAGCTCCAATCCCCTACCCCGCCGAAGCAGACTTCCCTCTGACAACAGCCCGCAACTTGCAGGCATTTTTCTTTTTTGTTGTTGCAACAGCTAACTCGGTTACCGAGTAATCCCGCTAGCGTCCGGAGGTCGTCGTCTGGCTGCGTTCGCGTGTGCGGCGAGCGAGCGCAGCCAGCCACCGGGCGATCGCGGCTAGCGGGCCCCGCACGAGGCTCGAAGCGCGGACCGCCGCGCGCGGACGGCTGACGTCACGGTCGCGCCTCGCCAATCAGCGCGTGGCTAACGACGCGGACGCGACGCCGCCGTCACCACCACCACCACACCACCACGCCCACCGCCACCACCACCACCACCACCACCACCGCCGCCGCCGCCGCCGCCGCCGCCGCCGCCGCCGCCGCCGCCGCCGCCGCCGCCGCCGCCGCCGCCGCCGCCGTCACCACCACCGTCGCCGCTACCACTACCATCACCACTACCTTCGCCGTCGCCGCCGCCACCGCCACCGTCCCGGAGGGGCGTAGACCGCCGCGACCGCCGCCGTTAGGATTTTGTTTGTATCGCGCCGCTCATCTGCTGCTTTTAATATGCGAACTCTGTTATTAGCTGGGTAAAAATAACTACCGAGCGGAGCGGGCTGTGAACGTCAAGAAAGACACCACTCCCGACGCTTTCCACTCCCCAGTAGCAACACCTCACCGCCCCCCAAGAAGCCATATTATTATTATTATTATTATTATTATTATTATTATTATTATTATTATTATTATTATTATTATAATTATTATTATTATTATTATTATTATTTTCTCATCTTATTAGCACATTTGAATGAATTGCACAGATATAAAAATTCAAAGCACAATACATCTATTTTTTAAAAATAATTTTTAATACATTGTTTCCCATGAATTTCTGCACTATCCTTGTTGAAATAACAACTGCCTTCTGCATGGGTTTGTACAGGTCTTCATTCAAACCCAGTTGCTTAAGGCCTCAAATCAGATTCCTAGGGATGACTCCGGTGCTTGAAACAATTATCGGGATAATGTTGACTCGTTTCATACTCCACTGTTTCTCAACGGGTTCAATAAGATTTGCATATTTACAGATTTTTTTCAGTGTATTTGCTTTGAATGTTGCCAATATTTGGGACAGAAACATCGATAAGCATGACATGTTTCTCACACTTGTTAATCACAACTAAATCCGGTCTGTTGTGAATCACTGTCTGATCTGTTAAGATAGTTTTATCCCAATACAAGCGCCACTCTTCGTTCTCCAGAACACTCATAGGTTGGTACTTACAGTACGGTACCTTATCTTCAGTCAGAAGACGATTATTATTATTATTATTATTATTATTATTATTATTATAACTGTTGTTATTATTATTATTATTATTATTATTATTATTATTATTATACTTCTTTATTACTCCTCTACTTCTCAAGCAACTGTCGATGCATTCTTGCTCAAGACACAACTTGTCTGTACAAAAATATGGAGCTGCAACAATATGAAGATCTTCCTCATAGTGTTCTAACATCTTTCATGTCCGTCATTAATGATGATTTTGGTGATATCTTTACTTCCTTGGTCCTCCATCTACCTCATTCAAGACCCAAAATCTTTCTGGCGATACTTGCCGCACCCATTAATGCGGCATTTTGCATAGTTCTGAGATGTTTTTCTTTTAGCTTTAGACTTTTTCCAGCCTTCTGCCAATCCTTCGTAACTACGCCATTTGCCGATACTATGACAGGTACTATCTCAACTCTCTGCGATGCGTACATATTATTATTATTATTATTATTATTATTATTATTATTATTATTATTACTACTACTACTACTACTACTACTACTACTACTACTACTACTACTACTACTAAAATCTTTAAAGAACCTCGCCGACTTCGTCAAAGCTGCTGATTAGAGACTCAGCACCTCGCTCCGAAGGGAGGTGGAGTTCAGATGTGTCACTCTCCCTTGTCTTTCAAGTGTATTCTCAGATGGCCTCTTTTCTGCCGACGACGCATTCGAGAAGCCCACAGATGTGTTAGTGTTTATTGCATTATATTGTAATGTCTACTAAAGATACATCTTATTGGAGGATTGTCGTTAATCGGCTTAAACTTGAAAGATCCCGAACAGAAAATGGGCAAGAATGTAAAATGTGTTGTGGAAATGCTGCTCTAGTTTTGTTGACATTTTTCATAACTATTTTAATAGACGGCTTTTGCCTGCTTCGCCGTCATAATCAGTCTAACGATACAAAATACAAGATAATTTATGAAATGATATCAATGTGAACAAATCCTAATAAAAATTAAACACAGTTTTACAAAATGACACAGCTGTTGAATGTCGAATAAAGTTACGTTGACGAAGAGGACGGCAATTATTTCATAGTGGAAATTCTTTCAAACTACTTTGTCCATTGTGACAAGTGCGCACCACTTTAGCTCTGTCATTGTGAAACTTATCCTCCTTTTTGTGAGCCGCTTTCAACAGCACTGCAGTTATAGAACGCCTCACTTGTAGGATAGTCTTATTTAAGCTCACATAATCCTTTATTTTTGTCATTAGGATCCTCCCAAATGTAGTAGAGGCTGCTCGATCATCGATCTACGTAAAGACCGGCTTGGATATCAAAGTTGAGCAATGCCGACAAAGAAAGGCATTGCTCAACCAAAAACGTACGGTTTTCTGTTCACGGGTAAGAGTAAAGACAATTTAATAAGATACATGCATGCAAAGTACATGCTTATAAAGTTCATGAGTATAAAATTATTGTCCAGTGTATATCGACATTTTATGCGTTGAGTTCTTTAAGTTAGCATTGTCATAACTGTGCAAGAAAGACATCAGAGAAAAAATATACCATAACGCTGCATACTCTATCTAGGATGAATTGTGCTGTATCCCTTTGTTCCACATTGCAGTACAACATGAGTCCCGATATTAAATGAGAATTTCTTTCTTCGAGAATAACAATAAAACAAATTAAATATCGTATTTCTTGTTAGAGAAAAACACACTTTCATCAGTAAAAAACACGTTTTACAAATACGGACACAGCTGGGAGACAAACAAGACTAATACCGTTGTTTTCACGTATTGTGTTGTTCCACAAGACAAAACACGGCTGAACTACTAAGTCGAGTATCCTGTTTTTTCTAGCTGTTTTTTTTAAATTAAACATGAACGATGTTTCATATATTTATATTTTATCTGTACTCTGGCCACTGGGATAGCTCATGGAAAAATTGAGTTGTAGCCTTCCTTTAAAATCATCTTAGTTTCTGTAGGTGTGTGACGAAGAAAAGCTCAGGCAGGCGGAGTTTGGTAGTTAAAGGAATGTGTCATGTTCGCAACATGTCTTTTACACCCACCGGGAGCGGTAGCTCAGTGCATCAACTGCAGCGCCTCTGACCAGGAGGTCCTAGGTTCGAGTCCTGACGTCGGCTGGATTTTCGACACTAGCTTTTCAGCTAGGTCGAATTCAGTCGCTGTCTGGAGGAGAATTCTAGCGGCCGGCTGCTCTGATCGGTAGTTTTCCGTGGTTTCTCCGATCAACACCAGGTGAATGCCGGAGCAGTACCCTACCAAACGGGCCACGGACCGCGCGCGTCCTTACCTCTCCTTACATACACACTTACACTAACATTCACTACACTACCACATATTCCGGGAGATCGGTCGGGAGCTTAGAGCTTGTCCCGGCTGGGGCGGTGTCTCGCTGGTGGGAGAGTCCTGGTTAGGGGGAAACCCCACTAGCCGACGGTAGGTCGGCGCCGGATCTCGCCATCCAGCGGGGGAAAACCACCGCCATATCCCGAGAAAAACATGCACTACACTAACGGGACTAACGACCAAAGCCGTTGACGAGCCCAGAAACACGAAAAAAACATACCAAACCAATCTTTTACACCCCCTCCACAAGAGTAGAAAACTAAAATAGTCCCCAGACATATGATTCACGCTTAGCTAGCCAGAAATTTCGAACAATCGACCCCAAATGCCACATACATTCATTCATCTAAATTATTAATATTTAAGTTTAAAATATAATTAATTAAAAATTGAAAATCGGATTAATCTTTTCAACAATACTGGAATTTTTTAAACTATTCACTTTTTTGTAAAATAAAAAAATAAAAATTGAACGTGAAAAATGCCTGCAATACGCGAAAAATGCCTGTATAAATGAGCTTTGAGCCTCCGGCGCCCTGGCCGTGTCGAAGCGTCTTACTAAATGGAGTATCCTCTCTATCTAGGCATTGTTTGGTTAAGCATTAACATTTTCATTTATTTATATTTTCTCTTTATTCTTAATACGAACGTTTCAAACGTAATTAACTGAAACTTTAATACCGGATGATTCTTATATGAAGGATGAATGAAATGCCTTAATTTACGTGGCGAAACTCAGGCCATGAGGACTGCTCTTCCGTCTGACCACGCAAATTTCGTTACGCTACTTTAGGGGAGAAATAAGGCATTATTTATAGGCTATTTTCGAAGGAAAAAAAGAAGCTTAAATGGAAAGTAACGCGCTCTCGCTGACTCCCTTTCCTTGAAATAAAAGAATAAAATTAACGCGAAAAACGTAATGTACCCGAGCGTTGAGCGTCCGGCGCCCTGGGCGAGTCGGAGAGGCAGAGGAGCTTGCGCTATCGCATCGGCGCAGGCAGGCAGGCAGGCAGGCAGGCAGGCGGGGCGTGGGGCGGGGAGCGGAGAGGCGGGCGCAGGTGGCGGGGAGCGGCGCCTGTCAGCCACGCGTGCGCCCCGCCCCGCCCCGCCACGCCCCAGAGGACGCCGCCTCCTCCGCCTCGGCGGCGTCGCGACGCTAGGCCTGCGCTGGAGCAGGGCTGCCCAAAACACACGCGGCGACGCGGCGAGGGATCGTAGTATTGAAGGTAGTGGCGCTACTGCCTGTTTTGTGTATATGGCCGCTTTCTGGAAGCAAAAGCGGAGAAATTCAGAGTATTTCATTCGTCTGGAAAAGTCGAGTAAAAATTCAGCGATTTTTAAATGTGTTAGAAATCGGGGATTTGTTCACTAGTTAATGGCATTAGAATTGTTAACTGTTGTTTGAAGACATCAGGGAATATGTGAATTCTTAAAAACGGTGATTTGTGAATTGTTAGAAAAATGATTTTTAGATTTTTCTCAAAACATGGAAAAATTTTTATAAAATTTTATTTTGAAAATAATTTTAATTTTTCTAAAAAAAAAAGTCGGGGAAAATTTTGAGATGGTTATATATATATATATATATATATATATATATATATATATATATATATATATATATATATATATATATATATCTAGGTATCAGTTATATAACGCCTTAAGAAAATTATTCCAGCAAAAAATAGTGACAGAATTTATGTTTGTTGAGAAAAAAACTTCGTCATATAGAAATTAGAGAGCTGAAAAATAAGTATCAGGCTTGCTTTAATGTTTAAAAAAATGTGAAATACTCTACAATTCTTATTAGTGAAACATTTTTAAAACATGCACTGGAAAACCTGGAAAGTAAAGGAAATTGGTTCCAAGAAGTGAGTGATCACCCTAACATACTGTACGTGCTCTGTCGCTACAGTCGTGTGAGACTGTGGCCATGCCATGACCATCCAAACTGACGGTCGCGGACTCGGGAGAACTGTGATAAACAGGTCGCAATCTCTTACGCCAGCCCTTTGGCATTCTCTTTCTTGGAGAAGTTTTCACATTGTCCAACAGCTATATGGGCTGGGTCATGACAGTGAAAAACGACAATTTAATTTCTGGTTCATTCGGGCATCGAATACGAGGTTCCAGCATGGAAAGTAGCTCGCTCACCATGCGCCACTGGGGGAGGGGCTGCCTACTAGATTTGTATATATTTATTTCTTATATTTATTTATTAGAATGTAAGAGGCGCTTTCACTATGATTGTGATTCTGGAGATACGACATCGACATCGATGCTTTTATAAAATCATCGATTTCTTGAAACCGATGTTTTTTTTAACATCGATGTATTGTGTTCGTCCTTGAGGCACACCTAGCATGGAAGGCTTAATTTAAAAATGCTTCAATGTTAGAAAGACTAAAAATTGTTGAAGATTTTGGAAATTGTTGGATGAGAAATTGATCGTTATACCGCACGCTTATTGTGCTTTTAGGAGAGCTTTAACATAATTGGGATTCTTTATTCATGCAACACGAGAATTTAAAAATATCAAGTGTAATAATTTATTATTTTTCCTTAGTGAGAACCATTTTGGAACATGCTTAAACAATTTGGTCTTCCGCTCAAATTAGTACCATTAATTAAAAAAGTAGGAGACTGGGCGTAGTTTTTCTTTCAATTTCTGAACGCATTTAGAATTAATAATATATACTAGATTTTGGAGGTTCTCCTCTTCTGGATACCCCACTTCGTAGCACGAATGGTCAAACAATTGCACAATTTTTATAGCTGTGTACAATTCCATTAAACATTTCAAATTATTTTCACGACTGACAATTTTTGTCTCAAAAACTGTTAAAAATATTGGAATATTTACTCACAAAAACATTATCGGGTCCGTTATGACGTAACGCACAGTTCAAAGACTGGCCGTTCGAAGTTGCATTCTAACATGGCGCAATTTTTAGTTTCAAAACAATAACTACGAAGTGCAGAATATTCACACGGATCCAACTAGTTGTCATGCTATTATCTCGTTAGGGACAAAGACCTTTTGAATCGCCAAGTCGCGTACAGCCTCCCGTACAGTGAAGTGCATCCATGAAGCAAGCTCGTTGGGAGGCCGTCATATGTGACGGGGGAGCCTTGATGTGCTCTGGGGCGCGCACCCCTGCACTAACGGTTGCGCCAGGAGCAGGAGGGGGGGAGGGGAGGGGATGACGCCTGCGGAGCGTGGCGGAAGAGCGTCTTCCGGGTTGCCTGCCAGGCGTCGCCGTCGGCGGCTCGGCGCCTGAGATCACAGCGGCAAGCAGGGCGTGCACTTCCTTCCACAACGCCTGAGCATACACGCGCGGGATATCGGGCGAGGGAATGATGACGCCGTGCCCGTGTGGAACACTCGAACGGTTTTTGATTGATTGATTTTTTCGTGTTTCCGGGCGCGGCAACTGCTTCGGTCATTAGTCCCGTGAGTGTAGTGCATGTTTTTTTCTCGGGAGATGGCGGTGATCTTTCCCCCGCTGGATGGCGAGATCCGGCTCCGACCTACCGTCGGCTAGTGGGGTTTCCCCCTAACCAGGACTCTCCCACCAGCGGGGCACCGCCCCAACCGGGACAAGCTCTAAGTTCTCGACCGGTCTCCCGGAATATGTAGTAGTGTAGTGCATGTTAGAGTAAGTGTGTGTGTAAGAGGAGAGGACAGGACAAGGAAGGACAGATCGCGCACGGTCTGTGGCCCGTTTGGTAGGGTACTGTTCCGGCATTCACCTGGTATTGATCGGAGAAACCATGGAAAAATACCGATCAGAGCAACCGGCCACTAGAATTCTCCTCCAGACGGCGACTGAACTCGACCTAGCTGACAAGCTGGTGTCGAAAATTCTGCCACTGTCGGGACTAGAACCCTAGACCTCCAGGCCAGAGGCACTGCAGTGTCACACGAACATCTTAACAGTTGCATACCAGTGGGGAAGGAGATCGACAGACCTCAGCGTAATAACCACAAAACGAGATTTTCAGTGGAACAAACCCCATTTGTCGCTACAGTTTAACAATAATTTCTCTATACTTCGTACTACGAGGAATATACTAGAAAGTAAAATAAAACGACCAAGAAAATATGATTCGAAAGCACAAAACATTTGTTGTTTTTTTTATTCGAAAGACCAAGAAGATATGATATCAAAGGCTCAATGTCAAAACACATGTCAAATTAAAGTATTTTCTATTGCTGAAACCTATTTCTATTCTGCTGAAAAGGAAACTACTCTCAAAGAAATATTTGCTAAGCGATACACCAAACTCTCAAAGCTCAATCTATTCTTCTATAAATATCAATTACTTACAGAAATCTGGGAACTCTTTCATGTCATAGGCAGCTGATTGTACTCACCTGCAAAGAAAAGAGACATAACATTAATTTGTAATCTTGCGCAAAGAAGAAATTACGTTATTTCCTTACGTGTAACCTCAGAAATGTTCTTTAAAGAAAGCGTAAGTGATTCAAAGAATGTGCTTCGTACATACATACTTTTGAGAAAAGCAGACAATTTCTATGAAGTTCGTGAAATATTTATAAAACAAGTTACACTGAGAAAGAGGTGCATAAAAGATGAATGAAAATATTTAGATTAAAGAAAAATCCTCACACAATCTATTTCTATTCATTTTAATGGTCTTAGACTTTTTTGCACAGGAGTTAATGGACTTAACACATAATAACCGTGCCACTCATTTTGCACATTCGGTCTATTTAACGAATTAAGTACATTTTTCACAATATTGTTTTTCAAACTTTTTTCGTTTTTTTCAACCATTAGTATTTCCTGGATGTACATGCTGCATTCATGTTTCCTTCTTCTATTTAGCAGATGAATTAGCGTTGCCAGAAATAAATCTGCAGGTTTGTAAATACTTTGAAGAAATAAAAATTTAGGTGACTGCCCAATCAATTGACACTTTTTTTAATGGATGTCCTATCAGTTCACTATACTACCAGTTATCCATTGAAAAATAACACTTGCGGGGCTTCACAGTGACATCGTTCATCATCATCATCATCATCATCATCATCATCTTATCCTCATCACTTTTCTGCACCTTCAGTAGCTTATCCAGTCACTTCTTGTGTAGTGCTTTGTTCTTCAGCTCTCAGTATATGAGTATCTATTCAATACTTGGGCAATGTTATCCAATAACTATATTAAATCGTAGATAGTTTTTTGTATAACATTACAAACAATCATAACATTATAAACAATCTATTAAGGCGCCGAAAATTGTGAAAGTGGAGGATTGTGAATCTAGTTCAATAAAATAACATACGTCTTCAAACAATTGTCGGACTTTCGGCGTTTTTATTTACACATAAACAAGAAAATAAAATAAAGGAACAGTACATTACATTACAGGAATTAAGAAAAATTAAACTATACATAACTTCTTCACATAAACTACACCAACTAGATTCGAGTTTCAGTAATCACTTATCCTTTGTAATAGTTTCATATTGTTGTTACACAAAACAAAATAGCGTATGAAACTCATTTATAATGTTGCTTTATTGCATTAGTACAAATTTAAGGCCACTCCTAACGTCGTAGTTTTCAAAACTTCCGCAACAAAGAATAACATTATAAACTCGTTGCATAAATTCGAACAATTCGATCGAATGATTGGAATCCGAATTCAATGATACGAAAATCGAATGATTTAATTTAAACTGTTTTGTATAAATTAGTATAAAAAACATTGTAGTACCAGAAGAACTGTTTTGTTCTAAATAAAAATAAATGTCTAAATTTACATAAATGTCTCATAATATACTATTTTAAAGGGACTAACATTTTTCGTATTTACCTTTTATGCGACGTTTAGCGTGGGTGTATCGGTGCGGGATTGAGGTTGGGCTATACGCAGCAGCGGTACCGCCATCAAAGTTCAATACGTTCCCACGTCGCCCGCCCTCCCCATCCCAGTTCTCGCATCGCGGCCCCGTTTCTGCTCCGCTGCCCACCCACGCCGCCTCCGCCGGCCCTGCATCCCGCATACCACCACGCTGCCACCGCTTCATTTTTAACTTTTATAAAAAACTAGCTTTTGAATCCTAGCACAGCTCTTGCATTTATTTAACAAAATCGTGTATTAGTTTGCTGGCTTACACCACGTTATGCGAATTTTTGCGTAAAGATGCTTCACACAAACATTAGTAAATGCACTTTCTTCGCATGTTTTGATGAAAAAAGATAAAGTATAATCAAGTATTACAGTCCCGACGGCGGCAGGATTTTCGACACTTGCTTTCCAGCTAGGTCGAATTCAGTCGCTGTCTGGAGGAGAATTCTAGCTGCCGGCTGCTCTGATCGGTAGTTTTCCGTGAATTTTCCGATCAAAACCAGGCGAATGCCGGAGCAGTACCCTACCAAAAGGGCCACGGACCGCCCGCGATCTTTCCTTCCTCTTCCTTGTCCTATCCTCTTCCTTTACCCACTTACATGCAATACACTACCACGCATTCCGCGAGACGCATTGGGAGCTTGGAGCTTGTCCCGGCTGGGGCAGTGCCCCACTGGTGGGAGATACCTGGTTGGGGAAAACCCCGTTAGCCGACGGTATGTTGGTGCCGGATCTGGCCATGCAGGGGGAAGACCACTGCCATCTCAAGAGCAAAACCACGCACTATACTTACGGGACTAATGAAATAGTAGCTGACGCCCGAATCACTTCAATCAAATTTACAAATTTTATGGGAGGTATATTTCAATCTGTCAAAATAATCTGAGAGCTCCCGATGCGCTGGTATTCATTTTTTATTTTAACAACTGGTAAATGACAATAGTTAGGCAGTGTGTAATCCTGATGTGTCCAAATTCAACACACACAAAATTCAATAAACAATTTATTGGTTGAAAACAGGTACAGAGCTACAGTGCCGAAAATCCAGGAGAATGTACAGTGAAACGTAGCCGAGTTATCGTAACCAGAAGATGCACCACAAAATTGCCGAGTCGCTAAATCTCCGTAAAGGGAAGTCCGTTGTCGCAGCACTGTCGTCGTAATCACAATCTTCACACCGTACTATCTCGTATCACCAACTCGTCACTCTTACTCCGCCGCTCACTCTCTGTCCTCTCTCCGGGCCACGGCCGGCTTATATTTTCCCCGGGCCGTAAGTCCGCTGACTGGCAGGCGTAGTAGGGGAAGGTTGGGCCTCGCCCCGCTCGCTCAGGCGTGGCGGCCGCACCCGCCAAGCCTCGCTGGCCCGCGCTTGTCGCTGGCCGCTGCCGCCAGGGGCGGTAACGCCCTACTGTGGCGGCACATTCAAATCTGTGCGGCCGGTCACGACAAATCCATAGCAATTTTGTATTTTTTTTAAAACGACAGTCTGTTGTAAAATTTTGAATTGCAACAACGATGTTCATTTATTCGTCTTTCAGAAGTATTTCTACAAAATTTGGGAGCATCACTCCAGTGATAATATTGTTTTGTGACACGTGCGCTTGCAAGAAACTTCACTGATATATTACAGATTTAGGTAAACTTTATGTTTTCACATAATTTACGAATCCATTGGTGTTGTATGGAACTTCCTTACGTATCGGTTTATTTAAATTGCGATTATTCTTTTCCCTAACAAAAATTAAGAAAATACAATTCTAACCTTTCTAATTTAAATTTTAGTTAATTCATAGTTCATTGGATCAATATCTTTAAATAACCTTTCATTCTCCTGATTAATAAGAATTTTGTATTTCCATTCTCGACCATTAATTGTCAAATGTATATATATTTTAACATGTTATTCTCGAGTGTCCGTTCGTCTCGTACTGAGTCTACATATCATATCCAATTAACGCGCAAAATTAATATTTTCTTCTTTTAACAGCGATGATAGCGCTCTTGCGTGTTTCCCGGGAACCAAAGTTACTTTCAAACTTTGTTTCGCTTACGAGCGAGAGTGAAAACTCCGTCCAACCGCCGAGTATTCTTCCAAGTTTCCTCTAATACGACCTGGGCGGTAGCGGCCTTTCGGAGCGGGCAAATGCCGGGGGCCAAACGCTGGAGCAGGCGGCGGTCATTTCTGCTCTGGAAGGGGGTTGGAAAGGGGGAAAGGGGGCGACCATAAAAGCGACTGCTGACGCCGCGATGGCGCGGCGTTAGATGGGGCACCGGCGTGGCGCCAGGTCTGGAGTAATTGAACCAATTGCGCGCTCTTCTGAACTTCTTTCACGCTATTTTTGAAAAAACTGCACAGAGTTCGTATTTATAAAAGGGACCCGAAATTGAACCTTGAGAAGCACCACACTCCATGATGAAAAGACATGGGTGAGATATTGGGCATCGTATTCGACTTCAGCCAATCAGCTTCAGGTACCAGTTTGCGTCACAATATTAGCGGGAATTTTAAATGCAGCCAGATACCAACATTATCTCTTATTACAAGTCATTGAAACAGACACATGAATATTTTTTAAAAAAATATTGCATCTTTTCTTTCAACTTCAAATTTTGATTGGTCACCGTTGAAAAGGCGAAGTTTCCCGTAGTAGGACGTGGGCGGCGGCGTCCTTTTGGAGCGGCCGTTTGCCGAGTGCCAAATGCTGGAGCTGGCGGCAATCATTTTTGCTCCCGAACGGGTTAGGGCAGGGGGGGGCAGGGGTTGGCCATAAAAGCGTCTGGTGTCGCAGCGCCGGCGCCGGCTGAGGCGCTAGATGGGGCGTTGGCGAGGCGCCGGGCCGGGAGCAATTGAACCGCCTGCACGCTCTTCTGGAGGGGGGCTTGATGAAAAGACATGGATGAGCTATTGCCAGTGTTGGGCAAAATTCTTGAACTTTAGTATTTAAATACTTCGCCAAAATACGTAAATTAGGTTTTGATTGTCTAAATACGTACTTATTTAAAATACTTGAAATAAAATATTAAATATAACTATAATATAACTTTCTTATTACAACAGTATATTGTAATAGTCAAAATAGTAAATTAGTAATTGTCAAATTTCCAAAAAAAACTTCCGAATGAATGAAAAGATAAGATCCATTAATTTTATTTTTATTGCAGTATTTTAAGTATTTATTTTTTAAATATTCATATTTTATGTATTTAATTATAGCTCAAAAATACCAAGAATATACTTTTTCAAGTACAAAATGTATTTAAAATGCGTATTACAAATACAAGTATTTAAATACTGTCCAACCCTGGCTTTTGTGCAGCCTATCCGACTTCAGCCAATGAGCTTCATGCACCAGTTTGGGTCACAACATTAGCAAGAAGTTTAAATACAGCTGATGACAAAATGATCACGTTGCTACAAGTCATTGAAACAGATATAGGAAGCATTTCTTATATATATTGCATTTTGTACAACTTCGTCGTTTTATTTTTGGTTGGTCCCTGTTGAGAATTATCACTTTAGACCACTTTTCAAAATGTTTATCAACACTTTAAGCGTGCCAAGCAGCATGGTGGCCTGACTTTTCAAAGTGTCCGTGTTGTGGTCACATGGTTCCTGACGTATCCGTCCACGGAACCATCTCACCCATGTCTTTTCATCATGGCGCGTGGTCCTTCTCAAGGGTTAACTTCAGCTCCCTATCCGAAATACGAACCCAGTCAACTTTTTCCAGAAGAACAGACGCAATCAGTGGTGGCGAGTAGGTAGAGAATCAGGAGGGGCGGCATGTGTGTTCGAACAGTCGCCGACACTAGGTTTTCAGCTAGGTCGAATTCAGTCGCTGTCTGGAGGAGAATTCTAGCAACCGGCTGCTCTGATCGGTAGTTTTCCGTGGTTTCTCCGATCGACATTAGGCGAATGCCGGAGCAATACCCTACCAAACGGGCCATGGACCGCGCGCGATCTGTCCTTCCTCTTCTTTGTCCTATCCTCTCCCCTTGCACACACGCACTTACACTAACATTCACTGCATTGCCACACATGCCAGGAGACCGGTCGGGAGCTTAGAGCTTGTCCCAGCTGGGGCGGTGCCCCGCTGGTGGGAGAGTCGTGGTTGGAAGGAAACCCTACTAGCCGACGATAGGTCGGCGCCGGATCTCGCCATCCAGCGGGAGAAGATCACCTCCATCTCCCGAGGAAAAAACAACAACAAAAGCATGTACTACACTAATGCGACTAACGACCAAAGCAATTGACGCGCTCGGAAAAACGAAAAAATCAGTCAATCAATAAATCAATCAATGGAACAGTCGCATGCATTTTCTGTCTTTAAATATTTCTTCAACGAGGGTAAAATATATCATGTACGGTAGGGGCAAGTTGCAATCATCGAGATTTGAATCCTTGTCTAGGACAACTTTTAGGTGGTAACATAAGGTACAATGTGCTCACGAATATGGTGATATGATAAAAATATTTACAGTAAAAACCGTAAGTTACTAAATTGAATGAAATGGCTCAATTATTAGGTTTATAAACTCTAGGGAACCGTGCGGCTCCATATGCAACCATGCCCGCCGGACGCTGCTCTATCTTGTGATTAATGTTTTTGAGAAGGGGCCACCCCTAACTCAAGAAGCATTCACCACTGGACGCAACATGATTTCAAGATTAAATGAAAAGCTGAAAAGGAGTAGTTTTAATCAGGTGTGCCAACTAACTTGCTTACCTTTCTTTCGTTTCGCTTCGGTAATGAATATTTTATTTGCAGTATATACATTATATATATATATATATATATATATATATATATATATATATATATATATAGTAGCTTCACGTTGGCGGCCGTGGGTGGGAGGAGGAGCGGAAGTATCGCATACACTGCGGGCATGAATAGCTTGGCGCCCCGGCGTTGGGATACATTTAGACAAAGGGGACGCCAGCTTGACCAGGAAGGTCACGTGGTAGACGCGAGCCTCCCTCCTACACCTAGGACGGTCACGTGACGGCTACACTCTGGTATAAAATCGAGCCGACGAGCTCACGCGTTTTTTTTCTGGAAACCTCGCGCGATGCGCAAAACTTTACGCCCAGGCTAGAGCGTGTCGTGCCTATTGCACGGGTGACGAGGTCACGGTAGTGGCGCGGGTGAAGCGTCAGTGGAAGCGGGGCCTCTCTAGCTATGTGGTGTATCCACAGGGAAATACACAAGTATGTAGTTTCGGAGTAGAAGTTAGTTATTGTACATACGCTTAATAAACTTGTACATACTTGTACATGTCTGTGTGTTTTTTATTATGTAAATGTCTGTGTGTTATATGTGTGTGTGTGTCTTTGGAACTTGTAGGCGGCGTGTGTGGGCGGCGGGGTGCCGAATCCGTAGCAGGGTAATGCGTGACTGAAATATGCCGATCCTAAAGGACTAATGGGACAGGGCCCGTGAAAAAGAAAGACAGAGAAAGGGTGTGGGGGGGGAAGGGCGTTGTCACAGGACGGGGCGGGTGAGGATGAGAGTGGGTCGGGAATGTGGGCGTGGCCGGGAGTGGGATGTTACAAAGGGAGGGCGAGAACGGTTGCAAAGGAGTTCTTGGGGACGGTGCAGACTCGGGGAGGGGGCGAGTATTCGTGTGACAAAGCTCATGTATAAACAAAACACGCGTGGAATGTGCGCATTTAATTAAGTAGATATATTTCACTTGTACGTACGTGAGAGAAGTGAGCAAGATAAACCGAATCTGCATTTTTATGTAACATGCGTTGGAAATTTTTCGTAGCCTGAACTCAAGCATTTTGTCAGTTATTCGCGGAGGCTGAAGCCCGGATGCTCGCCGTCAACTTGGAAATGCGCAAGCACACCTCTTGAAATTGCCCGTTTCATATTGGCTATATTTTTGCTAGACTATATCAACGCAACTTCGTTCACACGCAGCACACGTTTTGAATTACCCCACACCTACTGCTTGGTGTTGCAATCGACTTCCTACCCCAATTACCCATTGTTTACAACAAAAAGCAACTCGCCGTTGACTTGGAAATGCACAAGCGAAGCAAGGTAAATTGGACGCATGAATTCGCGATTTTTTACTAACTTACCCCATCTACCTTATTATCACGAACGTGTTGAATCACTGCCACATTTGAGAAGCCACTTTAACAAACTTCCTTACCCCGAAGCACAACTTTGTGAATCATCTCCCACCCTGCAGCGCATTCCACATGAGTGCTATTTATCCATTTGGGCGGGGGGGTATTTAAGGTCGCATTAATTCATCTAACATCAAGGTCATTAGCGACCACTATTGGAGTTAACGTTATGGTAAGTATGAAGATGAAACGAAATGGTGGTGATACGGGGTGATAGGACGAACACAAATACAACCATACCCGAGGCGGGACACGAACCCGCGACCCTCCGGTCCGAGATCACTACGACACTACTGGCTTAGCGTGTTTATCCATTTGATTTCGCTGTTTGTAAAATAAAATAAAATAAAACAAAAGAGCGTCGTGGAGCGCGGGGGCGGTGGGGCGCGTTGCGTGACGGCGGTGCCACTGCGTGGTGAGCGCGTAACGGACGCAATTAACGGCGGACGCGCTCCGCGGCCTCGCGCACGCGCATGCGCACGCCGCCCCGCACTTCCTCCTGCCAGCACTCGCCGCTAATGGCCACGGGCGCCAGATAGAGGGAATATCAACAACCGTCTATTCCAAAATGTTATAAAATAGCACATTATGCAACTACAGGCCGACCCATGATGGAAAGAGTTGGGTGAGCTATTATTTGTACGCTGTGGTTTGAAAAAACTGCACTGAGTTTTTGTTTCTAAAAGGGTCCCAAAATTAACCCTTGAGATGCACCATATTCCATCGTGAAACCGGGAGCGGTAGCTCAATGCATCAACTGATGTCACTGCAGTGCCTCTGATCGGGAGGGCCTAGGTTCGAGTCCTGACGGCGGCAGGATTTTCGACACTAGCTTTACACCTAGGTCGAATTCAGTCGCTGTATGGAGCAGAATTCTGGCGAGAAGTCTCTCTATATTAAAAAATATATTGAACTCATTTTCTGACTTCAGTATTTTTTCTGTGAAATAAAAATGTGCAGAACATACAATAAATTAATTTTAACAATTTCGCAGAGTTTTTGATTAAGATAAAATGTTCCAGATGAAGTGTTTCAGTGGGTTAACAAGTGTGAACAGTATTTTGAACAGAGTATGTCATGTGCAACAAGACATTAAAAATATTTATTTTGAAATTTCAATTCAGCGTTACGGCCAGGTTCATATGCAATACTAATTTCATCTTACTATTCATAAATATGTGGCACGAATGATTAAAACATTTTTTAATTATTTATATTCCATTTTACTCATTTTTTAAATCATTTACAAGCATTTCATTATTATTTCTATACGTAGAATTTTCTACATATTGCATATTATCGAAGGGAACGTCAGTTTCGATATATGGGGGTCTGATTGTAGTTTATAGTGTTACGCTTTATTACACGTGTACGTGTTTTCAAAACGAGGGATGCAATGAAAAAACGCCATGAACTAGTTGCGTACGTTATTTTTTTTATAACAAACATATATTTATAAGAGAAGAGACTTTTAGATAAGAGAATTTTAGACTGTTAGATATTTATAAGAGACTTTTAGATTACAAAAAGAATACGAATAATAACCAAATACCACCCACGTCCTTCGTGTAAGCCTCTCTTTATTAGACTAGGAATTTTACCATTACGTTGTCTGTTGATTTAGGAATCAGTGGTTTTTGTCAAAAATGACTTGCTTAAGGACGGGAATATATAACTCGACGTAGAAATCATATTCATCAGGAGACAGTATCAACAGCTCATTACAAAAAATTCACATACAATACATGTACATTAATTTACAACACTTTGCCAGATGACTTTAAACGATTAAATTCGATAAAATTCGAAATTGTGAACCGTGTAAAATAGTTTTGCTGCAGAACAGTTTCTATACAATTGGAGACTCTACTGAGATCGCAAGGAAAGTAACATTACTTTTAGCAGTGATATTATATGCATTATTTACCATTGGGCAGTATAAATGTAAACAACCTGTAACAAGTATTGTGCTGCAGCATTCAGGTCAATGACCCCCATCTCGATCAGGTTTTTCGTCCAGTTTCCCTGATCCATTGAGCAAATGCTGAGATAGCCCCTTGTTTTGCTTCTGAACTTAAAAGTAACTTCATTATCTGTGTACGTCTTCTAGAATTAAGTAGGAAATATAGTACTTCAAATCGTTTTCATGTTGTCGCGGCAGGAAGTATTATTCCTGGACGAAGGATATAATGCACAAGAGCCCAAAATGTATTGCTGATTTATCCTCGAAAATAGATTTTATTACATTGGAGAGTTTTCTTATTTAATTCAAAATTCAAGTGATATATGGCTTAGTGTATGGATCAGAGAATTTTGAAAACTTGTACAGTATTCATTTCTCCCCATAGCACGTCATACACAGTTTTTAACTGTTTTAGAAAGTTCTGTTATGCTGATGACATAACCTTAGTCTACCAACACCAAGACATGGCCAAGATAGAAGAAGTGCTAAGTGCTGATCTCACCACTATATCCGAATATTGTAAAGCCTGGAGACTTAAAATAAACTGTCAAAAAACTGAGTCAACTTGTTTCCATCTTAATAATAAACTAGCCCATAACCAGCTCAAAGTAAAATTAGATGGCAAAACTCTAAAATATAACCCGCAACCTAAATATCTAGGAGTTACCCTGGACACAACTTTAAGTTTCAAAAACATCTGATAAATTGCGCAAACAAATTAAAAACCAGAAATAACATTCTACAAAAACTTACAGGAACCACATGGGGCTCATCGCAAGAAGTTCTAAGAACAACAGCTTTAAGCCTGACGTACTCGGCTGCTGAATATTGTGCTCCGGTTTGGTTAAATAGTCTACATACCAAATACGTTGACACGCAATTAAACTGTTCTATGAGAATTATTGCAGGAGTAGTCAAATCCACACCAACCCACTGGCTGCCTGTGCTGAGCAGCATACCACCCCCAGACATAAGGAGAAAGAATGCACTCAAAAAGGAATATGAGAAGATTATGAACAATCCGTTACTTCCTATACATGAAGATATTGGCGCAAGAACAACGAGACAACTGAAATCACGTCATCCACCGATTACAACCGCTCAAAGTTTGGTAGCCTCAGACTACAATAGCTTCAACGATTGGCAAGAAACCTGGAACAGATCTGTATCTTCACTATGGCAACCTATTTTACAGGGAAATAAAAAACCTGGAGGTTTCTCACTTCCACGCAGCACTTGGACAACTATTAACAGAATACGTACTGGACATGGCCGCTGTGCTGATTTAATGCATAAATGGAAGATAAGCCCTAGCCCGATGTGTGACTGCGCAGATGTCAGGCAAACTATACATCACATTGTCAATGACTGTCCGAGAAGGAAGTTTTCTGGAAACCCCCAAGAATTCATCGCAATAACTGATAATGCGGTCCAATGGGCAAAGGAACTTGACTTAAGGCTTTAGAATCAATATTTTAAGACTGATAAAATTAACTTCTAATTGTGAATTAGACATATAGTTTTTATTTAAATGTGCTATATTTTTTTTAAGTTGTGAACTTGTTCTTTTAATTGTTTTGAATTGCTCTCTTTGTGTGAAATTTTTTCCCTTTTCTTATTGTATTGTTTCCTGCCATACGAATAAATAAAACTGTTTTTGACGTAAATAAATATATAGAATCAACGAACGTTATGGCGGCCTCACTGGCATTTGACATCAGTGCGAAAAAATAGTGGCCGGCTATTCGGATTACCCCTGCCTCCCCACGTCTCTCTTGCTGTCACCGCACAACACGTTTATTCTGAGGAAGATGCATGTGTATCATGTCTGCAGCCAATTTATGTCATTTTGTTCAATATTGGGAAAAAGCAGTTTTAATCGTCGAATTTCTGTTGATATTCGAGGGCTGTTGTGGCAGCACTAGTTTTGGTAACACATTAAGAAATCTTTTTTGTGAACGAATGTAAAATTTGAAACTATTTTTCGAATTTTCTTTCATATGAATTATTTAAAATTGCAGTAACAACATAAAAAAAGATACAGTTTCGACAGGAAAGTGTTTGATAATCGACCGACCGAAATTGTTCAACAATCGACAGATGGCTGACATCAATATGTTTTTATTTACTAATGGAAAAGAAATCAATTGAAAGCTTTCCAATGTTTTCGTTTATTGACACTACGAACACGCAGGCCGCATAAACATGCAACTAGAAACACTAGGACTAATTACTGCTTTCAAGTATATTTTTTTACATTCTCGCTACCGCCTTCGCAGTGGAGAGAAACTATTGCTGCACGAAAAAATGGAGAATTTTTGGCAGAAAACCCTTATTACTAGGGAATGGAATTTATTGTAATAAAATATGAAATATATATATATATATATATATATATATATATATATATTGCATACACAAACTTCTTTTTCCCAAAACATGTAAGGAAATATAGAAAATATGTAAAATCAAAATTCATTCCTATGTTTAAAATTGTTTTCTCCAAGCAGTTTCCGACCACAGCACGTCACCGATCAGTTCTTAACATGTATTCGGAGTGGCTGAAAGTAGGTTCTATCTGTACTAAAGTAATTGTACACTGGAGTTCATTACATATAAGAATTTTATTCGAAATATAAAATACGTTCATAGTGTATATTGTAATGTTTAGGAGCCTGTGTACAAGCGAATAGTAGTGTAGCGAGTGATGGATCCGGGGGGGGGTAAATTGTATATGCCCCACCCTCCAAATTGAGCAACGCAACAATTTTACGTAAAAATATTTGTTTTCGATCGAGTAACGAATTTACTATTTGAAACATGAGCAAGTACGTAGTTGAAAATAATTGCGTACATAAAAATACGCTTATTGTTGATTTGCAAGTACGCAGTAATCGGGGATAAGTTTGACAAATCATGACGGAGATACGGTGGAAATAAAAGCATTGCATTTGATTTGTAAGAAAGATAATTCTATAACGAATTTTGCAAACGCGCATCTGGAATGTTCCATTTTTACATATAAAAATATTAAAATGTAGCGAAATATATAAGAAATATGTCGTAATAGGTAAAATATGTAAAAATATGTAATCGAAGCAAAATATCTAAAATAAAAATAGTTCTAATTCATTCAGAATGTCTTGTAAACTCTAAAAAATATAATTCAATGCAGGTATCTAGTTCCTGTAAGAACATGTAATTACATGGAAATCCCTTCCTTCTTATTCCAGTTCCCTGCTAACAAAAAAGTGGATCAATCCAGTTGATAAATTTAAAAAAAATACCCGTCTATCACGTGCTGTAACCAGAATCCATATTTTATGGGTCCTTGATACCAAACAATCGAATGACGGTAAAACGTCTGTTCGTCTGTCCGTTCGTCTGTGGACAACGCCAGCGGCTAAACCGTTCAGAGGATTTTCTCTAAAATTGATATTCCACAAACATTCTGGCTGATGTCGCAGCTGATGCCCTTTGAATTTGAAACCGAAATTTTAATTCGGGGGGGGGGGTCATAAAGCCCCTGGAACATTTATTAAATTGTTTTTGATTTTCTTTAATTTAATAAAAAGTTTTATTAAATTTTGATTTTGGACACTGTAGGGGACGCTTCAGATAATAGTGCAGGTCTCATTTTCGTTGAAAACTCTAAGTTTTCAAAAATTTCAAAAGTTGAACATTTTTGGCGTCTGTTTACAAATAGAATTATGAAGATTGAGATTTTTCCCTTAATAAAATGTGTTTTTAGAGATAGTTTTTGAACTAAGGTGATCTACATTTTTCGACAATTTGAGTTTTTTCGGGTAATTTTTCGTGAAATATAGGCAATTTTTAATATTGGTAAACAATTTTCTTTTCTAAAAAATACACGAACAATTTTGATTAATTTTTGACCTAAAATAGCATACAGGACGATTAAGAAAATGTAGGTTACATGTTTGTTGAAAATTCTGATTTTTCGAAAAAAGAAAAAAAATGCAAAAGTCTTTCGGCGTCTTCCTTCAGCTACAACTACGAAGATAAGCATTTTTACTTGATGAAATGTGTTCATGAAATTCAGATCTAAAAATTATGTCAAGTGCAATTTTTCAAAAACATGAGCATTTATTGCGAAATTTTGTGTCGAATATAGTTGTATTGGAAATTTATAGAAAATAAATAAATTAAATAAAGTTTTATTACGTTAAACGTCAACGTACATTTTTCCCAACGAGAAAGCTAAAGAATAAATAATGTAATTATTTACTTATATTTCGTGGAATAATACCTTATTTTACTCATTACTACTAAAATGACTGTTTTGGAATATGAGATGGTGTTTCATAAGCGTCAAAATACTCATCATCCAGAATATTTAAATATATAAATAATAAAATAGTATTTTCATATTTTTATAAGTCGACTATTTGTGGTTAACGGTAGTGATTGTTGTAAATGAAATGATGACACCGAGTGTAGATTTCGAGACTAACAGGCTTGATTCAAAGAAAGCGTTAGTGGAAAAACAAATCAAAAAATGAGTTACATTGTAAGCATACTTCTTTTAGCATAAAGAGGGTACATTAATTCTACTACAAATATCAGCGCGCCAACTCCGCTTCCAAAGAACCATATAAAATAAGCTTCCCGAAAGTGTCTCAGAGAAATCGCCTCTTCAAGCGGAGGTGGTTTATTGTTCTTAATGGGTACCGGAGACAGATTCAAATTCGTCTGCCACGTGAATAAATCCATGAGGTGCAGCTTGTGCATGAACCCTGCTTCCACCAAGTTTTGAAGGCGGGCGCTGAAGTACTCTCTGTGAGGCCAGCGCCTCCGAATTGGGAAGGAGAAGTATGCCGGTTCCAGGAGACACTCCTTGACGCGGTGCAGGAGCGTGTGTCCGTTCTCCACAGTTCCCGGAAGCTGCTCCATCCAGTCCATGGAGCTGATGGGGAGAAGGCACGCCGCATCTCTCGATTCAACTGTTCGATTCATGATCATCCAGTCGTTAATGATTTCTCCGGACCACGAGGAATTAATTTGACTCTCGTACGACTGATACGTGTAGAGAGTTTTTATCCTACTAAACACTTCTGAAATAGTGTTGATTTCCTCGTTGAAGTCCGGAACAATGGAATATCCGGTGAAGTTACTAGCGAATGTGTTTGTCAGAAAGATGTACAAAACGCACAACCAGATCATTAACACGCGGTATCTGTTGTCAAATGTTCCGGTCGAGAGCGTTCGGAGAGTCTCTTGTATTGCACGACTCGAACGGAGGTTGTAAAATCGTTTCAACAATGCGACGAAAACCAGCAGAAACAATGCGAGGAGCAACCAAAACGAGATCGGAAACAACAAAAGCACACTTCGTGTTGTGCTCGATGCACGGCGCACCATGAAGCACAGATTGTCTTGGACGTGCGGGTACAGAAAGTCTATTCGATCGTCCACTTGGATAGCAGGAAACCACGCAGCTCCGTAAATGTCGATTTTGCCGTTGACAAGATCTGCGAAGGCTCCCAGCAAAGTCCCATTCACGTCCACTCCTGCTGATTTCACCGGGATACATTCTTTGTCACTCCCGAGGTGGTTCGCAAGAATTTTCATTGTTACCGCATGGAGTCCTTCGCTGTCCCACAAGTTGGGCCCACACCAAGTGTAAGAATCATGTTCATCTAACGGCAAACCGTATCGAACTTCATGAATTGTCCTCGTATCAATTAAGCTATGTCGGGAACTTATTTCCTCGTCTTGAACTGTTTTATTCGGCAAAGACATCAGCAATGGGTGAGAATAAATATTGTGTACATGATAATCAGTTAATAGGGCAAGATACATTGATATAATAATGATATTCATTTTTCCTTTGTGACGTATACAATTTGTGCACTGAAGTAGTTTTATAGATAATCATTATTATTGACTCATTCCTCAACTTGATTGATTTGAACATCCACAGCTCCGATTTTCCAGATTCTTCTATCCTTTTTTTCAACAAACACGTTTAAAACTGAATAACGTAGATGAAAATAGAAGTTTAAAACGGCAACTACTATGAATAACTTCATAAATCTAACCATAAATGTTAATATGTAGCCTTAGAGCAATATCGTAATGCAAGTGCCGGTTTCAATTGTTGTTGGTCATATGGTTCACTGTAAAGTATTTTCCACTGTAAATAATAGTTTACTACGTTATAATATCTATTAAACAGTTTTCTCAAACATGTCGGACGATTTTGTCATAGAAATCTCCGTGTCATTTTGTCATAGATTTGATGGAATCGATGTATGAATACGCAAAGGATACTCAGTAGATCCTGGAAGTTCTTTGCCTTGTTTGTTGCAGTCCCTCCTTCAGTCCAAAATGTTGAAAATGGAACATTTCGAAAAATAATGGACCTTAATACTTATATATATTTTTCAGACGGAATATGGAAATGCTGCAGCGAGACTCAAAACACTCGATTTTAGTATCTCGATTAGTCCTTTGCATTTTTCTTCAATTTTTGCGGATATCAGATGAATGACATTACGGAATATGTACTGATCATTAATATGTCCTAAGAGTTAATGTAAATCACAGAAAACATGATTCGATGCACTGCTTCATATTCAAAAGAAATACCTGATTACATATGTTATACGTACAGTTCATGGTTTTCTTCCTAGTTACACACACCACTGATAACTATATAGAAGCTGTTAATAATAAACAGTGTATAGTTTCATTACTAATGTAACCTGAAAGGACTTATGCATTCTACTAATGCTTCGTACCATGTCAGATGAAATTCTATTTCTGCAAGTCATTTTTAACACGAAAAAAAGGCCCTTCTTAATACTGGACTAATGGGATTCGTGTGGATAGTGGATTTAGACGTAACACCTTCTAAAAACGAAATGAACGTTTTATTTTATTTCTGTTCCCATTAGTTCAGTTTCATATTTCCTAATGGTTCTCTCTCATGCACGAATAATTGCATTTCTTAATATTTTTTTGATATATTTAAATATTTGTTTCAAATCATATCCAGGAAAATTGACGGTAAAAAAAAATAGTTTTACAATGAGTAGAAAAAAAAGAACTACAGCTCCAATGTTTTGAAAGTGTGAAAATAACTATAGAAGATAGCAATAGGCTGTCTGTTAGTAACGATTGAGTAGAAAAGTTCCAAATATTTATTTATAGACAGTCAAATTATAAAATTTTATTTATTATTTCATATTAAAAACATAAATCGTTTACAAGAATTTTCGGCAAACGATTTTCTTGTAAACGATTTATGTTTTTAATATGAAATAATAAATAAAATTTTATAATTTGACTGTCTATAAATAAATATTTGGAACTTTTCTACTCAATTGTGAAAATAACTGTTTAAAATTTATTTTCTAATCATTGGTGCCTGAGAACGGTGTTGACTTTGACCAGGAATAAAACGATATCACAGCGAGAAATAAAATTCCCTAAAACTAGATGCCATATCGCATTACCACGAGTTTGCATCAAACACGTTGGAACGAATTTTAACAATATGCACTGGACTTGATGCATTGACACTGACAATCCATATCACAGAAAGTTAATTTCTTCAATCGGGTACGATTTAACATTCCGATTGGAAGTGAAGTTGTACAATGGGTGCTGTCGTGATCAATCATTTTAAATAAAATATAAGGATTATTAACAGTAAGATAAAATGTATAATAATTCATTGCATCTTCAATTTTCATAAATGTTTACAATACACTATCGAGTTTTTATTTTTCACTACCAGAAACAGTTTACATTCAATATCGTGACTGAAACAACAACGCATTTCAACTCTACAATCCAGAAAGAAGGAAAATTCAGATCATAAGTTTACATGTGCGTGTATGAAATGTTTGAGACATTTTTAAATTGAAACCAAAACACTATTCTGAACTTTTTGTTTTCCTTCCTTGTTTTAACTCAATATTTCCATTCTTCCTTATTTTTTCTGAATATTTATTACACAATATTATTAATATTATTCTTAAAACATGTTACAGGTTTTATTTTTACTATGTTGATTTTGTGATAATAAAGTGTTCTCGGCGGAGATTCAGTCAGACAAGTTTCGTCCGAAAAATCGAACTACTTATTGATCTCCGGGTAATTACAGTCGACTCCGGTTATAGTGAACTCGGATATAGTGAACTCTCGGTTATAGTGAACTCGGATATAGTGAACTCTCGGTTATAGTGAACTTAAGTCACTGGTCCCCTTTCGCTTACATTACAAATACACATAAGAAAACTGGGTTATGGTGAACTTAGAAAATGCAACGTCCTAAAAATAATTCCCTCCTGGAAAATAATATATTGCCTCAGTCCCACAAATTCCAACACTAGGCAGCTTCAATGCCAACAGTGCAAGAGGCATCGAAGAGTGTCAAGACTGCATTACTATACATTGACACAGAGGTCAATGTAGAATCAGTTATGGAGGGAATACGAATTCTGGAGAAGAATCTAGAGAAATTACAAATGAAAAAGTACGAAACAATTAATTGAAAAGAAATTGATCTTTTTAAGGGCAAATACAGATATTGAAATTTTCAGTTTGTGCTGTTAATGTGTTTTACTGTATTTCTATGTTAATAAAATTAAATTTAAAAAAATATTTATGAAAAAAGTCTGTTTACTTTTGACATATGCAGATATAATGAACCTCGTATATAGTGAACCAAAAATGTTCGTCCCAAAAGTTCACTATAACGGGAGTCGACTGTATAGTATTATCGTCAATATAATTAACCTTCCGTAGCACGTCGGTATTAACCATTACCCTGACATTTAAACAATTACGTGGATTTCAATTTCTTTCCACAGTTTGCACGGAACACCAGGGAATTTTCCTTATTATTGTCAAAAAATGAGAATATAAGTATTTATTTTTCCTCATAATTATTAACCTTGATATGCCGAGCGAAGTTACCGACTGGTGTCCCGATAGGTATGGTAATGTATCGTGTGTGTGTATGTGTATGGTTTTATATATTATATATATATAATATATATATATATATATATATATATATATATGTGTGTGTGTGTGTGTGTGTGTGTGTGTGTGCGTGCGTGTGCGCGTGCGTGTGTGTGCGTGTGTGCGTGTGCGTGCGTGCGTGTGTGTTGTAAGACGGGAGGAAGGATACACTGCGCGCGTGGTAATGCATGGTCCGTGGCCTGTTGGTGAAGTTAGGCACTGCTCTGCAGGATTGCAGATCACGATCATGCGGCACGACCGAGAACGACGCAAAATACCATGCCATATTGCGTCGTGAAGATCCACCCTCACGCGCCAAGTTCTAAAACCCGAAGTATATACTGTGGAGGCCGCGTGGCAGCTAGTCGTAAGCTTGCAGCGCGGGGCGTGGCTGATGGCCCCGCGTCGCAGGCGCTGCCGATCGCGTCGCGTGCGCCGCATGATTGACGCCCGCGGCGCGCGTGGAGGCCGATGACCTCGGAGGCGGCCGAGGAGGCGCGCCGGCGTGTGACTTTCTAGACCGTCTCTTGTTCTTGCGCGTCTCCACCCCCGCCCGCCTCCTCCCTCTGGCGCGGTAGCAATTCATCCGCTGGCTGATGGAGAATTCTGTTGATTGATTGACTAGTTGATTGATATGATTTGTTTTTTTCGTGTTTCCGGGCGCGTCAAGTGCTTCGGTCATTATTCCCGTTAGTGTAGTGCATGTTTTTTCGCGGGAGATGGCGGTGAGCTTCCTCCGCTGTATGGCGAGATCCGGCGCCCACCTACCGTCGGCTAGTGGGGTTTCCCCCTAACCAGGACTCCCCCACCAGCGGGGCAACGCCCCAGCCGGGACAAGCTCTAAGCTGATATGTGGCAGTATAGTGCATGTTAGTGTGTGTGTGTGTGTGTGTGTGTGTGTGTGTGTGTGTGTGTGTGTATGCGGAGAGGATAGGACAAGGAAGAGGAAGGACAGATCGCGCGCTGTCCGTGGCCCGTTTGGTAGGGTACTGCTCCGGCATTCGCCTGGTGTTGGTCGGAGAAACCACGGAAAACTACCGATCAGAGCAGCTGGCCGCTAGAATTCTCCTCCAGGCAGCGACTGAATTCGACCTAGCTGAAAAGCTAGTGTCGAAAATCCTGCCGCCGTCAGACTCGAACCTAGGACCTCCCGGTCAGAGGCACTGCAGCGACATCAGTTGATGCACTGAGCTACCGCTCTCGGTGTTGACTAGTGATTCCTGGCGAGCCAACGTCTAAGGTCGTTAGTCCCATAAGTATAGTGCATGCTTTTACCACGGGAGGGGGCGTTGATCTTCCTCCGCTGTCTAGGAATGTGGCTGTGCTTGCGGGTATTTTCTCCAATCCGGTATCTCCCACCAGTGACACCGTCCCTCCTGGGCAATTTGAAACTCCCGACCGGTCTCCCAGCGAGTGTGGTAGTGTAAGTGTATGTGAATGTGTATGTAAGTAAGAGGTGAAGAAACTACAAGGCAGAGAAAGGTAAGATCACGCGCGATCCGTGGCCTGTTCGTTAGAGTACTGCTCCGGCATTCGCCTGGTGTTGTTTTGAAACAACACTGAAAACTACCGATTAGAGCAGACGGCCTCTGGAAATTCCCTCCAGACAGTGGCTGGATTCGACCTAGCTCTGTAGCTAGTAGATCGAAAACCCTGCCCCAGTCGGGACACTAACCCTTGGACTTCTCGGTCAGAGGCACTGCAGTGGCATCAATTGATACGCTGAGCCACCGTAGCTGGCAGTGGACGTCAGAGGATGCCTAGGTATTGGTGCGGAAGCTATTGCCAAGGGCCACCTTCTCTCAACTATCGCATTAGAATGTAATAACTACGGGACGAATTTTGATGACCTGAAACATCGCCAAAAATTATCAATAAAATGCTCTTAAAATGCTTTAAAAATTCCCTAAAACCAAAGAAAAATGACGTAAAAATCTTATCAAAACCAATTCGGATGAACAACTCAAACCGCTGGATACGTTACTGATGTAATCAAGACTTTTTCCATTCGTTCAAGAGAACTTTTTTTTTTGTCAGCTTGTAAACGTTTGGTTTGGACTGTTCTTTACCAGGTAAAATCTGTTTTTAGTTACTGCGAAATCAGGCGAAGCGCCAATGGCGCTGTTACGTCACAAGAATTACAAACCCACAACGGATGTCAAAAGAATTTCTGTGCGAATAAATCGAATATGCTACTGAGTAATTCTGTGAAGAACATTTATTGCATCTCGCAAATATTATTTGAAGGAAGTCCCATTAAAAATGATTAAAATCGGTTAAATTAGCAAAAGAAACATTAAAAATGACGTAAAAGGGTAAAAAATGACTTATTAGTCGAAATTGACAACAAATGCAAAATAATGACCTAAAAAATGGTCATTTCCTTTTGTCATAACATAAAATGAATTTCTATACTAAACGGCATTCTTCTAAAGTTTAAAGAAAAAATGACATTTTATTAAAATCCTCCCCCTGCTAATAACAATGAAAATGATTAATTCATGTAAGAACTGGTCCACATTTCCTCCTCGTTCATAGAGGAAGTTGAGGAACATTGCGTTATTGGGACGAACTCATACTATTTTGCGCCAAGTATTGTAGAGGCACCCACAGTCACTTGATTTACTCCTTAGGAAGCTGGTTGCACCCAAGAGTAGATTATTTATTAAACAGACGCCGAGCATCTTTAGTCGAATTTTTGGATTCATTATTGTTTTTATTGTTATAATAATAACTCTGAACCGTTTACTTTCTGTCTATTATTCCTTCCTATTATACCGATTTCCTTGTTTTGTGGGTATCGCTTCCTTGATTTTCTTTAAAACAAATATTTATATTAGTTTCTAGGAAGAGTACACGCAGTTTTTTGTCCACGCTGTGTTTATATCAGTAACAAAACGACGAAACCAATCGTATTTCCTCAGAGAAATTTTATACACTTCAGGACTATAGTGACTGTTGTAATGTGACGTACGTCGTTGACCCTCATTCAGTTTTATCGTAAGTTTTACGGTGACATAAGACCTTACTTTCTCCTTCTTTTACGAAACATCGATGGTACTTTACCACTTATCACTCTTACTTCCTGAGTCACGCAGACCTCTGACCTTGCGGAGTTTGTGATGCCACCACGTCTTCAGAGGAAGTTGTTGCCTTCCTAATTCGCCTCACTCCACTTTGGTATGCAATCCGCAAGCTCGAGGTACTACTGTTGTTTCTAGTTTATGGGGAAGGGACTATTTGGGGGGTCATTAAACGATAATATACATTTTGGTTGCTGCCATCTGTTGACTATGGTATATAAGACTCAATATGTTCAATATGTAAACCACTCCATCCCCTGAAACTCACAATACTCACTTGCTTATACTATCTCGAACGTGTTTCCGTAAGGGTTATCATATTGGGCACCCTAACCCATCATTTAATCCAAGTTGTTCACGGAGAAACCACGGAAAACTACCGTATAGACCAGGCGGCCGCTGGAATTCTCCTCCAGATAATGGCTGAATTCGACCTACCTGTCGAAAATCCTACGACCGTCGGGACACGAACCTTAGGACCTTTCGCTCAGAGTCGCAGCAGTAACATCAATTAATGTCCTAAGCCACCTCAGCCGATGCATATTGTAGCAATACAGTTCCTCTGATCTCTTTTTGTATGGTACCGAAGCTGTCCAGGCCCCGTGAAGTGATGGCCAATTTTGCCAAAACATCGGTACATTGATGTTTCGACACATCGCTAAAGGGTTTTCGATGTCGATGAAAACATCAATGTATAAAAACATTGATGTTTTATTTTAATGGTAATAAACATGCTATTTTCCTATCCATTTTTAATTACAGTACGTACAAGGGATATATTTTATTGTTTGGTTACCGGCATGTTAGTAGTGTGTTAAAAAAAAAATTATCGAATGCAAAGAATTAAATTAACAATAAAGAACATCGTGATTCGCTACTTTACCCTTTTGTCATTTCCATTCATACACCATAGAAGTAAAATCGCCTAAAATTCCCTCAGAATGCACACGCAAAATGTGCAGCGTGATAAAGAGGATGATGCAAAACAACGATATTTCTGTGAATTGCTGCTACTCTACAACGTGCCTAAACCCCTTTATTTAAAAAAAATGAAGAATTAAAAAAATCATCGATGTTTTTGCAACAAAATATCGATGTGAAGAAAACATGGAAAGCAAAATATCGATGTTTCTGGTGGAAAATATCGATGTTTTAAAGACATGGATGTTGGTTGGTTGGATAGTGGTTCCGGGCGCGTTAACAGATTAGGTCATTAGTACCGTAAGTGTAGTGCATGTTTTTTTCTCTCGGGAGATGGCGGTGATCTACCCCCGCCGAGTGGCGAGATCCGGCGCCGATCTACCGTCGGCTAGCGGGGATTCCCCCTAACCAGGACTCTCGCACCAGCAGGGCACCGCCCCAGCCGGGACAAGCTCTAAGCTCCCGACCGGCTTCCCGGAGTATGTGGTAGTGTAGTGCATGTTAATGTAAGTGTGTGGGTACGGGAAGAGAATAGGGCAGGGAGAGGAAGGACAGATCGCGCGCGGTCCGTGGCCCGTTTGGTAGGGTACTGCTCCGGCATTCGCCAGGTGTTGATCGGAGAAACCACCGAAAACTACCGATCAGAGCAGCCGGCCGCTAGAATTCTCCTCCAAGCCTCGCTCCTCGACCTACCGTCCGCTAGCGAGGATTCCCCCTAACCGGGACTCTCCCACCAGCGGGGCCCCGCCCACCATGGGTGTCTTTTCTCCATCCCTAGCCCCGTGGGTGACGGCCATGAGAGGAATGCCTGTAAGCAAGTGCGCGGCGTTGCGGTGGCCGGGGGCGCTCGTTGCATAAGGCGCGCACAGAAGTCGGGCGGCGGGCACCGTGGCCGCCCGACGCGACGCGCGGGAGCCCACGTGTTGCCGGAAGAGCCGGCGCCGCTGGGCGGCGCGGGGGTGGGGCGGGGTGGGGGCGAGGAAGGTCGGCCGCGCCCGCCCGTTGCGTAACTCGCCAGGCGATCGAGCCACCGCTCGCTTCCTTACAGAAGATCCTCTCATGACTGAGACCGGAAAATGGTAGTGTGAAACGTCAAAAGAAATACATGAATATGTGATGATCTGGGCTGTCCGGGTGACGCCGCGTCGAAGGCTGGGGTGCAGACGTTTCGACCGACATATCGCGGTCCTCTCCAGGGCTGTACTGCGCCAGAGCCCTGAAGAGGACCGCGATATGTCGGTCGAAACGTCGGCACTCCAGCCTTCAACGCGGCGTCACCCAGATCAGGACTCTGGCCGCGGAAGCCTACGATACCATAAATATGTGATGAAAACAGTAAGAGTATGTAGTAAATATAGATAGATAGATTATTTATTTAATTTATTTTGGGCATTAAGCCCGATGGCAAGTTCTTTACACCTACTATACATCTAATACCATAATATAATGAATAGCTAAAAATACATACAATCAATACACAGAACAAAATTACTCCATTTAAGGCATGCCTATTAAATGCAGAGCTCCTTCACAGGCTACTGATCCTATCGCTTACACTATTATTAGAATTTAATCTTAACCTAAAAGTGTTGATGTTTGTGAAAAAAGTCTCCATTAGTGGTGTAGGCAAGCTACTCCATGACTCGATACTCCTATTTACTAAATAGTATTTTCCAACATCAGTCCTCTGATTCCTTGGACGTATTTTTCTAATATGGTCGTGACGTGCTAAGTAGACGGGTTCATACGTTCTTTCCTGAATTTCCCTCCATGCTTGCTTTTTCCCTACGGCTCGCCAATGATTCCCATGACGATACTTCATTGGAAATATTTCCAAACGAATTTCCCCTTTTAACAAATTTTGTTGCTACTTTCTAATCTCTTTCGATGGAGTAATATGTGAACTCTTTCGAGTATCTAAAATCGGATAAAATATGTAATATAATTCACTAATTATAAAACATTTACATAATACGAAATTACAATTATAAAAATGTTCTAACCAAATTTAAAAAATAACTAGTGAAGTCAAAATTTGACGGTGAGATCTGAGATAAATGTAAAATACTGTGCCAAGACTAATGTTCACAATATGTTGAATTGTTTGGATATTCAGGATATAACGAAGATATTCGGGGCACGGATTCAACGCGGAGAAGCTTTAATCTCCCGACCGGTCTCCCGGAATATGTGGTGGTATAGTGGATGTTAGTGTAAGTGTGTATGTAAGGGGAGAGGATAGGACAAGGAAGAGGAAGAACAGATCGCGCGAGGTCCGTGGCCCGTTTGGTAGGGTACTGCTCCGGCATTCGCCTGGTGTTGATCGGAGAAACCACGGAACACTACCGATCACAGCAACCTGCCGCTAGAATTCTCCTCCAGACAGGGACTGAATTAGACCTAGGTGAATAGCTAGCATCGAAAATCGTGCTAAATGAAAATCAAACCCTAAGACCTCCGGTTTAGAGGCACCGCAGTGACATCAATTGAGGCATGTAATGATTCCGGGTACAACAACTACTAAGATCATTAGTCCCTTAAATGTAGAGCAAGTTATATCACGGGACGCGGTGGTGTTCATCGCCGTTTGAAAGTGATATCCAGGTATCTCCCAACAGTGGGGCACCGCCTCAAGCGGGACGAGTTTTAACTCGCGACCGGTCTCCCTGCATGTGTGGTAGTGTACAGCATAAACGTGTAAGTGTGCGTAAATAAGGGGTGAGGATAGGGCAAAGAAGACAATGGGAAGCTCGCCTGGTGTTGATGGGAGTAATCGTGGAAAACCACCGATCAGAGCAGCCGACCGCTAGAATTCTCGTACAGTCATCGATTTAATTCGATCTAGCTGACAAGCTCGCCATCGTCGGGACTCTTCACTTAGAACCTCCCGTCCAGAGACACTGCAGTGACATCAGTTGATGCCCTGTGCCACCTCTTCCGGTTTGAATGCTGAATGTATTGAGCCGCATTTATACATAAATAATCGCACACCTATTTCATTGTTGGAGAGCTGATCTGGAGCGGCAGTGAGCCTGTCAGCTGCGAAATGCGTAATGGACTGCACTCGCTTGGAACTTGGTTGGAAGCGCGCGGCCGCGCGTTGGTCACGGGCGGCGCTCTCGGTGCCGTCTATCGCCTTCGGCCACGCTGCTGCGGCGGCGGCGGCGGCGGGGGGTGGGGGGTGGCGGTGGCGGCGCGGGGCGGTGGCGGAGGCGGTGGCGGTGGCGGCGACGGTGGCGATGGCGGTGGTGGTGGAGGTGACGGTGGAGCTGGCGGTGGCGGCGGCTGCGGCGGAGGCAACGGGGGTGGCGCTGGCGGTGGCGGTGGTGGCTGGGGGCGGTGGGGGGCTGCGTGGCGGGCCTGCGCGTGCGCGTTCCGCCTGGCCGCCGGCGCAGCGGCCGCGCTGCACCTGTTGAGGCGCACGCGGCGATGCAGTGCGGCTGCAAACGCCCTCTCGCCCAACGCAACGCCGTCTGCGCAGCACGCTACGCGCAAACCACAGAGCTGCGTCTGACAGCTCTTCAGCTCTTACGGTATCATCCAGTCCGGAGCTTACACCTGACTACAGTGACGTCACTGTGGTGGCGTTCAACCTTCCGATTGGATGACACCGTAACAACTGATTTACGTCAGGCGCAGCTTTGACAGTCAGACGCATAAATCGAAGTATAAATAGAACCACCCTCTCGGCACTCTGCTTCGATGATACTGACATCGCAGCGTCCACGGGCGAACGGACCGGCTTAGGAGGCTCAGGGCATCAATTGATGTCAATACTATGCTTCTAACCGGGAGCTCCTGGGTTCGCGCCCCGACGATGGCAGGATTTTCGATGCTAGTTACATAGCTATGTCGAATATAGTCGCTTTCTGGACATGAATTCTAGCGACCCTTTTCTCTGATTGGTAGTTTCCTGTGGTTTCTCTGATGAACACCAGGAGAACGCTGGAGGAGTACTCTATCAAACGGGACACACGTGATCTTTCGCGCGTGATCTTTCCTTCCTTCTCCTTGTACTATCCTTACCCCTTACTTAAACACACATACACGCACATACACTGCGCTACCGCACTTGCGAAAGCAGTTGGGAATTTGGAGCTTGTCCCGGCTGGGGCGGTGCCCCGCTGGTGGGAGAGTCCTGGTTTCGGCAAACCCCGCCAGGTGACGAGTAGATCAGCACCAAATGTCGCCATCTAGCGAGGGACGATCACAGACCCAGCGATGAAAACATGCACTACACTTACCGGACCAATGGCTATGGCAGTTGACGCGCCCGAATTATTAACCAATCGATAAATCAAACCTCACTGCCACCGCCGCTAACTACTCCGCCTCCATCTTTGTGTCGCCTTCACCTCCTCTCCATCAAGCCCTTTCATTTCTATCTTCTCCTTCGTCCCCTATTATCTCCGCCTTCGCCCCACCCCTCCCCACCTCCACCCATTTGTCCTCCAGCTCGACTCCCCTTTTGTTCCTATCTTCTATAAGTCCCAGCTGCCTCCGCCTCTGCCTCTTCTTCTCTTCCTTGACCTTCGCCATCCCCTTTCCTCAGTCCCCTTCTGTGTCTCTGCCACCACCGCCACACCCTCTGCCCCTCTTATTACACCTGCCTCTGCCTCCGCCACCTCCTCCCCCTCCTCCTCCGATCCTGTCTTTGCCTTCGCTTCGGTGCCGCTGCCCCCAGCCTCCAACGCCTCCTCTCCCTCCATGGCCCCCGCTGCCGCTGTGCTCACGGCCCCCTGCATCGCAACTTAACAGCTCTTCTCTTATCAGAAACTCGCATCAGCCCGGAAACGGTTTCCTACGCAATTATTAAACCATGATGTGTGCAACTATGGGAAGTGTTGCAACGAACGCAGACGTATTGAACTTCTGAATCAATTAACCTCTTCATTAAACTATATTCACCACTTTTACGCAAATAATTGATTGAAAATAAATGTTTAAAATAATATTCGAATTATTAATTATCTTCAGTGTGAGAGAGCACATAATAATGATTTATAGTCTGGCTTATGCGTTGCAGTAACTCTTACAAAGACTATATTTTTAGAAAAAATATAAAATACATTGATATTAACACATACTCGCACACGTTCTTAATAAAATGATTAGTATCATTTATCACAACAATTGAATGGGATCAAATAAATGATTTTAATAAACTAATTTTCAAGATGCTCTTCAAACATTTCACATAACAATGTTAAGCTCACAATCGTCAATGGAAGAACACGTGGGAACATATGCTTAGGCAAGGTTTGGGAATCAAAAATTGATTGGCTACTTACTGAGCATTGCTACTCTGCATTGCTTCTCATTATATACATCCAGCAGTGGGTACTGATTTGCGAACGTGACATGTGGAGTGGTCATTATTTCTGAAATTGGAAGGCATTCTATATCTCGTCATATGGCGGTGTTCCTCTCTCGCTGTACTTTGAGATTCCGCTCCGACCTATACCCCGCTTTGTGGGTTTTCCCCCACCAGGTTCTACCCCATCGGGATCCAGACCCTCCCTCGCCTATGTAATCATTCAGGTCCTGTCTACCATCTCCCAAAATGTAAGATAGTGTAGGTGTGTATGTAAAGGAAGGGAGGAATGATCACAAACGGTCCGTGACTCATTTGTTAGGATACTGCTCTGGCATTCTCCTTGGTAATTCCACGAGTGCTTTGGAAATGGTGGATGATTCCCCGACACGCGAAGCAAAGAGAGGATTTATCTGAGAATTTCCAAAGTACGAGTGGTATTTATTAGGAATATTTCACGAGTGAAATTATTTACCACCAAGTTCCTAAATGCGCCAAATATTGAAAACAACTGAAAGCTATGTTAAAATCAAAGTGGTTATGTTATAGTACATACGTAGTACATACGCAATTTGTTGGACATCGATGTAACAGACTCCTAAGATAGATGAGTCAGAATTTATGATTGGCTAGTAGGGAGAAGCGGCAAAAAAATCGGATAGAAAAACTAATAAACATTTTGAAATACATCGCCAGTATTGGGGCATTTTATATGCATAGTTAAACACTATTTTGATTTCAGGAGTAGTAATGATCAAAGAAACCACGGGAAATGTTTGTATGATACCGCCCTTATTGAGGCATTTTATACGTATAGTTAAACACTATTGGTTTAAATTTCAATAGAGGAATAGACGTAGTAATTATCAGAGAAACCACGGGAAATTTGTGTATGAAACGCATTGTAAAAGTGATATTATTTTTCTGGTAGGATTGCATCACTCGGCATCGGCCTCGTACAGCAACATTTCCTACTCACAAATAATATGCCACTTTTACCACTAACGTCATAAATTCTATTAGGAATTGCAATTAAATTTGGGAAGAATAAATTCTACGAAACAAAAATGTGAATAATGGCAAGATTGACGGTAGAGTTATATTCAGGGCAAGGGGGTCACGAGATGAAAGATTTCTGTAGTATTCTGAAGAAACGTTTGTTCGCACTTATTCGAAATAATCGGCCGGACACGAATCTTGCAGATGTAGAACGACTGTCAATAGTAACAAACAACCAACGGCAAGGAGTGTACTCGTCTCATCTGGTTCCAAAGTTCTCCGGCAATTGAAGGGAAGTGCTCCCGTTAATGTCGATTGTTTATTGTGCGAATTCAACGGCGCCGACCGACCTTTTCGACGTCTTTCCCAAGTGCTGACTTTTTGCAAAGGTCAAGGGAAGCCGTCTTGAATAATGGAGGCAAAAACTTCGTCGAGGCAACTTCGTTCTTTAAGGTTCTCGCCCGGCATAGAAGACCCTCTTCTTTTCAAGCTTTCGGCCCCATTTATTTCGATGGCCTTTTAGTTCCAGCGTTAAAACAATTTGCGAACTTGGGCGTTTTATTTGTTTCTAGAGAGGAATGTACTTCATTTATTCTCAGTCGGTAAGATGAAGTTATAGTAGATTCTTAATTAAAATGTGTTTGAACTACGGCAGATGGTTTTCGGATCGTAATTGAGAGCAAGCTCATAAATAAATCAATTTTTTCAATATTTTTTAAATTTTTTATTTAAGGTCGCATCAACATCTAGGTCATTAGCGACCACTATTGGAGTTAACGTTATGGTAATTGTGAAGATGAAACGATACGATGATGATAAGAGGTGAAAGGACGAACACAAATTCAACCATGCCTGAGGCGGGACCCCAACCCGCGACCCTTCGGTTCGAGATAGCTACGACTCTACTGCCTTACCGATATCGGCCACCGAATTGGCTTTTTTCAATATTAATTAAAGTTCGAATTCTAACACATGGGTTTGTTAACCTGTCTCACTTGTCTAAGAAGCTTCTTTCTGGAGAACATCGGTTTTATCCTGAAAAGAGCTGTTTGTTTCGTGACCAAAGGCGAGTGTATTATCCCTTTCACCAAGTGAGTTGTTAGATTCCTTTATTTTATGTATAGTTATAAAACAATATTATTTTCTAAACGTATTTCTTGGGTTAACTCTCAAGGATGAATTTTGAGATGTGTCAGTTTTCTTCGGCTCTGTGGTTATCAGCGAAGCGATCCTTGGTGCTGTCATCCTTTCCATCTTTGCAAAGTCGAAAAAAACAACAACAGTACTTTGTAAATGACGACTCAATGGGTATTTTTGGATTTAATTGGATTTATTCTTTCTGGCGGGAGGAATATAGGGGAATATATACTTTAGTTCACATAAAATATAAGTTTTAACCATTCGAACTCACAAACCCCCTCCACGTCGCTCACAACTTCACCCCTTCGCCACCGTCCCCGTTCCCCTCACTTCTCCAACCCTACTCCCGCCTCCCTCTCTATTATTATTATTATTATTATTATTATTATTATTATTATTATTTATATTATTCATATTCCGGATGGCATTCGAACGCAGGAATCTTCGAAATGGAGCACAAAATTAATTCGCGTTGACCGGGAGCGATAGCTCAGTGCATCAATTAATGTCACTACAGCGCCTCTGACCGGGAGGTCCTAGGTTCGAGTTCTGATGGGGGCAGGATTTTCGACACTAGCTTTTCAGCTAGGTCGAATTCATTCGGTGTCTGGAGGAGAATTCTAGCGGCCGGCTGCTCTGATCGGTAGTTTTCCGTGGTTTCTTCGACCGACACCAGGCGAATGCCGGAGCTGTACCCTACCAAACGGGCCACGGACCGCGCGCGATCTGTCCTTCCTCTTCCTTGTCCTATCCTCTCCCTTACACACACACTTACACTAACATACACTACACTACCACATATTCCGGGAGGTCGGTCGGGAGCTTAGAGCTTGTCCCAGCTGGGGCGGTGCCCCGCTGGTGGGAGAGTCCTGGTTAGGGGGAAACCCCACTAGCCGACGGTAGGTCGGCGCCGGGTCTCGCCATCCAGCGGAGAAAGATCACCGCGCATATCCCGAGAAAAAACATGCCCTACACTAACGCGACTAATGACCAAAGCAGTTGACGTGCCCGGAAACACGAAAAAATCAAATCAAATCATTCTCGTTGCCCACGTGGGTTCAATAGTTCTTGTTAATTGTGATAAAAGACGAGTAACGTGTAGCCCAAACCTGCAAGAAGAGTTGGCTGCTAACTAGTCGGCGGACCAAGGGTTGAAATGCCGTGAGCCGCGGCTGTAGGCTCGTGCCAACTCTCGTCATTTGGAAGCGGTAGTTGGCTTGCACTGTGCTTGGGGGTAGGACGTGCAAATGAAGCAGCGAAAACTTGGCGATCGAATTTTCCAGGTAACATTCTACGTGCAACTGACGTGATGTTACGGGATTGAAAGTGTTAATTAATGCAAGCTTTCTGGAATATATCATAATTATCGACAACGTAGCATTTATTACAATGTCTTGAATTTCTGATGAATGAAAGATCATCTTCTAAATTTACCTGAATGTGTTTCATTCTTGTGCAAGTGTTCATACTATGTGATTGATTCTAATTTTACAAGAATTAATTAAACTGCGACAATTTTCCATGTTCAAATAATGTCATAATATTTGGTAAAAAATAGTGTCATATTAATTTACAAGTATTTTTTTGAAATTGCATCAAAACTCTCGAAACCACCAGAAATGATAACCGCCAATGTTGAACCAAATCGATTTTATTTCCAAAATAAATATTTCAAAATGTTGATCTAAAACTCTTTTTTATTTTAATTTAAGAATCTTATATTAAACAAAAAGTCTTGAAGACAAAATTCACCAACCTTGGCCGATAGAAAAGGACTTTCCGACACCCGTCCCCATCCCTTAAAATTGTTATGGTATGTTTCACGCATGACCTCTAAGGAAACAGAAAACACGAAATGTAAGGTCAGTGACTGTCCCTGACAAAGAACATAGCCAAGATCCTGGCCGATACTGCGCCTTAAAATGACTATAAGTGATGCTTTATAAGATCAGTCTGAATTGCAGTCGTTCGCGTACAAGCTGGGCGTTTATCGGTGTTGCCACATCTGTTACATGACCAAAGCCTTCATCATGACAGTTTGCCAACCCTATTAGCGGACTATCGCAGCACTTAATTCAAACATAGCAGTTTGGAGGCCATGTTGATTTCAAACCCGAAGGGCAGTACGGTACAGGGTTTGCCAACACACTTGCTGGACATGACGTGAATATCATCTGTGTTACTGCCGATCCACAAACTCGAATAGTTCACTAGTTTGTCTATTTCCTGTAACTCACTCTTTCATACTTCACAGTTGCCAGTTTAATAAACAGTTGTAAGCATCACCAATACTCTTTTTTTATTTACAATAGGGATGTTTCCTGAATTCTCTTGCGGAATTTAATATTGCTACTACTTTCTAAAAATCATTAATATCAAGAGGTTTCTTCCTAACCTCAGAAACTTATTGTATCACATAATTTATGTATATATTCAGAATCTTGGAAGACACAAATGCCGAACAATTATATAAATAAACCAAATAAATAATAAAAACTTACGATTGGCAAAAGGCATTGCACGAAAAGCTATGACATGAACAGAAATGTCATGTGCGCGATACGCTATCTCGTTTCGGATTTTAGATCCCCGTCCACTACATCTTCTGTGGCGGTTGTTCTCTGCTATTATTTCCTGAAAGATGACCTGAAGGCTATTGATGCATTGATTAAATCAGATGTAAATGTTTTGATGACCGTCGACTCCATAAACGGTTTTTGTTATTAAGTTATCTTCAAAAAAGATTGTTCCCTATTCTTCCGTATATTTTTCATGAAAGTGAAACTAACTGTGCCTCCGCATCTAAAAATATTTCGGAACTTCTGTGAAACCGTTTTATAAAACGTGAAGCTTTCTGATCAGGCGCTGATGAATTTGACTGCGCTCCTGAACAAACACAACTATGAGCTCCGTACGTTATAGTGAAATTAATCTTCGTATGACGTGTTTATACACTGACCGAAAATGGTGTTGCCAAAGAATCAAATCCCCACATTTATTACTTACCTTTTTCAATCAGGCACAAAATAAATTTAAGACCGCAGAGAACGGATGTCGGGAAATTCTATTTCAAAAATCGAACGATAAGGGATTGGATTAGATTACCTGCAAAAACCTTTGAACCCTTTCCTCGAAGCGTTCAACAGTTTAAGAAATTAATTTAGGGTATTTTTAAGTTTATGAGGTAGTTAACTAAGAATATTAAGTTAGAGAAAAATAATGAAGGAAATGTTTTTAGTGTTATAGTGAAGTGAATTGAAGTGAATGAAGGATAAATACTCAGTGCGTCTCCAGATGATAGACGTTTCTTTTCTTTTTTATGTAATTTAATGTTTTAAGAATCTGCAGTTTTTATATTATTATTAGTGTTGTTGTTATTATTATCATTTTAGCATTATTATTAGCATTATTAGATTATTTGCATAACATTTATTATCTTATGGAAATAACTGCCACCGGGTTACATCCAATGACAGTTTAAATAAATTTATCCAATTACGAAATTTCTAGCAATTTTAGCTCATGCATTTGTATTTAGATACGTTGTCAGTTCTGCGATTCTAACTTTGAATATATTTTTATTAGTTTTCAAATTATGTTCATTAGACACGTACGGACAAGACACACGTGAAAAGATAACTTAACATTTTATATTATTATTGTTATATTTATGAAAAGGGGGTTTGCTTGTTGGTTTTGGGACCAAACCACATATTTATCGCTGCTCCAGCAATGTCACTTAAAAAGCGTTTTGATAGCATTTCTAAAGTTTAAAATTATGAATGTTACACTGATGGGTTTTATGATATCAATAATTTATAATAAATATTAAGAACAATCATTTTTTGAGATTGCTTTCATGAGAACCGACTCAGTACTGAAAATAACATATTTACAAAAGGTACGTAGTGGAGTCAAAAGGAACGAATGGACAATGAATGTTTTTATGAGCAATTAATCAAAGTACCTAAAACACAGCACCAAAACCTACGTGGAAAATTAAGCAAGTATAAACTAAATGACTTACAGTTTTGCGCTGAAATACAAGAGTATACAAAATACATAATTTATAAATGTATGTTCTTTGATAATGAGAAATGTGAAAATCATCAAGAAGGATTTGGCGAAGTGCTGAATCCTCCATTTGCTTCACGGAATATTCTTTGATTATAGCTTGTCACTTTTATTAAGTATTGCATCTAATTATTGGAAGCGATATTAGGAGCACGATAACCACCACATGCATATGTTTGTTGTCGGCTTCTTGTTCTCTACGCAGTGTCTACCACGTAAAATACAACGGCTATAAAAATATCATGTAATCGTTTTATGTCATAGAAGAACTGAAATATGTAAATGAATCACTGAATAATCTCAGCATGTATATGAGTACATTATTATAATTTAGTAGCGGCCATCTTTTGGAATATAAAAATGAACAAGTCAATTTATTAGGAAAAGCAGGTTTGTGAAATTGGGCACATGCCAAAGAGTATTTTTACCCGCATTAAGAGTTTCAAAACTTGATGAACAGCTGTAACCACGTGACCCAGTCTAAGAGAGGAAGTTGGTTATTAATTTTTTAGTGAAATTTCAACGAATAAAGCCAATAGACTTAAATTACATAATTAGGAAAGAAATGAATATGAGTGTGAATGTGTACTTTTTCATAATTGTTTTTATGTTAAACGAAATTTCAACCATCTAATGTAGGTCAAATGTCAATGTTTTTAATAAGAATTTCCAACGCTTCAAATTGAATAACGTGGACTAATGTAACCTACAATGTAAAATCCCAAAATATCTATTAAGTAAATAAAAATAACGTAACTTAAGTAACAGGATCAAAGGGATTGTCGTGAGGTTACATGTTACAGTAACTGAATATGTTAGCTGAACACGCTTATCTGGAGCATATACAACCTACATCTACATCTCCGTCAATCAAGTTCTTTTCAGATAGAATTTATGGAGAATTTCTCGTCAAGTCATCACTTAATTTGAACCAGAAAATTCCATTGATCAGTGATTGTGTTACGAGATGCTGTTTAAAGTAGAATAAAATTTCTTTCCTACTATTCTCGGTCTCCTAATTCTCAGGATGAATGTGAATTGTATCAGCAGAAATTAATGAATTGTAATACTGGATCATCAGACTTTTACGGCTTGCTCCAGGTCGCAATATGAGTACCTTGGCCAAACAATTCGCCTAGTACGAAAATTAATCCATATGTATTCTAATTTGTCTCGGTGATTTATTGACGTATACTCAATGACCAGTTCATTCTAATCATCACCAATAACCGACTGATTCTGTCAATCACTCCAGCAAATGCGTGCTGAAAATGTTGTCTTCAATGCATTTTGCAGATGCTTTATTACGTGTTTAGGTGATTTTGTTAGATACAAAAACGAACCTTTAATTAAAGTTTCTTCCAAGTTCCTGAAGTACACAGTTCTTAATCGTTTAAGTGCAAGAGGCATGTTCAAGAAAAAAATTATCTTCAGTTGATATGAATAGTAAATCGTGACATTTAGGTATATTAGATTACTTGAATGTTGAATTACTTGAAGTAAATCACTCATAAAATCTATCCCTGCCGATCTGGATGGCCGAGGTGGCTAAGAGCGAGTACCGACTCAGCGCTTCGGTCCGAAGTGTCGCGGGTTCGAATCCCGCCTTGGGCATGGTTGTTTGTGCCTTGACTTTGTATGTTGTCGCGGAGGGCCTCGCGTTTTCTGACTCCAGATCAGAGGAGCCCGCAAGTGTGTTGGTCTAGTGTATGGTCGAATATGCGTCCCATCGGGATGTAAAGGGTAACCGGCTGTTGGCTGGATAAAAGCTCTAGAAAAAAATCTATCCCTGTCCTAGAACTGCATTCTTACACATCCAAGGCATTTGTACTGGTGCTTAGCTTATCGGGTTGGCGGAAGAATGTATTTCGCGAGACGATGATGATGGTGTAGTGACGCAAAACCTGTCAAAACAACCGCCCGTTCACCTGAACTGAATGAAAGTACCCACCATGCACAATGCTTCTGCGCATGTGCATGATCAGCACGTCACTTGAAGGAAAGACTTGTGGTTGCAATGTAGTACTGTGTGTACTGTGATTGCACTGCATCGTGTTCGTATTTTAAACTGATCCTGCTAGTCATACATTAATTGTCGCCGTAATCATCATCGGACATTTTAACACCTTCTTTAACCGCCAGAGTCAGTTTTTTTTACCCGAGGGTCAAATAATGTTTTGCAACTCACTGAAAATTATTCACAGGAATTTTTCCTTTTATTCGTTGTTATGCTATTTATGTTCAATTTTACATGTGTTGTACACTTTTCAGTTGTTTCACTTTTTGTTGGAAATAATTTGATTTTCAAGCGGTTGTCATAGCGGTTTAACAATCAGTCTGTGTTCTTTGAACTCAGAACTTAAACACTGTTCTGCCACCGTCATACTCGCAAACGTTTTCTAACTTACAGTTAATTAAAAAATATTTAAGATTCACCATGAATCGAGAATGATTATCTCATTTATCGTTCATTTCAATTTATCGTTCATTAAAAATATTTGCATTAAAGTTGACATAAATGGCATAGTCTAAGTCTTTGTGCACATTAAACCTCGTAATATTAACTTTTGCATATAGTAAATTATATTGAATGTGAATGTTATAGATGTTAGCGTTTAGTACGTATATATTATAAGTAAATTATGTGTATACGAATTATGAATAAATTCGGTATAAGCTAAACAAAATCCATGTAACAAACTTCTAAACGCCTGCTGGGTGGCCGAGATTGCTAAGGCAGTAGTGTCGTAGTGATCTCGGTTTGAAGGATGGCGGGTGTGAGTCCCGCCTCGGGCATGGTTGTATTTGTGTTCGTCCTTTCACCCCTTATCATCACCATATCGTTTCATCTTCATAGTTACCATAACGTTCAAAACATTTTTAAAATTCGAAACATTAGAACAGGAGGAGGAAGACAAAAATTTGCACAAGGGTGCAAATTACTTTGAGACGGCTCTCAACCTTACCATGAATGGAATGAATGAATGGATGGAATGAATGGATGGAATGAATGGATGGAATGAATGGAATGGAATGAATGAATGGAATGAATGAATGGAATGGATGGAATGAATGGAATGAATGAGTGGAATGATTTGAATTGAATTTGCCTTATTTTACGTGGCGAGACTCAGGCCATGAGGACCACGCAAACTTCGTTACGCTCCATGGCGGTGCCTTGCCAACCCATTCCGTCTCCTGCGGCGTGTTGGGACCGCGGATGCGTTTCTGGACGGATGCCGCATCCGTCCGCGACGATGAGCGTGGCCACCCATGCCCGCGCCCGTGCCGACCGGCGGCGGGTGGGTTGCAAATTGCGGGGCCGGGCAGGGCCCACGCGGATTCGCCAGGCGAGGGCCGCTCGCGCAGCCATCTAAAGTTAGCAGCGCCCAAAAACGAATCTCTACCAAACTAAATCCAAAATTAACGGCTAATTAAATGCTAATTAAGTGCTCTATTCCCGAATTTTCCGCTCTTATAGTTTCCAAAATCGTGGCGCTGCTAGCTTTAGTCTAAAGCTAGCAGCGCTAAACAATCTCATCCAAACTATATTCAAAAATAAGGGTTAATTAAATGCTAATTAAGTGCTCTATTCCCAAATTTTCCGCTCCTATAGTTTTCCCAAAATCGAAGGCTCAAATCCCAAAAATTCCCCTCGGCAGAACGCTGTGCGCAAGGAAGAGAGACGCTCCTTCCCAACCATAGTAATTTATAATTCATACTCTACGCCAAATGTGCCCTAAACAAATACTAAAAAAGCTATAATTAAAATTTACGCTCACCGGTTAGTGTTAATAACATGGGTTCGAATCCAAAAATGACCATCCGCAGAACGCTGTGCAAAGAAGAGAGACGCTCCTTCCAAACCATGCCAATTAATAATTACTACCTTACGCCAAAATGTGCCCTAAACAAATACTAAAAGTAATCTGTAATAACAGAATTTGCCGCTCACCGTTTAGTTAGAGTACCATGGGTTCAGAATCCATAAATGAACCTCGGCCGAACGCTGTGCGGAAGGAAGAGACGCTGCTTCCAAACCATGGCAATTTATAATTACTACTTTACGCCAAACTGTGCCCTAAACAAATACTAAAAGTAATCTGTAATAAGAATTTGCCGCTCACCGTTTAGTTAGAAAACCCTTAGGATCGAACCCCAAAAAATGAACCGCGGCCGAACGCTGTGCGGAAGGAAGAGAGACGCTGCTTCCAAACCATGGCAATTTATAATTACTACTTTACGCCAAAATGTGCCCTAAACAAATACTAAAAGTAATCTGTAATAACAGAATTTGCCGCTCACCGTTTAGTTAAAAGTACCTTGGGATCGAATCCCAAAAATGCACCGCGGCCGAACGCTGTGCGGAAGGAAGAGAGACGCTGCTTCCAAACCATGGCAATTTATAATTACTACTTTACGCCAAAATGTGCCCTAAACAAATACTAAAAGTAATCTGTAATACAGAATTTGCCGCTCACCGTTTAGTTAGAGTACCTTGGGCTCGAATCCCATAAATGAACCTCGGCCGAACGCTGTGCGGAAGGAAGAGAGACGCTGCTTCAAACCATGGCACTTTATATTTACTACTTTACGCCAAAATGTGCCCTGAACAAATACTAAAAAGTAATCTGTAATACAGAATTTGCCGCTCACCGTTTAGTTAGAGTACCATGGGTTCGAATCCCATAAATGAACCTCGGCCGAACGCTGTGCGGAAGGAAGAGAGACGCTGCTTCCAAACCATGGCAATTTAATTACTACTTTACGCCAAACTGTGCCTAAACAAATACAAAAGTAATCTGTAATAACAGAATTTGCCGCTCACCGTTTAGTTAGAGAACCTGGGATCGAATCCCAAAATGAACCGCGGCCGAACGCTGTGCGGAAGGAAGAGAGACGCTGCTTCAAACCATGGCAATTTATAATTACTACTTTACCCCAAAAATGTGCCTAAACAAATACTAAAAGTAATCTGTAATAACAGAATTTGCCGCTCACCGTTTAGTTAGAGTACCTTGGGATCAATCCAAAATGAACGCAGCCGAACGCTGTGCGGAAGGAAGAGAGACGCTGCTTCCAAACCATGGCAATTTATAATTACTACTTTACGCCAAAATGTGCCTAAACAAATACTAAAAGTAATCTGTAATAACAGAATTTGCCGCTCACCGTTTAGTTAAGTACCAGGGGCTCGAATCCCATAAATGAACCTCGGCCGAACGCTGTGCGGAAGGAAGAGAGACACTGCTTCCAAACCATGGCAATTTATAATTACTGCTTTACGCCAAAATGGGCCCTAAACAAATACTAAAAGTAATCTGTAATAACAGAATTTGCCGCTCACCGTTTATTTAAAGAGTACCATGGGCTCGAATCCATAAATGAACCTCGGCCGAACGCTGTGCGGAAGGAAAAGCAGACGCTGCTTCAAACCATGGCAATTTATAATTACTACTTTACGCCAAAATGTGCCCTAAACAAATACTAAAAGTAATATGTAATAACAGAATTTGCCGCTCACCGTTTAGTTAGAGTACCATGGGCTCAAAATCCAAAATGAACCGCGGCCGAACGCTGTGCGGAAGGGGGAGAGACACTCCTTCCAACCATAGTAATTTATGATTCATACTCTACGCCAAAATGTGCCTAAACGAATACTAAAAGTAATCTATAATTAAAAATTACCGCTCACGGTTGAGTGTCAATAACATGGTTCGAATCTCCAAAATTACCCTCCGCAGAACGCTGTGCGCAACGAAGAAAGACGCCCCTTTCCCAAACCATCCCAAATCTAATTCTTTACTCTACGCAAAAATGTACTATAGACTAATGCAAAAGTAATCTGTAATAAAAAAATTGCCACTCACCGTTTAATTATAGTACCATGGGCTCAGATCCCAAAAATGCCTCTCGGCAGAGTCGCTGTGCGCAAGGAAGAGAGACCTTCATCCAAACCATTGCAATTTATAATTCATACTCTACGCCAAAATGTACCTAAACGGATATTAAAGTAATCTATATTTTAATAATTTACAGCTCACCGGTTAGTGTGAATAACATGGTCTCGTATCCCAAAAATGTCCCTCGGCAGAACGCAGTGCGCAAGGAAGAGAGACGCTCCTTACAAACCATTGCAATTTTTAATTCATACTCTACGCCAAAATGTGCCATAGACCAATACTAACAATAATCTGTAATAAGAAAATTGCCGCTGATCAGTTAGTTTGAATAAGCTTGGGCTCGAATCCCCAAAATAACCCTTTGGTCGAACGCTGCGACTAATATAAGAACTGTTCCTCCTAAACCATCCAATGTCACAATTCAGACTCTAACCCTAAACAGGTGCTAAAGTAATATGTTATTAAATTTTGGGCCCCTGACTGGTTAGTTTAAATTGCTCAGATTTAAATTGCAGGAATGTACCTTCTGGGAAGTCATCTAATATTAGCAGCGCCAAAAAACGAATTTCTACCAAACTATAAGTATATTCAAAATTAACGGCTAATTAAATGTTAATTAAATGCTCTATTCCCGAATTTTCAGCTTCTATAGTTTTCCCAAAATCGTGGGCGCAAAAACAATTAACATTGTTTCATATGGGCGAAAAACATGAAAACAAACAAAATTAAAAAACCCTATCTAAACATTAACATAGATGCTGGCTCTTGGAAAAATATTACTCCCGCATTTATATTCCAAATTTCAGGGCTGTACAAACAGAAACAATTAACATTGGTTCTTACGGGCGAAAAAACATTAAAACTTATAAACCTCAGAAAAAAATTCAAACCCTACCCAAACATTAACATGAATTAACGGCTCTAGGAAAAAAAATACTCATGCATTTATATTTCAAAATTGAGGGCTGTACAAAGAGAAAAAATTAACATTGTTCTCACGGGAGAAAAACCCCAAACTTAAAAACCTCGGAAAAAATTTGAAACCCTACCCAAACATTAACAAGAATTAACAGCTCTAGGGAAAAAAATTATTCACGCATTTATATTCCAAAATTCAGGGCTCTACAAAGAGAAACATTAACATTGGTTCTAACGGCAGAAAAACATAAAACTTAAAAACCGCAGAAAACAATTGAAATTCCACCCAAACATTAACATGAATTAACGACTCTAGGGAAAAAATTGCTTCTGCATTTATATTCAAAAATTCAGGGCTGTACAAAGAAAAACAATTAACATACGTTCTTACGGCCGAATAAACATCAAAATTGAATAACCTTAGAGAAAGGTGTATGTTATTGCAAATTGTAAGTGGAGAAGCATTACGTGTGCATTAATATATAATGTTACTTATTGACAGGGAACGAATTTATATGGACTAAAAATATATGAAATATGTAAATACATACTGTATGAAGTTATTTCCATCAAAATATGGAGTTAAGTGTGGACTTAATAAGATAAAAAATGACTATGGTAAAATAGTATTTTGTCTGTTTTTAAATCTTCGTCTTTAAATTCTGAAATGTAACTTCTAATTTTACGCTGGCTTAATGGAGAGATTAATAGAACTGTGCCAACACATAGTAGTCTGACTAGACTGTAACTGACATTGAGGAGCTGTATAAGTTGAGTTTTGTTGTCCCATTCGCGCTGTACCGTCATGCGATTTCCAGTTGGCAGCCTCATGGAAAGAAACGGTTTAGTGTGGATACCGAATAGTGGTGCGTTTCTCACAGACCATGTAGGTTTCAAGGTCATCTGTCAAACTAATTCAACAGTTCATCGCCTCCTCGCCCCCCCCGTCACTCCACGAGACACTCAGACTCCTCAGACAGTGTTTCAAGGCCGGTATAGTAAGACGATTCCTGGGATGTACGACTGTTTGGGAAACGATTGATTGAAATGTCATTCAGAGTAACATTTATTCGTGTCTAGTCTTTGCGAGATCGACCGAGCCTAGACCAGCAATGCTCAGGTGAATGTTTTTGCGCATAATGCAGAAAGTGAAAAATTTGGAATAATAATAACAACAACAACAACTTATAAAAATTTGAACAATTTCATTTCATATATTGTCACACCAATGTTTCGGACCGCTCGAAATGAGCACGGAATCTTTCATTACTCTTCTGTCCTCTTTAAATTAATGTATCTTAATGACTAGAGCCCGAAGTTCAGGCATTTATTTTACCTCAAATAGGCAGGCAAAATGGCATTTATTTTTACTAAAATAGGCAGGCAGAAAAGGCATTTATTGTAGCTAAAGTAGAGGTGTAGAAGGCATGTAAACAATGAAAACTCGCATGTAAAAAGGATTGTAAAAAATAATAAGTAAAATTATTTCAACTCTAAAATTTACATTATCACTTCACGTAAGAAACAATACGATCTTTTCTTTTGCAATTTGTTTCCCGCATGACCACGCGGTATGGTGCCTACAATTTCTTTTCTCATGACGCAGTCTCTTCAAAATGCTATTGTGAACTCCCTTTGAATATTGTGAGAATCATACTGACCTGTCCCCAAAGGGTCGGTGGCCATAATGAAGGGTAGAATATGATTGCTCGTGAGCGAACACAGACTGATGACTGCAATGAAAAAATAAAAAAAATAATGATTGTGATCATCGTCCTTTTTCATTTAGATTTTTATCGCAGTGTCTACTTCCACAGAAAGAAATACATTACCGTGCCTGCGAGTTGCCCAGACTTACAGGTATATGAATCCAACTTGATCGCGATCGGTGCCAGGAGAAAAAGGAAGCAAAATAATTAGGAAAAGGGCAAAAATAGGCATCAGAAGTTAAAATAGGTAAAAAAGGCAAAATGAAATCTTCTAATAATGAGGAAAAGGGCAGAAAAAGGCAAAAATAAGGCAAAATGGCAAAAAAGGCAACAGACGCTAAAATAGACAAAATAAAAATCCACTAAAACAAAAACAGAAGTACAACTAAGTGATTCCAATTGTTAAAAGTCATAAAATAGTAACAATAACAAAAAGGCATTTTGCCAAACTTCCGGGCTCCATTAATGACATATTGCTCATTGTAGCGACTGAAAAAGACAGTCTATACTGACTTGTAGATATACCCCGTATTTTATTTTGTTCTTAGATTGTTTATGATTAATATTCAAGGAGAATCACTCCTATCGCATAGGGTTCAATATTGCATAATAAAACAAGCAAATTAGATTACAATACGGATAAGTCCCTTCAGGGAAGTTTGCGAATGACAATTCAAAAAAAAGTTTCATCGATGAATCATCAATCGTTCCATTCACATTCATTTAATCATATCTGGTATATCGTACGTATGCGCTTTAAACTGATTTTAAGTGCCCAAATGTATTTGTAGTTGTTGTTAAGTTATTGAAATTTGTTGAAAAATGGTATTCTTCAATTTCTTATAAATTCCACTACCTAAGTTTTAAATATTTCATTCCAGAGAATTATTAAAAAGTAGGCGAATAAAGTTAAAGGCAGAAGTTTTGTTTTTAATTCTAACAATTATATTAACCCGCCGTTGCTCACGTTGTGAGAAAAAATCTCACATTTCTTCATTTACTTCAGTAGCAACTACATTTTTCAACACAGGGAGATAACGCTGTAGCAATGCCTTCTCCCATGCCTCAGCTCTCCATCCGATCGTCATTCTTATCAGTTCGGCGAAAAGGGAATCAATCTGTCAAGGCGCTGATGAACGCAGCGCGTCCTAGGAGATAATTTCTCAAGCGAGCGACGGCGTTATATTGCGACAAGAGTATCAAATGAAAATTTAGAATTCTCTTCCGGTGATTCTTTCCGGTGTCTTGCTCGTTTCGTGCTTGCGTGAAGATCAGAAAAGTTTTAGAACTCATCTTTGTTGTGTTCTTTCTTTTATATCAAACTAAGATCATAAAGAGTATGATTCATAGATTTGGGAAATATATCTTTCTGTACACTTTCGCGTAGTTTCCAGTTAGTTACATTTTGTTATTTGTAGAAAAGCATGTGGCAAGAGAAAATATTAATGTGGTTCAGAAGAGGAAGACCAAAATGTTTTGATTGATATGAATTCTGACTCAGATGCTGAACCGAGCAGGAAGACCGTAAATTACGTACTCACAACTGCTGAAACTACAATTACTGATCGAAAAATGGAATAGGTTTCTGGAATTCAGAAGAACATTGTTGCATCTCAATATTATTAAAATAAGAACCATTAAAATATCTTAAAATCGATGAAACTAACGAAAATACGAGTTCATGAAACGACGGAAAAGGTTAAAATGACTACAGTGAAGTCGCCGAAAAAGCAAAACAAAAAATATAAAATGCGCACTTCCTCATCAATATTTTTAAATATTTATTAATAATAATATATAGTATTATATTGGTACTTCAAAAATTTCTTAAAAATATATAGGTGTAAATTGATCATGTTTCAATAATTAATTTTAATTAAACATTGCGCTTCTGTTTCTCGCTTTAGAATAGTTAATGTCTATTAGCGTTCAATGTCAATAAATCGTGCAAAAAGGAAGTTTTTGGGGTGCGTGGGAAGACTCTTTATGAGTAAAAGGCAACGTTTCTCCATTCTTTATCACTTTTCTCTTTATCACATCTTTATTTTGAGATTCGACCCATGTTATTCACACTAACCGGAGAGCGGTAAGTTTTTTAATTATAGATTACATTTAGATTTCGTTTAGGGCAAATTTTGGCGTAGAGTATGATTTATAAATTACTATGGTTTGGAAGGAGTGTCTCTCCTCCTTCCGCACAGCGTTCTGCCGAGGTTCATTTTTCCATGGTACTCAAACTAAACAGTGAGCGGCAAATTTTTTTACAGATTACTTTTAGTATTGGTCTATGGTACATTTTGGCGTTGTGTATGAATTGCAATGGTTTGGAAGGAGCGGATTTCTTCCTTACGCACAGCGTTGTGCCGAAAATCCATTTTTGGGATTCGAGTCCATGTACTCAAGCTAAACAGTGAGCGCAAATTTTATTATAGATTACTGTTAATATTTGTTTAGAGACATTTGCAAAGTAGTAATTATAAATTGCCATGGTTTAAGTAACGTCTCTCTTCCTTGCGCAACGTTCTGCCGAGGTCAGTTTGGGGATTGAAACCATGTTATTGACAGAACCCGTGAGCGGTAAGTTTTTTATTTATAGATTACTTTTAGTATTTGTTTAGGACATTTTGGGGTTTAGTATGAATTATAAATCCATGGTTGGGAAGGAGAGTCTCTCCTCCTTCCGCACGGCGTTCGATCGAGTTCATTTATGGATTCGAGCCATTACTCAAACTAAACGTGAGGCAATTTTATTACAGATTACTTTAGTATTGTTATGGTACATTTTGGCGTTAGATGAATTAGAAATTGCAATGGTTTGGAAGGGGCGTCTTTCTTCCTTAGCACAGCGTTGTGCCGAGGTTCATTTTGGGATTCGAGCCCCTGGTACTCAAACAAAACGGTGAGCGGCAAATTATTTTACAGATTACTTTTAGTATTGGTCTATGGTACATTTTGGCGTTGAGTATAATTAGAAATTGCAATGGTTTGGACGGAGCGTCTTTCTTCCTTGCGCACAGCGTGCTGTGCGGAGGTTCATTTTTGTTATTCGAGTCCATGGTACTCAAACTAAACGGTGAGCGGCAAATTATTTTAATTACAGATTACTTTTAGTATTTGTTATGGTACATTTTGGCGTAGAGTATGAATTATGATTTGCGATGGTTTGGGGGAGCGCTCTCTTCATTGCGCACAGCGTTCTGCTGAGGGTCATTTTGGGATTCGACCCCGTTATTCTCACTAACCGTGGCGGTAATTTTTAATTCTAGATTACTTTTAGTATTCGTTTAATAGAATTCTTGCGTAGAGTATGAATTATAAATATCGATGGTTTGGGAGGGGCGTCTCTCTTCGTTTCGCACAGCGTTCTGCCTTTGTCATTATGGGATTCAACCCTTGTTATTCATTCTAAGCGGTGAGGGGGTACTTTTAAATTACAAATTACTTTTAGTATTTGTTTAGGCACTTTGCGTAGAGTATGTATTATAAATTTTCAATGGTTTGGAAGGACGTCTTTCTTCCTTGGGCACAACGTTCTGCCGCGGTTCATTTTGGGATTCGATCCAAGTACTCTACTAAACGGTGAGCGGCAAATTCTGTTATTACAGATTACTTTCAGTATTTGTTTAGGGCACATTTTGGCGTAAGTAGTAATTATAAATTGCCATGGTTTGGAAGCAGCGTCTCTCTTCCTTCCGCACAGCGTTCGGCCGCGGTTCATTTTTGGGATTCGATCCCAAGGTACTCTAACTAAACGGTGAGCGGCAAATTCTGTTACAGATTACTTCAGTATTTGTTTAGGGCACATTTTGGCGTAAGTAGTAATTATAAATTGCCATGGTTTGGAAGCAGCGTCTCTTTCCTTTCGCACAGCGTTCGGCCGCAGTTCATTTTGAGATTCGATCCCAAAGGGCCTCTAACTAAACGGTGACGGCAAATTCTGTTATTACAGATTTCTTTTAGTATTTGTTTAGGGCACAGTTTGGCTAAAGTAGTAATTATAAATTGCCATGGTTTGGAAGCAGCGTTTTCTTCCTTCCACACAGCGTTCGGCCAGGTTCATTTATGGATTCGAGCCCATGGTACTCTAACTAAACGGTGAGCGGCAAATTCTGTTATTACAGATTACTTTAGTATTTGTTTAGGGCACATTTGGCGTAAAGTAGTAATTATAAATTGCCATGGTTTGAAGCAGCGTCTCTTCCTTCCGCACAGCGTTCGGGTGCAGTTCATTTTGGGTTCGATCCCGGCACTCTAACTAAACGGTGAGCGGCAAATTTGTTATTACAGATTACTTTAGTATTTGTTTAGGGCACATTTTGGCGTAAAGTAGTAATTATAAATTCCATGGTTTGAAGCAGCGTCTCTCTTCCTTCGCACAGCGTTCGGCCGAGTTCATTTATGGGATTCGAGCCCCTGGTACTCTAACAAACGGTGAGCGGCAAATTCTGTTATTACAGATTACTTTTTTGTATTTGTTTAGGGGACATTTGGCGTAAAGTAAATTATAAATTGCCATGGTTTGGAAGCAGCGTGTCTCTTCCTTCCGCACAGCGTTCGGGTGCGGTTCATTTTGGGATTCGATCCAAGTACTCTAACTAAACGGTGAGCAGCAAATTCTGTTATTACAGATTACTTTTAGTATTTGTTTAGGGTACATTTTGGCGTAAAGTAGTAATTATAAATTGCCATGGTTTGGAAGAGCGTCTCTCTTCCTTCCGCACAGCGTTCGAGTGCAGTTCATTTTGAGATTCGATCCCAAGGTACTCAACTAAACGGTGAGCGGCAAATTCTGTTATTACAGATTACTTTAGTATTTGTTTAGGGCACATTTTGGCGTAAAGTAGTAATTATAAATTGCCATGGTTTGAAGCAGCGTCTCTCTTCCTTCCGCACAGCGTTCGGTGCGGTTCATTTGGGATTCGATCCAGGTACTCTAACTAAACGGTGAGCGGCAAATTCTGTTATTACAGATTACTTTTAGTATTTGTTTAGGGCACATTTTGGCGTAAAGTAGTAATTATAAATTGCCATGGTTTGGAAGCAGCGTCTCTCTTCCTTCCGCACAGCGTTCGGGTGCGGTTCATTTTTCGGTTTCGGTCCTAAGGTCCTCTAACTAAACGGTGAGCGGCAAATTCTGTTATTACAGATTACTTTTAGTATTTGTTTAGGGCACATTTTGGCGTAAAGTAGTAATTATAAATTGCCATGGTTTGGAAGGCGTCCTCTTCTTTGGGACAGCGTTCAGCCGAGGTTCATTTTGGGATTCAGGCCCATGGTACTCTAACTAAACGGTGAGCGGCAAATTCTGTTTACAGATTACTTTTAGTATTTGTTTAGGGCAAATTTTGGCGTAAGGTAGTAATTATTAATTGGCATGGTTTGGAAGAGCGCTCTCTTCTTTGCGCACCGCGTTCTGCGGATGGTCCTTTTTTGGGGTTCGACCCATGTTTTTAACACTAACCGGTGAGCGGTAAATTTTTTAATTATAGCTTTTTTTTAGTGTTTGTTTAGGGCACATTTGGCGTAGATTGAATTATAAATTACTATGGTTGGGAAGGACGTCTCTCTTCCTTGCCACAGCGTTCTGCCGAGGAAAATTTTGGGATTTGAGCCTTCGATTTTGGGAAAACTATAGGAGCGGAAAATTTGGGAATAGAGCACTTAATTAGCATTTAATTAGCCCTTATTTTTGAATATAGTTTGGAAGAGATTCGTTTCTGGGCGCTGCTAGCTTTAGACTAAAGCTAGCAGCGCCCACGATTTTGGGAAAACTATAAGAGCGGAAAATTCGGGAATAGAGCACTTAATTAGCATTTAATTAGCCGTTAATTTTGGATATAGTTTGGTAGAGATTCGTTTTTGGGCGCTGCTAACTTTAGATGGCTCGCTCGCGCAGTGCCCTGGGCGAGGGAGGAGCCAGCCAGGGAAGCGCACACACCAGACGCGTAGCGTGGCTTTCTTACCGACCGAAGTTGTTCGCGTGTGATGATCGGCCCGTAGAGAATTCACAATGTAGAATATTTTAGTTGAGTATGAGCAGTGAGAATTAGGCATATTAAATTTTAAAAAATCGCATTTTGAAAACATGATATATAACAACTTAATAATAATAATAATAATAATAATAATAATAAATTATTATTATTATTATTATTATTATTATTAAGGGACGACTCTTTGAGATAAAAAAATATTTTTATAATTTTTTTTTATTCCCATTAAAATGAGGAAATGTGGGAAACGAATGTAATTTCAACAAATAAGAAAGCTTAGAAGTAACGCGTGCGCCGTATGCCTAGGCCCTTCCTCTTCTTCCCTTGACCTTTTCCGAACAGCGGACTGAGGAAGCCGAGACCTCTTCAAACGGCCCTAAGCACTCAGGCTTTCAGGGACAAGGCGAGTCGGGACAATGGCTAAGGTCGAGGCAAGGGCTAGGACCGCGACAAGGCGTTGGAAGGTGGAGGATGAGGCGAGTCGGAGCAACGCGATGAGGCGAGAGGTATGGAGCGTGTGAGCCTCGCCACGAGGGATTGCAGTCATCAGCGCTGCCCCACGAGCAGGTGGGCGGGGCGTCGATCGGAGCGGTCCAAGTCCTAGAAGAGGCTTCTTGCGATATGTTGCTTGGATTGGTTTTCGTCAGATCACGTGTATTTGAGGAAGGAAAGGAAAGGAAAGAAAAGAAAAAAAGAAAGAAAGAAAGAGAGAAAGAAAGAAAGAGCGAGAGCGAGCGAGCGAGAGAGAGAGAGAGAGAGAGAGAGAGAGAGAGAGAGAGAGAGAGAGAGAGAGAGAGACATGATACAAGATGTTACATTGATATATATTGTTATATTGATATATACAATTTAATTTTTAAAATTCTAATACATTAGCGCCATATTCACTAAGGGATTCATTAAGGAATGGCATGACGTCTCATCTGTTGCTAAGAAAATTCGTAAAGGAGCTGCAAGGGTCGCTCGCGACGTGGAGCGGTTATTTCTATTTGCATTGTCGAAGTTACCGCCCACAAAATTCAAGGCAAATAACGGAATTCAGTGTTATTTTTTTTTATTTTAACAATTTTTTCGTGTTCTTGGAATGAACCTTAAGATGTCTTTAATGTTTACCCTGTTTTTAAAGTGAATGCAGTCAGACACTTTTAACGAGGCAGTTGCCAGAGAAAAGTTCACAATAAAATTCCCAGAACTCGCATTTTTATATTTACGTTCTGCTTCCCGATTTCTTTTAACGCAACGACTGACTAGTATACTTTTCAGTCGCCGAAATCTCCACATTCATGTCCTTCCTTGCCGTTAGGGTATCACCATTCACTACAACGAGCGTCTTTTAAAGTCACGATTCGAACGGAAAATTAAGCAACCGGCATCTCTTGGTATAGGGGAAGAATGTTCGTAAACACATGCGAACGGCACAGATCATTTGACGAAAGGACTCCGTGAGTGAAAATCCACGACGAGGTCACGACTGTGGGGCCTGGAGAGACCAACCTCTTTGCTTTTGCAATGGGTGAGGTCCATTAAAAGGAATATAGTGGACTCCCTCTTAACCGGCCACTTCGGGACTGAAATTTAGATCGCATAGCGATTTGGCTGGGTAAACCGTAGTTCCCTTGATAACTTAAAAATACACTTTTGAAATCCTTTGATTTGCTATAAAGTATACAACATACTTCACTGGAATTAATTACGAAAACTTGGCTGAAAGAACTTCCTTTGATAATGAAAGAGCCAAATGGATGTTATTGTAGGCTATTGTATTTACAGTTCGCACGGCATGTTATATTTAACTTAACCGACCATTAAATCTCTCATTCAGCACAGCATCGTTCTGTAAATATTTTTAAAAAACTCTAGAATTAATCGTCTATTTCTTTCTGTTTGTGGTCACAGAAGTGTCTAACAGTGGTAGGCTTTTAGAAGGTAGTGTGTTAACAAATGCCATGAGAGGATTGAAGAAGAAATGAGCTACTTACTGCTTAACTGAAAAACTCGAGTTTGCATTGCGTTTTCAAGATTTTCTAGCATTAATTGTACAGACACAAACACTTTGTTAACTTTGTTGGGATGGGTTATGAATTGTTTCTTTCCTTTTAAATATTTACTAAATAAATGTAAAATATTTTATTTACTAAATCGCTATCTTCATTCTTTATTTACTTTACGAAAATTTAAAACAAAATTAAGTAAAATAAAAATCTTTAAAGATATATCTAACTTACGGTTCGCTATATACAGTTACAAACATCTGGTCTAGAATGAAGTTTTTTCTAGGTTCCTTTTAAGTTATTTAAACTCTATTAAATTTTTAATAATCTATGTATAAAAGGTTAGTATTATTGAAACAAATCAAATAATGTTAATAAAATTTGCTCTGTCAAACAAAACATGAATAAATGATCTAGTTTCCATTATTCCTCACTATAGTCGAAATCACTTGTCACATTTTTGTAAAGAAAACTCCAAGAGACGATACATTCTTATATAAAGGTGGAGGCACGTTTGGCATAATTACGATTTTTTCGTTTTCTATCATCCAGTTAATAGTAATGTGGCTGTGAATTTTCTTTGAATATGCCCACTGGAACATTTCTTGGTCCATTGGAACCATAATGCCCACTGGGACATTCATCCAATGACAGTCCAATGCGCAAATCATGAACAATTTGCCCCTGATTGCAGAATCAGAAAATATTTCGCAAATCTCCCGCCCTTATTCTACAATGCATTTAATCTTCAATGAGTTTGGTTGTCCTTTGTCTTGGTAACAGAACCTCATGAATTTAGAAATGCTTTCATTCACGTGGAGCATTAGCGGAATACGACGTAAGAAATTTTAAAAGAATGTGAAAAGAGTTGATTAAAATGTTTACTTTAGTTTGAAAGAACACACGCTGCTTTCGAAAAATCATCATACATCATCATACATCGCACAAAAATACATCGTACATCATCATCGTAGTATCAATGCTTTGCCGTGATAATGAGTTTCTACAATTACATCCCCCAAGCCCTTCGACTCTCCCTCCGCCAATCTTTGTAACCCAATACAGTGAAAGAAATATCAACAGATCACAAAATAATGCGAGTAGTTGATACAACTAGTTCATAATGTGAAGTATAATGTGAAGACGAGTACAAGTTTTGAAAACAAGTGACGTTAGGAGCAAGTTTTCAAATTTTACGCATCAATTAAGCAAGATTATTAACGATATTGCCTTTTTTGCAAATACCTTAAATCTGTGTCGTAAGGTGACCTTTTTTGAACGATTTCGTGTAACGAAAAAGGTAGTTAATAATGCAGGAATACAAAAGATGTATTTAGATTTAGATGTATTACTAATTCTGCAAATAAATTTGATAAAAATAAATATATCAATAAACTTGATGGCAGAATACACTAACTAAACATTACAGAACTTAACAACTATATAAAATTTTACAAACTTAACAAATGAACATTTCACCGTGCAAGCTTCCATAGCACTCGAACCGTACTTCGTCAATACACGTCTCCCGCGTTCCAAAGAAAAATAGCTCTCACTACCACCAAAGGTCTCCTTCGTCATCTATTTCAATTTCTTATCCTCTCCGCCTCGTTTCATTCGGCACGTCTCGGCTTCTCATTGGGGGCTCCGCACGAGCTTTGAAGCAGCATCGGAGAGACACCGTCGAGTCCCAGGCAGGAAGCTCCGTTCGAGTGCGTATCTGCGGCCAAAAGTCTCGACAGCGAGCGCGCTCTGCCGCCGCTAGAGCGGGATGGAGGGGGATGATGGATGAGCTGCTAACGCCGCCCCGCGGAGGTGTGGCCATTCCCGCCCGCCCCGCCCATCCGAGGCACACTCCCCCCCCCCCCCCCCCCCCCCCCCCGCTCCCTCACCGCCCCCAAACCCCTGCCCCCCCCTCCGAAACACTCTCTTTACCCGCCCCCCCCGCCCCTCAAAGACACCCTCTGACCCACCCTCGCTCCTCCCTTCCCCGCCCCGCTCGCCTCATCCCGCCCTTCTCCACCCATCCGAGACACTCCCTGTCTAACCCCTCCCATTCGAGAAATTCTCTGCCACCACACCACCCGCTCCAGCCCGCCCCACTCTGCCTCCCGCCCCGCCCCGCCCATCCGAGGCACACTCCCCCCGCCCCACCCCGTCCATCCGAAACACTCTCTTTACCCGCCCCATCCCGCTCATCCGAGTCACACTCTGACTCACCCCCGTCCCCCCCGCCATCCGGGATACTCTCTGCCACCATTCCACCCTGCCCCCCTCATCTGAGACATTCTCTCTCCCCGCCTCAACCAACCCATTTGTGACACCCTGCCCCCCCCCGCCGACGAGACACTGTTGCCCTCCCCCCCCCCCTTCCCCCCGTCCCGGTTACCCCGCCCCAAGCCCCACCCCCATGGTATGGCATGCGTACCATGCCAATAAACCCTTACCCCTACTCTCCACCCCACCTGCACACTTCTCTATCCCGTTGAAATCAGTCCTACACGATCCATCTTGCCCTGCCTTGCATGAAGCCGCTCCCCTCTCCTCCATGCCTAGGTGGAATTCAGTCAGTTGCTAACGGCCAGCGGCTCTGATCGGTAGTTTTCTGTGGTTTCGCCGATCAACACCAGGCGAATGCCGGAATAGTACTCTAACAAAAGGGCCACGGACCACGTGCGATCTTTCCTTCCTCTTCCTTGTCCTCCCCTAACACACGCACACACACACTTACACTAACATGCACTACACTACACCGCATGCCGAGAGACCGGTCGGGGGTTTAGTGCTTGTCTCGGGTGGGGCGGTGCCCTTCTAGTAGGAGATACGTGGTCGGGGAAAACTCCGCTACCCGACGGTCCGTTGGTGCCGGATCTCGCCTTCACCGGGGAAGATCACTGCCGCCTCCCGATAAAAAAAACTTAGACTACACTACACTTACGGGAATAATGATCTCGGTAGTTGATGCGTCTGGAATCACAATCGATCAATCATTACGGTATTTCTCTCAACGTCTCCTCGCTCTGTTCGTGTCAGTGCTTACAAGCCTTCGGTACTTTTGTAGGTACACGTATACTTTTTCTCAGTATGCGTAATTTCCTTCCTTACTCGTCACTCCTGCCGGGTTCTTCACAACTTCTGCTTACAATGTTCTTACCGATAAACATGATTTCATTGATTCAAAATTATAAGCGTAGGTCAAGTAATGAAGCATCTTTTCGTCTTTCGACTCTTGAGGGCGACGTTAAATTATACCGCATAGTTGTTTAAAAACATGATTTGTTTTGTTGTTCCCCGTTTGCTGACATTATTACGTTCTTACAGGCAAATATTTCCCGTATATTAATTAAGCTTTAACTGAGTAATTGATATTTTCCAAATATTGAGATTGGATGTGTTCATCACCTTTAAAGAGCGCATACACCGAATTTTTGTGGGCAGACGTTACCAAACAGTTGAATAACAAATAAATGAGTAAACGCGTTCGCTTAAAACTACAAATGTTGCTGTTGCTAGGGAACAAATACACCTCAGCCAAATAATTTACTTTTTTTTAGTTATTTCATATGTATATACATCCGTATTTCAAAATTAAAACACCTTGGGGAAACGAATAATTTGTCTCGAAATACGGAGGAAATTAAAAAGCATCTGGGAATTTTTATTTTCAGAAAATATTCTCACGTGCAGTAATATAATATATAAATGCAAAATAGTGTGAAAATTTATTATAATGGTTCTCGTTTTATTACACCAACTGCTGTACATCAGAGTACATACACACGATAAGGAGTTTAAGTTCACTTTCGAACCGATCATTCAAACAAAAATGATATCTTTTACCGTATTTGGTAATTGTTTCGCAGATCATGCTCTATTTTCATAGAAAAAATGTGCTATTCAAAGCAGTAATACAATTGGTTGTCATTTCTGGTGTTACTAGATTATTTTTCATTTTCCGCCTTCGTTTTATTATTTCCCAAGTGATGTATTAAGAACATATAGGGATGTTTTAGAATTCCATTTTATTTTGTAATGCTGTGCAGTAATTCAACCAAGCAGAGAAATGAACCACTACTCAATGTCTACTGCCGTTAAGGATCTTATTTTTTTTTGTAAACATCGAAATTACATTTTTTTCTCTTTTCGATAATTTCATTTGTAACTCCGTTGAACACGTCAAATTGACAAATACTTTCCTAATTTAAATTCAACAGTTCCTGTAATACAGTAATCGTATCAAATATCGAAGTATGAATGAATGGAATTAACGGGGAATGGTACAGAATACACTTATCCAAAAAATTTTCATGTATACTAATTTTTCTTGAAATATCCTCTACGAATGTGGTATTACGAAAAATTTATGCATACAATAATGAACAGTAAAACATAATAAATGACGTGATTTATAAGACCAGGCTATGTCTTGGATTGCAAACTTCAGACGCATCCGTTTTTTGTTGTAAGCCGGACTAATGACATTAATATCTTTTATGAATGACTTCATCACTTTCAACTCTTTTTACCTTGAACCCTGTGCAACTCTTGCAGAATTTCAGAAGTGCCCATATACCACTAGGTGTGACTTGCAGCGCGGACAAATTGATTTATGGCGCCTTACATCAGGCAGAATACAATTCGGGCGTGGCTTCTCAATTATACAACAAAGCAACGCGTTTTGCATTGGGCATGAGAGAGCGTTTTATTTTCCCGGCACCCTTTCAACAATCTACTCGGACATGAAACATTCACGAAGTGTGTTGTAAACAAAAAGACTGTTCCGTCAGTGTTAATGCATTTTGATAAGACGGAGACGGAGAATAACTAAATCCCCTGCAGTGTCCAATGATATTTGCGTCTCACGATGACTGTTCAGTTGTTTCTCTGCTTGTCGTGACATGCTTTGCCTATCACGTCATTGCTCTAAAAGATCCGGTGATCTGATGGTATTTCTTGCTTGGTGTTTCTTCGGTGATGTGAAGCGGCTGCATTACACTGTTAGAGAATCCATTCATTGGTCACTAGAAACTATGTAAGGGTATTTAATAAATACTTATGATAGGTGGAAACACAGGTTAGTTTTGGGGAAATCCATTCACGGAATGGGATAACTTAAGAGGTTATTTTAATGATTTCTGATGACAATTGTCATAGTTTGGCGTATAAATTCTGTTCAGTTCTCATATAATGGCATCTGATTCACAGATGATTCTTGTTTTAATTCTTTTGAGGTTGCGATGACATTTACTGCATAAGAGTTTCCAAAAACCATTGATAAGTTGAAGACATATAATCAAATCGAATAAGAAACGCGGACTTTTATAAGTCGAGATTCGTTATGAAGGTAATGTTAGTTCTCTAGATTGCTTTACATTTAAAACATCGATTTTAATTTTTACCAAAATATGCCTTTCTAGAGATCCGTCTACTGTCACTACAGATTTCAAAAATTCCATTCATAGTAAAGCATAATTAATATTAACTAGTGCTAAAAGTACATTTGACAAACAGAAAAGGAAAGGCAATACTGAAGAACGACGGCATCACTTGGATTATTGAACATGGAATATTTTCTTAACCAATTATCATTTTAAAGCCTATAAAATATAAATAGCATACCATATGGGCTTATAAAAATATTGAAAAATTTCTCTCACATTTGGTCTAATTACTGGATTTTGGATATTGTGGATGCAAGTCATGTCTTTTCTCGTATTATTGAAATTGACCTGTAATTATACTTTCTTGTGTGACAATTCTGAGAATAAACATTGTGTACTTATGGTAGATATGTGATCACAATTCAATTTCCTAATCACTTGATATTTTTTGACAAAACTTCTCCATCAGCCTCTTCGAATAGCTTTCAGATTGCCGTCAAGATTCAGCGTCAACAACATACATTTCGATTCCGTATTGGGAAAAGAACCGGTACCTTATACGCCAAATGTGAGCTTTATCCAATGAAATCAAGCAAACTAGTTGCAAAATTTTAATCTCCCTGCAGTGGTGGACCAAAGCAAGAAGGAAAAGCGTCAAAGAAAAGTAATGTACCGATCGGAGCCATACAGAAACCACTTAACAAAATTTTGCCTTTCCAAATTCCGGCGTACTTCGTTAGCAGAGCTCAGTGTGATACGAAATTCCTCCTGCGCATTCCATCGCCTTATAGAACTCAAGTCTAATCAAAGATGGCATGCCAGCATTTTATCTGGAATGCCCAATTAAAGAAATACTCTTCGTTGCGTAAGCGGCACAGCTAGAACGCGCGGGCTCCTCCAATTTCCGTGCTTCGTCCACTTGAGCCCGGAATGCGCCGTTTGAGGAGATGAATTAGTCGCAGCTGCGGAGTTGGCAGAAGACGTGCGTCCCGGGGGACCACGCGAAGGAAGATTCAGGGCAGGGCACCCTGGGTGGAAACGACCGATTTAGCAAATTGTGAGGCTTAAAATGAAAGAGTTTGCGATTTTGAATAACTTTTGTTGTTACTGTTGTTGGGGTTCAGTTGGTAAATGATATTACACATTTTAATTTTTGTAAAGTTTTTAGATAAATTTAAAGAGGTTAGGCAAATATCTACGTACGAGTGTAAAGATTCTGTTGTATTCCGAGTTTTCAAATAATTAGAAGCAAATAAACTCCACTTAAGCGGGGTTTAATTGCTTCTTAATCCCACTTAAGTGGGGTTTTAACCCTTTCTTTACTACTTTACCTTACTTTACCACACTTAAAACGCACGTTGTGCAAAGTAATATTTAAACGTTATATTTGAAATTGATTGTGGAAGTGTAAACTGAGTACGGTTTATACAATATTATTGACAAGGTCTGAGAGATTTAAATTTTAATGTAAACTTTTCGTTCAGAAATAATAGCTACTAATTCAGAAGAAATCCAATGGTCTGTTTTATGTAGGGGGAAGAGAACCATAGGCGAAGGTACAATGGGCGGGTGGAGACGAAACGATGAAACGAAGTAGAGGAGCGAGAACGAGTCGTAGGCCGAAATGTCAGGTAAATCGGCGTATTAATCGGGGGTCAGGTGGGGAGATGGGTTGGGTCGAGCTGGGTTGGGTCGAGCTGGGTTGGGTCGAGATGGGTTGGGTCGAAATGGGTTGGGTCGAGATGGGTCGGGTCAATATGAGTACGTTCGAGCCGAATCGAGTCACAAAAGGTCGCAGGGGTAGACCCTGGCCCCGACTGACCAGCGTGTCGTGGAAAGTAACATTGACACGGCCAGGCCGCGACAGGGCATCGGTCCCATTGGTGAAGATCCAGCGAGGTGTAGGTTTGCTGCAGGTGGGCGTGGCCGAGTTGCGACGGGCTCGTTGTCAACAACAGACATACATACCCGCATAATGCAACGGCGTACATAATGAAAGTGAGGACAATGTCAAGGTGGCAGCCATGGAGCGACAGTAGCTTGAGGCACTTGCAGCGGCTGGGAGAGGCCGTGAGAGCGCCGACCCGCTATCTGCTGGGGGCCATCAGTCGTTAGCACTAATTAGACCGCATCGGGAATCGCCCCTCCCCTCCCCTCCTTCCCCCCCTTCCCCTCTGCCTGCTCCGAGAAAGAACATCTGAAAGACCATCCCTCGCGGCTGGTGGCGGGCGTTTTAATCGACGGATTTCCATAATGGGAACATGACGACCGAAGGGATTTTTTTCGACTAGTACGACAGAATAATGGGACTAATTTTGGAGACAGAAGTAGTCCTAATTCGAATCGTAATTCTGCGATTAAAATGACCGGAGTGATTAAGAACGAGGGATGGTTTCATTCTAAACCAAGGTATGTTAGTATTTGTGATGGAAGAGTGACAAAAGGAATCAGGAACGTTGTAATAAAAACTGACTTAACACAGTAAATAAGTGTAGAGGGAACATTTCACGATTAATGAACTGAGTTGAAAGAGGCTATTGTGTTGTAGAAACTTATTTTCGGGGAGTAGGGAGGTGAGGAAAAGAGAGAGAGAGAGAGAGAGAGAAAAGAGAGAGAGAGAGAGCAAGAGAGAGGGGTAGAGAAAGAGCTGTGAGAGAGAGAGAGAGAGAGAGAGAGAGAGAGAGAGAGAGAGAGAGGTAGAAAAAGGGTGAGAGAAGAAGACAAGAGAGAGAGAGAGGTCGAAATAGAGAAGACGAAGACGCGGAAAAGTAGATGTGGAAAAATGCAGTCAAAGAAAAGGGACATGCAGAATATATCAATTTATGTGTAATGAATCATAAAATAAACTATTGGTTTATATAAATCTATACTGCACAAAGTTCTATAAACGATCTGAAGATAGGGGTTAAAATAAAACCATGCTCCAGAAACAGCACAATTTCCGCATACTGAATATAGCAATTCAACCCCACTCCCCCGATTCATTTTGATCTTAAAATACCCCAGCGCCTCGTACGTTGCAGTGAGCTCTGCTTCTGTCGCCAACTGGGCTGCAGCAGCGTACGCCCTGCGCATGCGATCGTTGTCCAAGAAACAACGAGGAAATCGCTTGTTATTGTTGGCTGGAAGCTGACGTCTCCACTTTTTCCTTGCCAAGAGAGGGCAGTTGATGTAAGTGAAGATAACACAGGCTGATATAGTGTTCTCAACAAATGTATCTTTGTTCTTCGCTGGCACGAACAGTATCTTCCACATATTTCTGTAAAATGTTTGATGAATTTAATTTTATGTAAATAACTCACAGTTCTGAAACGAATTGAAGCGTAGACGTCTATAGTAGTTGCGTTTTATGACGAATACCAAACAATTTCTCAGCCGGTCTGGGTAGCCGAGGTCGCTAAGGCTGTAGGGCCGTATTTATCTCGACTCGAAGGGTGGCCGGTTCGAATTCCGCCTCGGGCATGGATGTTTGTATGTGCTTGTGTTGTCCTCACTTGTCGTGTTCCCCTACAGTTACTCCATTGTAAACAATCAAAGTGGTGTCTAGGTGACCTAGTAGTTAAAAGGCGACATAAAAAAGTAAAATGAAAACAATCACTGCCCCCTTTTTTTTTCCTCTCCTCAAGATAACACCGTTTTAAATCTATTAACATGGTGGTAAATTGCATCGCTAAAAGCAATGATTATATATTGAAATCTGTTAATTGCTTTTGAATGGCGAATGAATTTTGATGCTTGTTTTTATTTTCTCATCTGCTAATACAGGAAGTGTCTGAAATCTCGATTCAACACCAAAGAGCATTTTCCTTAAGCTGAAATTTCCAAATATGTCTTCTTGTCAATTTAGACTTTTGTGAATTGCACAATCCTTTTCTTTTATATGCAATTTTTGTAGTACCTTAATTATTAGAGCTGAATTAAATACAGTATGTTCCGGTATTCTGATCTACAGATATTCTCCATTAACGATCTTCAATAACATTGTTTTAGACATAAAAAAACAGGTTGTTACTTTTGCTATAGGAGCAACTTACCCCAATTCCCAGGTTTTATGTCAGAATGCTGATACTCACCTGCAACAGAAAAATGATCTATTAGTGATAGCGAACAACAACTAGTACAGAAAAAAATAGTGTTGCCTAAAAAATTAACAAACAAAAAAGTTTTCAACAATTTTTAAAACTAATTTTAGAGTACAAACTGAAAGAGTATATAAATGTAAAAATAATGAAATCACTTATAAAATGTATCACTGATGATTTGCAAGTGATGTCATAAATAATGTTCTGAGATGGAGATAATGGCAGAAACGAAACAAATTATTTCACGCGATGTACTCGTACATAGGTACACTTCTTCCCTGAGTACGTCACATACAGTTTTTAACTGGTTTTTGACGTAAAATAAAAAAATGTAATTTCCTTTTCTTTGCTTTCTATCTTTAATAATAAAATTAATATTAATAAAATTAATATTAATAAAATTAATATTAATAAAATTAATATTAATAATATTAATATTAATAATATTAATATTATTAATATTAATTAAAACATTAAACTCTGACCTCTCAAAATAAAGCTGACGTTTGTTAATATAATATTGTAAGTATATTAGCGGGCATAATACATACAACTTTCCAATAATCTCTATTCCGCCAAAATGCTTCATTGCATCCGCAGCATTGTTGTCGGAGAGGTCCCAGGATTCGATTCTCGACGGTAGTGGTATTTCGACACGAGCTTCCTAGGTAAGCCGAATTCGAGCTCTGCCTGGAAGATAATTCTAGCAGTTGGCTGATCTCATCTAGGTTTTTGTGGTTTCTCTGAACGACACCAGGCGAATGCTCGAGCAGTACCTTAAGACTCATTCATACCTCACAGTTCCAATTCTGCTGACAACAGGATATAAATTAAATCGGTTATTTCAGAAATCCGTCAAACGCCAAATTTGTCATGTTGAGAACCACGGACTCCGCGCGATCTTTCCTTCCCCTTCCTCTCATTCTTTACACACAGTTACACTGAAACGCACACGTCGGGAGTCCAGTCGGGAGTTTAGAGCGTATCCCCGGTGGGGTGATACCTTGGAGGAAAAACTGACATGTAAGTCAGTGCCGAAGTTTGTTCCTACGAGGGGAAACACCGCCACCTCCCGGGATATTCTCCACTTACGAAACTAATTACGTCAGTAGTTAACGCTCCCGGAATGAATAATCGCTCGGCGGAATAATTGTTCGAACACTAGTTCACCGAAATGTCTGTTGTATTCCATTATTTCGAGTCCTTAGATCTAGAGAGTAGCGAAAACACCATTTCACACCGTCTCACCTGATAACCCCTGCAGCAATGAGAAGTCCAAGATAAATTGTAGCTATCGAAGACATTAAGGGGATTTTCAAGAACATTCATGTTAATTTTGGATTCGATTCATGGTTCTCAGCACATACCTCATTCATACCTCACAGTTCCAATTCTGTTGACAAAAGGATATAAATTGAATCGTTTATTTCAGAAACGCGTCAAACGCCAAATTTGTCATGTCGAGAAAATTGAGAAAAAGTGTCCCAGTTTTTCCGATTTCAAAATTTTTAAAAATATTAAAGCAGTTAATTAATGAATATTTTTCAGATAAATATGGAATAAGCGATGTGTCTTTGGTCATGGAACAATTATCCACCGCTGAAGCGCATTTTAAATTTCGGCGTTTGGCGGGTTTCTGAAATAAACAATTCAATTGGTCAGATCGGTGGAACAAAGGAATGCGCTCCTCTCCACCATTATTTCCACCGGAGCGCCTCTTGCGGTGAGTGTGTGTGTGTGTGTGTGTGTGTGTGTGTGTGTGTGTGTGTGTGTGTTGGGCGCGTGGCATCGTTGCGGCCCCGCCCTGCCGCGGCAGCGGAAGCGACCGGCGCCTCCGGCTGCCTTATATCGCCCGCTCTGCCCCGCCAGGCGTTGGGGGGAGGGGGCGGGTACGCGGGCGGGCGGTTTGGCGACGAATTGTTGGGGTGCTGGGCAAGCTGATGAGCGGGTGGGTGAGCTCATGGGCAAGTGGGCGTCAGTGTGATCGGATTGGTGGGAAGGGAGGGCGGGTGGGTTGGAGTAGGCAAGCGGGGAAGAATTGGTGGCATGATGGGTAGGTGGGCGGGGATGTAGGTGGGTAAATGGGTGGGTTGGTGGGTACGCAAGTGGAGAAAGAGGTGGGTGGGTTGTCGGTTAGATGAATCAACTAATGTCACTGCAGCGCCTCTGACCGGGAGGTCCTAGATTTGAGTCCTGACGGCGGCAGGATTTTCGACACTAGCTTTTCAGCTAGGTCTAATTCAGTCGCTGTCTGGAGGAGAATTCTAGCGGCCAGCTGCTCTGATCGGTAGTTTTCCGAGGTTTCTCCGATCAACACCAGGCGAATGCCGGAGCAATACCCTACCAAACGGGCCACGGACTGCCCGCGATCTTCCTTGCCCTTATTCCTTCCTCGTCCTTGTCCTATCCTCTCCCCTTACACACTCACACTAACATGCACTACACTATCACATATTCCGGGAGACCGGTCGGGAGCTTAGAGCTTGTCCCGGCTGCGGCGATGCCCCGTTGGTGGGAGAGTCCTGGTTAGGGGGAAACCCCACTAGCTGACGGTAGGTCGATGCCGGATCTCGCCATCCAGCGGGGGAAGATCACCGCCATCTCCCGAGAAAAACATGCACTACACTAACGGGATTAATGCCCAAAGCAGTTGACGCGCCCGGAAACCCGAAAAAATCAATCAATCGGTTTGATGAGCGGATATGTAGGTGTGGGTGGGTAGGTTGGCGGGTAAGCAAGGAGGGAAGTAGGAGGATGGGTTGGGGGGAGTTAGGTGGGTAGGCGTGCGGATGGGCGGAACGGCAGCCGCGCAAGTGGGCGGGTGGGCGTGCGGGCCAGCGGCAGTCGGCCGGCGCAGGGCGTGTGGCAGGCACGCGTGCGCGAGAGCCGCGCCACGTGGCGTGCGCGTGCGTGCGTACCGCGCGGCCGCCACTTCCGAGTTGGCCCAAAGCAGAGAGTGACGCGATGCGACGTGATGTGACGTGACAGTTCCTCAAACGGAAGTATCACTCGCCCGAACGGGAACTGAGCCATCTACCCAATTTGAACCATATCTTGACATCCAATTTACACGTTCAGTCGAAGTGTTTTAGGATCATGAGGGATGGATTCCTTTTGGACCGGGTAAATTATCCTATTGTCTGTCGTTCTTCAGAATGGAAATGAAAACAGGATGAAGACGAAGTAGCTGTTTTGTTGTCCAGGAGACGCCGCGTCCTGGACACAGGTGCCAACGTTTCGGTCGCCATTCGGCCGACCTTCCTCAGGGCACGATTATTCCTGCCCCATTATTTTATGTACTGTCCGGCATTTACCTGAAAATGATTGGACAAAACTCGCAAAAACCACCAATGAAGTCAACGGACTACAAGATTTCTCGTCCCGCTAGCCAAGATTCAAGTTGGTTGGAAAATCACCCGAGTCCAAACTAGAATCTTTTAATCCCTTATGTACTGAAATTGTGTTCGCCGACTAACAACTAAATATGACAGCGTAACCAATTTTATTTAATTCACTATGAAGATTAATGGGCCTGGGTAGTATTTGTTTCTGAAGAGTCGTATAAGTTATTTAATTCGTCAATAAATTTTACGAAGAACGGGATTTTACACAAACAGTCTGCAACCCCGGATGTGTATATTACTAAGACAGGCAGAAAAATAACAGTTTGCCACAGCTTGCTCAAACAACACGTCATGTTTGCGTGCGCTTACACAACACAATAACAGCAGGTATGTTGTCCTAGCCTAGTCGGGGACGAACGTGCTGTAAACACACGTCTCTGCTTAAGGACGATATCTGAAGAGGTCTGTTAAACTCCTCGGTGAACCTCGTTTGTCCTAGATCTGCCTCTTTCTTTGGCTTGGGCTCAGGCTTGTGACAGAATGAAGATTTGAAGGCCGGCTGCTCTGATCGGTAGTTTTCCCTGGTTTCTCCGATCAACACCAGGCGAATGCCGAAGCAGTACCCGACCAAACGGGCCACGAACCGCGCGCGATCTGTCCTTCCTCTTCCTTGTCCTATCCTCTCCCCTTACACTTACACTAACATGCACTACACTGCCACATATTCCGGGAGGTCGGTCGGGAGCTTAGAGCTTGTCCCGGCTGGGGCGGTGCCCCGCTGGTTGGAGAGTCCTGGTTAGGGGGAAACCCCACTAGCCGACGGTAGGTTGGCGCCGGATCTCGCCATCCAGCGGGGGAAGATCACCGCCATCTCCAGAGGAAAAACATGCACTACACTAACGGGACTAATGACCAAAGCAGTTGACGTGCCCGGAAACACGAAAAAATCAATCAATCCATCAATCAATCAATCTGAACCTGTTTATGAAGCTAGTGTTGAAAATCCGACTACCGCCGGGAATGGAACCCTAGGTCTTCCTGATCAAACGCACTCCAGTGACATCAATTGAAGCCCTGAGCGACCACAGCCGGTCCGGTTCTCTTCCCTGACAATCCGCTAGAGCGAATCCCGACGCTCCGCCCTCAATCACGGCGTGCGTCCTTCGCGTAGGGCTGGTTCCGCGTACTCGCGTGCCAGTCAGAGACCGGGCGCTGCCTTCAGCGCGGGAACAAAGCGTCCCAGACGCGATGGCATTCTTTCTGCGGCTGGCAGGCGGACGGACAGACGTAGCGGTGACAATACGCCCAAGAATCCCGCCCGTCTCTGCCGACGCATTGCGTTTCTTTCCCCGCCCCGCCTCAGCCTTCCACGCGTTCAGCCGACACTGACCACTGTGGAAGAGGAATTCCTCGTCACGACGACTACAAGGAAAGGGACGGATCTCAAAAATCGAACCGGGAGAGGTGGCTCAGTGAATCTCTTGATGTCACTGTAGTGCCTCTGATGGGGAGGTCCTAGGTTCGAGTCCCGACTGCAAGATTCTCGATACTTCGATACTAGCTTGTCAGCTAGATCGAGTTCAGTTGCTGTCTGGAGGAGAATTCTACCGGACGGCTGCTCTGGTCGGTAGTTTTATGTGGTTTCTCCGATAAACACCAGGCGAATGTACGGAGCAGTACCCTACCAAACGGGCCATGGACCGCGCGTGATCTTTCCTTCCTCTTCCTTGATCTATCTTCTCCCCTTACACACACACATACACTAACATACACTATACTACCACACATGTCGGATGTGTCACCTATATTGTGTACCTACTTCAAAAGTGGTAGTCTTAAAAAATATTTGTTCGCCGATGGTTCATTTATCATATTTCACATTCATATTTGTTCATTATTATATGGATGGAAATTTGATTCATTCGTTAAAAAATGAAATTAAAACAATACATAAATTAAGACTAGTCTACAGTTTTGTAGGTATTATTGCAAAGGCTTGTGTTGGAATGATGTTGGAAAAGCCTAGTAAAGTAAAATTCAGTATTAAATGAGCAGGGGAAGAAATACGGACAGAGGTGAGAGACGGGAGGAAAACCAACTGAATGGGACTTATTTTGAAAGTAAAAGTCCAGGCCACAAAGAAATCTCTTAGGAAAATATTTTTTTGTGAAGGCAAGAATATAATCCGAACATTAGATGCGATAATACAACGGTAGAGCATCTGAGGGGTAGTAAAAATGTAATAGACGAAAGTGAAAAGAGAAACACACAACCTACTCGAGAAGCAGAAAACTAATGCCGGTTATACTTTTTATCTTTGTTTATGTGAACGAATGTGGACTATATTAACAAAATTGTAATGACTACAACACTTAAGAATATTCCAAAACCTTTATATATTTTTACTGATTGGACCCTCGTAGGTATTTATGCTATGGCAATTTCTGTTTCTGAACATTCTGAAGTGGACATTTTAAATTCTAACGTTATTTCCGGACACAAACTTCAACTTTATTCCATAATTCGAGAAACATTACCGTCGCCAAACACGTCTGGAACAAGGTAGAATAAAATGTTGTTTCTCACTTTCCCTACCGTGCTGATGCGTCGGACTTCTTCTCACCCATGTCGTTGAGAGTCCAGGAATACACGAAAGGACAATTCAACTTTCGCCTCGGTTACCTTACTGGAGGAATGACATTACTGCTACTACCACGCCGGAAACTTTCGCGACGTTGTGTGCACCGCAACTGGGCTTATAGCGCTTTTCCTGTTTTCTAAATCGAGCAACTGGGTACTTATGGCCTTAAAGTACTATGTGAGTGAAGCTATTGGGGTTAACAGTTGTGCGCGAGGGAATGGAAAACGTCACGAATAGCGTTTCGAAAGTTCTTACGCGTGTAGTAAGAAAAGATTTTGTCTTCCTGCAACCGGCATCTCGATCTGTTTCGAGCCTTAAAACAACTCAGAACATTCTGGAGAAATTCCGCTTTAAATTGAAATCGTGACGTTTGCTAGGCTTTTTTTAAATGCATCCTTGGAGAAAGGTCATCTTGTGTCCACTTCACCAACACGAAACTAACTGAACTTTCTCCATTCGTTGTGGAAGTGGTGTGTAGTTGTTTTTGTTTATTTTAAATCTCGAATAAAATGCTGCTTCGGAGCAATTTCATTTTCGATGTTTTAACCTTGTCTCAAAAATATAAATTAGTCGCATGTGTGCCTTAATTATCTTTAAATAGCTTTTTGTTCTTAAAAATTCAGATCATTGTTCTTTTCATATTAGGGAGTAGGAATATTATTTCAATTGTTTTGGACTCGACTTCATCTCAAAATTATTTTCACATTTTTCCTATATTCTATGAGCAGATTTTTCCACGCTTTGAGGTGTAGCGAAATTTAAAATTATTATTTGGTTTAGTATGTACAACATTATATTATTAAGTATTTTTGTATTAATATGTATTTTACAACAATAATGTTTTTTTCCAAAAAATCATGTCTCTAAATAAACCCTTCCCTTCTATATTTTCTGGATTTGCTCCTGTTTCATATGATTGTATTACAATATGGAATCCATTTACTGAAACGCATTTCATGGGTGCAGTGAAAAAGGCAGTTAGTCATTTGAGTTAAGTAAGAGCGGAGACACAAAAGTCCACGTAATAACATCCTCTTCACTTGCACCGTTTTAAAAACGGCCACCAAAAAAATGGCCCATTAACAAACCATTGCCGCGTTCTCGTGTGCATTTTAGAGTCTTTAAACGGAAAACCGGCCGCCTACGGAAGCTCTCATTTGGCTAACACGCATAACACGTCCGGCTCACTTGCCAGTCGCGCAGCCCCTTTCATTTGGGGCCGTAAAGAAGTCGTTACAACCGGAAACATCGAGCCGCCATTGTGTGCCTCATTCGTAGCTCCTGTGGGACGCCAGGAAAGCGAGATGGGGGAGCACTTTCAAAGCGGGCGGTGTTAATGACGGAGTCCGCGAAGCATTGGTTTTTTTTCTGTGGCAAAAGGGGTGGAGAGGGGTGCAATGATGCAATGGTGAAATGTTTCCGGTAAGCAGTTCATGCGGTTTGAACAAGAATAGAAAATTGTGTAAGGGTGTAAACACGGAGTGGTTTTAGAGTAGAACGACGGTACACGTAACCAATAATTCTTTTGAAATTATTCTTGATTGTTTCATTCACTAATATACATTTCCCTCCAAAATATACAGGGACATAATCAAATCACATAGAATTTCACTAGATTTGATTTATAACAATTCTGTATTCTTCCAATATTTTATATTTCTTTTTGTAATTTCATAGTTTATTGGCTTATTTTTCCTTTTCCATATCATAATCAAACTGAAGATGAGAACAGTGTTTTCCGAAAGTAAACTTTGGGATGTTTTAATAAATGTTAAAATTGTTATTGTTGTGATCGATTATTTCCTAACCTAAATTATGAGTACAAGATATATGCTACCACCACTGAATTTATTTCTTAAACCAATATTTTCGTAAATATTTCTATTTAAAAAAATAATTGGACACATTTCCGTGAGTATCTGAGCTTATAGTATTCACTGCTGTGCAATGGTTTCAAAATGTACCTGATATCTCAATATATTGGTCCTGCCTTACAATTCATACGACCTTCGTAAGTATTTAATCTTCATATGACATTCATTCAATTGATGAAATTTTTATCAATTGGTTTCCCTAGATCATGACATATCGTAGTAGCAATAATCATAATACAGAATAAGGGTATCTTCACAAGGAGCCACTTGGTGGCACCAACGAGAAGAACTTCCCACACAGCCCCCGACGGCCCCCGACAGCCCCCGACAGCCCCCGACGGCCCCCGACGGCCGCCGACGGCCCCCGACGGCCCCCGACGGCCCCCGACGGTCCCCGACGGCCCCGACGACCCCGACGGCCCCCGACGGCCCCGACGGCCCCCGACGGCCCCGACGGCCCCCGACGGCCCCCGACGGCCCCCGACGGCCCCCGACGGCCCCCGACGGCCCCCGACGGCCCCCGACGGCCCCCGACGGCCCCCGACGGTCCCCGACGGCCCCCGACGACCCTCGACGGCCCCCGACGGCCCCGACGGCCCCCGACGGCCCCGACGGTCCCCGACGGCCTCCGACGGTCACGGACGGTCGCGGACGGTCGCGGAGGGTCACCGACAGGCACCGACGGTCACCGACGGCCTCCGACGGTCGGGGGCGGTCGCGGACGGTCGCGGACGGTCACCGACGGTCACCGTCGGCCACCGATGGCCACCGACGGCCAGCCACGGCCACCGACGGCCCCGACGGCCACCGACGGCCTCCGACGGTCACCGACGGTCCGGACGGTCCGGACGGTCGCGGACGGTCACCGACGGTCACCGTCGGCCACCGACGCAGCAGGCAAAGACTGCCTCAGTAGGCATGTACGGCGCATCTCGTGTGAACGCTGCCATTTCGATCTGCGCTCTGCTAGCGGTGGCGCGAACGCCCTTCTGAGCTGCAGGTGGCAGGAGTCTGCTACTGAGCACTACTGCAGCACCACTCCGCCACTCCATTTACCCCAACGCTTTGCCGACAGACGCGCCACTCGCAAGGGCTGCTGAGTGGCGCCGTGTGCCGGGCAAAGCCCTGCCGTGGGCCGCAGCGGGGCATAAGGTGCGGCCCGGGCCGAGGGGTTCAGAGGCGTTTTTCAGCCGCGTGCCGGCCCGAGCGCTGCCGTTTCCGGGTATCGCCGCCTCCGCCGCCGCCGTCGGTCTTTTTCTGCAGCGGCCCGCGCTTCGCGACCCGGGCGGGCCAGACGCCCGGCAACACAATGCGCCATCAAGCGCGGCCGGCCGGCGCCCCGCTGCTTCCGTGAAGGCAGCCCCGGGGATGGGGCGGGGCGGCGGTGGGGTGAGAGGGACCGCTGGAATAGGCGGGCGACCATCCTTAGACAGTCCGTCTCAGACAGCCCATCATCTGACTGTTCGTCCATCCGCATTTCGATCCGTACGATTGACCCTCTGTCCCTTCGTTCTCGTGTGTGTGCGTCCGTCCACCTGTCCGCTCAGCCGTCCGCCCGGCTACCCGTCCGCCCGTCCGCCCGTCCGCCCGTCCGCCTGTCCGCCCGTCCGCCCGTCCGCCCGTCCGCCCGTCCGCCCGTCCGCCCGTGCGCCCGTCCGCCCGTCCGCCCGTCCGCCCGTCCGCCCGTCAGCCCGTCCGCCTTCCGCCGGTCCGCCCGTCCGCCCCCCCCCCTTCCCGTCCGCCCGTTCGCCCTCCTCCCATCCGCCCTTCTACCCTCTTCCCCGCCCTTCCCCCCCCCCCGTCCGTCCCCCCCCCGTTCCTCCCCCAGATCGTGCGGCAAGTAAATGGTGAGCAAATACCATAGTTCATCCTCTCTCTGTTCCTCCCTTTCCTGGTCTCCTGTTCCCCTCTGGGTGTTATCCCTCTGCAGATTTCCTGGAAGATCTCTCGTTTCCCCCACTTTCACATTATCGTAAACACCTATCCATCATGTGTCTCATCCAACCCCAAAATGGTCAAGAGCTTAGGTACTAGACTCTCAATAAAGATTCCGTCTGTGCGTTCATCTCTATCTGTTTCACCTCCTGCCGAGAGTCCATATTTTCCACCTTCCATTTCTCCTCTCTCCGACATGTCTCTCCGTCATCTTGTTCTTCGATTTGTTTCTCACCTCATCGGTCCATGTCTTCGTTCTTCCCTCCATCAGTTCATCCCTTCTTTCGTCCGTTTCCTCCTGCACCCGCCCCTTTCCAAATTTTGTATTTTAACCGACCGAGCGACCGTTAGATTCTCCGTTTGTCTTTGCACTCGGTTCGTCCGATCCACATTTCCGACCGATCTTCCATCCAATCCTCCGAATTGTCATTTCCTCGTTCTCCTTCTGTCTTTTTTCCCGTGTTCCTCTAATAATGTCCAGTTGTTAAATTTTCTGAAAGCCGAACAGTGCTGTCAAGTGCTCCTTCATTTCTTAGTAATTAATTGGGGTCCGTTTTTAGCTATATTGATTTCCAACAAATATTTTTTAGTATTTTAGACAAAATAATTTTTCCACATATTGTGGATGAACCAATGATTGATCAGCAAAAAACGAACTTCATTGAATCCATTGCAATGTTATTAAACTGATGATTTGTGACCCAGTAACTGCATAATATAGTCTAATGATCAAAATATAATTTTCACTTTACCTTCCGAAGTAACTTTAATTATATTTAATTTACTGCATTAACTCTTAAGAAGGTTTTTTATTTAACCAAAATAATATATAAAAGACATTAAAGCCTAACAAGTATTAAGGTACATATGGTGAAGTGATAACGCCACTGTTCTGGCTTATAAAGAACAAATACCTTTTCATCATGATATATTAACATTGCCTTTTAGGAACTGGTTTTACGTTAGGTGTAGTCATTATTAAAGACTCAAGTACTGTTAAGATACTTCACTTGACTCCTAGATGCACGTGTTTAAAGCACCGGTTTAAGTATTCTCAGTATGTAACGTTACCTAAGGTGGTTAGCAGGACACGTCTTTACGGAAGACTTCACCTATCACAGACTGACGGTTTTACCTTGGGCTGAAGCCATTTCTTGTCCGTTAAGCTGGTCACGAGTCTGGTATTTTAGAAGTACTTTTCGTAGAAGAAATGCGACTATGTATCTCGACCTCTGCTAAAGAAAATTCCCTTGAGAAAAAATGTCTCAAATATTTAGACATGTTTCTTATGAAATTATCTTTTAGAAGAAAATTAGATTGCAACAGGGATCATATGAACGTTTTAGGGCTGCGCCGTATATTCGCCCATAAAACGAACATACTGAACCTTAGGTAGATATTGTATTCACGGTTTATCTTCTCTTACGTATACCTACAAAACTGGTAACGGTTATTCCTCATTTTTTTCGCCATGAAGAAATAATTATATTACTATTGGTCTCTGGGATCTCTCAACTTCGATTCTCTTCGGAATACTCCAAATCGCGATAGAATAGAGGCATAAAGGTGGGGATGAGCCCTGCACTCGATTCCTTTTGACGAGCTTCTTCTAACCTATAGCAAACGCGCTGTTGCGCGGGGTCGCTTCTGAGGTGCTGGGCACCAAATTGAGCATCAAGCGTTCGCTAAAATCTCCGGAATCATTTACCAAAAGGAAGCATCAAATTTGATCTAAGGATGACCGTGAGGATAGGATAGAAATGCCCAATCAGAACGCTCGGCCTCTAGAATAATTCTCTTTCACATACCTATCGGTGCAATGTAACTACACAGTCGCTTTCAGAAATTACTCACCATCGTAACCCGGGGGTCCGTGGGGTGAAGTACGGGAAATACTATCAAAATCAACTTACGTCGCGCGGAAGGATCATGGTTTCAAAATTCGGGAAAGAAAACAGGGAACAGATGTAGGTAAATTCTCATTTGTAAACAGAATGATACAAAATTGGAACAAATTACCTGCAGCCGTGCTGGAGACTTTCCCTCAGAATGTCAAAAAGTTTAAAATTAGACTAAGTAAATATGGTTAATAGATAAACTTTGTAAAATTGTATTTGGTAACATGTTAATATTTAAATGTTGTTTGATGTTTGTTTTGTGTATTTTTAGTAATTCCTTAGGAAACGCTACCACCCAAAGTATTCTATGTATTCCTAAGTAGCAAAATAAATAATCTATTCTATTCTATTCTAACTCGATCCTAGAACCGTTCGGCCTACGCAGCTGCAGTGACCATCTCATAACTCTACCTCTCCCGGCGGTGATCATCGAAATTAGCCTAATTGAACGGCGTGCCACAATCCATCCCAAGGAAGCAAGTTACGCGGCCCATTTGCAACGCAGCGTCGGTGGGCGGCGGGATATGAAGCCCTCGTTGCCCCTTGGAGCCCCAACTGGAGGCTTCCGCCGCCCACACGCCCTCTCCCCCCCTTCCCCCCGGGGGTCGCACACTGGGTACGAACAGAACGAATAATTGCACGAAAAACGTACTTTCTAGAAGAAAATTAAAGATACATGCAGTATAGGAAAGAAATAAGACACGGAGAAAGAAAAGGGAAAGGGGAAAATAAAAAAATGGAGGAAAAATCAACATGTGAAAAGGAAAGAGGGAGGAAAAAGAAAAGAAGGCAAATGGAAAAACATACAAAAAGTAAATTAAAAAGAAAAAAAGCAAGTGATGAAGACGAGGAAGGAGGCACAAGACAAAAATAACGGATAAAAAAAACGGAAGGAGAAGGGAATGAAAAGGAGAAGGGGGAAAAATAAGAGGAAAATAGTGAAAAAAATAAAAATAAATTAATAGAAACCGAAGCCCAAACTGGAACCTTCCACGTGTCCTCTCAACTAGCCCTCTCTGTCCCGGCGAACTACTGGGCAGAAACAGAATGAATAATTCTAATGAAAATATGTACTTATTAGAATCTAATTGATCGAATAATGATTCCGAACGTGTCAACTGCTAAGGCCATTAATCCCGTAACTGTAGTGCAGTTTTTGTTGGGAGGTGGTAGTGGTGGTGGTCTTCCTTAGCAAGAATATGAGATCCGGTGCCGACCTATCGTTGGCTAAAGGGGGTTTCCACGACCAGGACTCTCCCACCAGCGGAGCCCCAGCCGGGACAAGCTCTAAGCTCCTTCCCGGAATATGTGGTAGTGTAGTGCATGTTAGTGTAAGTGTGTGTGTGTAAGAGGAGAGGATAGGAGAAGGAAGAGGAAGGATAGATCGCGTGCGGTCCGTAGCCCGTTTGGTAGGGTACTGCTCCGGCATTCGCCTGGTGTTGATCGGAGAAACCACGGAAAACTACCGATCAGAGCAGCCGGCCGCTAGAATTCTCCTCTAGACAGCGACAGAACTCGACCTGACTACGTAGCCAGTGTCGAAAATCCTGCCAGAATCGGGAGTGAAAGGCATCCTTGGGCCTCCCAGTCAGAGGCACTGCAGTGTTGATGCCCTGAGCCACCTCTCCCTGTCGCCCTCCGGAGGAATTGCTGTCCACTGTGCGGGGGTTGCATCCGTCCCTGCCCACGGGCACCGCGTGCCCAATTGCTGCATTGGGCTGCTCTCGTGCCCAATTGCGCTTATGGAAAAAGTGTCGGCTGTGCTGCGGATGCCGTTTATCAGGATGCGCTCGCTGTGATGTGGCTAATGGCCGTCGGCTTCGCCACTGCTCCCGGTGCTTGGAAAATGTCCATGGAGGGTCGTCGGACTCTGGAGGTGGGCGTTTTTGAAGGAGAGGGTCTTGCCTTCTCGCATTGTAAATTGCATTTTCAAAGATTTAAATATTGGTTACTTTCGACTTTTTATTTAATTTTAGTGAACATAAAAGTGAATACATTTTTTAAAAATCGAATAAGACGCTAATTTCTGCTGTTTGGTTCTGAGATAACTAGGACAGAAGATGTTCACCATCATGGCGAACCGTCACGATTTTTCAGCACAGTGTGTTACCCCCAGTCTGCACTAGAGCTACTGACCTTAACAAGCGGGCCACCGGCCACGCACATTTATCCCTTTCTCATCCACCAAGCTTATTACGTCACAATAGACGTCCTACTAAAGAATTTTTCACCAGAGGAAAAATGAAAACGTATCTCAAGTCACTTCCACCTACTATTCCATGTGAGATTAATTTTCGTTGACAAAAGTGTCGTTCAAACAAGTTGATTCCAACAGTTCATTTATCTGAATGGCAACGTATCCATCCAGAGTTTAGAGGTTATTAATTCCTACTTTTTATGCGGGTCATATAGGGTTTGAGATAACTGTTTTCGGAGTCTATAACACAACAGAAAATTGTTGAAATTTTTTGATCAAATTAAATGGTTATTTTCTATTTGAATACAATGAATGAATAAATGAAACTACCTCGGCTATCACTTACCCTTTATATCTTAATTGTGAGAACTTAACATACTGGTAAATATTGAAAATCATGTGAAGTTAACTTTCTCAAAATCTGATTATATATATATATATATATATATATATATATATATATAAATATATAATATTCATGAATATGAACTCATTTTGTATATAAGAATAATGTTTGAATCGCGGAAGCTAATGTTTTTGAACGTGATCTGTGTACATTCTCAAATTCAGCATTACACAACTTGATACTGTGTGTTTTCGCATGTATCGGAAGCTATGGATACCCAACCTCGCTTTCGATTAGTCGACAGAGTTCATCGACGTCCTGCTCTGTTTACCTGTCGCATCGCATTTGTTTACGCACACACACACAGTTGCGTGTGACCAGGTGTGTGTGCCGTCCGATCACAATCTGTCGGGTAAATATGTTCAGTGCACAGAACAGACCGAACGATTTCCTGGATTTGTTCTTCAGTATGCACCGCTGCTCAATATGCATCTCGTGTGTTTGGACAGGTTGTGTCGTAGCTGTGGAACAAAGCCAGTGCTTGGAGAGTCTCCTTTGCTTTCACGAAATTTTTTTCAGATAGTTGACTCGAGGGGATGTAATTTTTATTCGGCTGCAACGCGAATTTGTTTCGAACTCAGTGGCGTTTTTCAAATACACATCTTTTTTTGGAAACGAAATACTTTGTTAGAATAGCGAACAGTTTGTTAAGTTATGCCTTGGTGTATAATGCGGAATTTAAATTGTTTTAGTGTTCAATTAATGTAACGACAAAATATACATCTCCAGAATACAAAAAATATGCAGAGTCCTGATACAGCGTATTTTCCAACTTATCGTTCATGACATTCTTTCTACGCACTGGGGTTAAAATTAACTTTCTGCTGAATGTCTTATGATCATCGCCATAATCTTATCATGATTATTTCCTCTTTTTTAAGAAGTCATAATATAAACTACATTGTCTTATAGACCCATTGTTGATAGACCCAAGGCATTTAACTAATTACAAAAACGGTATAAAGTAACTAACGGTCGCGATTGAGCTTGTAAACCGAAGTGATAGCAGAGTTCCTTATTTGTGACATCAGCCATGTGTCGTTCAGTACGTTTCGCAATGCCACCTTTTTTTAATATCATATATAAACAAGAAAATCCTTCACTTGAATTCGGAGTAGTCATACACCATTACAACATACAACTCTTTGTTTCGATCGTTTTGAACGGACGGCGAACTGTTAAAATCCTTAACGGAAGTCAGTACAAGAGCTAAGAGTGGTCGTCCGGTTGCATTAACGCGATATTACAATACTACATTATTATGAAAAATTATTTACTCGTGGAGAAAGGAGAGTGTAGATAATTATCATTAGGGTTTTAATGAAATACAATTTTTTTCTTTTCACTTTAGAACACTGCCTTGTAGTGTACACATTAATTTCATGCTATCACAAAATGAAATGTCCCATTTTTATATAACTTTCTTTTTGCATCTTTCGTTTTTGGATTAATAAGTCAGTTTTTGCACTTTTCCGTTATTTTTAATCATTTTTCGCTGATTTAATAGATTTTAATATCGTTTTAATGGTACTTGCATCAAATAATGTTTACGAGAAGCAACAAATGCTCTCCATATGGAATTCGTTATCTTCGCTGAAAAATTGTATTGTCAGCCCTTGTGAGTATGTAATGTAAGGTTTCTGTGGCACCTATCAGCGCCATTGTCAGTTCGGACGATTTTTGCGGTAACTAAAGGCCGAGATTTCTTGGTAAATATCAGTCGAAACAAAAAAAAAAGCCAGCTGAGTTCACTTCAACCAAAGGAAGAATCCTCGATTACATCCCTATCATATCCAACAGCTTGAATTGTTCATCTGAACTTTGATCAAACCTTTTACGTCATTTTTCTTTTCTTTTAGGGAATTTTAAACACATTTTAAGAGTGTTTTATTGATCATTTTTGTCGATGTTTTTGGTTATCAAAATACGCCCCTTAATTATCATGAACCCAGTAGCAAAGCTACAAAAGTGTTTCTCCGCCCCCTTGGGTCACTGTGTGCTCGAAAGTCTTCCGTGACTTTCCGCGTCTCCTCGCGCAGCCTGCAGGAAGCCCTGGCCGCCACGCCCCTTCTCGTGCACTGTCCCGTGCATGGGGCGACCACCCACTGCCGGCCCGCCCCGCTGAGCCACTGCGCCAGTTTTGGGGCGCACGCGGACCGGCACAGTGCACTCGTGCGGAAAATGACGCGCCCAAACGTACGTTACGGAGATTAAAGCTTTTTTAAAAAAATTTAAATATTTTATTTTTGTTGCTCAATGTTGAAGAGCATGCACACTTTCTTTGTTTTCCCGGTTTTCTCCCGGGGAAGGGAAATGTTGGAGTGAACCACGTATTGAAGAGGATTAATAGGAAAGAGAAGATGATGAAGAACGAGAAAAGGAAGCTCCAAAGAAGAAAGTAAGCGTAAAATGCCAAACGGGAAGAAAGAGAGGAAGTTGGAGTTAAAAAATGCTGAGAAAGAATGTGAAGATGAAAGCAGGCAGAGGAAGAAATTACCATAAAGAGGTCGAGGAAGCAAAAGGAGCTGAAGAAATGTAACTTCATTTTTGTGCACGTCTTCTAGAATTCAGTGGGAAATACAATTATTCAAATTATCGTTTCCATGTTGTCGCGGCAGGAAGTAATAAGAGCCAAAATTTATTGCTTATTTATTTTTGAAAATAGATTTTACTACATGGGAGTTTTTGTTTTTTTTCTCCCTTTCAAAAATTCAAAATTTAAGTAGTATATGACTTAGTGTAGGGATCACAGAATTTTGGAAATGTGCACACAATTCACTTTTCCCCATAGCACGTCATACGCAGTTTTTAACTGTTTTTTTGACGTAAAATAAATAAACAAATAAATAAAAAGAAGCAGGAACCTCAAGTGGACGGGAAAGAAGAGTGTTGCTCGTCACCGTGGGGCCCACTGTGATCGCGTGCGTCTCCAGCCGTCGCTTCCTCCGGGGTCGAGCCTCGTTCACAATGGAGGCGGACGCCTTGACTGCACCCCGGAGAGGACTATTATCGCATTAGGTGGGTCGCCACCGCCGCCGCCGCCGCCGCCCCAGACGATGCCACACGAGGACCGGAGGACGCGAGGACTTGAAGGACTTGGGTTCCCACGTCTATCACGCTCCCGTCCTCGCCTCTACGCCCTCAGCGACCGGCTTTTGACTCGGGAGGAGTTTGTTTTGTTTGACACTACTGTAGACTTCGTTTATAACGATTCTCAAGAAACTCTTATATTTATATTTTTGAAAGCGGACATCACTATATTATATATTACTCAAACAAGCAAAGTACGAACTTGAATTAAATTTGTGAGAGTTTCAAGAAACATTTCTATAATACGAACTTATGTAAATTTTACATAAAGAAAGTACCAAATACATACGTATGTAATAAACATATGTTTATATTCGCAAGTTTATAAAATCAATTGTTTATAAAAACCAGTGAATGCTTTGATTGTTCCGCGAAGTTAAATTTTTGAATCTACCTTCAGCAATAAGATTAGCTTTCTTGGCGATTGAAAACTTCGGCCTTTTTGACGTTTCTGTGCGATTTTTAAGCTTGCCAATAAGGAAATGTTTCGTTATAATAAAAGTGTCCAGTAATAATCGAGAGGGGGGTATTAAGAAAACATCTCGATGAGACAGTGTCTATTGTCTAAGATATTATTAAGCGGTATGTTAGAAATCTCGTAATATGCGGCAACATTATTTCCGTAGTAATGAACATACGGTAATATTTGAAATTAAACTTCACTCGCAGTTTCTTTGATTAAACCCGGCGTATCGCTATACCTGGCAAAGTTATAAATTGAATTTACTATAATTTTGTGCCACATCCGTAAAGATATGTCCAAAACATACCCGACTGATGCAAGACTTTCCTGGCATTTGTTTGTTTAGCGGATGGCAGGTTTAACAATATATCTAAATATCACAGTTCTCTAATTACTCACAGGTACAAGAACCAACACACTATTATTTAGAACATTATGTTACACTAGCGTACCCGTGCGAGAACTCTCGCATGTTAAATCTCACCTTATGTTTTTCTAATTGTAAATAAGTATCGTGAAATTGAAATATGGGAACATGTTGTCTGTTTCCATCGTAGTTCCCTCCACAATTAGAGACACAACACTTCTAGGCCACGGGAAAACATTATGTATGGTGGAACTACACGCATAAGAAACAATATTCATCGGTATGAAGCAATTATTAATAGTACTTCTTGTCACCGGTAGCGGTAGCTCAGTGCATCAACTGATGTCACTGCAGCGCCTCTAACCGGGAGGTCCTAGGTTCCCACTCCCCACGGCGGCAGGATTTTCGATTCAAGCTTTTCAGCTAGGTCGAATTTCTGGAGGAGAATTCTAGCGGCCGGCTGCTCTGATCGGTAGTTTTTCGTGGTTTCTCCGATCAACACCAGGCGAATGCCGGAGCAGTACCCTAACAAACGGGCCACGGACCGCGCGCGATCTGTTCTTCCTCTTCCTTGTCCTATCCTCTCCCCTTACACACACACTTACACTAACATGCACTATACTACCACATATTCCGGTAGACCGGTCGGGAGCTTAGAGCTTGTCCCGGCTGGGGCGGTGCCCCGCTGGTGGGAGAGTCCTGGTTAGGGGGAAACCCTACTAGCCGACGGTAGATCGGCGCCGGATCTCGCCATCCAGCGGGGGAAGATCACTGCCATCTACCGAGAAAAACATGCACTACACTAACGGGACTAAAGACCGAAGCAGTTGACGCGCCCGGAAACACGAAAAAATTAATCAATCAGTACTTATTGTCGTTTCCGCGAGAGCAAATCTTGAATTAATAATTATCCAAATAAGCCTCGTCAGTCTGCGCAAACCATAGAAAACGTACATATAAGATGGAATCTAAGCCTTTTGAGTATGACGTCACAAAGATGGCCACCAGCACCAAGGGCTGAAATATGGAGGAATATATTCTGCATTCCTCCATCTATGGGTAGTATCGATAAAAACCGAACCGGTAAAAATTTAGTTCAGTGTCCAGGAATATTTCTTCCTGTATATTATCATGTGAGCAACGTTTCTTTCAGGCCTCTGGCCTCAAAAGTTTAGTTTTTAAGACCCTAGCTCGCTTATTTATAGCGCGTTGTTTTAACCAAATCCTTCATGTTTTTAAAAGTCAAAAGTGCAATTCCTCACGTCTCCGACAAATTATCTTTCTTTAGAGACCTCATTTATAAAGATCGGTTGGGTGTGAGAGCCGCAAAAGGTATGTCTACTACCAAAATAATATAGGAGACGATGTTCACATCCAGAGCTTTTATTACATCTATTGAACATTGTAACTCAAGAAATTACTTTAACTCCTAACAGTTACAACGTGGGACATCGTACAAATCCATTGATGTCTCTTGGGTATATCTATTTATCTCATTTAATAGTACACACTTTACCTATATCAATAAGTAGAAGTCCAATATCTGTGAATATACCCTAATACATCACGAAATGGAATGCATTATAAATTGTACGATCGTCTTATTACAATTCTTCTGAATAAATATTTACAGTAACCACGTATATTCCCAATTTATTTTCCGCATTCCGCAATAACGCGCTTTCCATTATTTACGTTTGCCCTCATGTTGTTATTCCAATTATTTTCTTTCTCACTGTAACAATAACATTTGTTTAATTGGGCGAAAATGTTTTCCATTTGTCGGTGGTAAAATTGCACTCCCGCCTTGTAAAGTTCCATGCAGTGTAAGCGGTGAAAAGTATATTGACATTATGTGTGCCAACATGTAAACTGCTGGAAGCGTAAAGCAAATGGAAAAAATTACTCTGTTTTGTGCATACAATGTTATTAAGTGCAGTGGAAGTGACGCAAATTTCGTTCCAACGTTATTTCTACCGTGATGAGATCAAATGCAGATGTGAAAATATTGCCAATGTTAGTTTTCACGTGATGTTACGTGTGAATGTATGTTTCTCCGCAATACACTGAGACTTGAAAGTGGAAAATATGTAACAGTATAAAGACAAAATGTATGTATTCTTTCGGAATATCGGTGTGAAATGTTGAACGGGGACCATTTAAATGCATATTGTTTTAGTCCTTTATTTATTCATTTATTGTACGTCAAAAAACAGTTGAAACTGCGTATGACGTGCTATGGGGAAAAGTGAATTCTGTGCACATTTTCAAAATTCTGTGATCCCTACACTAAGTCATATACTACATGAATTTGGGGAAAAAAGCTCTCATGTAATAAAATCTGTTTTCAAGGATAAATAAGCAATAAATTTTGGGCTCTTATCCATGATGTCCTTCGTCAAGCAATAATACTTCCTGCCGCAACAACATGGAAACGATAATTTGAATAACTATATTTCCCAATGAATTCTAGAAGACGTGCACAGATAATAAAGTTACATTTATGTCCAGAGGCAAAACAAGGGGCCATCTCAGCACTTGCTCAATGGATCAGGGAAACTGGACGAAAAACCTGATCGAGATGGGGGTCATTGACCCGGAAGCTGTAGTACAATAGTTGTTACAGGTTGTTTATACACATTTATACAGTTCAAATGGTAAATAATTCATTATGTATCATTGTTAAAATTAACGTTTCTTGTGATGCTCAGTGTAGTCTCTAATTGTATAGAAACCGTTATGCAGCAGAAACTATTTCACTTTGGATATAAACTTGTCTATCGAATTTAATCGTTTTATGTCATCTGGCAAAGTGTTGTAAAATAATGTACATGTATTGTATTGTTTTGCTCACTGGTGTGATGTCAGTAACGTTCTCGTTAATAAATTGCAATTCATTTTCCATCCTAATTATTTGGGGGTTTATCCGTGAAGCAATTGCATGTATTCCTACGTATGTATGCTATGATTTCGAACTTTTAGATTTATCAAACATATTTTTTATAAGATAAAAATATCCTTTTTATTAGAGAATTCAAAAGATAACTCCAGTTACGTACTAATTTTCAATAACATAGTCATTGATTTTGGTAATTTTAAATTAGTATCTTGATATTTCATTAACAAGGAAGAAACTGTAGGTAGGTAGATGCTAATGTAAATTTGCATTATTATTCTACTTTTCTAAATTGAATAATTCTTTATATTATTAATTTGAAATTAATTATTTTTTACTTTGTAATTTTTTGGAACCAAACATGTGGAAGAATCAAGATTTTAACTAAAAAAATTAAAAGAAAAATTCAGTTCTATCAACTAATTCTATCAAAAAATTGAATGAGTGATATATACACACCGCAATGTTTTCCTGTTATTTGAGAAAAAACTGTACCAGGGTGTATTTTACCTTTAAACATTTTATTCACATTGACGAATTCCGTATTCTTCCCCGAACTCCGTGTTCTGTATGATGTCTTACTCACTTTTTGAAGCAAGTCGGTGTTTTTCTTTCGCAGTTGGGTGTTTTATACAATAAATGGCGTTGTATTTTATTACATCTATTGAACTATGTAACTCAGGAAATTACTTTAACTCCTAACAGTTACAACGTGGGACATCATGCAAATCCATTGATGTCTCTTGAGTATATCTATTTATCCCATTTAATAGCACACACTTTACCTATATCAATAAGTAGGAGTAATATCTGTGAATACACTGGCGTTGGTGTTTGAAATATTGATATAACAATATTTTGAAGAAACAATCTGTGATAAAGGTGTAGACCATCCGGAACGTCATGAAACTGCATACTGTCGAGTTTTCAAGCTGATGTGTCCCACTCTGCTTTGCTTTCCTACCGGGGGGCATCACGGCTCCGTTATAACGAGCTGGCCACAGCACAAGTCCTCAGATTTCCATAAGCGCATTTACACTCGTAATGCCCGTACATCAAAAGTCCAAATCCCCTGGAATTATTTCCGTCTAACCCTTCCGTATTTGTGTGCTCTATCGACCCGATTCACTCCAATCCTGGCGTTTAGTCACGTTGAATCGTAAAGCCGTTTAGCGTAACGCCATTTGCCAATTAAAGACCAAAATCCGATATTCTTTATATGACGAGGATTTTTTTTAATGGTCAAAGACCAGATGAATCGTTTTTTTTCCACATTTAATAGGAGAAATATATCCACGTTTACGGCCTGGAAGTCGTGATGTTACTGAAAATGTGGTATCATGCATACATTCAATTCACGAAACAGTCGTGCAACTAGAGAAAAAACGAAAAGCGTACATGGGCAAGTACATTTTTCAAGCGAGCGTAACACGAGAAGCCAATACAGTATTAATAGCGTAAAAAATGCCGTTTATTGTTCAGGAATAGGGATTTGGTATTTGTTATGTCCTTTATGATGCAAAGAATTAGGGAATGACAAAATTAATTTTTCTGGATCCAAGGCGCTAAAAAAGAAGACATAAACATTCCAAAATACCTGCTGGAGGAGAAGTCTCGAAGAGACCTAAAAAAGAAGACATAAAATTAGATTGAAAAAGTTTAATTACGAAAAATATTAATATAATTACAAGAAAAATGGTTATTATCGTTTCTTTATAAAAGATAGATTAAAACGTAGAACAAAGTTTAGACGTTGGGTATTAAATAAATAAAGAACTAAGAAACAAAAAATGGAGAGAAAAGAAAAAAAGTGATGAGAAGAAAAATGTAAAGGATAATTTCAATCCTTGGAGTAGGAGACTAGGGATACATTGAATATTGAAGTAAAAAGTACAGGAGAGAAAAATAGAGGCAGATGGAGAGAAGGAGAAGTGAAAACATGGCAGACACAGTCAAGCGCGAACAAATAGACAGTCACGTAGAGTTGGGGGCAAGCGAGACTGATGGCCACACTGACAAATATGTAAACATAAGTTGTGACCAGACGCACAGAGGCAGACAATAGACGAATTCGTTGGTGTAAACGTACCATACTGTGATATTAAAGTTTGCGGGCTCGAATCCAGTCGAAGTCTTGGGATTTTTAAGGTCTAGAAAACCGTTCATATGCCTTCCTTTGGGAGGGAAGTCGTATTTCCTTGTTGCATGTTTCTTCCATGTTAAAGAATTTCAGTTTTAAACGACGACATTAAACAAAAATTTAACCTTTCATGGCTGTTGTAATATTTTAGTTCCCTAGTACGTTGCATTGTGTCCATAACTTGCCTTCTAATATATGGTCGCTAGTATTGCGAAAGGTACGTAAACACAACGTGTCCACACAATTAAGGACACAGACAGCCAAGCGATAAGTACACAGACAGCCAAGAGATAAATACACAGACAGCCAAGAGATAAGTACACAGACAGCCAAGAGATAAGTACACAGACAGCCAAGAGATAAATACACAGACAGCCAAGAGATCAACACACAGACAGCCAAGGGACGAACACACAGACAGCCAAGGACGAACACACGGACATCCAAGGACGAACACACGGACATCCAAGGACGAACACACGGACATCCAAGAGACGAACACAAGCAGTCCATGTAGGGCCCTGGACAGAGACAAACAGATGGTCTCAAATGATAAAGAAAACAAGAGCTGCCGCTACAGAACGAAGCCCCAAATGTCGTGAGTCGCGTGCTCCAGTAGCTCACCTTCCTCCGCCGAGCGCGCGCAGGGCCCAGGGGGGCGGGGCGGGGAGGAGTAAACAAAAGTTTTGTGCCATTGTTCATCCTCCTGGGAGCGCTCCAAGCGGTTCTCTCCCTCTCAGCGACCTCCCGCACGCCACGCGCCGATCAACGCCACTTCGCCCACCACAAAAGAGGACGAAGAAGAATAAGAGTAAGGGGAAGGAAAGTATATTTGATGAGGGAGAAGAAAACGGAGAAGGAAGGAGAATAAGAGGGTCCGGAGGGAGAAGGAAATGAGAAGAAGAAAAGGAAGGAAAGGAGAAGACATTGATGAGGGAGAAGAAAACGGAGAGAAGGAAGAGGAAATAAAGGAAAAAAGGAAGGGGAAAAAAAGGAGGGAGGAAAAAGGGAAGAAAAAAGAAAGATCCAGAATGTCAGGAGGGGAAGAAAACAGATAAAGAGAAAGAGGATGAGAAGGAGGAGGGAGGAAAGAAAAAAAAAATTTTGTTGTAACAAAAATGAAGAAGACACACTAGATTCTGTAGATTGTTAATTATGTTTATTCTGTAGATTGGAAATTACGTTTATTCCAAACTGAACCTTTTTGTGAATTCCGTGAAAAAACGTGTGTAAATAATAAATTTACCATCGCAATTAGTGACAATTCTCGTCACTCTTGTTTGAGTTGTACGAGTGTGTCAATTTGCGTGATAATTTAGTAGCTCATTTTATGTTGCAAATTAATTTTTTTATGGATAAATTGTAGATTTCTTCATCTGTAATATTGATCCTCAACACCATTCATAGATCCAGAAGGAAGTCATCAATTGATACTCAAGACAATTATTTCGTAATATAAAATAACGATGACGGTTTTTTAACGAATCTTGGCAAAAAATATTGGCATATTTCCCTTGTTCCTCGTTTTCCCTCAAAGTTTTGACAGAGCGTTCACAAATTTAGCACTATTTGGAAAATTCTAGCGGCCTGCAGCTCTCATCGGTAATTTTCAGTGGTTCCTCCGCTCATGACCAGGCGAATGCCGGAGTAGTACCCTGACAAACGAGTCACGGACCGCGCGCGGTCTTTCCTGCCTCTTCCTTGTCCTATCCTCTCCCCTTATACACACACTTACACGTCCATGCACTACACTACCAGAGATGTGGGAAGACCATTTGGGAGCTGAGAACGTGTCCTGTCTGTGTCAATGCCCTGCTGGGGAAGATAACTGGAGGAGGGAAATCTCCGTGCATCCTGACGTGTAGGTCGGCGCTGTATCTGCCGGGGAAGTTCACCTCCACCTCCTAAGATAAAACATTCACTACACCAACGGGACTTATGACCATAGCAGTCGACGGGCTCGAATCTTGAAGCAAGCAATCAAGCAATCACAAAATTAACCCTGACAACTAAACCTTTTATTTGAGATGAAAGGGGGTGAATGTTAGCGATTCAAGTGAGTTAATAGATTGTCTTTAATTGTCAGTCTTCGTACGAAAGTCCGTCGACTTTCTGCATTCAAACCGAGCATATTTCGTCCAACACACATATTTATTAGATCGTGCATGGACACTCCGTATATCTTGTACCTACACAGCTAGGTAGTTCTTTAATCCTTAGAATTATTTCACTTTTGTATTCGTAGAGAACGCGAGATCGTATTTCACTTGAGAAATCCTCGCCTGTGCCGATATCCAGCGTTCTCGAGTGCATAATTGATACAATTGCGTTCCATTGAACAATTTTATTTACGTAAATAAAAACACCAGGAGTGGAGTCCAAACGTTGGTTAACGAAGGCATTTTAGGAACTTAATCTAAGACACTTCTTCCAGCACGAATGCTCGCTCTACTTCCAATCAGTCTCAGACGAGAAGTACTACCAGGGGTTCTCAAAAAGAAACTCCTGCTATATTACTTAATTAAAAGCTGGACGTGAACAGAATTGTCGATAGCAAGCGAAGTGGAATTTTATTACTTTATTAATTAAATTTTATTAATTAAGCTGATGTTTCATTAAAATTTGATTTGTACAGCGCGGGGAAAGAGCCTGGTGAATAACGATGGTAGGGGAAGTTATTTAGCGAAAAAAACTTAAAAGTGGCTTGTGTTCGATATCAGTAGCTTGGAGTCTTTTCGCCTTTTGAAGTTCACTCTCTTGTTCCTTAGAGGGAACCAAGGAAGAGGAAAGAATTATGCTACTATTATTATTATTATTATTATTATTATTATTATTATTATTATTATTATTATTATTACATTATGAGAAAGAATTATGCTACTAACATTATTTTCATTACCATTTGTATCTAAACTAAATAAGTAAAGAACATAGATAAAGGCTAATCAATGAAACACAAATATATCGTGAATTTTGGTAAATAACACTATCTTTAATTGTAGATAATATCCACGTGAGGTGGAAACATCAAACTAGGAGCAACTGTACATAATACAAATAATTTATAAAACTACATTTTATTCTATACTTCAAAATTCGTAAATTTGCTTCTAGATTTTTAATATTTTTACTAGCGCAAGAAAGAAATATTCTAAGTGAGTTACGTTCACTATTTCTTTATTGTTTTATCATGAATTTATTACTATTTCATCATGTCTAATTTCGCGTATTAAGGTTATGAAGATTGCATAATTTATATTTGAATAGAAAATAATAATTTTTATACATGCACTAGTAAAAACGGTCACAAGTAAAAGGCATTCAACGCGTACTAAAAAATCAATTTTTATCACAAGTACTAAAAGACGATGCTCAAATGTTCCGATAAAACAGTGCCAATGCAACAAAGAATACAATGTACTTTCATCTTACTGCATCAGCTACTATTGACCTTAACGTAACAGAGTACTGAATTACTGAATTGTGTGTTGGAATGAAAATAAAATGAAAGTCAGACAGGGTGTTTAAAAATAGTTTATGACACAAGTGTTAAAAGTAATTTTATTTTGCTCGTATTGCCCCTCTCGCTTCTCGGGGTCGTGTCCAAACTCTTTCTACTCGCAAGAAGATTACCACTCGTATCCTAAATACGTATTGACAAACGTATCACACTCATTGTACCTTTTAACACTTTTGTTCTAAAATTCTCAGTATTTAAAGCGAATAGCAATTTTTTAATTCACATTTTATATTAGTATTCATGTAGACAAACACCTGTAACAAATTTAGAGAACAATGCGCATCACCTAACACGTTTTGCTTTATGCAGTAAAAGCGAAGAGGTTGTGCCATAAAATATCATTTTATGAACCATTTACTGCGTCAAGGGAAGGAATTTTATAACGATAGTAAACTACTAAAGAAATGAATAGCGTTTTTCAATATACTCAGTTTCCTCAAATATATTGGATCTCACGGAGGTTCGTGCTCAAGAAAGACATTTCTTAGAAAATGAGCTGAGGCACCGTTAAGCACGATAGTTCTCAGGCGTCTTCTCAGTCGAAAAACAGGTTTATTTACTCGCTTTTAGTTTGCATGACTGAGACTGTGTTTGTTCGATTCCGTGAATTAACGGGGAAGATAACGGACGTGACATTCAAGGTCGCTGCTCTGAAGATTATATTTTTATTTCTCGTCAAATGTTCTCAAGAGAGGATGAAAACGGCCTTCGGTTATGAAACGGTGTTGCGTGAAAAGTTTTTATTTGTGGCGAAGCTAATGCATTTGACCGATCCACGATATAAAGTATTTTAAAAATTTTCATTAGTGAATTTATGAAAAGGAAATAGTGCAGAATTGTAGAAGTTTGGAAAAAGTATTCTACTGAGCTAATTTGACGGCATTAATAAGAAAGACTTTCTACTCCTATAAAGTGATGAATTTCCTGAATTTTGTGAATTTATTTTTTCAATAAAACGTTCATCAATTCAGAAATGAATCAGAAATTGTTCGAAACACTTATGTGTAAGGGATGAAATAATGTGAAAGTTTCATAAATGGATCGATCACATGTAAAAACGATTATTTACTGAACAGGCATCGTTGCAGTTTTCCAGAAATGTCACTCTTCAGTTTCTAACAGGAAACAATAAATTATATAAATATGTTGATTAGGGATAGATTTACATCTAGGAATTGAGAGATTTACTTTTTTCTCAAATTAGACCATCCAGCTAAAATGTTTCATAGCGCCTGGACATCTACTTAATGTATTTTCTCCCTTGATTTGAATGGTTTTAATCTCCAGCAGTATTTGTTTTAAACTAGCGTATGTCCTATTACGTCCTTTTCAACGCCGCCATCTCTTTTCAAAATATGCCCTCTGCGTAACCGTTTGGTTCTTTCTACCAACGCCAATGACTACATTTCATCCCCCTCGGTTTAATGCAATTTGAATAAAACACCGGAACAATCGATTTCATTTCTACCGTAGCGTAAATACCACTCGCAAGAAACTGCACTGGAAATGGAACTTCATATGAAGTGAACCCCTTCAACACATATTGTGTGTTTTATGCATTAGATCGCTTCGGTAATTATTAGTTTGATTGTTAAAATCGACATAAACAACCAAAGAGGAAACACTTGCCTATTAAATCAAACACCAACGAGATTGTGATCATTTTAGGTTTTAATGTACTTAATAAGAAATAATTTAATTTTTTGTTACAAGTATTTAGTACTTCAAGTACTACTCGTAGATTAATCCTTTTTGTTCCGTACGTAAGACTTGCTCTATTAACAAGGCCTGACTGCTAAGCCCTTATAAAAAACATACCATCGTTTTCCTATCAATCCAGTAGTTGAACTCGTTGCTTTGGAGTCTTACGGGGAATATGAAGAAGCTAAATGGTTTCTATAACCTTTTTACCTGACTGCGTGAAGCAATGAAGGGGATTATGTTATTGGAGAGATTGTGTACATGCGGATTTATATTCATAGTAGCAAAATAACTGGCATGCCCGGGCTTCATATCCAGTCGTTGTGAAAGAGGAAAAATATCAATTTTATATAAACCACGATGTTTAAGATTATTTTAAATGTAATTGGTTCAAATTTTAATAAATTACTATAATTTTCTTTCATTTTATTTCTACAGTACATTGCTTTTCGATTACGATTTTTTATCTTGCGCACTGCTACTGGCCTCTCTCGAATCTATTGGGTATCAGTTCTACTGCACCGCTACTGGCCTCCTCATGCGCTCATGGTGATCGGAACGTTCACCAAATTTGTTTTCACGAGAACGTGACCTGCAGAACACGGTAGTGCAACGGAATATCAAATCATTTTCTGCTATTTCATCTTTAATTAAAAGATAGTATAGGTGTCCGTAAAGGCCTTCCAAGATTTCAAAGATTTATTGAAGGCGCATTGTCGCAGGTACGTCAGTAATTTGCTTTACAAAGAAAAGAAAAACTCATGAAGTTTGTTTTGTAATACCTTAGTGGCAAATAGAAGACGTATAGATCGCATCACAATGGCTGTTTGGCAAAGTGTCTTCACCCAGGAAAAGGCGAAGTGTGTTCTATGGTTACATGAGACGCAGTCTGTGAATACTGTTAAACGAAATTTCCGGAGGGAATATGCGCGATACCGGATTGGAGTTGAATAAGTATTTGAAAACTTACAATACGTTCTGAATTTAGATAAATTTATTTAAACTGCAATTGGGTGAACCCGGTGGCATTACATAAATAAGATTATAGATGTCATGCAAATAATATAATAATGGTAATAATAATTCTAAAATGATAATAATAACAATAACAGTAATATTAATATAAAAGCCGCTGGTTCTTAAAACATTAAATTACATGAAAAAGACAAAAAACGTCTATCATCTAACGCCGCACAGAGTGTTTATACAATAAAGACCGCACTGCACTATCCTTCACTTCATTTCTGGTTCTTCTCACTGGTGGTCAGCTATGCGAAACATGTGAAAAATTAACCAAGTATTTCCTCCAGGCCGTCGAATAAGTGCTTATTTCTGTGTATGTAATGTAAATCTATCTAAATTGTATACGTGTAGAACTGACTTTATTTGGTACAACTTATTTGAAACTAGTCCGGAGAGATTGTTAGTCAAACATATCGAAAATAAACATAACGTTTCTTTTTGATTCTGAATTAAGCAAGTAACTCACGGAATTGGTTGATGTTTTCTTCTTAACATTGGGTCTGCTCGCAGACATCCGTTTTGTAGTACAACTTCATTAATGAGAGGCAGAGATAAGATCACGTTAAGAATTCTTGATGTTACGTTCATTTATTTTGATTGATGATAAATTTTCTTTTTCTAGGGAGTATTTTTTTTTAACTTCTGCTGTAATAATCGTTCCCACTCACATTATTTCGAGAAAAAAGCATTGAGCAAACGTTATCTTACACTATCTGATTGATTATCGTGTACTATCTGCTTATTGAATATAATGTATTGTAAAAAACACGTATAGTAAGCCGGCGGCGCTAGCCGAATTCGTTTACTACGCTCCGTGAAGTCACGAAGGTTAAGCGAATTCGAGACTCGCGGGTTCTTGGTTGGGTGACCGGCCAGGAACCCCGGGATCTAACGTCGTCGAGCCCCTGGCCGAAGGGATAAAAGGCACTGACTGACTGACTGCGACGTGACGAGACTTGACTTAGTAATTAACGGAGGATTACTCCAAAGAATGCGCTCAACGCCCCTTAAGGGGCTTGGAGACGCGTTGCGTCAAGATGTGGACGCAACAAATTTAAAAAAGTGTTATTAATAAGTCTCATTAGATTGGTAGGTCAAATGACACCGCGCTAAAGCGAGATGATAGCTGAGGTTTGCAACCAACCGTGTACGTAATTTGTTTTATCCATCGTGTATACAAAACTTTTTATCACAACAACTTCTTATAAGGAACATTTATATAAATAAAAAATATATTTTACTGGGGTAGGAGTTTTCTTTCGCCAACTGTAGCCACAATTCAGGTTTCGACTGCTCCTAATGGCCGGCTGACATTTATTTACGTAAGGACCACTTGCGGTTAAGAGGGTGTCAAAGAGTTCCGTTGCGTTAAGTCAATATAACAGTTCAGTGTTACGAAAAATAATAAATGAAGAGGAAAACACCGAGGCCCGCAATTCTCAATTGTAGCAGGTCAAATATTATACGAGCCTTGTAAGGGAAGTGAATTGCAAGTCGCTCGCGTCCTGTTCTTTGAGAGTAGGGCAGCGGAATCCGTAGTTTTGGCGGATGTCAGCCACACTTCAGGAAACACGAACCGACCGGTTGGACATCTCTACACACGAGGCGCGCGTGTGTTGGGCAGCGAACGGGTATGGGGTGGGAAGGAAGACAATACCATGACTTCATAACGCACATGAATGCTCTGGGAAACGGTGAGGACATTTTGAAAGTCCGCAGGTATGATCAAACTATTGTCCCATAATAGAATCGAAGTATTCAACACATCGGTGCACAAGCGAAGTGACGCATCTCAATAATTCTCGTTTTCCAGATTGACGACTTCAAATTTAGCAGAGCCGTTTATTGCGCGGCCAAGGACGTGCTTTACTCCATCTTGGGTGACTTGCGAACTGTCTTTGTGACCGATCAATACCAGACGAATGCTGAAGCACAGCCTTGACAAACCAGCTACGGGTTTTCCTTCCACATCCTTGTCCTCTTGTCTCCACTTCCCTGCACACACATTGGAATGCACTACGGAACCATACATGACAGGAGAGCAGTCCAGAGCTTATACCTTCACCCGGCTGGGGCGGTGCCCCTCTGGGGAGACACTTTGAGGAGTAAACCGTGACAGCCTAGTGTAGGTTGGCGCGGAATACAATGTTCCATTGGGGGAAGAGCACTGCTACTACCTGGCTCAAGACAGTAATGACCAAAAACCGAAACACGAAATACCTACGAGTTCATAAGACTTGTTATCCAGCGGGAAAAAGATAAAGATAAATTTATTTAAGCTGCAATTGGATATAGCTGGTGGCAGCTAATTACATGAGTAAGGTAATATAACAAACATCAAGTTAATAATAATAAAAATAATAATAATAATAATAATATAAAAACTGACTTCATAAGACATTAAGTTACATTAAAAAAAGAAATTTCCATTATCTAACTCCGCACTGAATGTTGTACAATTAAGACCATACTGCACTGGCTTTATACTGCACTTCACTTCACTTCACTATGAACCTTAAATCACTTCTTTCTTTATTTATCTGCTCTACACTGTATATAATACCTATATGAACTACTATCTCAATTAAGTGTCTCATTTACTGAGTAATATCCTTAATTAATTTCCTAAAATGTTGAACGCTTCGAGGTAAGGGTTCAAGGTTTTTGCAGGAAATCTATTCCATTCCATTATCGTCTGATTTGTGAAAGAAAATTCCCCGATATCCGTTCTCTGCGGTCTTAAATTTATTTTGTCCTGTGATCCCTCTACTTATGAACGTAGGAATTTGGAACGTACTTAGCCGAAGTCCCGTGCTTACTACTTCTTATTGATACTACGTGCTTAGAAAAATGCGAGGCGTACTCCTGCACATCATTCGCTCAAAATGCGAAAAGAGTTCGTACACATGTTACTACGTATCTGTCACTTTCTTACATATAAAATATTTTTATTAGCAGTAGTATTTAAACAAAATGTAAAATTCAAAAAGATCTAAAATTTAAGTAAACCGAGTAGTTATAATTATTGAAAAATAATATTATTTTCCAAAAAATCTAAATTCTTGGAGTTATTCGCCTGCTGAAGATGCCTTCTTTCTTTTCTTTTGTGAGGAGAATGTATGTATTCATGCAAAAATCGCTAATTAAAAAAACGTCTTTCTGAGTAATGCTGGGGAGAGTAATTAGGTAAATGTAAGAATATGTTTGTATTAATGCTACAGTTGGATCACCGTCTATAATAATGTATTATAAAAACGAGCCATCGTGAGTGTCTGTTTCGTGAATTAAACACATCGTAAATGCGTGTCTGTTTTCAGCAGATAGCAGTGTTTCAGTTTCCATTATTTTCATTTACGTAAAATCGACCACTTCAATTATCGTAACTTGCAAGTTTACAATGAGTCTTTAATATACAGTAACTTTGTTCATAATACAGATTGTTACATGGTAATATCAAGAACACTTTAATATTTAGTCAAACATTTAATCAATTCACCATTCTTACCATCAACAACCAAAGTAGGTTTATGTAAATGAAAGTATTGCACGGGGACCATAATTCGAAACAGTGTCATTGTGGTATCGAAATGCAAATTTACGACAGTATCGAGTAACACAGTAAGAGGAGTGCTTTATTTCCTACTGTGCCACTTACACAAGGTTCGTCTTTTTTGTTCGAAAATAAAAGAGCATTCTGTAGCGCATGAAGACGCCGCTCCCGTGGTACGCCCGTCTTCTTTCCTTCACTGAGTCATAAGCATTGAGCCCATTACGTATTCCTGGAACGCATCCCTCTTAAGAGGCTGTACAATGGGCTCAAGCACGTGGCATACGTGAGCTGCTTTTTATGCTTTTATGAGGAAGGAAGCCGTTGGCCTCGCTCGCTCTATGGCGAAATTGTACTGCGGAGAATGTAATAATAATAATAATAATAATAATAATAATAATAATAATAATAATGTCTTTATTAATGGCGAGGCTCAGGCCATAGGGCCTGCTCTTCCACCTAACCACTGAGTTTACATTTATACAGAGTAGTAACATATAAGAATGGGTGGGAAATCTGTACATTTACGTCTGGGAGTGCAAAACTAGGGACCATCCCGGCATACGCCTTAAGCGATTGAGTAAACCCAGAAAACCTCAATCAGGATGGCGGCTTAGGGCCGAACGCCAATGTTCGAGAATGTTTCTGAAAATTGCGTCGATCTATTTTTTAACGTGATAATGCTTTCGAGAGAGGAGATGAAAGAATATCCATGGCCCACTACAACAACTACAATCAAGTTCACATCAAGTAATTTATAATACACTAGTGAGAGTGGTCAAAATTTGACGAAGGATCTGAGATAAATGTAAAATACTGTGCCCAGATAATATTCACAATACGTTGCATTGTTTGGATCTTCAGGGTACAACGAAGATATTCTGAGATGTGGAATTCCCAAAATTCTGAACATGTATGGCCCATGACCAGGTGGCAATGTAATATCGGCACCAAATGACACAAAAGAAAGAGCACTATTATACTGACGTTTATTATTTCTGAAGTTTTTTGATGTGTCATCATCTCCTGCCTCCGCAACTGTTTGATTTCTTGTGGCATATTTCTCGAAGGTAAACGTATTTTCCCATTTAAGCAACACAGAGTAAACTGGTTTGCAGAATTTCTCTACGGGAAGTACAAATCAGAACAAAAGTGACATTTCATAGACAACGACCCAACAGAAAACGAAATGACCTCACTATCACGAGTGAGCGTCCAGTTAATGTAGTACATATTTACTGAAGATGACCTTGCATCGCAGTAATTTCCGGTGCTTCAGCGCAAACGACTATTTTCGTCGCAGCGATCTGACTTCACCCGAAGCCGATGACTGTGGTGTGGCAGTGTGGTGGCGTGGCGGGCGGTGGCGGTGGCGGTGGCGGTGGCGGTGGCAGTGATGATGGCGATGGCGGTGTAGGTTGCAGTGACGGCGGTGGCGATGGCCGTGGCGGTGCTGGCGGATGAGGTGGTGAAGGCGGTGGTGGCGGAGAGGGGGGGCGATGGCGGGGACTGGGGCGATGGCGGGGAGGGGGGCGAGGGCGGTCGTGGGGCGAGGGGGGGAGTTGTGGGGGGGGGTTGGGAGGTGGCGGTGGCGGTACCTCTCTCACCCGCACGACGCGACGGCCGCTTTCAAGTGACGCGCGGAATGCGCCGTGCAAATAAATACACCGCGCTCGCACAGCCCTTGTGGTGCGGGGCTTCAGGCCTTTGCGCTCAACATGCACCATCTCCTGCCTGTGGACCGGGAGAGTGGCTCAGGCCATCAATTGATGTCACTGCAGTGCTTCTGACCGGGAAGTCCTAGGTTCGAGTCCCGACGGTGGCAACATTTTCGACACTAGCTTTTCAGCTACGTCCAATTCAGTGGCTGGAGGAGAATTCTAGCGGCTGGCTGCTCTGATTGGTAGTTTTCAGTGGTTTTTCCAATCAATACCAGAAGAATGCCGGAGCAGTACCCTACAAACGGACCACGGACCGCGCGCGATCTGTCCTTCCCCTTTCCTTGTCCTATTCTCATCCTTACTTACACACTTACACTAACATGCACTACACTACCATACATTCCGGAGCTTTGAGTTTCTCCTGGCTGGGGTGGTTCATCGCTGTTGGGAGATGCCAGGTTGGAGAAAACTCCGCTAACCGACGGGAGATCGGCAACAGATCTCACCGTCCATCGGGGCAAAATCACCATCACCTCCTGAAGGGGAAAACATGCACTACACTTACGGGACTAATGCCTTTAGCAGCGTACGCCCTCGGAATCACTAATCAATCAATCCATCCATTCTGCCGTTGGGTTCGATTCCACCGTAATGCATCCAATGAGTGTGTGGTTATTTACTATTTCCGGGGGTGAAGAGATGTGGTCATTCCTTTTCTTAGTGTGGTGCATGTTATGACCGGGAGACTACGATATCCGCCCCTCAAAGGACTGTCAGATTCAGCGCTGACCTTTACGTCAGCCTGCTTAATTTCCCCCCTCGAGTTATCTTCAGCAGCTGGCATCGCCTCAGTCTAGATCTTACCTCGCGATTGATCTGTCGACTTCTGTGGTAGCGCAGTGCTTTTCAGTACAAGTGTAGAGAAGACAATGATTAGGAAGGGAAAAATAGCTCATGGGTAGTGGTCCGTTTGCTCCAGTACTGCTCCGCCATTCACCTGGTACTCATGAGAGAAACTACGGAAAACTACTGATCAAAGCAAATGATCTCTTGAAATCTTTTCCTGTTTGAATTCGATCCAATCCAGTTGTGTAGCTAGTGATTAATAATTACCGTGTCCGAACTTGAACCTGGGATGTCCTGGTACCTCAGCCCTGGACAGTGCCGCCACAGAAACAAAGGATATTGCCACTGAGCCATTACAGCTGATCTGCGTATGTTAGTCCACTGGACTCGAAGCAGATTTTATATATGAACTTTATTATATTATTAAACCGTTAACTGTTTTTGATATGGAAAAATAATAAAAATAGTCATTTGATTTATGTTCGTCCATTTAGAAAATGAAGGAGATTATAAGAAATTGTTTTTGAATGGTTTCTTTAAGCAAAAGAAGGTTACCAAAAAATGTTTTAGAGAGTACAGAGAATTAAAAAAAAGTGTTTGCGTGAATAATAAAATACACACACACACACACACACACACACACACACACACACACACACACACTGATTTTTCAACTAGCAGCATGTAAATAAAGAGTGAATTTTATGAAAATCATAAGAGTTTAGAGAACTATCATGTAATGGGGTAGCATTTTATCCGTGTTTAGACTAAAGCGACCATGAGGAAAAGATGACGGGAGTTACGCAATTTCAAATCATAAATTCTCCTTTGAGACCGCGTACATTTATCAGACATTAAGTGGATAATTACAGATGACATTTGTATTTAGAATGATCACACAACATAAGAACTATCAGAAGTTATAATATTCCAATATGAACTATGAAACCAACATTGCCACAAACCAACTTTGGCCGCTTGCATTCAGTATTTCATGGGAGGTACCAAGTTAATGGTTAGGAGGGGAATGCAAGGAGAAGGGAAAGAGGCAGCGTGACTGAAGAGAGTGTAAGACAGAGACGGGTTGGCGTTTGCAAAAGTTATGTTTGCCTTTTCAGGTGCCACGCGCTTGTCAAGCACACTTCTCTAGCAGTCTCGGTGTTTCTGAGGAAAACTTCAAAGCAGACGATTAGGACTTCAAGCTCCGCACATGCGGTGTAAAGCGAAACCTTGCCTACGAAGTCAATGAACTGATTATTCCATGATTCTTTTAATAATTTCCAGATTCACGCTCAAATTCCTTGTTTGATGTTGTAGATCTTTTCTTTGCAAGTGTCTTATCTGTGAAAATATTGCTGTCAATTTGGCATCATGAAGATTATATAGAGAAACTTCAAAGCCGTGGCTTTAGGAGTGTGTGTATACATGGTTTGCTGGTTGACGATGGAAATATGTCTTTGATCTAAACTTCGCTGTTTTCATTTGTTTGATTTCGTTTTTCTCTTTTACGATAAACTGTTAAACTACGTTAAACGTTCTCTGTTACGAAGTACTGAAAACCGTTTCTGCTCTCTGTCATATCATATCAAAAGATGCGTAAATTGACGAATGAAAAGAGAAGCCGAAATTGCCAAAAAAATCAGTGTCATACGTTTTCGTTGTAGAATAGAAATGTTTAAGCTAGTGCCTTGCCCAACTGAAAGGAATATTAACTGGCTGTAAAGAATTAAAGTAATATTAGTACTTTTTATCGTTTCCAAATCGTAAATGATCAATATTTTTTCTTTCCATCCTCTCATGGTCAAATATCCAATTTCCCAGGCATCATTCATGTATCCCTGATAAACAGCATTTTTAATGGAAACTGTATGTTATAAATTGATGCCATTGTTATAACATTCCTTTTTTATTTTATTTTCCAGATGGAACATTTTCGTGATCCTCGTACTACCGTTCTGTGGAAGTAATCAAGGTATGTAAGTTACACTTTATCCTTCTATATAATATTATATACTTTACTAAATAATCGGTATTTGTTATGATTTGAACATTTTTAAAATAGATAAAGAAATCTTGAGATACGTTATGACGTTTAGAAATGAAAGAAAGCATTCGCTTGGTTTTACGAGATGTCCTAATCCGTTGTGTTATCCAAGAATTGCTTTTCCGTGAAATATTTAATTTTCTTTTTTGAAGAGGATAGCAAGTGTTAAAATGAAATGAAAGAGTTGAAAAAAAAATTATATTTGTCGTTTGTATGAACAGTATTATAAACCGCTTCCCATGACTCCTGCATCAAGTAATCAATGAATAATTTTATTTTACTTTTTGTAAACTATCTAGACATACGTGCATTATTTATTGTGTCAGTGATCGCGTTTCTTATAATGGTAAGAATTTGTGCATCGTGGTCACTATATCCTAAATCTTTTGTTTCAACTTCATATCGAGTAGTAGTTTGTTAATTATAATTTAATCAATTGCCTTCATCGAATTTTGTGTGATCCTGTAGGTACATTAATTGTAATGTCTAAATTGAAGGAATTAATAAATTAGAAACTTTTCTTTCTCGCAAGATTCGACCAGAAAATCATGTTAAAATCTCCCATACAACAATGGATTCAAAAGATCAATTGCTGACTTTTTTAAGTGTTATATCCAGTTTTTCTAAGAACAAAATATAATCTGCAACTCTCTTTGTTGGAGCTCTGTAGATGCAAAGTATTATCACTTTTAGCGAAGTAAGATGTACAGCAGAAATTTGAAAAAACATTTTCAACGGAATACACATTTAATTCCTCTAAGGAGATAGAATCAATATTATTTCTAATGTAAATACAGGAATCCCCATACGTAGGACTTTATGCGATTCTCTCTCTCTCTCTCTCTCTCTCTCTCTCTCTGTCTGTCTTTCTGTGATTCTCTCTCTCTGCAATAAAAGCCTGCGAGGTAAAAGTTTGGAATATGCTAATTTATTAGAAGATAACCAATGTTCTGTAAAGCATTTGATTTGCGAGGTTGTATTCATCGTTTCACTTTGTATTTGAGTTTGTATGAAACCAAAGTTTTTTGTTCTTTCCAAATGTCACTTTAAGAAATAATGCGGAAATGAGATCAATATCAGAAGTGTGATGACAAATTCAATGAGTAGGGATTTTTTGCACGCCTTAGCGGGCAGCAATCGACTGCAATCTCGATCATCTGCGCATGTGCAGATGCACAAAAGTGATGCCAAACTTCAACTACGCATGCACAAAAGTATTAATGATCTTAACAGTTGACGCACCCTAAATCAATAACAACTCTCTTATAAGTGTGGTTGTGGGGGGGAGGCGTAGTTTGACTGTAGTTTAGGCCCCTTGAGGTATTAATCCGACGCTGGCCACCACTAAGGCTAGCGGTACGGTCGGCTTGCTTAAGCATGATTCAGCGTCATTTGTTTCGCGTGCGCTGCGTTATCCAGCCGGTGGAGGCGGGCCGGGCGGGAGTACGCATTCACGGCGGCGGCGAGAGGTTTGTTTGCGCCAGGGGCTGGGCCGGCGCCAAGTGGGTCCCAGCGGAGCCGTTTCGCCACCGCCAGCGCCGCATTCATAAGACGGCGCTTCCGCTCCCGCCGCACGATCCAACTGGCTGCGCGCGGAGCAACTCCAGGCAACGAGAGGCATGCTCGTATCTTGGTGAAAGCCAAATAAATAAATAAATAGTTTAAAAACCAGATAGATTCGCATGTACTCGGCTTCTGACGGCAGGTTTTTCCCCCTTCAGGGGTTTTTTCCTCAGCCGTACCTTATGGTCTCTTTTCCGCGGCTTTGATGCGAAGGAGAGACCATTTGGGGTGAATACCAGAATTCGAAAGGTTAGAACGCGGTAGAATGTAGGTATTGTAATGGCTTAAAGGCCTTCGGCCTAGCCACATTACATCAAGTTTTTTTTATTTGTCTGTAATAATTACCTATTAAATAAATAAAAATCTTGGTGAAAGCGAGCACAGCCCACCGGTGACGTTGGCTCAAGCTGTCAATTGATGTCCCTGCGGTGCCTCTGAATGGGAGGTCCTAGGTTTCGACGGTGGCAGGATTTTCGACAATATCTTGCCAGCTAGGTCGAGTTCAGCCCTGTCTGGAGTCCGCGGTCATCGATAGTTTACTGTGCTTTCTTCGATCAACACCACGCGAATGCGGGAGAGTATTCTAACAAACGGGCCACGGACGGCGCGCTATCTTTCCTATCTCTTCCTTGTTCTTTCCTTACCCCTTACTTACACACACTACCACACATGTGGGGAGCTTAGAGCTTATCCCGGCTAGGGCGTTGACCCACTAGTGGGAGATACCTGGTTGGGAAAAACTCATAAACCTCGTGCAGGTCGGTGCTCGATGTCTTCATCCAGAGGGGGAAGATCACAACCATGTCCCGTGATAAAAACGTGCCTTACACGTACGGGTCTAATTACCTTAGCAGTTGATGTGCCCAAATCAATCAAACAAGCACAACCGTCGTACTGATACTGCATGTTGGAAATATTTCATAACAGCGAAGAGATTTTATTTTTCTTAAATATCTTTAGCGATATGTAGCAGTATCCGTTTTTCAATTGCAACATTTTACTGTACACAATCGTAAGACGGCACTTCTGTTCAAACACGCGATCCAGCTGGCTGCGGGAAAGAGGCAACACCAGGCAATAGGAGGTCTGGGCAATGTAGAATCTTTGGCGAATGCATGTGGAGACGTTTTATGGGTACCGAAAGTCGACAATTTCCTCCTATAGTAGAGGGTTTTTTTAAAATTTTAATGAAACATTGTTATAACATAGGGCTTCACTGTCAGTTTTGCTAGTGTGAGCTTTTTACTTGACAGTTCCGTTACATTCATTGCAAGCCATCGTAAGATAGCCATTCCGTTGAGGCTCCTGATCCAAAAGAAGGCAATGGGTGGAGGAGCGTCTGAAGTGGAGCCCTGCCACTGGTACTGCAAGTTCAGCATTTCCTCGTAGACCGGATATTTTTCATTTTCTAAAGATTCCTCTCAGCATTCTTCTTAAGCAGTGTAAGATTTGCCATTGCGCTTTTAGTCAGCAGTGTGTATTACATTCTTTGGAATTATTCGTAAGATGTGGTTTCTGTTAAGATATGCGATCCAACTAGCTAAGCGATTAAGCTACGCTCAGACAAAGAATCTTTGGTAAAAACAAGCAGAGGTGCCTCATGGGTATAACAAGTTCACAATTTCCTCCCAGAGAGAGGATTTTCGTGTTTCTGAAAAAAAAAAACTCGCAATTTTCTGTGCGAGTAAGTTTTGGAATTGCGACATTTTTACGTACTACAAAATAGCACAAAAATACCAATGGTCTCATTTTCAATGCTATTTTAAAACAGTAATTTTTATTTAGTTTCGTGAAAGCAAGGAGAACAGCATTTCGCGAATTCTGCTCGGAAATTAAATGAAGGGCTCCCATTGTGATCGTGCTAGTTTTCATGTAGGTTTTCAGAGATCCCGAGAGTAAATGGTCACGGTTTTCTTGCTTCTGGGCAGTAAAAGGAACTTACTATTTGTTATGTAGCATGTAATTTAAACTCCTTGTTATCGTATTAATTTTTTTTATTTTGACAACTGTCTATTTTATTTCGTTTTTTTCCCCGAAGCAATCCTAAAATTTGGTTTTAGTTTCCATTTCAGATATTTTCAAATATGATACACTGTAATATTTATGGTCATTCGTGTGTGGTATCTTTGTCATACCGAGCTGCATGGATTGCAATTGCTTAAATACAGACACTTGAAACTTTTTTACCGGTGCAATCATTTCTTTTAATACATTCCCACACTAGCACCATCTGGTTATACAAGGATACGGTTCGAAGATTATGGAAAAACATCCTCACCCACATGCTCGTCTTCTCAAGTGTTGTTCAGCTCCATGACTTTTGCGGGAGGATTATTCTCTCAGCAGCCAGATGCGTTCACAGGCGACAAAAAACTGGGAGGTTAAGTGCCTGTGTCTCCGAATATCAACTAACACTCCGCCCGCTCAGTCGTGTTTAGCAAACGTTTTTGTCGTTGGGCGATGTATACTGAGCGTGCGAGCGGTAATGCAAGCTAAGAGGGAACCGGGGCAGCAGGATAAAATCAGATCAATGAGAATCCGCTTGTAGATGTATTTGGCTGCACACACACACACACACACACACACACACACACACACACATTAGTGTAGAGATCCTATTGACTCCCATTTTCCGAGTCAGTTTTCTTAGTTTGTGTTTCGGTCTCTGAAGATTTTCAGAAAGGAATTAGTCTACGTTTTTATTAACACGTAAAGCTGAATTATGAATTCAAGAAATGAGAGATAAAATACACATGATAGCCTCTTTGAGATTCTTGAATCAATATGCGATCAATATCTATCAACACGTACCTATCATGAAAAAGTGTTTCTGTACATGAATTTCACCATTTGCTTCCAGCTGAGGTGTATGTATGTAACTGGAAGAAAGCTGGAATACGCAGACTACCAGCTTGAGGAATATGTTTTCTTACAAACGTTTTTATTTTCAAGAAAGTCAAAACCTATCTCTTTCTAAGTGTCACCAATACACACACCCTCAATATTTATTTTCTCAGTTTTTAGAGGTATAATGTTCTGGAATTTACATGTCAATTTTCACGAACATCTTACGAAATAAAAATTAATATTTAACGATTTTGAATCATGGATTACATAAAAGTTACATATATGCCAGAAAGATACTGACAAACGGGACTGAAGTAAATAATAATGTCAACACATTACTTTTCATTTGTTGGGAGAAAACCACGTACTTCACGCTTACTAAAATCACAATTATGTGACGGCATGCAAACTTGTCGCCCAAATTCGATTTAAGTTACGTACGGCGTATGGTAACGCGAACTCCTTAGAGTTACGGAATTTTCTGGCTTTTTGTCAGAATTGCAAGGCCACTGTGAACACACAGGAATTTAATGACATAACGATTCTGTAACGAATACGAAAAGATTGTAATGTGAAAGAATCTACTCAAAGCATATTGACCAGCAAACATCAATTCCGTGTGATTACGCCTTCAACATATTTGCAGGAATATTCAACAAAATCGTTAATTTTTTAGAATTATGACGCTCTATTATTGCTCAATAGTTACATACATGAGTCAATTCTACTACGTAATATTGCTGCGAACGTCTTTCGCAATACATTAAATGTGTGGAGACCCATTTACTCTACAGATGTTAGTTTCTGCAATGTGCACGATACAAATCGAATCTGTCTTTAAAGTTTGTTCATTAATGGACTTCTTTATTAACTCACGTTCACAGAGTTTGGTGTACCCTTTCACACTGCGTATGGCGCGAAGTCTCATTGGACTGATGTGGAAATCAAAGGCCGTCCACAATGGGACGATTCATCGTTACCGATCTGTTGAGTCATCGTGTCATTAAGCACTGCTGAGATGTGCACATATGGTCACATAGAATGACCGTTGCGAAATGTCAACCCGTACAGGATATTTATGCAATGAAAATGGTAATAAAACTGAATTAATTGTTTAAATAATATTTCTTCCTTATTGGATATGAAAAAGACTATTGCCGCTCCAAGAGGTGTACGATGTCAAATGAAAGGTATTGTGTGTTCTCTCGTAGTTTCCACAGCGAGTTTTCTTTCTTGTGGTTGATTTCGAGAAAGCTAATATCGCTTAGTTTTGGACTTGTGATTTATAAAAATTGGTGGGTACATTATTCGCAGCCCAATATACAAATCAATTAATTTTCAAGACTTTAGATACAATGAATACGGGAGTCAAACATCTGTGGTAGAATTTGAATCAGGAATTTGAAATTCCGATTAATTTACCTGATGTCAAAGGTGGTCCAATGGGCAAGATTCAAGATTCACGGGTACTAGACACAAGTATGATGTAAATAACCATATGAAGCACTCTCAAGGATAATCTGTAGCTGCAAATTCAATTTGCATGAACGTCTCAAGCCAAAATGACATACTTCTTGAATTCTGAGTTTATCATTGTGACGTGCAACGTGTTTATATTTTTTTGAGTATAATTTTAAAAAAAATTAAAATTATTTTATCATTTTATTGATATCTATTGGAGGAAAATAAACATTTATGTATTTTATGATATTAAAAAACTTTGAAACTTGTAACATAAGTATGTATCTAGAAAAATTAACTTCAGAATTTATCTCACGTGGAAGATAATTTATAATTAGAGTGTTTATGATGGTTATTTAAATAATTTTTTTAAAATGTATATTTATATAAAAGTGTAATAATTAGATTTTGCGGTGAAGCAAGAGTTTTAACGCCATTGATTCATTTGTTTAATGAGGCAGCGTCATGCGTAAAGAGTCACTTGCTGGATCATGGAAAACAGCATCACCACAATACGGATAATGCGGCGAAAATGCTAATATATCGAAAATGCTCACCAGCTGAATGTAGTGGCAATTGCGTCCAGTGAAGTCATTTAACATGGCGAAACAAAAACAACGCGATATGCCGCCAGCGGGTGGACACTAGCCAAATGGAATTGCGTGTACGCTTAAGATTTTAATTACCTCGTATTCACAACAGCAAGAACGGAGCTCAAACCCCTCCCTTGGCATTAGCATCATAATATTAAAACCATCGAATACCATCAACGCCACCGCGGTCGACAGCGATAGCGACGACCACTTCAACGACGATGGCGATGGCGGCGACGACGACAATGACGACGACATCGACAACGATGACGATGTCGACATCGACGGCGATGACGATGTCGACATCGACGACGACGACGGTGACCACAGCGGTGGCGGTAACGACGGCGGCAACGACGTCCACTGGGTTGCGGCGGTGACGACAACATCGATGACATCGTCATGAACATGACATCGTCAACATCGACAACATCTACATCGACAACGACGACAACACTACGAAATTCCGCCTGATGGTGCTCATGCGCCGAATTGTGCCGAGCCGTGTGAATGAAGAACACGCAACGCCTCCCGCAGGAGCGGGAACGGAGTGACGATTGCGTCGTTAGCGGGGGCGGCGCGCGGCGCGGCGGCGTCTTCTTCTCCGTTGCGTCAGCGCCGCGCGGTGCCGCTCCGCGCTGCGTGACAGGTCGTAAAGTGGCCCTCCTGCCCGCGCTCGCCCATACAAACGACTCATTACGCCTCGCGACAATGGGAGGGGCAGGCGGCGGCGCCACACACAGGCGCGGATGGCGGCGAGCCTCACAAGTTTGGTCTGGTGGCTCCTGGGGAACACCTGATATGAAGATGGCTATGGCTGTGAGATACATTTCTTGGTTTGTTGAGATAGATGGATTTATTTGCGTTTGATTGGAGTTGTGGTTGAGATACATTTCTTGATTCGTTGCGATAGATGGATTTATGAAGATTTATTGCGGTTGATTGGAGTTGTGATTGAGATACATTTCTTGATTCGTTGAGATAGATGGATTTCTGAATATTTATTTGCGTTTGATTGGAGTTGTGGTTGAGGTACATTTCATGATTAGGGATTTATGATATTTATTTGCGTTTGATTGGAGTTATGGTTGAGATACATTTCTTGATTCCTTGAGATTGATGGATTTATGAATATTTTCGTTTGATTGAAGTCTTGGTACACGGGCATGACGGTGTGTGCTGGTGGATGTTGGCGAGTGTCAGAAGTTTAGTGTGGTGACATCTGGGGAACACATTGACGAACTGCTGTTTGGTGCCTTGAAATGCATTTTTTATTCCTTGAGATGCATTTTTTGACTCCTTGAGATAAATGGATTTTCAATATATATTTATACTTGATGTTTTGGTACACTGGCTGGAGGTGCGGATATCAGCGACTGCCAGTTCTCTTACGACGTGACGTTTGGCGTCCATGTGAACAAAATTGTTACGTGGATAGATTCCGTGAGATATATTAATGGGTTTATTCATTTTTATTAAAGTTTGAATGAAGTCGTATCAAGGACGGAGGTCGCCCTCACGAATGTTGGTTAGTCCTACGGCTGTCCCCTAGGGTTCACTGTCGGCCGTCGAGACCACGTATAATACTTCAGGTGAGTTCTGGGAAGATTAAATTCGTAGAGGTTCCGACATCCTCCGTTGAACAAACGTGCTTGTCGCTAACGGTGAAGAATAATCACCTTCATTTCTTATAAATAACGGGATAATATAGGTGAGAGGATTCGTGTTTCTATCCAATACTCTTCTTTTTCTGCCCAGTTTGTTTGCAGGGTTTTTAGTACCACATCTGCCTGCTTGTTTTCGTAATGAAACAGCAAATGTTTTCTCGAATTACAACGGAAATCGCGATTTCGTGGACCTATCGTTGATGGGGAAGGGAAGAGGGGAAATGAGCAGTTTCAGGGGAACAGGCTACATACACAAATTTAAAAATCAGTGACTGACACTAATAAGGTAAAGCATTTAAGTTGATCGTCAATTGTTCTTCGGGTTTGTATCCACTTTTTATAGTAGTTTTTCAAACGTTCCATATTTATTGATATTGTTAAATTAATTATTCTTTGTATTACATATTAGGTTGTATTTTACTATCTATTACCATTATTATTGTCATTTTGTGTAATATTAAGTTTCAGAGTAGTGCAGTAAGGTGACGAGGTGATGACGTAAGATACTGTTAAGTTTTGAATGTTGAATTTATATATTATTTGTTAATACGTAATGAACATAAAGCTAAGATATTCTTCCACCAAGTGCCGATAATTAATTACAAAATTAATTATAAATCTAAATCTAATCTGAAATAATTCGTTTTTTCCCCTCAAAATCAGCCAAAAGTTTCGAATTCCTCGTATGTTCACCGTCTCTCAAACTGTTCGAAACCGTCTGCCGCAACTCGCTGGGTGTGGAATGTGGTGTATTATTATTACCGCGTTGGAAACGATAACCAGCGCCAGTCGTGGGGCATTATCTGCGCTGTCAGAGCCGGCGAGAGGCCTTCTGGCCAGGGTGATGGCGGTAACGCGAGAGCCTGTAATTGGACTCGCACAGCGATGCCAAACCCCCAGCCCAGCGGGCCCTCACGCCTCACACAGGATGATGTAGATACAAAATTATACGCGACCAGGGCGCCAGCCGAACGTCTTGACGAATGAGGAGTACTCGTGATTTTCCACAAAGCGCGCTCTAGCTTCTACATAGGGTGTGAGCGCCTTTCGTAGAATTTGCTGCTTTGCTTTTTCCATTCTGGTTAGTCATCATATGCAACTTCACTTTCTGTGCACGCTTTCTAGAATTCAGTAGTAAATATGGTTATTCAAAGTATCACGAAGAATATGATGAGAGATGAGAGCCCAAATTTATTGCTGATTTACCCTTGAAAATAGATTTTATGACATCGGAACGAATAATTTCTTATTGATTCTTGCAAAAAACTATTATTTCTTTTAGTATTCAAAATTCAACTTGTATATGGCGTAGGGTAGGGAGGAGTTCTAGAATTAAGAAAACGTTCATAGAATACACTTTTCCTCGTAGCACGTCACACTCATTTTTGAACCGTTTTTGACGTAAAAGAAATAAATATCCCAAATGCGAGTGTGTTTATTGCGAAGTAAACTAATAATTACTAAAACCACCGATTCTAAGTGAAAAAGAACAAACTCACTATTCTAAAATACATAATACGTAAAAAATTTACGTATTATAACGTAAAAGAACGTAACTAAACGTAAAAGAACAATAGTTTTTTTGTATCAAAGACTACTTCTATAATAAATTAATATGCGCGTAGCGTTTGCTGAATGGGTCATTCGTCAAACTTATTGCATAAAAATTATATTTTTCTGTGTCCAACAATCTCCCGGATCTAATTCTCGCTATTAAGAAAACCCTTAGCAATCATAGAGCATTTACTCAGGCAGAGTTCCGGGCGCATTTGATGAAACGCAAAATTCAGGGCCTGATTGTTCAAGTTGATGAAGCCATTTTCACATTTAAAACAATGATTCACAAAGTGTGGAATTTTCGCATAGGTATATTGGGCTGTTATGTCACAGAAAACATTGTACTAACTAATCTTATTGTCGTCTTCATAAATATATATTTCGTCGTTTTTGAAAAATAATTTCAAATGAATCCTTTTTGGCAACGTTAAAATGGACATGTCATAATCAGCATTTCGTGTAATACGTTCTTGTTTCGAATAATAACGTCCCCTTATATTTTCAGGTTTTGTATAACTTCGTTTACTGGACGGTTGTTCATTGAGTATGCGTTTCATTACAAACGGATTTATGTGTCAGACAACCAATAAAATGACTCATAATAGCTTCCAATTTGCATTATATTGCTTGTTGCACATACTTTCCTCGGCGTTCTAATAATTTCCTTGTAATCTTTATTGGTCGTTAAAAGCAGGACAAATATATACCTCAGATTTTTCGTTTGTTCTACTTACATCTGGAACCATTAATAATGTAAAGACATTGCAATTTAACTCTGGGTTCTTGATGATGTATGATAACTATACAGGCTATTGTGTGCAAATCGTCTTGCCTAATATGCAGTCCAGCCCATGACCCTTGGCGCTATTATCGGCCTCGGGACCTTTCGTGGTGGTAACATACGAGTCGGAAAATGTCAGAAAACGTTGTGCTGGGGTGTTAAAGTCTTGGGCGTGCCCTATTGGTAAGTTAACAAATTGCTGTGCTGTTATTCCTTTCTTCGAGTGCCTAGGAAGCTACCATTTGTTTCTTGGACTCGTCTCGACTAACTCCATTTTTCTCTCTGAAATGAGAGGTTTATGTTCACTTTTGCCGCGTGGTCAAGCAAGAATAATGACTACACATTTTACGAATGACAGATACTCCGGTGTTGAGCGCAGTGGGTTATGTGCTTAACTTCCTTGTTTATTAGCCTTTTCTCTTTCTGGCAAAATGCTTCAGGTATTTTTCGTCATTATTGCCTGACCGGATATTTATGGATTTGGAATTATGAGAAAAAAATCATATTCGAAATGGTTTATGAATTTTTTTCAGTAGAGACAATTTTCTTCTGAAGTCTTGTGTTGGAACTCGTATTAAATAGCATTTTATTTTCTTCAGCACTACAAAGTTATTTATCGTATTTTATTAATGTTTAATTTATTAATTTTATTAATCAAATGATTTGGAAACTTTATTAGATTAATTTTATATTCCATCCAATAGTTTCTTTTTTTGTACTAAACATATTGAACTTCTAATATATTTTTGCAGGATAACTTTTCTTTTTATAACTAAACATTTTCATGAATTTCAGATCCCTCGTAAAATTCAATTGACGTGTAATCCATTTCTTTAGTACTCATTAAATAAATATGGACTTGTTTTTCCATTAGGCTCAAAACTACTCAAACATAAAATAGAAAAACGCTTCTAATGCTCCGGTAATTTAGAAACTTAACATCATGATTAATGGTAAAAGTTATTGAAGCAGTATGTTCAAATGAAAGATATAAAGTAAGAAGATTAATTTTATACCGTTGGCTATCTTGATAATCGCCACTTATCATCAGGAAAAGTAAACGTGTGTTCCACGAGGGTCACATTGGATCCTCATGACCACACAATTTCAAATAAATTGGTGACAGTGACTGTTCCTAAATGTGATGTGTCACACATGAAAGATCAATAATACACAGATACTAAACTCCCATTTTTGCGAGTGTTTCTTGCAAGGGCAAACACGTTTTTGCAAGTGTTTCTTGCAAGGCCAAATGTCCCTTGCATTCTACTTGAATTATTTGTTAGAATTGGTTATTAGAATCTATTTTTGCGTCAAAGTTAGACTCAGAAAAAACGGATTGAGACCAAAATTGATTGTTCTTGGATCCTATCTTAGAGAAAAATAGGATTCAGAAGCGTTTTTTAGTGCAAAACAAAGAAAAATGCCATACGAACAAAATAAACAAACTGGTGTGCAGAAGTAGGCAGAGATGACGTATCAACAACTCAAAGACAGGTATATTTGTTTTTCACGAAATACCAATCTTTCAACGAATAAAAATTTCTATCACGATCACAAAATACATTAATTCTAAAAATAAAAAATAATTGAGGGTCACTAGTGTTCCTCGCGGCTATAAGAGAATAACAATGTTACCCGACTGCCACGTGGATCACCAACAAACGCACTCTTTTGTAAGGTTCTGTAGCATTCATGAGCCTTAAAGATGTATTACTTACACTAACATGCACTTCACTACCGTAAAATGAGGTAATACCGACCTTGTGTGGTAACACCGATCATTCACGTTTTTCGTCACATTTAAATTTTCATTTGTGATTCGGTAAATGGAAACGAATGGCAAATATGTTGAGTTGAAGGTAAATTAATTTTTCGACAATCAGCCTCGCGTAACAATAATTTTACCGCATTGTTTGCGGTAAGGAGGTAAGAAGAAGCAATGTTGGGAAACAATGCCGGAAATTTCGTTCCAGGGCGTTTCTTAAGCGTAGAAGGTAAGTGACGATCTTATTCTAATTAGAAAGGTTTTTTGTTATATATTTTCTATTAAAATATTCGTAACTACGTTTTAATATATATTAATGCAAAAATATAATAATACATTTTGCTTTGTGGGGGTAACACCGATCACAGTGCTGGTTTACCACACGTGTCGGGAGCATAGAGCTTGTTCCGGCTGGGGCGGTGCCTCGATGGTGGGAGATTCCTGATCGGGGACGAAACCGCAGGCTGCCGTATAGTTCGGCGCCATATCTGACTATCAAGTAGAAGATAATCACTGCCAGCTCCATAATAAAATACACGTATGGGACTAACAACCACATCAATTGACGCGCCTGTGATCACGAAATAATCAATCAATCAATTTTGATTTCTCTCTCTAAGAAACTCTTCCTTTCCTTTGGGGTTTTACTTTTTGTGTGGTGGCAGACATGTCAATTATTGTGAATCCGGGTCTTTGCCCGAGTACCCACGCCTGTTCGAATGCAGCTAGAGTTTGTGCATTTTTGCGAAACTATGTTACATATGGAGTTGACAAGTCTCTGGCAGTTTTGTGAAAAGCGCCATAACTCTATGGTCACTGAGACCATACACTTTCAAGAAAGTTCAAAATAGAAAAGCAAACTACACATTTTTTTGCTCAGCAAGGCTGAAACTGTTACCCTCGAAGTATTTTCGTAACATCGTAACTCATCAGTTTTGTAACAAACACATTTAGTCTTCTCTTTCAATCTTTCTGTCGCGTCGTATCTTCAAAAAAATGTTTGAGTGGCACGTTTATGTAACGTATTCCGCAGAAAAAATAAAAATGTGTGACATGCCCAAAGAAAAACTCAGACGAACTGTTTGAGCACGTGTCACACATTTCGAAATAAATTTCACTACTGACTAGTCGCCGCGTCATTTGCGTTGTGAATCGCCGCTGGCGATTCACAACACAAATATCATGAAGCCCTTGTTTTTCTTCTGGACAATAACTCTAGATTTTCTTGCCCCAAACGTCAATACTTTCAATACTGTTTCCTGATCAATTAGTATTGTACTGGCCCCAAAAATTACGATATTTTTATATTCGTGAAACCTGTATTCGGATAGCTTCTTTTGAGACCAGCAGAAGAAAACAAACCCGCGGGATTGCCCATCTCTGCTATAGTGATTTCTTGAAAAGACTCGAGCAACTAAGTTCACGAAAGCCAAGAGTCATTCTTAGTGAAACCACTTGAGTTCATTCCATTGTTTGACTTTTGTAATGGGTTGGCACTTGCTATTGCCTCAGTTGGTTATTTCAAAGTGAAACCTTTGCAAATAATACTCTTCAAAGAAATGTGAAAAAGAGAACACTTTCTGTAATATGGTATTGGATTTAAGTTCATGATAAATCAAATATGATCTAATTTTACAATTAATAAGTTTTATTCAAAGGAACTCTTCAAAGGATAACATACTTATAATTCACCATATATTAATTTAAAAACAGTGCTTTCATTTTAGAAAACATAAAAAGAATATAAATGTTGACTGTAAAAAAACTCTGAATCGAGACAGAAACCGCCATCTGCAGCATAAATCCGAATACCGGAAATAGTCCCTCGTCGATGTGTTCCGGCCATTTCCGCGTTGTGGAAATGAGTTCCTTCCACATAACCCCCATGTGACTGCTCGGTTTGTCGACATGACTGCAACCCACCCCACCGAGTCCTATCGAGCAGGATACTAAACGAATCGCTCATCAAAGCATAAACATGCTACTATACATCCATCTATTGATATGAAATAACCGGTGTGTTAATTTAATAAAAAATAAAATGAATAGATATGACTTTTGTAAAAATTTCTGTTACCGAGCCAGAAATGAGCCAGTCATAGCCTGCTGCCATCGGCGTCTGCTGTGAATAAATCCGTGCCTGAGTACCCGGAAATGTGGCCCGATTCATGAACATTGTCGTTGTGTTCGAATAATAGCGCGTTGCCTTTTCATTCGTGAAAATTAATTTTGCCCACATGTCCCCTATGAGACAGTTCGGTTTGCAGACAGGACTGCAAACCACGAGGATCGAGCAGGACACTAAAAGAATTGCTTTTCAAGGGATAAGCATGCTTTTATTCACCATATTAATTTTGAAATACCCAGTGTATTATTTAATAAAAAAAAATTACAGAAATGATGATTGTAAAACTTCTGCTACCGAGACAGCAACAGCCATTTGAGGAGTATAAATCCGAGTCCGGGTACTAGGAAATTGGGTCGGAATCGTGCACGTCGTCCTTGTGATCGGGATAATTTTCGCGCTGCGTTTTATTCGTGGAAATGAGTTTCGCCCATAAGACCCTCAAACAACAGCTCGGTTTGCAGATATGATTGCAAACCACGAGCGATCGAACAGGACACAAAACGAATAACATGCTTCTAATTCGCCATATTAATTTGAAATAACCAGTGCATTAATTCAATTTTAAAAATTAATTGATTTGAAGTATCTAGTTTTTGAAATGCTAATCTTTCGCTTTTATAAATTTCTTCTTCTTCTTTCTCTTCATCATCATCATCATCTTCTTCTTCTTCTTCTTCTTCTTCTTCTTCTTATTATTATTATTATTATTATTATTATTATTACTATTATTTTTTTCATCTTTCAACTATTAACAGTTAAATTGTTGGGAAGGTATTCTGAAACTCAAGAAAGCGTGCGCAGATGATTTTCTCCCCCATGCGTCGCATACAGTTTTTTTACTGCTTTTGACTAAATATCTAAGTTTGTAAAAGTTTCTGCTACCGAGCCAGAAACCGGCGCGCCGTTTGCTGTGTATACATCCGAATCCGGGTACCCGGAAATTCCGTCCGAAACGTGTCCCTCGTCGGTGCGTGTTCCGGAGAGTCGCGCCGGGCGGGCGGGCCTGCCGCTTGTGGAGCGGAGTCGTGACGTGTGTTTGGGGAGCGGTTCTCCTCGTTTGCGCTGTGTTTGGCCGCGTTTACGCGCGCGTCCTCCGGCCGGTGCGTGCGAGGGCAGAAACCCGTTGCCCACGCAGCCGCTTCCGACGGCCAGCGAGGACTCCCCGAGGATACTCGCAGGGGTCGGTGGACTAGTGGGGAATGAAGTTGGGTCATTTGGATGTTTGAGTTTGTAATTCATGGAAAGACATTTTGGCTATGTTGCCCATACACCAAGATAATAGTAAACAAATTGCAGGAATACAAGGAGGTCACAAATTGAAATTCGGCTTATTTCTATTAGCAAACCCATTTTCTTTTGTTATGGATAGTTTTTGTTGTAGAGCTTTTGATGTATGAAGAGCGAGTTTAGGAATGTGAATTTCAATAATATAAGGAGTTTGTATTAAATGATAAGGCAAACCTACCGAACCTAAGTTACGTCTACGGTGTAATGATCTTGTTATTTCAAAGAGATAATGTTCGTTATAAAGAATACGTGAATATTATTTTTCAGGCAGAAAATATTGTACACGCATTAGAGTCACAGTCTTGTCAGCTAGGTCGAATTCAGCCGTTGTCTGAAGGAAAATTCTAGTGGCCGGATACTCTGATCGATAGTTTTCTGTGGTTTCTCCGATCAACGCCAGGCAAATGCTAGAACAGCACCCTAACTAACGGGCCACGGACCGCGCGCGTTCTTTCCTTCCTCTTCGTTGTCCTATCCTCTCCCCTTATACACACCTACACTAACATGCACTACACTACCACGTATTACGGGAGACCGGTCGGGAGCTTAGAGCTTGTACCGGCTGGGGCGGTGCCCCGCTGGTGGGAGAGTCCGTGCGGTTGGCACTACACTATAACTTATGACGGGAGACCGATCAGAGGCTTACAGCTTGTCCAGACTAGGGCGATGCCCCGCCTCCGCTGGTGGAAAATACCTCGTTGATGAAACCCTGCCAGCCGAGGTAGGTCGGCGCTGGATCTCGCAATTCAGTGGGGAAGAACACCGCCACCTGACCATGAAAAAGCATGCACTACACTTTTGGGACTAAGTAGCCTAAGTACTAAGACCCTAGTAGTTGACGTGCCCGGAATGACAACCAACCAACCATCGGGAGATGGTGTTCGTCCTATGTCAAAGCGTGAGTTCCAGCGCCACCCTACACTTAGGCTTGCGTGGATTTCTCCTCCAGATATCACCCCGAGCTCTAAACTCTCCCCTGATCTGCCGATGTGTGCGGGAGTACAGTGCATGTAAGTGTATGTATGTAAAGGGGGAGAAGAAAGAACAAGGATGAGAAAAGAAAGTGCACGGTTCGTGGCCAGGTTGTTACGGTAAAGATGCGGCATTCATCGTGTCTCGATCAGAGAAACAACGGAAAACCTACCGATCAGAGCCGGAAGACGGTAAAATTCTTCTCCAGTCAGTGTCGAAATCCGGCCTCCGTCGGGACTCTAATCTTAGGACTTTCCGGTCAGAGACACTACAGTGGCAACGATTATTGCTCTAAGCCATTGCATCCGGTTCGTGGTCTTCGGTCCCTGCGTTTACGAGAATGCACGGGAAGCTTCTTGCACTCACCGTACATCTTCGCGTGGGAGTCAACGCTGCCACCGAAAGAAAAACAAAAGAGATTGATTTGATTGATTGATGTTTCGGGTGCATCGACTGCCATGGTCGTCTACCTGGCTCGATGCCGATCTCTGGATGCGAATTCTAGAGGTCAGTGGCATTAGTCGGTGGTTTACTCCCAAATAACGGTCCATGGCCCGCATGCAGTTTTTTGTTCGTCATCCTGCTCCATTCTCGTGGTATCACCGAGACGAACGCCAAAAAAAATGCAAGCATTCTTTAACGTTTTACAGAGCTACCGAAAATCAGTCACCTAGAACTCTTCTCAAAGACACTTCAAAACGTAACCAAATAAAATCTTACAGATGCTTCAGTTACCAAAATTATAATAATACATCTAAAACAAATCCGTAGTTTTCTCTGTCATTCTTTTCATGTCTCCTAGCTAGACCATGAAATAAATATACCGGCAATACAATGAGACACAGAATTGTTTATGTAAACGTTCCCCGACTCCCCGAAGGTTTTCGTGGAGACGTTAGGGAAGGAAACTGAACCGGATGCAGAATTCATAGCAGAAATGTTGCATGTAGGCAAAAGTCATGGTGAAATTGTTGATACGAGAATAAAGACGACAGCAGTCGAAGTGTCCGGAAACAGAAATCAATCTAATAAATTTCGTGTGTTTTTTACTGATACGTTATTGCTTGTTATAGCTTTCCATAAGAAGCTCAATGTACATTGCAAAACTTACCAGAGTCGATTAGATCGTGGTTACGAGGGAAATAGGGAAACGGTTGAATAATGCTATACGTTCTCTTAGTGAGGGAATTATGGGAGGTAAATATGAAAAGTCAAACCTAGACGAATCATCATCCAGGACGTAAATTTGAATTTTTACAATTAGATAAAAAATAAAATCATTCATGTACCAGGGGCGTTAACCGATTCTAGTGACTCAGGCGACGAAAAGCCCTCAGGCCAAAGGCCCTCGAGTTTTTGTCGCCGCTCGATCATTAAAACCCTTGTAACACATTTCCTTTTTGAACCTTTATAACGCATTTCTTATTTTTCCTAGCTTTTGCGCCGCTCGATCATTAAACCCTTATAACGCATTCTGCTTAACTTTACCGAGTTTTTGTCGCCGCTGATCAGTAAAACCCTTATAACGGATTGTCCTTATGTTTTTCTAGCTTTTGCCGCCGCTCGATCATTAGAACCCTTGTAATACCCTTGGTGCATAAATAACTATTGCTTTCCACGGCGGCGTTCATTCCCGAGCAAAGAGCTGTGTCTAGTGGAAGAAGGTTCGCGTAAACGCTTGGGCCGAAGACCTCCGCCGCCGCAGAGGAGCGGCTCTTGATGCCCCCCACTTCGCGGGCCGCGCAATCGCGCGCGCGCCGCGCCGCCCGCCATGAAGTGTTTGTAATCACAAGTGGCGACGGACAGGGCGGATCTCAGACCGTTCGCTTCCTCCTGGCCGTGCCAAAACCAAGAGGGCGTGTGTTGGACTTGTTGGTTGCTTTCGCAGTTGACGCATGTTGGGGTGGAACTGCTTTAGGATGTGATTCATGAGACCTTTAGGAAATTAACATGTTATTCTCAGTATTATCACTATTGTTTAAGTTATTTGAGGACATAATTTTATTGTTGTAAAGTTTTTTATGAATCATTATCAATGAATCATTGCAATGTGGGCTCAGAACCACATTAACAAAGTTTAAGAATAGTTTTATATTTTTATTCTCATGGTTCCAGTTCGTAAAGAAGTGATTCATTCAGAGTTTACGAGATAAAGTTTGAACCTAACTTACAGAAAACATAGGTAATAATAATAATAATAATAATAATAATAATAATAATAATAATAATAATAATAAAACAACAACAACACATTCTTATTATTTTCATGATTTATGGTACACGGGATAAGTGTATTTAAATCAGAAGTAATATCAATAAAAATAAATAATGTTTATTTATTTTTCTGCACTGCTTTTTTACACAAACGGAATAAATATTATTTTTTCAGTGGGTTAAGACTTGCAGTTGATCACATTTCCGACGCAGATTCACAATTTCAGGTTTCCTAACACCTGAATAATAGAAATCATAATTCTGATCTTGGAGAAAATGTACTAAATTCGTTCATTGGTTTTATTACTCTAGGTATTCTTCAGAGATAAATCTAATGCACATTAGTTTCTTTAGGCGAAATAATTATGCTCAAATTCGGCGAAATAACTTTTAGAAAAGTGAACTTTCGACCCCAACGCATAAACCAGCATCTGCTCATCGAAATGAAGAATCGGAAAAGGACGCTACCAGTCATATGATCACGTAGTGCACTACAAGTAGTAACTCATATTTTACGATTTTAGGATTCACATTCGGATGATGTCTATTGGAATTGTGGAGATCCGTTTACTTTTTTCAACCACATGTCTCCGTCTTTTTATACAGTTTGGTACATTTTTTAATCGAATCGCCTTGTTTTCTATACCGCTCAAAAACATTCTTGCAAAGATGTTGGAACAAATGATTTTGTGGTTGAAATCCTTTTTAGGGGAACATCCTTTCGCATTTATATAATGGTACATGATATGTTACAGAACACTGTGAGTGTAGAGAGCAAAAAATAAGAGTGAAAATTGAATATTCACGACAGAAGGTGCGCCTCCAGGTGCAGCCAATGGGCGCCAGCTGCTTGCGAGAGGCAGCGCTCGAAAGCTCCTGAGAGGGGCCATATCTGCACACAACGAGCGCCGGCGATGGATCTCGTGCTGGGCGGAGATTGCCAGCGCCCCGGGCGACGGCGCGCGCGGCGCGGCGCGGCGTGGTGCGGGCGTATGCGAAGGCGCGTGATTTACTCTCTCGTCATGCCACGCCCTCCACCCCTCCCCCTGATTCAGGAAGCTGATGCACAAACCGGGAGCGGTAGTTCAGTGCATCAGCTGATGTCACTGCAGCGCCTCTGACCGGGAGGGCCTAGGTTCCCACTCCTCACGGCGACAGGATTTTCGACACTAGCTTCTCAGCTAGGTCGAATTCAGTCGCTGTCTGGAGGAGAATTCTAGCGGCCGGCTGCTCTGATCGGTAGTTTTCCGTGGTTTCTCCGATCAACACCAGGCGAATGCCGCAGCAGTACCCTAACAAACGGGCCACGGACAGCGCGCGATCTTCCCTTCCTCTTCCTTGTCCTATCCACTCCCCTTACACACTTACTCTAACATGCACTACACTACCACATATTTCGGGAGACTCGTCGGTGTTTAGAGCTTGTTCCCGCTGGGGCGTTACTCCGCTGGAGATACCTGGTCGTGCAAACCCCCTTTAGCCAACCATAGGTCGGCACCGGATCGCACATTCTTGCTAAGGAAGACCACCGCCACCCCTATTTTCATTGCAATTATTCATTCTGTTTCTGTCCAGTAGTTCGCCGGGGAAGGGCTAGGTTGAGAGAACACGTGGAAGGTTCCAGTTTGGGCTTCGGTTTCTCTTCATTTATTTTTATTTTTTTCAACTATTTTCCTTCTTATTTTTCCCCCTTTTTTCCCCCCTTTCCTTCCTTTTTTTTTCCGTTTTTTTTGTATTTGTCCTCCTTCCTCGTCTTCTCACTTGCTTTTCTTTCTAATTCACTTTTTGTATTTTTTTTTTTTCTTTTCTTTTTCCAGCCTTTCTTTTCCTTTTCACATGTTGATTTTCCCAACCTTAGTTTTATTTTTCCCTTTCTCTCCTTTTTCTCAGTTTCTCCGTGTCTTCTTTTTTCCTTTACTGAATGTATTTTTAATTGTCTTCTAGTAAGTACGTTTTTCGTGCAATTATTCGTTCTGTTTTCCGTGGTTTCTCCGATCTAGCGACCTCTAGAATTCTCCTCCAGGCAGTGACTGAATTCGACCTAGCTGAAGAGCTAGTGTCGAAAATCCTGCCGCCGTGGGGAGTGTAACCTAGGACCTCCTGATCAGAGGCGCTGCAGTTACATCAGTTGATGCACCGCTCGCGGTCCAAAACCTTGAAATAGGCTTTTCTTGTGAGATTTAACTCTTCGTTATGCCATCGAAATGATTCTTTCAAGCCAAGAAGAGACGTCAGGAATAATTTTTTGATCCTTGTGAATATGTTTCTAATTCGTGAAAAATGAATTTTACTGGACGGTAACATAACTTGGCATCCCCGATTGTAAAACAATGTAAGCTTTCACGGCTGGAGTTTTCACAATGTTGAAGTTGTTTATCGGAGTATCGTCTATTTATTTGAACTAATATTGTAGCCTGAATAAAGAGGCGACTCAACGTATTTAATGTTAATCAACGATCTCAGATCATTGTTAGAGCATAAACAATCAACAACGCGACTTATCTGATTACTGATTTATGAGTGTACAAAAATTTAAATGTACCCTTAACCCTTAACTGCGCGTAGCTTGCGCGTATGGGCACTCTGTACGAAGCTGTAGATACTTCAAACTTTCATCTTAAAAAGTTGCAGAAATACAATTAGAACTTCATGCTTTCCACCTCATCCTAAAAGGTGTCACCATGTGGATTTCAAAATTTTGAGAAAAAAAATTTTTTTAAATTGTAAAATGGTGTAATGAAAATTTTATACAAAATAATCGAGGCAGGTAAGGCATTAAACATACTACTTGATACCATTGCTGAGCAACCAGAAACACATTTTAACATTTCAGATTATTCGCAAATGTAGAAAATTGATTACGAGAATCCAGGAGAATAATTGTCTAATTTTCAGCAAAAAGTTGATTGATCAGATTTATTAAGGCCCGGCGTCACAGATTTATTAAGGAAACGGAACCGAAAGATATTTCGTAACTTAAATGTGCATTTCCGGCAAAATAAATAAATCCCTCCACTTCCAAAACGCTCGCCGATTTGCGTTGTCGGATGTCGCAGCTGAGAAGCCCTCGGTGACAGCGTTGGTGTGGTGGCTGTTGTGGTGGCGGCGACGTCCAGCAAAAAGCGGTCTGTGTCGCAGACAATACCAGCGTCAGCGCCCTCTGTCCTATAAGGAAACGCCGCGCCGCACCACACCCGCCTCGTCGCGTCTAGGCGCGAGCAGAGCAGGCACAGGCCTGCTAATTGCTGCAGATCCAGAAGTGAGTTTATCCCACTGGCATCCCACGACCAATTTGTACGAATGAACCCTCTGAGACCTGAGCACATTTACACCTTTGGAGTTCTGAAGGATTATATTTTGGGCCCCATTTGTTTTTGGACTAATTAATGTGCAGACATCGAAATATTTTCACCGAAGTTAATTCGACTAGCAAAGAAAAGGGGATTTTTTTACTGTATTTCATAGTTCATGCATCATTTCATAACTCAAGGACGTGATGTCGCGAATGCTTAGAAAAAACTTTTATGCAATGCCATAAAATATTACAAAATATTAAAAGTAAAAAGGTAAATTATTACTCATTATTTCCTGGAATTCTTTAGACTTTCCTTATTCTTTATGAACTTAAAAAAAGTATCTAACCTTGGAGGGAATAGAATGTCAATTTTAGAATCATTAACTCACAACGAATGTTCCTATGGATTCTGTCGTTTCAGTTGTAAAGTTGGTGGTGCAATTACGTAATTTTCGAATAAATTCGCCCAATTACATTAACTATCTTGTTGATATAAACACATTAATTTATTATAAAGGCGTTAAGATCACCCATTGTTGACAAAATACACTATACTTTGTCTTTGCTATCAATTCAGCAAGATTTTCGTCACTAGCTTGAAAACTTCTGCCGTGAAATTCAGGCACTGTCCGGAGGAGAACTTTAGCGGCCGGTTGCTCTGATCGGTAGTTTTCCGTGGTTTCTCCGATCAACACCAGGCGAATGTCGGAGCAGTACCCTAACAAACGGGTCACAGATCACGCGCGAACTTTCTTTCCACTTCCTTTTCCTATCCTCACCTCTTACTTATTATCTGCACTACAATACCACAAATGCCGGGAGACCAGTTAGAAGCTTAAAGCTTGCCCGGGTGGGGTAGTGCCCGCTGCTTGGAGATATCTGGTGGGGAAAACTACGTACGCCAGCGGGTATGTTGGCGCCCTGGCCATCTGGCGGGGGAAGATCTCTTCCTCATCCCGCAATAAAACATGCACTACACGTATGAGACAAATAACATTAGCAGTTGACATGCCCGAAGTCACTAATAAATAAAGCCTGGTATCACTAATAAATCAATCAGTACCACTTGAGACTGTATGCACCAAGCAGAGATAGTTCAAATTAAATTCAGTCAGCACAACTCTCAATTTTCAAGCAGTAGAAAACCAGAATCACCCTAATAATTATCACATACAGCAAGGATCAAAATATTTCAACGGACAGAAACACGGACCACAAACACAAACTGTATCATCGAGTTCTCAACATCGATATTTTAGCGACAAGCTTTTCGAGTCTTTTTGAACCCCGTCGTCAAACATTCCAGACAAGGTACACATATAGCGGTTGCGGTAACCCGCAATTCCAATGGGCTGAAATTGTTTGGCGGCGGGCGCAGGTCCGCGAAGACCACACAACTTTCCTCGCGTGCGTGCACGTCCCGCGCGCTGTGGCGGGCTGTTTTTGTCTGCGCCCTTTATTAAAAGGAAACGGTCACCCCGACCAACCCGCACGTGGTCGACGGAGAGGAATTTCAGGTCTCAACGGGAGACACGAGGATTCGAGTCCGGCTCCACCACGCTGCTTTTGCCAGAGGGTGCCTCAGAATTTTGTCCATTCGATTCAATAATCTTGTTGGTATGATACTGCATGTCAGGTGCGGGCTGAAATGGTTCAGGGAAACTTTTGTGTTTGCAGATTGTGTGATTAGTAGATTTTAGGTTTCTAGAGTCACTGTGGCGTATTTTTGGTACTTGCTGGATAGCTATGTCGAATTTGGCGGGTGTCTGGAGGACAATTCTGGCTTCTTCGGTAGTGTACGCCCTTCATTAACCTGACACCCGGTCCAACTCGCACGTGGTCGACAGAGAGGACAATTCTGGCTTCTTCGGTTGTGTACGCCCTTCATTACCCTGACACCCGGTCCAACTCGCACGTGGTCGACAGAGAGGAATTTCAGGCCTGAACAGGAGACACGTGGAATCGAGTCCAGCTCTACCACGCTGCTTTTACCAGAGGCTGTCTCAGAATTTTGTCGATTCAGTTCAGTAATCGTTTTGGTAATATACTGCACGTCAGATACCGGCCGAGATGTCTCAGGGTAAGTTTGTGTTTGAAGATTGTCTGATGAGAAGATCGGTTTCGAGTCTCACAGTGGCGAATGTTCGGTACTTGCTAGATAGTTACGTCGAATTTAGTGGGTGTATGGAGGACAATTCTGGCGATGAGTTGTCTACGCCCTTTATTACCCGGACACCCGGACCGGGAGCGGTAGCTCAGTGCATCAACTGATGTTACTACAGCGCCTCTGACCGGGAGGTCCTAGGTTCGACTCCTGGCGGCGGCAGCATTTTCGACACTAGCTTTTCACTAGGTCGAATTTAGTCGCTGCCTGGAGGAGAATTCTAGAGCCGGCTGCTCTGATCTGTAGTTTTCCGTGGTTTCTCCGATCAACACCAGGCCAATGCCGTAGTAGTACCCTATCAAACGCGCCACGGACCGCGCGCGATCTTTCCTCCCTCTTCCTTGTCCTATCCTCTCCCTTTACACACACACTTACACTAACATGCACTACACTACCACATATTATGGGACACCGGTCGGGAGCTTAGAGCTTGTCCCGGCTGGGCCGGTGCCCCGCTGGTGGGAGAGTCCTGGTTAGGGGGAAACCCCACTAGCCGACGATAGGTCGGCGCCGGATCTCGCCATCCAGCGGGGAAGATCACCGCCATCTCCCGAGAAACAAACATGCAGTACACTAACGGGACTAATGACCAAAGCAGTTGAGGCGCCCGGAAACACGAAAAACCAACCAATCCAAACCAATCGCCGGATATCACATTTTAGTGGGGAACACTGCCACCTCCTAGGATGCAACATATACTACGCGTAAGGAAATAATTACTAGCATACGTACGCCATGGACAAGGCCGAAAAAGGCATTATTCAAATCAGAGGGGGTGTGAGAATTCGTCGTTCATAAATGTTTGGGGGGACTTTCAAGACTTCTTCAGTGTTGAAACGGTGTGAATTACTATATTGCATTTCGGAGAAAGCAAGAAATTTTACGACGCAATTCAGTACTTTGGCGATAATTGAACTTAATTTTATAAAGAATATTAAATTTCAAATAGTGAATGACATAATTTTCAGCCATAAATTTTAGATGATTGAGAGTTGATCAGAGAAACCACGGAAAACTATCGATCAGAGCAGCCGGCCGCTAGAATTCTCCTCCAGACAGCGACCGAATTCGACCTAGCTGGAATGCTAGTGTCGAAAATCCTGCCGCCGTCAGGACTCGAACCTAGGACCTCCCGGTCAGAGGCGCTGCAGTGACATCGGTTGATGCACTGAGATATCGCTGCCGGTATAATCAACATTATGTATAAATGCATTATGTGTTATGAAATATGTAAAAAACTTTATGTAGTGGATGTTATTAAGAAGAGAATTTCATACTACAATTAAATACGACTAACTAAAAACAAAGAAATAACGCGTGAAATCTTACAACTGTCACTAATTCTGCAATTAATTTTGAGTCACCCTGTATGACTTCTTCAAAGAATACGAAGAGATCGACCGGATGTGTTAACGATCTACTATTACTTGAGGCATAATTACAATTACGCCAGGAAAAAGAGGTCGTGATATCGGGAAAATGTGAATCTTCCAAGCCTCTACTGCGAAACAAATGCCTGAGGTCGCTTCATGTATCACTCCTTGTTTGTCTATATGTCCGTTTTAATGATTCCCGTTGAAGACGTACATGGCTAAGTATTTTAGCATTTGATGTCATACGTTGTGTGTCGGTTGCTTAAGATCCCCTCGCGAAGCAATGACACAACTGATATTACCTTTAAATGGTGTTTTTGTGAAAGGAGAACTCAATGCCGACAAAAAGGACTAGCTGATGGAGATTGGTGATGTGTTTTCTTTGCGATGTGTGAAAATGTCTGAAGAGCACGTCATGTTGAGAGTTCTAGTATTTTTGTATTAAGTTTAAACGAAAACAGATTTCATAATTTCCTATAGATGTCTCAACCGATACATCTTCGTAAATTTGTTTTACTGCTTGCTGGAATATACAGAATGCGTGTCAATGCTGTAATTTGTAAAGTTACAAACCGCTCAGTGTTAAAACTAAAGCTGTGCAGTTTGCAGTAATATTTTCATTTTTTGAAAATTGTAATAAGAATACATTTGAAAATAAAAAATACTATTATATCACGTACTAACAATTTATTAACCCTCGGGACGTTATTTCACAATGCACAAATTTCAAAGGTCATCACACGTCAAATGATCAAACGCGCTCCTATTATTTAGAACACATTACTATACCAAAAATAAAAAATTGAACAAGCCTTCTAAAGAAATCCTGCTCCCTTCTCTTCCACAGACTTAACGACCCTTTATACAGCAATTTCTAATATTTCTAATTAAGCTCTCAAATCCATTATCAATACTATTGCATCTGCTGTAACCAGTCTTTTACAAGCAGAATTATTACTGTTGTTGAGATACCATCATGCCGTCAGCGTGCCTTTAAGTTCTTAACTTGTCGGCGTTTATACACCACTAATTTAATATATAATTAATTTTACGCGTAATTTCTTCTCTTACCATCAACCCAAATTTTCTACTTAAGATGAGACTTTCCATTACCTTCCCGACTTCTTCCTAAAATGCCTCATTCACATCCCCTTTAAAAATTCCAAAATGTAGTGGGCTATGATAAAAAACAGTTAATAATATAAGGGTCTACTTTAAGTAGACCCTTGAGGTATTGTGACATACCGATATGTCACGTTAAAATAAACTAACATTTATTTGTAGACAATATGGTGGAACATGCATTACGAAATATCACGAGAGCTAGAGCTTAGCAACGACCGTGAATAAACAATGTAGTTTTTGTTTTTTCTAAATGCATTAAGAGATGGCTTGGTGCCGAAAGTAGAAAATTTGGGATTGGGCGACGAAGTTTAGACGATCAAAAGGTCAGCTACACCAAAATATAACAAACGTATGGATTGGCTGGGTGAGAGAAGGACGGTCAAATGTTATGAAAAAAAAAGAAGGTAGTTTAATACGAAGTCTTCAAGGGATGAATCATGCAGGAAGATTTTATTCTGCTCGAAACGCGCTTCTGAACTGATCGTAGGTTCGTGAGAGGGAACGAGTACAATCTAGATAGAATTGGGTTGTCAGTGAAATTTTAAGGATAGTGAATGATATTGCAGACATTTTCATGTGGAAGCAATATTGATGTATAAATTGGAACTTTGTCGGGAGTGGTAATCGAGTTCGGGACTATGTCATAGGACGTAATCGGACTGATAATTTTGATAGTTTGAGACCAGCTTGGATAGGGGCAGAAGAGGATTTCGTGGAACTTTGGACTACGGCAAGCTCGCAAGATATTTCGACTGAGAAGTCTACGAGGGACATCAACGAAGAAAAGATAAGTTAACCGCGGTATAAATTGTAAATTGAAAGATATCTTGATCAAAGGCCTAAAAATTGTAAATTCACTAAATTGTTTGCTAAAAGCGTAAAATAAACTTTGTTGAATTTTGTTCTTTAGAAAAGAAAGTGATCTTTCATTTAGTCAATCCAAACAGAAATGAACTAGGAATAGAATCATTCTATTTCAGATTCCCAGCTGCGCTGTATAGTCGGCGGATCCTATAATCCATTATAGAGGTAATAAGGATTATAATATATCGTGACCCATTGACCCAGCAAGCCGGACGCTAAGATCTTTAGCAGATATAAATGTAGAGAGAGGAAATTTTGTATATCTCAGTATAATATAAGTCTATAAATATAATAATTTATCATGAATTTAAATTTTCAGAAGTATAGTATTTAATACTTCCCGAGAGTTACTATCAAATATTACGTAACAAAAGTTGTAAGGTCGTAAGGCCTGACCGGAGTAATGAAGTTTAGAAAATAATAATAAATCTTACAATGAAATATATTTCATTGTAACATTGATCATGAATGATTTTTCTTGGTGATAACATATTTCAATCGTATTTAAGATAAAATTGTTACAGTACAATGGAAATACATGAAATTTTTTTAGTTCCAATCCACATTTACTTTTCTTCTGTAACGGGTACTCTCATTTAAGCAAAAGAATTTAAACATTGTGTCTGACTTCAAGAAATATGTACAAGTTGGCAACTGCAGAGTCATTTTGAGGTTCTTGCTAAACATTATATAATTGTGTGTTCCACAAACCAATTTACCACTGTATATTTAGCATACGATTTTAAAACAATCATATCATTCACATAAATTTGAAAATAATATATTTTTTTGTCTTTCATTATGTAGCATTACATTCAGCAAGCGGATCACATACCATGTACAATCTTTTCATCCTCATACTTGTCGCCTTACATATACTTTCACGCACAACACTACCACACAAGTCCAGGAATCATTCTCGAGTTTAGAGATTGTTCCGGTGCCCCACTGGTGGAGATTCCTGGATGGGAAAATCTGGCAAGCCTACACCAACCCTACACTAAACCCCGGAAGTCATGAACACCAAGCAATCGTAAATATGCTCTGATTGGCACACAATTTTCCTGGAGACTGTTTTATCCAAATGACAATCAAACTAGGCTTTATGAATGAATTCATTAGAGATTCTCCTTCAGTATTTTGATAATGGTTCCAGCCAAATTTGCAACAATTATCCTGTGTACACTGTCAACTTGTTACCTCTCATTAATATTCAAATAACCTTACAAAACGTCAATCAACGAGGCGTTTTTTGGAGCTGCAAATATCAGTGTCCAACCGAATCCCATGAAAGTTAAATTCGTGTTCAGTGGCATTTTGTGAGGTCGTGTGTTATTAAATTTCATGGCAGCGCCTTTCAACTGTTTTCAGCCGACAGACATCAGACGAAATTGACGTATGGTCTGCTCGACCACCGGGAAACGGCAGAAAAAATGTTTGTATTATAGATCATTTCGTATGCCGAACAAACGAGTATGATTAGTCCATTTTCTGATGCGTCAACCCTTGCAAAAACGATTGGCTGAGTTGTTTGGTAATTCGTGTGTTTCTGACCATATAGCTCGGCTGAATTTCAATTTGTTGGATTACTTGCCCTTCCAACTTCTGATGCAGCAGCAAGGTATCTTTTGGGTGTCTCGGAGTGGAGAATCATAATTCGACACTAGTCTTTAAGATGAGTTTACGATCAGAAACGTGTGCGTCAACAAATATTTAGAGGGAAGTACACACAGATATCGCATTGAAGAAGTTGAAGATTTTTTAAATTCCACATTTCTCAACATAAAAGGAATATGTACTTAAATCTTTGTTTATCTTGTTAGGAGTCTTCCATAAATGTATTTTGAACGAAAAACATATTGCAATCATTCAAATTTTTAGTTTAACAGGACACGTCAAAATGCTACTATTTACTATTTAATTACTGACACTACGTGCAATATTTTTTGTTTTCTTCATTGGGAACTGTAAAGTAATGTTGAAAACGAAAACTTAACCAGCTTTATAACATAAACTAAATTTTGAACCATTTTATCTACATGATTGGATATCATTAATTACTTAATTTTTCAGTAATGAAAAATCATGAAAATTTGAGGTCATGATAATTAACAGCTACGTGGTGACGACGTAATAATTCAATTGGTGCAGAAGATTTCCGTCATCCGAAAACATCCAGCTTTCGACATTAAAATTACGCGAACATGGTTATAAATGAACATATATTTTTAATTTGATTTTTCAAAAATACATTTTTATACCAAGATTCATGTACTATCTAACTCTTTAACTATTTTTACAAATGAATTTGTAACAATAGTTTTAATGGTCTACTGCCAATTGAGACACTAATTTGTTAATCCAATAAACGAATATGGTGATAAGAAATTTTTTTAATTTCTATTTCATCAGTTCCATTGTCGATTTCATCAATGTCGTAAAATTTTCTTTGTTTCAATTACATTTCAGGTAATCTTTCTGTTAAAATTGGAAAGAAAAATGAACGATTGATGTATATGAAAACTGTTATACTACTCTACGAATAACTTTGAACCAGCTGAGGTGGCTCAAGGCATCAACTGATGTCTGACCCACCTGATGCCTCTGACCGGGAAGTCATGGGTTCGAACCCTGACGGTATCAGGATTTCCACACTAGGTGGGATGGATTCAGACGCAGTCTGGAGGAAAATTCTATCGGCCGGCTGCTCTGATCGGTAGTTTTCCATACGTTTTCTTAATACCTGGCGAATGCCGCATTAGTACCCTAACAAATGGACCATGGACCTCGGGCGATCTTTTTTTTCTCTCTTCCTTGTCCTTCCCTTCCCTTACTTTCACACTCACATGCAGTACACTACCACACATGTTGGAAGACCGGTCAAGAGCTTGGAGCTTGTTCCAGCTGATAGGGTGCTCCTCTGGTGGGAGATACCTGGATTGAGTAAACCCACTTGCTGTCGTGCTGGGCGGTACCGGATCTCACCTTCAATAGAGGAAGAACATCACCACTCCTCATGATAGAGCATGCACTACACTTACGGCCTAATGCCATTGCAGTTGACGCACCCGGAAACACGAAATATTGAATCAATCATTCCACTTTCTTCCTTCTTTCTTTCTCTCCTTACCTTTTTCCCCTTTCTTATAGCCGTCCTTCCTTTGTTCTTCCTTTGTTCCTTTTTGTGTTGACCTTGACCTCGACCTCGGGTGCAAGAAGCTCCCCGCGGCGCGCTCTTTGTCCTTCTTCGTGGCCTTCGCCGCGCCCCTCCTGCCCCCCCATTCCATCCCATCCCGGACCTCTTCCTTACGTCAGGTACCGTAACGAGACTTCATAGGCTCTAATAAAAAGAGCCGGGACCTGTTTGCTTAACGTGGAAAATACTGTGGACAGACCTGTGGTAAATTCACTATGTATGATTTTTACACAATAAAATTGAAATACCTCTCTACGCTATAACGCTAGCTAGATAGCTATGCCGAATTTCTCTGCTCTGACCGGTTGATTGAAGGAGAATTCTAGCGTTCGGCTGCTCTGATCGGTGGTTTTCCGTGGATTATCCGATCTGTACCACGCGAATGCCGGAGCAGTACCCTAACAAACAAGCCAAGGTCCGCGCGCGATCTTTCCGTCCACTTCCTTGTCCTATCCTCACCCGCACATACACACACGGGCACTACACAACCACATATGCTGAATGACCAGTCGGGAGCTTAGAGCTTGTCCTGGCCTCGCTGGTGAAAGATACCTGGTATGGAAAAAAGCTGAGCGACGTGTAGCTAGGCGCGTGATCTCAGCATTAAGCGAAAATCAATGCCACCTCTCGAAGAAAACACATACCCTACACTTACGGGACTAACAGCATTAGCAGTTGACGCGCTCAGAATCATCAATCAAGCGAAAACAAGTGTGTTAAAGGAAGAAAACAATCTGAGAATGCATGTAATTATTGGTGAGATATTCTAACTTTGGGATGTCATTTCACCCCGATCTCTTTCGCATCAGGAGCGGTAGCACGGCGGAGCGCAGCATCAACTGGTGCCACTGCAGCGCCTCTGACCGGGAGGTCCTAGGTTCGAGTCCTGACGGCGGCGGCATTTTCGACATTAGCTTTTCAGCTAGGTCGAATTCAGTCGCTGTCTGGAGGAGAATTCTAGCGACCGGCTGCTCTGATCGGTAGTTTTCCGTGGTTTCTCCGATCAACACCAGGCGAATGCCGGAGCATTACCCTACCAAACGGGCCACGGGCCGCGCGCGATCTGTCCTTCCCATTCCTTGTCCTATCCTCTCCCCTTACACACTCACACTAACATGCACTACAATATCACGTATTCCGGGAGACCGGTCGGGAGCTTAGAGCTTGTCTCGGCTGGAGCAGTGTCCCGCTGGTGGGAGAGTCCTGGTTAGGGGGAAACCCCACTAGCCGACGGTAGGTAGGCGCCGGATCTCACCATCCAGCGAGGGGAAAATCACCGCCATCTCCCGAGAAAAAAACATGCACAACACTAACGGGACTCATGACCGAAGCAGTTGACGCGCCCGGAAATACGAAAAAATCAATCAATCAAACCGATCTCTTCCGCGAGCCGCCATTGAATTCTGCCTTGGTGAATTGGTAGCGTGGCGTGGAGCGGTCGCTTGTGGCGGAACGGGGAAGGGCAATAGCCACGTGACCAAGGGCCATGACCCGGTGACCCCGGTGGAGGTCATTGGAAGCGAGGTCCGCGCCTCCACAGCTGGAGCGGCACGGCGCCGCCGGGTTGTTCCTGTCTTTGTCATGACGATAGTTTCTAAGATTTGTAGCCGTATCTGGGGGTGAGCAAATGATTTGGATTGTTCGTTATCTTGTTATGGATCTGCTCCGGTTTTTAATTAAGATTCTTCTTCCTTGAGTAGGAGAAATTAATGTACAAGGAATAATAAGAATTGAATGAGTTGTATCACTTGAACTATCACAAGAGATTAACAGAAAATTGTTAGGAGAATTTTCGGTCTAGCTTATTATTTTTCTTTTATTTCCGGGGCAACACGTCGAAATAACGTTCATCGACATGGACGGGTCTTCATAACACTCCGTCCATGTTATGGATGGACGGGTCGCCACTGCGACTACTATAAAGTATGGAGAAATTGGGAAATGCGAGGCAGGGGAAACGGGAGAACCCATAGAAACCTTGCCGCGAACCCAGTTTGCTCACCCCAAATTTCACGGATGAATTCCATAGATTTCACAGATTTTACGGATGGACCGATATTTGAGCCTGATATCCAGAGGTGGAAGGTGAAAGTTCTGACCATTGCACCTCGAGTCTCTCATCGAAAAGAACAAACATACTCTTTATTACTATGACAATGGCGCGCCTAATGGTCATGTCCGGAATGGACAAATTCCACACGGATGGACCGAGATTTAGCCTGGTATCCAGAGGTGGAAAGCGAGAGATCTGACCACTGCATCTCGAGTTACTGATCGAAAAAAACAAACATGTTCTTGATTACGATGCCAAAGCTGAAGCCTTTTAGTCATATCCGGAATGGACGAATTTTTTGATGAATTGGCTATTAACGTAATGAAATGAATGACGATGGCGTAATAGTCGACTGAAGGGCACGGTCAACGGGAAAACCCATTGAAAACCAGCTTCGAACCCGCTTTGTCCACCACAGATTCCACGAAAGACTGCACACAATCTTTACACACCTTACTTACACGAAATGATCAATCAACCACCAACCACCAACCACCCATCTCCATTGTTATTTCCCTAGTACCACTAGCTCAATTACCGCCAGCATCGCCGCCACTACCTCAACCTCTGCGTGCGACGACACCGCCGCCCAGGCATGCCGAGAGGTTCCGCATGAACGCCCGTCCCGCCCCGCCTCGCCTCACCCCGCCGCGCCGCGCCGCGGCCACGCCCCGCCACGCCACGCCACGCCCCGCACGCCACGCCACGCCACGCCACGCCACGCCACGCCACGCCACGCCACGCCACGCCGCGCCACGCCGCGCCACGCCGCGCCACGCCACGCCGCGCCACGCCGCGCTGCGCTGCCGCGCCGCCCCCGCCCCGCCACGCCACGCCTCTCCCCACCATACCCCGCCACTCCCCGCCATTCCCTTCCCGTCCCGTCCGTCCGCCCCTTCCCGCCCCGCCCCGTCCGCCCCTTCCCGCCGCTCCGCCTCGCCCGCCCCGCCCCTTCCGCCCCGCCCGCCCGCCCCGGGCGCCGGCTGCGCCCCGGCGAGTCCACTGCTCCTCCTTGCCCAGGCACGTCACACCACGCTCCGCCCCGCCTCGCCCAGCCCCGCCACGCCCCGCCACGTCACGCCCCGCCACGTCACGCCCCGCCACTCCCGCCACGCCACGCCCTCCCGCCACGCCACGCCCTTCCCAGCCACGTCCCGCCACGCCCCGCCCCGCCCCGCCACGCCCCGCCACGCCCCGCAAAGCCCCGCCCCGCCCCGCCCCGCCCGCCCGCCCTGGGCGCCGGCTGCTGCGCCGGCGAGCACACCGCTTCTCCTTGGCCCAGGCAGGTCACGACAAGCAAGTGAAGCGTGTGAAGAAATGGAACACGTGTGTGGAAGCGCGTATTGAATCGAGCAGAAACCAGCTGCACCCGTGTGAAAACTACGCGCTTCGTAAATAATTGTTTTGGAACTGAAAATTGCTTCGTCACGTCACCGACTTCGAGCGGCCGGAAACTAAACTGTGCGTTACAACCACACGCTGTGCGAGAGAACGTTGAGAATTAATTGTTTAACAGAAAATCAAACAGTTCTTTTATTGTTTCATGGAAGATGAAATTTTAATTTAACAGAACTTTTTATTTAACAGAACAGATGCTTTTTAATTTTACAGAACTTTCTGTTTCACGGATGATTAAATCTATCTATTCCATCTTTTTAATTTTACAGAACTTTCTAGTTTCTGCACTTTTCTGACCTAAGATATTCAGTGGGGGACACCCCCAAATCTAAATCGCTAAAACAATTAATAGAATGATAAAAAGGCTCATTTTAATGAATACTGTTTAAATCACATAATTCGCCACTCCCCTGTCTCCCTTGCATCTGACTGTCCGCCACCTGAACCCCTTTTGCACTATCCCCCTGCACTCTACATGCTCCCACACTTACTTTCGACTTGTCCTTCCTCATTGCCCTATCCGTTTACCACACGTTCCATTCATCCCCCCTTCGTGTACCCATCGCTTCTCGGCCTGCCTTCAACCTTTTTTTTAAAATGTCCACCACGGCTCCCTCAAAATTCGTATTTCCTCAGAACTCGCAAAACTGTCCCCTGCAAAAGTCTTGCCCTCTGGGTCACGATTATACCTCATCCGATTACCGTATTATGACATTACGTGCTCCAATTATTCATTTACTTTAGTTATTTGTCAGAAAATATTCTCCGGCAGGTCGATGAGCGACCACCCAGCTAGTCACTCACTAGAGCTCACCAGTACATATATGAGGAATTTCAGAATACACGTTTAAAAATCCTGGAATATGTAGGAAATATATCGGTGTCAAAGTTGTACTGGCATACTGGCATTTATTAGCACATCTAATAATATCAAAATGCATTTAATAAAAAATGATATTAATTTCTTACCTACATGACAAAATTGAATCCCTGTGAGTCCATCTTCGCATAGACTCGTATATAACAGGTACTTACCTGAAAGAAAGAGGGGAAAAAATTAGTAACAGAGTTACATTTTAGATCTAGTACACATGGAAACAAATTAATTTCTATAAAATGATTTATGCACTCTCTCGTACAAGAACATTAGTAATGTCATAATGTAGAAAATACAAACTAAGTTAGTAGTGCTTTCATATATTGACTTTGAAGAATTCCTGACTAAGGAAATGGAAACGGTGTCAGAAATGCTGTGAATCGTACACGTAGTTATAAGGATAACGTGAAAAAAAAATGTAAATTTTAATCATGTTCTAAAGATATAAAATAACTATTACTATCATGGGTAAATTGATATTGAAAAATAAAGATGAGAATATATCAAAGTTAGAAGCAAGGACAATCGCAATTGGGCCGATAAAGTGTGTGTTTCGCGGATGATAAGCGATTGCAATGAAGAGTGCCGAGTTGGATGGAGAGTGGATTTTACGGCATGAGAAAGACGAAAGTTAGGGGTAATAGGTAGGAAAGCGAGTTGAATATCACAAAGAAGAAAATAATGACTCGCAAAGACAGAAAATAATAATGTTAAAAGGACAGATAAAAGGAAGTTTGAATTGGAAAGGTTTTATAGAAGATAGATGTTTCCCTTCCAGGAACAGAAGAATGAGAAAACCCAAGAGGGAAAAAATCAAAAAGTTTGAAGAGAAATAAAGGGGGGGACAGACAGAAAAAAACAGGGGAAGAGAGAAAAAAAGATGAAGCGAGCGGGCTAGATAAGTGAAGTGGTACAAAAGAAGGAAGAGCGAAAGAAAGGGGTGAAGAGAGAAAACAATTGGTGTCTCCGGCAGGAGTCCCTTTTTTCTCTACCTCCGTCACAGAATGATCTCTTTAAGCGCCTTGGAGAGCCGAGATCGCTAAGGCTGAAGAACCGTACCTGCGTCTTCGCGGATTCGAATCCCGACCCGGGGCATGAATGTTTGTAGGCGTCAGTATACCGCTACTCTTACCCCAACGTTACTTATAGTAGTCGCCATGTCATTAGAAGTGGAATGAGAATGTTAAAAAAGCGAGCTAGAAAATGATATTTCTTAAAAACGAAAATCGAAGTTGGAATCATCCGACAAGTCACCCCGTGTATATGCGTAGCATTGCAGCCCACGCGCCAATTGCCGCTGGCATCCTCCGCACACGCGCGTCTGCCGGCGCGCATTCCCTCACGCCCGATCTGCGTGCGCCGGCGCTCACGACTCCCCGCATAAACAGGCGATTATCGGGGGCGCTCCCGCCCATGCCTCGCTAGCCGCTCGACAACACTGGCTCCCACTTCGATTCCCACTCTCCGACTCTGTGACTCCGGCTCTGTGACTCCGGTTCTGTGACTCCGACTCTGTGACTCCGGCTCTGTGACTCCGGTTCTGTGATTCCGGCTCTGTGACTGCGGCTCTGTGACTCCGGTTCTGTGACACCGGCTCTGGACCTGACTCTGTGACCTGAGTCTGTGACTCTGAGTTTGTGACTCGAGTCTGTGACCTGAGTCTGTGACCCCGGCTCTGCGACTCCGGCTCTGTGACTCCGAGTCTGTGACTCCGAGTCTGTGACTCCGAGTCTGTGACTCCGAGTCTGTGACTCCGAGTCTGTGACTCCGGCTCTGTGACTCCGGCTCTGTGACTCCGGCTCTGTGACTCCGGCTCTGTGACTCCGGTTCTGTGACTCGTTCTGTGACACCGGCTCTGGACTCCGACTCTGTGACTCCGGCTGTGTGACTCTGGCTCTGGGGTGGCTCTGGGCCTGGCTCCGTGAATCACACTATGGCTCTATGACTCTTGACTCTCTGATCTCGACTGACCCAATCCTGATACGCTCACCTGAAACTGAAATGATCTTCGAAACCGTGCCAATATTGGCTTCCACAACAGTGCCGACGGTTACACCGTCTTCGACTCACAATGCATCACATCACAATCCCGTCAAAGGGCCCACTAGCGACACAGATACCACTGCGGTAATTGGCAGCGACATCTAAACTGTAACTACCACCGGAACCCAATTCCGACACACTGCCACTGAGTCCGATCGCGTCACTATCACCATCACCGTCACTATCACCATCACCATCACCCCGTCACCGTCACTGTCACTGTCACCGTCACCGTCTCCATCGCCGTGACCGTATTGTGAATGTCACCATCTCTGACACCGACTCCGTCACCTTTACGTTTAACGTAATGTGTACTGTCGTAGCCTCCTTACAGTTGTTGTGACGTGCACTAACACCGTTGCCGTTATCATTGGCACTGGCATTGTCACTGTCACCGTTACCCACACCTATATTGCCACCGCTGCGCTGGTCGTTCCCTTTGCCAATGGCTAGCGGCGCGAACTGCTCTGCGGTGCCAAATGAAACGTGTTTTCCTTTTTTGTTCGTGAAGTGATCAACGTTTTTGGGGTGGAAGATATATTGGCAACGTAGAAGTAAAAGAAAATTGAAAATTAAATTAAAATTGATCCTACAGCATGACACGGTACTACTTTCACTATATGTATTTTTCGTTGGAAAGTGTATGGCTACGCTATTACGAGCTCATTGAAGGTTATGATGCATAATACAAATGATCAGTGGTCCGTATATATTAAACATTTATTGTATTACTGCATTGTTCAGTTTAAACCTCTGTACGACCATGTTTGGTGGACGTTAGATTTATGAGCAATTTATGTGGTTATAATTTGTTTCTTTGAGCTTAACCCAGTCATAAGTCAGGGTTTTTGTTTTATTTGTGCGTTATTCCCAATTAGTTCTACAAGACATTTTGGTGAATTTTAACCCCTTGTATACAAATACATCAAATAATTAATTGACAATTGCAACAGTGTTGTAACCCATTGGTAGTTCAATTGAATCTGAGTATGAACTTACGGTATCTTGATGGTCCTCTTGTTTCTTTACTATTTTGTGAAGTTGGGATGATTCTCAAGGAAGATCGGACGTCGCAAAATATTGTACAGCTTAATCTAAATGCGGATACCATCTGCAAACAAAAGTAACTCCCATCTTTGCTCAATGCTGGATTTAAATTCCTTCGATTGGAAGGAAAGTGTGTACGCGATCTAATAGTTTGAGTTACTTGAAATAATCAGTGATCCTTTTTATTTTTCGAATATACCAGTACTTAGTGGAGAATGAATATCCCAATCAATAGCAACATTCGTACGAAGCAATTCCCATGAGATAAAATACTCATACCAAAGTTTGCATGGCGAACCAATCCAATCTGCACATATATGCGAACTGACAAGCTGCAGTGGATAGCGTTTCCATTCGCAGATGATCACGCCTGCTGCCATCCCGTGTGCCTGTGCGAGGCTCCTGCAAACATCCCCTGCTCGGTCACCGCAACCATCCTCTTGCCCATCACGCTTAACATCCTCTGCAATGTGTAATTTATTGATTTCGGATTTCAGGACGCCTCAACTGCTGTGGGCATTTACAAATAAAAGTATCCAAAGTTTTTTATGACAATCATTTATTCAGTAATTTCACACCGTTTCGTAACTCGTTTTGTTACATCTTCAGGTGCTAAACTTGGTGAGGGAACGCTATCCCATTGAATTACCACATCAGCAGAACATTCAAGGAACCATACCGAAAAACCTCACTCTCGCACAGTTGATACCACATAACTAAATAACTGAACTGAAACTTTGGATACTTTTATTTGTAAACATATTTTGACAATCAAGAAGAAATATTGATTTTTCTGTGGTCATTCGTCCCATAAGTGTAGTGAATGTTTTTTCTCGGGAGACGGCGATGATCTTCCTCCGCTGGATCATGAAATCCAGTTCCGACTACACGCCGGCTATTGGGGTTTTCCTCATCCACGCACCTGCCACCAGCGGGGCTCTGCCTCAGCCGGGACAAAATCTACGTTCCCAAATGGTCTCCCGAAATGTGTGATAGTATATGTAATGTACTAGAAATGTACTGTAGTAGAAATGTGTGATAGTATAAGAGTAAGTGTGTGTGGGTAGGGGCTCAGGATAGACGAGGAAGAGAAAGGAAAGATCGCGGTCAGTCCTTGCCAACGACGCCGAAGACAACTACAACGCAAAAAAAAACAAAACAATAAAGCAGTGACGACTTCGACAAGACTGTTAACGACAAAATAAACTACGGTAGCAATGTCAATATCATCAATGTCGATGATATCGATGGTGACAACAATAAAGATGACAGTGTCGACAACGGTGGCGACACCTACTCGAAACAAACAGCAGAAACTACGACAACGAAGGCAATGATGACTATGGCGATGACAACAATTACGGCGATATCGGTGATCATTGCAAAATCAGTACCCTGTATTTTGATTTTAAAAAACAAACAAAAATAACGATAGTAAATATTTATCTGCAATATTATAAATGTGATGGTATTTAAAAGTGATCCTATGATTTTTTAACTAAATTTCAGCCATGTATCAATTTTATCTTAACATTTCATCTTTACGCATAGTTAATTTCCTTCTAGTTGTCAACGTTTTCCTGTATTCCACCTGTATATTTCTTTTTTCTTAACGAGAAACAAGCGTTTTTACCATAAACCTAAACATTGCCGTCTTCACTGGGAGTTTTGCAGTTTTCTACGCAACAGGCATATAAAACTACCGGAGGTTGTGAAACACAGTAATGATAATAATCGACTAAGAATTCCGTGTCAGGAAGGCTCTTCTCTTTGATGCTTATGAAGTGATTTATTTCGCAGCAAGGTCTTCCCTTCCATTGTTCTGAGATAGTCACGTGGCAGTGCGATCATCTCGACTTTCTATCTCTGCGAGTGATTCAATAGAACTCGTTTACATCGCTTGAATCTGCAACTTTAAAGGAGCCGCAAGCTTCTATCTCCAGAAGCTTCTCATTGCTGTATCAATATATTTACTTCGCTTTTATTTTATGTAAAATGCTGAAACAGTTTACACAGTAGAAGAATGAAAATGAAAACAACTCACTAAAGAAAACTTGAATCAATTTCTTTATTCTGAAAATAATATCTCATAGTAGTACCTAAACACAATTAGAATTTATTTTCTCTATTTTTCTTACTGTTGGTATTTTTACTGTGACTGTGATTTCATCGCATTTCTTATTTTTATGTTACGTAACATTTGTCTTCATTAACTATGAAGTTTCATTGCTGACAACTGTATTAATCAAATTCAAATCACACTATTTCTATTACCCTTGAAATTTTTTTGTTTTCACAAAAACAAATTCCACAAAACATTTAATCGCGTAAGGCTGAATTTGACAATCAATCCATCACTTGGGAGTAACATATGATACCACTAAAATCCCTTCAAATGCATCGTTTATTTTTCTGCTACTTACTCTTTAGGAGGCTAGAGCCATAAATTTTGTTGAAATTTATAAATTCTACGCCAATCTTGGAAAGATTCATTTACTTCATGGAGTTTTCAGAGACCTTTATTCCATGAAATATTTCTTCGCAGAGTATATTATGACAGGCAAGAATGATTAATGGTCGTTCTAAATACAAAGAGCAAGTAGTGATACAGGATGAAGTTAAAATGATATATTGATGCAAATATCAATAGAAAGTAAAGGGGGCAGTTAGGGTTTTCACTGTGATTCAGATTAATGCAAGCCTCTAAAAATGAGATGAAAAGGAAAGCAGGAAGTAAGTGACATGGATGAAACTTATACTGTAGAAAAGAGAATTGTGTATTCTTTACATTTACTATGGAATTGGAGTTTATTATGAAAAGGAGAAACGGTAAAATATCGAAGAATTTCTAAGTGGGTAAATGTAAGAAGCCACATGGTCAAAAAGTACCGAAGATTCCACCAATTGTTGGAAATGTCAGCTAAAGCAAGTAGTGATAAATAAGAAATCTGAAATATCACATAGTGAACTACTGAATCATACGTAATAACGACAACATTTACTGCATTTAAAATTATATTTCAAAGGAATCCTAATTAGTGTAAGTCACAAAGAGGAAAACTAAATAATAATATTATAAATGTTAAATCTACTTGAAGAGTGGACTCTTTCTCCCGAAGTGATTCAAGACGTCCCTGTCATCTTGTGACATAAAACATCTATTTCTAATAAAACTAGGACATCACTAAATATAGCCTAATAACAATTTTGTACCCAAAAGTTTTGTCTGTGTTTTTGCTAACATTTCTGGAAAATATTTCTTGTTCTATTACAAACCTTTTTGATATAACAAAATTGTAATTTCAGTGGTTCACTCCACTTCAAACGGTTCATTTCACGAATATGTCCAGGGCAACATCCAATTGGAAAGGCCAAAGTGTGAACATTGAGATATCGATAATTTTTAAATGTGAAACATGTATATCGAATTACATCACTTGAAGGGATATTATTGATATGTAGAGCCTTTCTTTAATTAAATTTTAATTTTTTTTTAAAATTAGTTCACAATTTAGATGTGTTTCTTCTTCGATACTGCTCATTACTGAAAAACGTCATCAATATTGTTTTCCTCTTCTAAGATGTTGCTTATATAATGTTAGGGAATATGAAATATTACCGGAAAAATATGTATTATGAAATAAACAACTTGTTCACGTTTCACTATGTTTTAAAATAAAGTGAGATTTTGTAGTTTGTCAGTACTAGTCCAATTTTATACCGCTTAAATTCTAACATTAGTTAAAAATTCACACTAAGAGAAAGACGAACTTTGAAATTTAAGATAATAACGAAAAGCATGACATCTACCAAATATTTAAGGACTCTTAGTGGTACGTGGTTTATTTCTGATGCGCACATTTGAATTGATCCAAAAATATCTCATTAGATCAAACACAGTTCACAAATGACCCACCGTTACTTCCAAAACTGAAATTTTACCTTCTGTGTGGTAAAACGAAATGTGTTATTCCAATGCCTGAAGTTAACATACATAAAAGCCAGATTCAAAGCATTCTAAAATCAACAATATGATATTTACGTTGAAATTGCAATCTTAATACTAAACATACACCACGTTTCAATTCACGAAATGGTACTTTTTAAACATCATCGAATCTCTTAAATTATAGCAGGGAAAAATCTCGTCTTCCTAAACGAAGCATCCAAAAGAAGTTACGGTAAATCAGTACGAAATTATCCTCGACAGGTAAATTTCCAGACGAGAGAAGAAAAATGGTTAGAAGTTTACCGTTTGCATGATATTGTTTATTCACCAAACCATACCACACGTTTTTTAAAAATACCCACAAGTTTTTCGAATACACCTCAACTCATCTCTTCAAACGATTTTCCACTCTTTGTCAGCGGACGTGCTCCGAAGAGAGCGTCCCGCCACCCCACGGAAGAGATAAGAACAAAAGAATGTGGCGTAAACTCGTAAGGCAGAGCGCAGCGCAGACAAAGGGGTGGGGGCAGCGGGCGTGAAATTGGAAGGAGCAAGGCCTGCTGGCGCCCCGACTCAAACGCGGCATGCGGAGATAGCAGGCGGCCAAGAACGCCGGGCCACACAAAGCGGTTCAGCGCATGCCAACAAGCTCGCGACAACGGTCGACTGGGTGTCGATGGGTGGGAGGGCGATGATGTTGACCGGGAGAGATGTCTCAGTGCATCAACTGATGTTACTGCATTGCCTCGGACCGGGAGGTCCTACGTTTCCACTCCCCACGGCGGCAGGATTTTCGACACTAGTTTGTCAGCTTGGTCGAATTCAGCCGGTGTCTGGAGGGGAATTCTGACGACCGGCTGCTCTGGTCGGTAATTTTCCGTGGTTTCTCCGATCAACACCAGGCGAATGCCGGAGCAGTTCCCTAACGAACAGGCTACGGTTCTCGAGCGACCTTTCCTTCCTCATTCTTGTTTCCCTCATCTCTCATATTCATATTTGGTGCCCTAGACTACCACACATGTAGGAACTCTGGAGATCAGTCGTGAGCTTAGGACTTGTCAAGTTGCGCGTATCCTTTCTGGGGTAGATACCTGGAGGGAAAACCGGAAAACGGATGTGTGGGTTGGCATCGGACCCCACATTCACCGGAAAAGGAACACCGTGCAACCCGTGATATATCATTATACTTAAGGATGCGTGTCAGAAAACAGTACTCACTCGCTTCTCTGAAGTATCATAAGCACATTTCTCGTAAGTTGGGGACTGTTTATTCCCTGATTTAAACTGGTATAACTTGCATGTACAGCCACATCTCAAGTGGTTCATAATCAATGTAATTTCCAATAAGACGTCTCGATATTTCGGGATTTCCAGGAGGCGTAGGTAAATGCAGCGCCGCAGCTGTCAGTCATATTTTGTTACAATATATACTTATATTGAAATTAATTTCGATTGCAATGTAACGTAAAAGAATAACCGGAATTTATTGTACTCCATATTCAAAACACAAAATTCGGAGTTCATTTTTATGATGCATCATAGAATGATAGTGCTAGGATAATATCAAAATATTAATATATTGCTTACAATATATGCTGCTAGAATTTGAAATTCCATATTTTGGAATTTAATTAATCACGCTGTACGTAGTGCTAGCATTTCTTTGGGTATAGGAATTCAAATCACGTTCACTCAACGTGGAATTTGCTGTGTGTCCAAGGCAGTGTTCTTTTTTTGTTGGCGGGAGTAGGGGCTTCGAAACATTACTCTCCTAATCATTTCATTATCATCATTGTCTGTCTATCATTTCGTTGAACATTTACGTTTGGCAACTCAACTTCAGATAAGGGAATGAAAATGAAGTCTCATATTATAAGATTCGTTTGCAGAGGATACACATGTCACTTAAATAAGTGATTCCAATCCATTGTGTGATATAAGGTGCATCTACCTTCTTGGAACTTAAAACCCGCGTTTAGCAACAACATGAAAGCAGTCGACTGAACTGATCCTGGTTTATTGTTTATCTATTTTGGTAACATGTTAGTTTTGTAAATTTCAACATTATTGTAAAGTATACGAATAAAAACTATTGTCTTGTCTAGGTACAATAGGTACAACGCACACTTTAAATCGATACTTGTGCGTGCTCGATATAATACATTCCCTTTAGGTTCACCGCATCCTCAGTAAACTGCTCGATCGATTTAGGAAGATACATAACTAACTTCCTTGTTTAATTGATGAAGTTTTATCGTGGCGTTTACTACCTTAGGCCACAAGCACCGCTACTAAGGAGTCGTAAATTTTGATTACAATTTTGGTACCCTAGGGTCTACAGATTCTCCTCTTCCGAAAATTGTATTTATGTGTTCCACCTCGTAGTGGTCTGAAGTTAAGTATCAGAATTAAAATGTATATCTTCTTCATTTATTTAAAAGGAAAAGCTCTTTGTAGAAATTATTCAATACTGTAAATAGTTACTCGTTTTAATTAGCGCAGTAAATTATACTGTAGATCTATCAAAAATTAAAAGGAAAATGTTGAAAGTTATCACAATCTTTAACGAAAGTCTTGACTTTGAACATCAGAAGTGTTTTGTGTTATTGATGTTATTGTCATTGCAAAATTAATGCCAATGTTATTTACGTATCATAACGAACCGGAAAACTTAATGCCTTAAAAAGAATTATTTGTTCTCTGAGTTAATTATGGAACTTGTAACATAAAACATCTTATTCAAGAAAGGTAGCGAATATCATTTAGACGAAGCAAAACACGACATTCCATAGTTCATAGCTTTTATGTTGTCACGTAACTACACAGTAGAATTGAGTAATTACCCATACACAATGCTAGCTACCGAGGCTAGACTGCTATTATTTGTGTAATCGCTGTTATCAAACAGCCGAATAGACTTGTGAAGAAAACGCTGTTGTCTTACCAACCACGATGATAGACGACGTGGGAGATCAGACCTCACACAGCCGAACGCCGATTTACAGCTGGGGGTTTGACGAAGCACTGCCGTCATAATGTAGCCCCAAGCGGTGGTTCAACACGTGAATCAGGCTTCAGCTCGTTTCGGACGAGTGATCTAAGAAATGGTGATCCCCGTTTCTCTTGACCCGAACGAAATTTTAATCGCGCAGCGGAGGCAAAACATGGAATTCATTAAGACATCCCTCAGCGAGGAGAGGAGAGGAGTGGAATTGAAAACAGCGACGGCGTGAGTCATGGGCTCAGTCGGGTGGAAGCGTTTGGGAACGGATTTCGGCGTAACGAAAAGAGTAATGGGCAAATCGGGCCTGTTCAAACTTAAAACATCTGCGGGCAATTACGTGGAAACGATGGGTATTCGGCGTTTGAAGAAGATGTGAAATGAAAGTTCTGTTTAAAAGACGTCAGAGTAAAATAAATAGCTGGAGCAATTAGGAAGGTATATATTATATTTATAAAAACGAAAACGTAAAAATTGCAAATTGAAATGATCTTAACTATAGTTATGGTTGTAATAAAATTTGAATTATTAACAAACTAAAGGAAAATCATCGGTAGGGTTTAACTTTTATTTGCCTTTCATTAAATGAGATGATATCAAATGTTTAAAAAGTTTCTTTTTCTTTCTGTAATAAACTGTAAGGTTTCATTTATTATTTTGTAACATTTTAAAAATATATGTTTATTGTCATCATTATCATTATTATCATTTTAGTAGCAATATTGTTATTAATTTTTATTTCTTCTTTAAATTTAACTTCTTACTATTTTCTTTTCCTTGTGCCAAATTTAATTTAAAGTCTCTTAATTTTTCGGCTGTTAGAAGCATATTATATTTCACAACGCTATTTTCAATTCGCGCCAAGAGAGAGGTTTCATGCCAAGTTTTGTAATGTGTAAGATGTTAGAGAGATATATACCCTAAAAATATTTGAAAGACAAATAATTACTTTTTCTGAATCAAAAACAGTGACAACTTATTAGAGTCTCTATATTATAAGAACATATTCATCCATTACAAAATGAATTCACCCTACGCATTCTTAAAAATCTATAATATATCTATTAAAATTTATCTGCAATGTTAGCTAAATGAACATTTTCCAACGATAACATCTTGCCAATTTTCTTCCAAAAATCAGTCATTTACAAGCCCTTGTATTCCCTGAAGTATCAAAGGCTCCGCTCAAAAGGAACCGAAAGTCAGTTAAAACTTGTTTTGCAAGCTTCTTTTATCAGCATAATTGTAAAGACAATGCTTCAGGTAAGACCGCGGATGTACCGATTTAATTACTACATGAAATGAATTATTGAGGGGATTGTTCTCGAAATGGTACATTCAACGTTTTCATAGAATTTATCTTAAGGAATGAGAAAAAACAATTTCAATATGTTGCCGAAACATGATGAAAATTCTCTGCATAATGGTTATTTAAAACAACGGTTCCGTTATTAAATTTTGTGGAACACTGGAATTTCGAAACTATTTAATGAGTTTCGAGGAAACAAAACCAACAAAAATTCAGCATTCAAAACATCACTTCTTTATTGTATTTTCAAGAATAAATTTCAAACGTTTTCAAAGAGTTTCAACGAAAATAAATTAGAGAATTTTAAAATAAAATTTCAGCATTGTAGTTTTTATTTTCCCAGTTTTGTGAAAAACAGTATTTGCCATTGCCATACATTGAATTCTGACTAGAGTATATTTTTGACTGGCATTGAGCAAGGAGGTGGTTTTCAGTTCAGTACTAGTATAGGAATGGTTGATCAGGTGTTCAGCGGGTTGAGTGCCCCGAGTGGGTGCTTAGGTTTCCGCGGCCAGAGTCAATGCTGTAGGCGCCGGGACTGCCGCGTCCTGGCCTTGTCCCCGGACAGCCAAGTAGCTTCAGCGTCGCGAGGTCTTTAGCGCCAGCCGTCAGAGTCTCTCGATATAGACAGTAGCGTACCCACCGCTATTTAATGTCCTCTCATTGGATAGCTCCGCCAGCCAGAATCCAATAGTTGAGAAGTGATAACTAGAGAGCGGATTTTAATGTTAAATAATTAATCTTTTTTTCCCCTTTTCACTTTAGAACAATGCCGTTTAGTACAGAAATTCATTTTATGTTATGATAAAAGGAATTGACCCATTTTATAGGTCATTAGTTTGTGTTTTATGTCGACTTCGACTAAGAAGTCATTTTTAACCATTTTATTTTAACTATTTTATATAATTTTTAATGCACTTTTTCTGATTTCATCGATTTTAACGTCATTTATAATGGTACTTGTTTCAAATAGTATTTACGAGATGCAACAAATGTTTTTCACAGAATTACTCAGTAGCGTGTTCGATTTGTTTGCTCAGAAATTGTTTTGGCAGTCGTTGTGATGTAATTCTTGTGGCGTACATCAGCGCCATTGCCCGTCCGGCCGATTTCGGGATAACTCTAAAGAGAGAGATTTCCTGATAAAGAACGGTCCAAACCAAAAGTTTGCAAGCTGAGTTCACTCGAACGAATGGAAGAATTCTCGATAACAACAGTAACGTATCCAACAGCTTGAGTTGTCCATCCGAACTGATTTTGATAAGATTCTTAAGTAATTTTTCTCTAGTTTTAGTGCATTTTTAAAGCATTTGAAGAGCATGTTTTGATTTTGGCGATGTTTTAGGTCATCAAATTCTGCCCCCTAGTGATAACTAGAGACCGGAAATATATGTAGTATGAAAGGTCAAAATATGTACATAAATATGTAATGAAAGCAGTGATAATATGTAATAAATATGTGAAATCGGATGAAATATGTAATATTAAAATGCATTAATTATAAAACATATTTAACTAATACGAATTTACTTTTATCAAAAATTTCCTAAACAAATTTTAAAAACAATACAAACGTTTTAAAAAATATTTGAAGAGCACACGTTGATGCACACTGTGCACCAAACAACTTTCCCGTCTACAGTACCAAGGATACTTCATCTATTGCTATTCACTACCGTAGTTTAGCAGCCAGACTAGATGTAATAGAAGCCCTCCTCCAAAATGGGATATCTACGACGTGTAAACCATCATTGCAGCGTGCAGCATTTTCATCGCTGTTGCACGTCGGCGATTGCCGAAGTTTCTCGGAAATTAAAGTTAAATATCGCGAAACTGTTCACACCAAGAGTTCAAAATGATTTTCTGTCCCTGACACCAGTGAGATATCTAAATAAAGCCCGCCGGATTTTAAGGACATCCGACCGTGTCTTAACGTATCGTAGCTCGGTTCAACAGCAATCAATAATAATGTAGGAAAAAATTCAGTTTTGAAAATTTTAAAAAATATATGTAACATTAAAATTGAGAAAATAAAAAATATTTTGTTAAAATAGCAAAATATGTAAAATATGTAATATAGTACTAAATATGTAAAAATATGTAACGACAAAATTTGATATTGTGTTTAGACGGCCATGATTTGCCAAGATTACAATTTTGAAACCGGTAAGTAGAAAGACAAAAATACGTAATTACATAAAAATCCGGTCTCTAGTGATAACAATTGGAGGCTTGATGAAGATTTTCCAGCATATTAATATTTAATGAGAATAAATTGGTTGCTCTCAACACATGTTGTATCGCACATTTCAAATTCCCCTGACAGCTGGGTATAAAACGGCGGGGTCGGCGGCGCCAAGGAATTTCTACCCTCTGTGTCCAAGGACTCTACAGTCTACGCCTCACGCACCGCGCAACGCAGCGCTGGGCCGGCCTCGGTGCGTGCCGCGGCTACGCATAGCCCGCGCGCGGGCGTGCGTGTCGGCGCGGCACGCACGCACGTGCGTGAGGTCGCCCGCCGTCACGAGAAGGACGCGGTCCCGCTGCCTCTCAGTTTGGTTGGTTAGTGGTTCCCTGCGCGTCAACAGCCTAGGTCATTGGTACCGTAAGTGTAGTGTATGTTTTTTCCTCGGGAGATGGCGGTGATCTTTCCCGCTGGATAGCGAGATCCGGCGCCGACCTACCGTCGGCTAGTGGGGTTTCCCCCTAACCAGGACTCTCCCACCAGCGGGGCACCGCCCCAGCCGGGACAAGCTCTACACTCCCGACCGGTCTCCCGGAATATGTGATAGTGTAGTGCATGTTAGTGTAAGTGTGTGTGTAAGGGGAGAGGATAGAACAAGGGAAGAGGAAGGACAGATCGCGCGCGGTCCGTGGCCCGTTTGGTAGGGTACTGCTCCGGCATTCGCCTTGTGTTGATCGGAAAAAACACGGAAAACTACCGATTAGAGCAGCCGGCTGCTAGAAGTCTCCTCCAGACAGCGATTGAATTCGACCTAGCAGAAAAGCTAGTGTTGAAAATCCTGCCGTAGAAAGGACTTGAACCTAGGACCTCCCGGTCAGAGGCGCTGCAGTGACATCAGTTGATGTACTGAGCTACCGCTCCCAGTAGCCTCTCAGCCAAGGGCGAACTAGACCCTTCATTACCGCAGACTCGCCATTGGACCATTCTATTGACAAGCTCAAAAGTGTTGCTCTTTTTGAAACCTCTTACAAAAAGTGTTATAGAGGAACAGCCAAGAAAAAACAGCGACATGTTCCTAAATAGTTATTTGTGATGCGACAGGTAAAAGTGACATTTTATTTAGGAAACGTCGAGCTATCGACCTTGTGTTGCAATCTTACGAACAAAATAAAATCACATTTACCACGTGTGTTATACACTGTTTTTATACACTTACTGATTTTTGTTTTATTTGTATTCAGGTATACAAATCACTTAGTAAAGTCAATAGAAGCTGATGCGATCAAACGGAAATTGTTTCTCTTTTCTTATAAAATTTATAGATATAAATGAACACTGGAACCTTGGTCTTATTTTATAACCGATGCTAACAATTTAACTTTTAGCATGCTACATATGCCCTGACAGACCCCTTGTGCTAGAGCAAGTCTAAAAATACTTTCATTTCGGAAATAATTAACGCTGCACATTTTTAGGCGAGTAATATGTTATGTCAAGCCTATTAATAAATATTTTTGGCTAATATGCGGCAACACGTAACACTCGTATTATGACAATATCAAAGGGATACTTTGAAAGCTTGCAGTAAACCTCCTACAACGAAGTCCTTCAGTACACCCAAATGAGTCAGACGACTTATCTCTTAATGTTTTGTACGTGATTTAAATCTCGTACCAGCAATTGTGAGAGGCTGTTTTTTGAGTCACAAACTTGTGTTGTGGATCCTTCTTACAGAATCATTATAAATTATCGAATGGAATAAATCGAAGGATGTGAAGGATCTAGTAGACATGCTGTAAATCTCAAGAACCCGCCGTTTATACCTATGTTAACAAGATGATCAATCCCTTAATGTATTGTACGAGATTTGAAACTGTTCTAGGGGGTATTGCGTCGAAGTTCCGAAACTACTCTGTATTTAGCACGTATTATGACTGTAGCGCACTTGATACTCGTAAGTTATTACGTTATATGCAATCTTGTCATGCATATCAAAGGGCAATTATTGCTTAATATGAGAGCGCATAATTCTGGTATTATGAAATCTTAGGCACACTCGTGTAGTAAAGGTTTTAGATCTACCTCTAATTGAACTAATCCACTGTTCCACTAATTGAACACTACTTGACCTATCCTCGAATCATAGAATGTGATTTCAAGATTCCATCGGTGCTCCTGCGATGCTGTTTCAAATGGCAGACATTTCCCGATTTGAACCCTCGTCATAGTATCATTACAGAGAAGCAAAGGGGGACTCGTAAATCTTCCGTTGTGAAGGATCTTCATCCACCATCACTCCGCAACTCGCCTGTCATGTCATCTAGATGAGCAATATATCAAATATCGTAATGCGTTGTAAACGATTACAAGATCCTGTAGGCGATGCTTTAGTAAAACCGAATAATTTTATTCATGTTTACACTGTCCTCCTATAACACTTCAGATATTTACCTTTTAAGGGGGAAAATAGAGCTTACAGCTTTTACATTTTTATTATTTTTACACTTTTTCCCCATTAAAATCATACTCCACAGCAGTGAAAATGAAAGCACAGAAATATCTTTCTTCTGAAAGGAAAAATGTGCTTTTAACATTAATTTAAAAAAAATTTGAACCAGTTTTTCATGCACTGCCTTAGTGTTTCCTTCATAACTCAAATAATTTTGAATATTTTTACAAATTTATTCTTTTAATTTGTTGGAAATACTCACATGTACAAAACCATGCTCTTTCATATAGATCTCTTGATCAATAATATTTTTAATTTGCATCCAAAATTAATATATTTAATATTAATAGTTTTTTCAATTTCATAATTTTTTATCACAAAAACTATTGTTCTTAAGTGTATGATTTACATGTTTGTAGATAATACTTGGTTAAATGCATTCTAAAAATTCATACTTTAAAATGATTAGTTTTTGAGTTGTAAGGAAACATCTAAAAACGGTAATTCTGGAAAACAAGGACGACGTCAATTTAATGAGTTTTGCCTTTCTTACTACTCTAATAGATGTATGATGCAGAGACATACCTTTTACATCATAACTCGAAAACTATTGCAGATATCGACATATTTTTTCACCAAAATATTCATGAATTATTAAGGCATAGCAAAGAAAAGTTTTCAAAAGTCGATTTTTGAAAAGGTTTTAAGGTGCAACCTGCCGCTTAAAGCTTATTTTCAAAAATATTTTCTACCGACCGACTCATTTGCAGTCCATTCCATCCCCTTCAGCCTATCCTCCTTGCTTTGAAAAGCTGCCGCCTTTGCTGCCGGATGCTCTGGCCGTAGAAAGTTCCCATTACTCCCTTCTGATGGGCATTTATCTACATTTACCATTAACGTAGGCAACCTGCCTTCCTCTATTCTCTCTTTTTTTTCGATGTAAATTTACAATACATTTTATACAAAAATAATGGGAAAAGATGATACAAGCACCGGGAGCAGTAGCTCAGTGCATCAACTGATGTCACTGCAGCGCCTCTGACCGGAAGGTCCTAGGTTCGAGTCCTGACAGCGGCAGGATTTTCGAGCCTAGCTTTTGAGCTAGGTCGAATTCAGTCGCTGTCTTGGAGGAGAAATTTAGCGGCCGGCTGCTTTGATCGGGAATTTCTGTGGTTTCTCCGATCAACACCAGGCGAATGCCGGAGCAGTACCCTACCAAACGGGCCACGGCCGCGCGCGATCTGTCCTTCCTCTTCCTTGTCCTATCCTCCTCTCCCCTTACACACACACTTACATTAACATGCATCACACTACCACGTATTCCGGGAGACCGGCCGGGAGCTTAGAGCTTGTTCCGGCTGGGGCGGTGCCCCGCTGGTGGGAGAGTCCTGGTTAGGGGGAAACCCCACTAGCCGGCCGTAGGTCGGTGCCGGATCTCGCCATCCAGCGGGGGAAGATCACCGCCATCTCCCGAGAAAAACAGGCACTACACTAACGGGACTAATGACCAAAGCAGTTGACGCGCCTGGAAACACGAAAAAATCAATCAATCAAAGATACAAGCAATTAGTATGGCAGTTGAATTACTGGTGAAGCTATCGCAATTGTACATTTCACCGTCTTCCTGCGTCTACACGAAAGCAACCACAATCACAACTTAGGGGTTGAAATTGATGATTCGTGTTTACCGGATTTCTAATTTGTGAATCTGCAATTGAGTTGTAATTCTGGTTATCGATGGGTTTCATCGCTATTGTTTTTGAGGTTGGTGGCTAGGGGATCCTGCACTGAACACGACTTCTAATCTCTTAATGCGTTGTACGCGATGTGCAACTTCTATCGGCGGTGTGCGTGGGTATCCAGAATGCCAAACGACGTATGTGCATTGTCGGCACATTGACCGCGACCGCTGCTCATTCCGTTGGTGTACCTGCAGCTGCATTTGCTGCATCCGCGATGGCTTTCCACGGCCCGCCAAGTTCGCCGAACAGTAAATGACGAAAGTTAAGTTGTTTGCCGTGCGTCGCGAATGCTCGTGAGGCGGATGTGCAAGGATCACATGCGAATCACGCGCCAGCGCACTCAATAGCTCCGACTCGTGGACGGCTGCCAAAGGAGTTGTGGTTATGTGAGCGAAGGCGATGCATTTTGTGATTATTTTGGATAATGATGGTCGCGTAGCGTTTTGTTTGGAAGAAAGTGTTAATGAAGTCGTCAAACGATATGGTTGTAAAGTGATGAAAAGTTTATCTAATCGGATTTGACGTGCTGTTTGGAGACGTTTGTGGTCACATGGGAATGAATGCTACCTTCCGTGCAGCTTCTTTTAGTTTTTGAATAATAAATCATTCGTAATATAGATTATCGTTGCCTCGCTTATACTCTTTGAATTATAATAATATCTTGTAATAGCTGAAATATTCTTTGAATTATAATAATATCTTATAATCGCTTAAATACTCTTTGAATTATAATAATGGAACTACACGCATAACCTTAACAGAATAAATGAAAACAATGAAATAGAATTACAAAAAATATCAATAACAGTTTTCCTTTACGGCCTAAATGGCGCGACAATTTAAGAGATTTCATTCTTATACCTACGGGAAAATTTGCTTATTCTTACGAAACAAATAATGTGTCAGAGTATTATTGTCGCGTGGGGATTGTAGGGGTTCCCTGTCATAAAGTTTAAGATCATTCCATCGCGGTTACGAGTGAGAATGACTTTTTGTCGTTTCCTTTTTCGTCTTTTCCTCTGTAGTAATGCATTCTCCACTGATCCACATCATTCAGAAGAATTAATATTACGAGTTGGATCCACGCTTCACGCCATTCACTTCCATATCTCAGCCTGACCCTCGTTTCGACTGAACACATCCTTTCGTTATGCTGTATCTGTCACCCAGTGTATATGTATATTCAATTGTATATTCACTGAATATTCAATACACTTCTCGACAGAACGTTCTCCTAGAATTCGTCTCTGACTTCAATTTTAGTGTTCTTTCATTTTCTGCTAAATTATGTTCCTGTTCATTTCGCTCTCGATATTTCCCTCTATTTTTCTAATATTCTTCCATTCTCATTCTTTAATTTCCCTTTATTTTATGCCTCTTCACATGATCTAGAACAGCTTAGAAATTGCGAGTGTGCCCGCGATTCTTGCCTAACAATGTCTCTCATTCCTCAGTCATCAGATAATTAAGTCATTCAACTCTCAACTGGCAACCTCCTTCCATTCTGTTCTACCCGCCGTCAACAGTTGGAAAATTTGATTAGTTAAGTTACTGATACATGAAGAAACGTCTTTTTAGACTTTCTCTGTCTCCAATTACTGGGTTGCGTTCCCAATTTTCGTTATCCTTCATATTTATCCTCAATTATTCTTTGCGTTTTCCCCTCGAATTGCTCCTCTGTTCCCCAGGTCCTTCCTTTCCCATAACTTAATTATTTTCCATGATCACTACAATGTCACAGAGAAGAGCTGCAATTAAGGGGTATACCTGTGATTCATGCATAATATTGTCTTCCATTCCTCAGCATTTTTGTTTCCTTCATTTAGCCACCTCTCAACTGGGCACATCATTGCATTACCAACACGTTTATTGGGAAAATTTGATTAATGTAATTCTGATATATTCAATACTTCTGCCTGAGAAAACGACCTGTTAGACTTCGTTTCTTCCTACATTTACTGGATTGCGTATCCAATTGTCACTATCCCTCCTGTTTCTGCTCACTTTTTCCCTCTCACTTTTTACCTGTTTTCCTTCTCACGTGCTCCCTCTCCCATCCTTTACTCCTTCCTCAATTTTGCCAATGTCATAGAGAAGAGTTGCAATGAAGGGGTGGACCCGTGATCCACGCTTCACATTGTCTCCCATCGCTCGTCCCTTTTGTTCGTTCATTCCTCCAGATCTCGACTGGACGCGTCGTTTAATTCCGCCCTCCCTGTTACCAAGATGTTCTTGCAGAAATTTTGATTAATGCAATTACTGATACATTCAATACTCCAACATTACAGTCTTTTTACGCGGTCGGCCTGTATATTCTGGATTGCGTTTCCAATTTTTGCTCCCTTTAATTTTTTCCCTCAAATTTCCTCTCCAAATCTCTTTACATTTCCCTCCCAAATTTCGCCCTCCCTTTTTACCTGTTTTCCTTCTCATGTGCTTTGTCTCCCATCCTTTGCTCCTCCCTGAATTTTGCCAATGTCATAGAGCAGAGTTGCAGTGAAGGGGTGGACCCGTGATCCACGCCTCACATTGTCTCGCGCGGCTCGTCCCTTTTGTTCGTCGATTCCTGCACGTGTGGAGTGGACGCGTCCTTTGATTCGTGGCCCACGCGCCCGCGCCCGCGCCTCGCGCGCTCCTCCGCCCAGCGGCGCGTCGCCTGGCCTCGCGTTCTGGCGGGCCCACGCGGCTGCTGCACTCCTCGCTCGCGCCGGCGCTTGGACGCCCACTGATGGCAAAACATCCATGCATCGCTAAAGGGATTTCGATGTTGACGAAAACATCGACGAGAAAGCGTCGATGTTAAAACTATCGAGTTTTAATTATAGACCCTCGCTCCGCACCGGCGTATTGAATTGAATTGAATTGAATTGAATTTGCCTTATTTTATGTGGCGAGATCAGGCCATGAGGCCTGCTCTTCCGTCTGACCACGTAAATTTCGTTACGCTCCTTTCATCAATCATGGGAGAAAGAAGGTATGACTTGGGCCACGTAACAGGCGATTTGAATTTAGCTCAGAGGCATCATTTAGGCTTGAGGATCTTTTACATGCAGTAAATCTACTAACAAGGGACAGTCGGCTTTAGTTCCCCTCCGAAGGAGGCGTACGAAGGATTTTTTCGAAATGCGTATGGCCGCCTACTGATGGTAAAACATCGATGCATCGATGTTTCGATGCATCTCAAGATGGTTTTCGACGTTGATGAAAACATCGAAGGGAAAACCGTTTTTTTTTTTTATTTACCTTAACATGTGGTCATTAGCGACCACTATTGGAGTTAACGGTATGGTAACTATGAAGATAAATCGATATGGTGATGATAAGGGATGAAAGGATGAACACAAATACAAAAATCCCCGGGGTGGGACTCGAACTCGCGACTCTTCGGTCCCAGATCGCTTCGACACTACTGCCTTAGCGATCTCGGCCAACGGATCGGCCGTAATATATTATTGTTTGGCTATCCGCATGTTAGTAGTATGTACGAATTATTATCGAATGTAAAATAGAAAATTAACAATAACTGTTTTGCTATCGATTTCGTGTTTCACTGTCGATTCAGGCCGTGACATGCCTGGAGATAAAACACATTCACAACACGAGCAGCTCCCAAACTTCCTTAGATTGCACAGGCGAAATGTGCAGCGTGATAAAGAGTAAAACCAGGACATTGCTGTGGATTTCTGCTACTCTACAACGAGCTTAAACCCTTTCTTTTAAAGAATTAAAAATTTTAAAAATCGCTGTTTTTGCAACAAAATATCGATGTGAAGAAAATATAAAAAAATATCCATGTTTCTGGTGCAAAACATCGATGTTTTAAAAACATCTTTGTTACATTCTTATTTACGTAGTTTTTTCCATCCTAATTTTTTTTCAAAAGACACCCTTATTTGGAAAACATGGTACATAACATATTTAAATATATAATTTTGAAGAATATATTTCATTAAGGAAAAATATGTTTCCGTTAACGAATTCGTAGGTAGGCATCGAAAATAATGTTAGATTTTGAAAACCCTTCCATAATCCAGTGGAATTACTGAAAATCTGAACTTGCCATAAATATGATTGTTTATAAGTGTACATTGTTCTATTCCAGCGAAAGATCGAGACTTTTTCAATCCACTGAAAAGCATCAGTCATCTCGAATTTATGCGGAAGGTACTCCCTTCACATGGGGAACGATTTTTATGCTTGTTGCAAGATAGATTTCCTTTGTCATTTGTGTTCACGGTCTGCGATTCTTTCTTCCATTCGAGAACAATCAATCATTAGAAAACATTTCTCGTGAAATGAATACAGAAGCGATGAAAGACAAATATTGATTTCATTGGAGCCGACAAACACAGATGAAGAAATAATAATCCCAGAGTAAATTACGTGATTGCTCTTTGCCTACTTGTGCCATTATTTCTCTGCGTTCAATCAAGATATAAACAACTCAAGGTACAAGTTTTACGGCTGTTCACATAAATCATGTTTTTTGAAAAGCCGTAATACTTCTAATACTGGGATTCAGTTCAACAAACCTTATTCCTGGTTTTTCTTTTCTTTTCCGTTTCCAAGAGTGCATCAATCACTAGAGCCAGCGGAAAGAACGGTATTTTCTTCTCTCTTTTTAAGTTCTAAATGTGTTAGTAAACATATGAAGGCGCGGCCATTTCCAAATTGCACTTAGCACTTTCAGTGTACGTGGGGTTGGAAGTTCGGAATACACATGAGCACGCTAAAAATACTAGCGCTTGTCAGTGGGGAGGAAAGAATATCTGTACCGTTTATTTCAACAGAAAAGCAAGTTATTGTTTGAAGCGGGACTCCAGGCTATTAGTTGAAACGCATGTTTGCTTGGAATGGGCTCTGTTATGAGTCTTGTTTTGTTTCGTGCTCGTAACACTTGGAGCGAACGAAGACCTATATTTTGAGATAGGGTGTTTTATTATTGGGCGTGAATAGATCCTGAAGAAAATATAAATTTACTACGGTTCTTTCTGGAGGTTACTCTTGTTATTGTCTTAATATATATCTGACATTCGTTGCCTCAGAACTAGTTCTTGTCAGGGCACTTACTATTTACTCGTTTCTGTTATTACTGAGAAACAAACGCTGCATTTTCAACCTTGGGAAATTGAACAAGGTGTGGATGGTCGAGTTGGTTGAAACAAACACTAAATAAAAGGATTCGAACCTAGAGATTTTGTTTACGTCATGCCTATATATATCTTGTATATTTGTAATTATTTTTCTCGACGTGCAAAATTCGTAATTTACCGTAGAATACATACATTCATGGATTATTAATTATACAAAGTAATGAAAAGTCACTCAATAACAATAATAGTCCAGTTAATAAATTCTACATAAAACGGCATTCGGTTCATGAAAAAGTAAGTAGACCAGATAAGCATTTAGGATATTTAAGATTTTCAGAACAGTGATTGAACGGATTACAAAGCAATATTGGAAAAGGTTTTGACTAATTATCGAGATACGTTAATTACATACATTGCTGCTGGATGTAAGAATCAAGTACATTTAAAAAACCTCGAATAATAGATGTTTGTCATATCTTACACCGATAAATATTTTCTTCTACTATCAAATAAAATTAACTTGTTTCACTTCACGTCTTTGTTTTTTCGTGTTTTGATCGCTTTCTTCTTGGTTCTTCCGTGACCAATTGCCTCTAACATCTTGTTATTATCGTATTACAATTGATTACTCTTAAGAGTGTAGTGCATGTTAGTGTAAGTGTGTGTGTGTGTGTGTGTGTGTGTGTGTGTGTGTGTGTGTGTGTGTAAGGGGAGAGGATAGGACAAGGAAGAGGAAGGATATATCGCGCGCGGTCCGTGGCCCGTTTCGTAGGGTACTGCTCCGGCATTCGCCTGGTGTTGATCGGAGAAACCACTGAAAACTACCGATCAGAGCAGCCGGCCGCTAGAATTCTCCTTCAGACAGCGACTGAATTCGACCTAGCTGAAAAGCTAGTGTCGAAAATCCTGCCGCCGTTAGGACTCGAACCTAGGACCTCCCAGTCAGAAGCGCTGCAGTGACATCAGTTACTGCACTGAGCTGCCGCTACCGGTCCGCATCTTGATCTTTCGCCGACAGCCCGAGATTACTGGACTAAAGAGGAACCGCGTGGAATCGTTCAGGGGAAGGAACGAATCCATGCCTATCTCCGGTGCAGGAAATCGAGCTGAAGAGAAGATCTGCTGTGGAAACAGTGGGCAGGGTCTCCAACACGCGGAGGAAGTAAGGGGAAAAAGATTACCAAAATATAAGAGGAAAACCATCGAGGAATTAACGTTTCTAACACTAAATTCAAACAAAACCAAAATGGTACTAAATTTACCATAAAAGGAGTAATATTTTATCTTGAACTAAGAATATCAAAATATTTAACAGATTTATAACATTTTGGACGTATTTTTGCGCAAACGATGTGTTCAACGATAATTTCAGCATTAAAATAAATATTTGGTTGATTATCCTTATAGAATTCAAGATGAAGATCGGAAGTGGTTAAACGCTTTTGTAAACTTTAGAAATAGGATTGCCATTTTGTAGAAGAATGTTGGTGGAAGAATCGCACAATTCAAAATCAGTGGATAATAAATAAATTACGTTATGGGGAGAGCAACAAATCGACAAAAATTCATCATTCACGAATTATGAAATGGTGCTCTACGGATAGCCGAGCACCCAGTCCTTTTATAATATCAATACAATTAAGTGAAGTTTGGATTGTGATTCATTAAACATATTGCTATTATTACATTTATACAAGCAATAAACACTTCTGTATGGAAGAAGAATGTGCATAGGTTGTGCATCTCCCCATACGTTATATACTCTTTATTAACTGTTTTTGATTAAATATATATATATATATAATATATATATATATATATATATATATATATATATATATATATATATATATATATTTAATAGAGCGAGACCCATAGTGTGACTGTGAGCTCCAATTTCAACTTTTCTTGATGCATACAGCTTTACGAACTGACACTTTAATTTTATTATTATTATTATTATTATTTAATTATTATTATGAAAGATATTGTACAATTTGAAAAGAATTGTACGAATAATGAGCAAATCTCACGCACGTGATTCTTGAATGCCTCTCTTTATTAGGCAGCTAGAACTACCTTAGAAGCATGCATTAAAGCAGCTACCTTTGCTCTTGATTTACGAATAAGTGCTTTTTGTCAAAAATGATTTACTCAAACGAGGAAACATATTATCAGCTAATATCCTATAACACTCCACGTAATAATCATAATCTATTTTGGATAATGATGTGGTTTGCATTCTACAATTCTGTTTTCGGCACGATATTCTACATGGGCGGATCTATGGCCGACGCTGCGTCAGAAAAGCGCACGCGTAGGTAGGTAATCACCTCCGACTCCCCACACGAGAGGCAATCAAGAGCAGCGCGCCCGGTGCCCATTTCCGGACCGGAAGTGGAAGCCCAGAGGTACGGACGCAGCCGCAAGAGGCAATTTGCGAGGGAGAAGGGAACGGGAGAGGAAGAAGAAACCGGCAAAGCAGTTGGTGGGAGGCGATCGATAAGAGAAAACAAGAGTGGCGAAAAGAAGATTACAGTCGCTGTAGGTTCATTTCGCAGGTCATTAATCTGCGACATGGCACTGTTTGGTCTTCCATCTCCTCCGACGCTGTGAAGTGAACAGTTGTTCGGAGAATTCACCCGACCGGAAAATACTTGTGATGCTCAGAACATGGAAGGAATACCGATGTTTTGAGAGGCACGTGAGATAATGAAGTTTGGTAGAGGAGAGAAGGACAGTGTGTGGTTATATTTAATGAATAACTGAACGAATATGGGCAAAAAAGAAACAACTGTTACTGGATTTGCATTTTTTAATTTGGAATTCCCGAATGAATTTTCGCGAATGTGGGTGATGTGCACCACACAGTTTTTTTTAAAATTCTCTACATATTATCTTCGACGAATTATTACTGTTACTGAAATTATTACTGGCACCAGTTTTAGTTTGATTAGTGTTTCTGGACGAGTCGACTGCTAAGGCCACTACTTCCGTAAGTGTAGTGCATGTTCTACGGCGGGCTGTGACTCTGATCTTCCTTCAATGGACGGCGAGCTCCGGCGCCGACCTACACCCGACTAGTGGGGTTTTCCTCTGCCAGTAATCTCCCACAGCGGGTCAGCACTCCAGACGAGATATGCTCCAAGCTCCTGACATATGATAGTTTACTGCATGAAAGTGTAATTGTGTGTAAGCAAGGGGTGAGGATAGGGCAAGGAAGAGGAAGGAAAGATCACGCGTGGTCCATGGCTCGTTTGTTATGGTTCTGCTCCGGCATTCCACTGGTGTTGATCAGAGAATCTACGGAAAACGACCGACCAGAGTAGCCGGCCTCCTAGCCGGTAGAATTCTCCTTCAGACAGCGGGTGAACTCGTCCTAGCTATATAACTAGTGTCAAAATGCTGCCACCGTCGGGTCTCGAACCATAAGGCCTCCCAATCAGAGGCACTACAGTTATATCAGTTGAGGCCCGGAGCCACTAAACCAGTACCGGTTTAAGGAATTAATCATAACATGAGTGTACTCGTATTTGCAAATCATTAGTGTGTTTATTTATTTTATTTATTTATTTTACGTCAAAAAAAAAAGTTAAAACTGCGTATGACGTTCTATGGGGAAAAGTGAACTGTGTGCACATTTTCAAAATTCTGTGATCCCTACACTAAGTCATATACTACTTAAATTTTGAAAAATATGAAAAAGAAAAGAAAAAGCTCCCATGTAATAAAATCTATTTTCAAGAATACAAAGGCAATAAATTTTGGCTCCTTATCCATGTTGTTCTTCGGAATAATACTTCTTGCCGCGACAACATGGAAACGATAATTTGAATAATTGTATTTTCTTGTGTTAGCTTAATTTTTGTTTGTAAGTCTGGATGTGTGTTAAAATGATTCATTCTTTAAAAAATGTATAATTAGAGGGATGAATGGGGGTGAGTTTTCATGAAATGAATCACAAATAATTCCGATATCCTGCTGCGAAAACGCATTGCCACCACTAGGACTACATGCCAAGTGACCGTGATTTGAATGTAGTGCGCAATGGGTCTCGCTAATGATAGGATATATCCCCGCACATAATTAACCGTTTAATTATTTGTCACGAGTTCCTGAAACATTTGTGCGTTGTCGTGGCGAGTGCTCGCAAATTTTCCGCGACGTGAATTCATTCTTATATTAAGCCCTGGGAACCTGCCGTCGTTCATCACAATTCGCTAACAAACCCAGCGACGGTGATTATTCAAACAGATTACTACCTTTGTAATTACCTCCATGACAGACGAGAATGAATTTTCCGCAAGGGAGTGTATTCAATTCGCGTGCGTGAACGCAGAAGTATTCTCTTTTACTCATCTTGGGTCAAGGAATCATTCATCAAAACACTGAAACTGCTCATTATATTATCATTAGCAATTTACGAAACATTCCACATTCTGAATGACAAGTAGCGTAAATTTACGTATACGACCGTAAAGAAGTACGGGCATTGTTCTCGTGTTTCTGATGGAACTTACAGTCGTAAAATTTGTCAGCATCACGTAAGCGAAACGCGAGGTCGTATTTCAGCTTTTGATCCGGTTTTCGGGGCGGGCACATGTGGGAGCGTGAGGCAACACGGGAGTTCTCTTGAGAAGGGCGCGCCCCTACCGGTTGAACAGCGAAACAGTATGGGAGGTCGAGGGCGTTGTCTAATGCGGGGACGGTGCTCGCTCGTATTGATGCGTGGAGATATGCTTAATAGGATCCCAATTCCGTGCGTTTGGGAACTGGATTCAGACCTAATGTGGTAGTTCTATGCCGAAGGTTGTTGACTCGCAAAGATTTTACGGTGTGGCCGATAGCGGTAGCTCAGTGCATCAACTGATGTCACTGCAGCGCCTCTGACCGGGAGGTAATACGTTCCCACTCCCCACGGCGGCAGGGTTTTCGACGCTAGCTTGTCAGCTAGGTCGAATTCAGTCGCTACCTGGAGGAGAATTCTAGCGGCCGGCTGCTCTGATCGGTAGTTTTCCGTGGTTTCTCCGATCAACACCAGGCGAATGCCGGAGCAAAGCCCTAACAAACGGTCCACGGACCGTGCACTATCTGTCCTTCCTCTTCCTTGTTCTCACACACACTTACACTAACATGCACTACACTACCACATATTCCGAGAGACCGGCCGGGCGCTTAGAGCTTGTTCCGGCTGGGGCGGTGCCCTGCTGGTGGGAGAGTCCTGGTTAGGGGGAAACCCCACTAGCCGACGGTAGGTTGGCGCCCGATCTCGCCATCCAGCGGGGGAAGATCACCGCCATCACCGGAGAAAAAACATGCACTACACTAACGGGACTAATGACCGAAGCAGTTGACGCGCCCGGAAACACGAAAAAATCGATCAATTAATCTATGGTGTGACCAAGGTTTTGTTCGTAGCTTACCGGGAGAAGTGTGTCAGGGCATCAACTGAGGTGGTTGCAGTGCCTCTGACTGGGAGGTCCCAGGTTCGAGTGCTGACGGCGGCAGAATTTTCGACGAGCTTTTCAGCTAGGTCGAATTCAGTCGCTGTCTAGAGGAGAATTCTAGAGATCGGCTGCTCTGATCAACACAGGCAATGCCGGAGCAGTACCCTAACAAACGGGACACGGACCGCGCGTGATATTCCTACTTCTTCCTTGTTCTATACTCACACCTTACATACACTCATATGCACTATACTACACTCACAAACGGCAGGAAGACCAGTCCAAAGCTTTGAGCTTGTCCCGGCTGTGGTGGTGCCCTGCTGGTAGGAGATACCTGGTTAGGGAAAACCTCGCTAGCCGACTGGTTGGTCGGCGTCGGATCTCAGCATCCAGCGGGGAAGATCACCGCCACCTTCTGAGGGGAAAAATGCTCTACACGCACGGGACTCATAACCTTACGTTGACGCACCCAGAATGAACATTTAATGTTCGCAGTGTAGGGAAAGTGAGTATTGATTACGGAAGGTGCTGACAGAATTAGTCTCATAAGAGAAGTTTGTGTTTACATCCAGGGAAGGAGCGGTGTTCCCCTCCATATCGAACGTGCGCCCAGAGTCGATCTACTCGTCAGCTGGCTGGTTTCAGAGGCCAAGAATTTAGTGTTTGTTTAGTCAAAAAAATTTGAAACTGTATGTTACTTTTGGGGAGAAGATCACACTCTCTTGAGTTCCAGAATACCTTCCCAACATTCTAAGTATAAAGAAATAAAATTTTAAAAAATCAAAAAATTAATAATAATAATAATAATAATAATAATAATAATAATAATAATAATAATAATAATAATAGAATTAGAGTTATAGAAATATTATTTGCAACGGTAACCAAACTGCAGATTTGTTTTTTCTGCGTTCCTTACAAAATAGTAACTCACCTTCAGCTCTACTACCACTCGGAGAAACATCTGAAAACTACCGATCAAAGCAGTCAGCCGTTAGAATTGTCTTTGCGACAGTGGTTGTAATTAACCCAGCTCTACATTTATGTTCAGAAGCAATTCAAGGGGTCTATCTCAGCATTTGCTCAATGGATGACGGAAACTGGACAGAACCCTGATCGAGATGGGGTCATTGACTCGGAAGCTGTTTTTTTCGTACAAATTTCCCCGTACGCGGCACTACCCCAGCCGGGACAATCCCCATATTCCAGAAGGGTCTCCCGACCGACAGTGGAAGTGTCTGTGTAGAGTACTGTGTGTGTGTGTGTGTGTGTGTGTGTGTGTGTGTGTGTGTGTGTGTGTGTTAGATGTAAGGAGGGGTCAACGATGACGACGGAAAGATAGTGTGCGATCCGTGGCCTGTTCAATAGGGCACTTACTATGTTGTTCGTTCGATGCTAATCGGAGAAACATCTGAAAACTACCGATCAAAGCAGTCAGCCGTTAGAATTGTCTTTGCGACAGTGGTTGTAATGAACCCAGCTATGCAGCTGGGGTCGAAAATCCGCGATGGTCGAGACTAAAACTCGAGGACTACCCGATCAAGAATGCTGTAGAGGCAACAGTGTTGGCACGCAGCCGATCTACAATATAGAACTTGCGTTATTCTTTCTGACAAACATATTACAGAAATTTAAATTAATAATCGTGAAGAGACGCGCTTCATAGAAACTTTATTTCGGGTGATTTAAGTTGTGGGAGTTCTACGCAAAATGTTGAAAGCCAACATTGGGTTTACGGTTGATGAGAGGTTGTAGGGCACGCCCGTGTTTTGTTCCTTGAACTCTTTGCGTTTTTCTTCCTAAGAAACCTATTTATTTGAAGCCGTACTTAGAGAGGCGATTTCCTATCGGAGTAAAAGAGGCGATTTCCTATTGGAGAAACATCTCGTTTATTTTCAATTTTTGAACAAGTTCTAACGATCGATCGTTGGGGACGTGTTTTATAGAACGTTGTTTTATAGAATAGTCATTGAGCGAACAGGAACTAGGTAGTCGTCGGAGACTCAACGATAATGTTGTAGGGTACACTGAAGGTCGCACGGTTCGTTAGCGTGAAAACGACGAGTGAATCAGGACCTTAAACGTATTTCTTTTTGTAAAAAATCTCAATTATTAACTCATTGTAAGATTTGGTTTGTAATTTAGGCTGTAATGGGTTTATCTCTCCCAATTATTTAGTGTGCATTTCAAATTAGTCATTTAGTTTTAATAAAAATTGAGTTGGAATTGTAATGTAATAGGATGGTTTTTAAAACAGAGAAATAATCGAGTTCTGGCGAAATGTACTGTAAGGCTTCCAATACTAGTTTTCGGGCGAGATGGGTACATCACTTTAATCCTACCGAAAACATTTCACTTTCTTGTATTATTCCGTTGTCTTCAGAAGAGCGATTTTAAAAACTGTTTTTGGTTTCCAGTTCTTGTTTCTGATATTTATTTGTAATGTTTTCGAAAATAAGCGATCAGCGCAGAATGTAATGCATTTACATTTCTGCTCTGTACGTTTACACACATTCAACTCTTCAAAAACAGCTGCAAGTTATTCGCCCATTGCAGAGATATTCCCAATTTCTCTCACACTCGAAACTCGTTAAAACAAATACCCTTGGCAATCTCTTCACACCACATGGTCGCTATCTCACTTTTTCCCAGAGAGGGTATTAGTTTCACTACAAAGAGATTGTGTGGTGACCAAACACGGATATTGTCAGCAGTTTGGTTTCTGTGTAAAGGGATGTTTACCGGATTGAATGACAGAAGTTCTAATCAACAGATGAGAGAAAACATTCGCACGCTTGCCAGCAAAGGAGCGGAAGGACGTTTGAATCGAGAGGGTTAACCAGTGGCTGACGATCGAGAGGAAATAGGGTGCAGAGTACGAGCAAATAAACATGAACTTGGAGTTGTGTTAAAACAATTTTGTGGTCAAAGTACAAGTAAATTACAGTTTTTGTCGATTGGACAAAGGCATAAGTTTATAATCGGCTGAAGAATTGTCCTCGGGAAGAAATAAGGTGAGAGTAAGAAAGGGCAGAAAGTATCAAAATTAAAAAGAATGTGTTCAAGAGAGAGATAATGTGTTAAGAGAGAGAATGTATGAGAGTGAGGGAAAGAGAGGAGGTAGAGGAATAAGAGAAGGGAGGAGAGACAGAAAAAAAGAAACCGTGGTTTCTCTATAAGTTCCGGCCAATTTTTCCTTTCAAAATTCAAAATTTAAATATGGCTTAGTGTAGGCATCACAGAATTTTGAAAATGTGCACACAATTCATTTTTCCCCATAGCACGTCATACGCAGTTTTTTAACTGTTTTTTTACGTAAAATAAATAAATAAATAAATAAATAAATAAATAAATGCCGCAGCAATATCGTAACAAAGGGGGCTTTCGAGCGCGCGCGCTCCTTCCTTCCTCTTCCTTGTCCTCTCCTTTCTCCTTCCACACACACACACACACACACACACACACACACACACACACACACACACACACACACACACACACATCTTTCTGTAGCTTGGAGCTTGGCCTGGCTATGGGGGTACTGCGAAGTGAGACACACTTGGATGGATGAGAAAAAACCCCAGTAGCAGGCGACAAGTAGGTCATCACGGGATGGTGACGACCTACGGTTCCACCGCAAATTGCACCCCCCCACATCCCACGATGTAACTAGCACTACATTTACAGGACTCAGAACCCAAGTAGTTGGCGTACTCGAATTCAATACTCATTCACTCACCCAAATTGTTCACCTGCTTGTATCCCGAAAGCCGTGTGGGTTATAACGTTTTCTACCCAACCTTTCAATTATTGGCAAAGGCATTGATCGCCGTCTTCTCGGCGCCATTTGCGCGTCACGTGAGCCCTGAGCTAATGTCGGCTAATGATGTGACATCGATGTTTTCAAATCATCAATGTTTTTGTAAAAACATTGATAGTTTAAACGTCGATATATTTATTAATGGCCTTTTTTTTAACATCAGTGTTTTCTGATCGTTTTTTTAGTTTTCGATGTTTTGTTTGGAATGAAAAATTCTCATAATCACAGGTATTACTTTTTGAATCACCTATGTTTTAATTTTTGAACATTGATGTTTTAAATTTTGAACATCGATGTTTTAATTTTTGAACATTGATGTTTTAAATTTTGAACATCGATGTTTTAATTTTTGAACATCGATGTTTTAAATTTTGAAGATCGATGTTTGGTAGCATCGCTGTGGCGTCAGTGATGTGGGCGCGCGGGATGCGTCGTGGGAGGGCGCCGCTGCGCGTGTTTGCACGTGGTCGCGCCGCCTCCGCCCTCCCCCCCCCCGGCCGTCCGGCGACGGGATGTTTGACTTTCATTAGAGTGGAGTGGCGTGGCGCGGATGACTGTGGCGGATGGGATCGGGAGGAGCAGGGCGGGGCGGAGCAAGGCGGGGCGGGGCGGGGGGGCGAGGCGGGGCGGGGAAGGGAGGGGCGGAGCGGGGCGGAGCGGGGCGGGCGGAGCAGGGCGGGGCGGAGTGGGGCGGGGCGGAGCAGGGGGGTCGGGGTGGAGCGGGGTGGGTTGTTGCGGGGAGGGGCAGGGAGGGGGGACGGAACAGGACAGCGCGGGGTGATGGAGGGGGGCGCTGATGCCTACTGAACAGGAAGAGACCAATACTCCCTTTTGGGATTTATTGATTCATTGATTTTTTTCATGATTCCGGGCGCGTCAACTGCTTCGGTCATTTTTCCGTTAAGCGTAGTGCATGTTTTTCACGGGAGATGGAGGTGATTTTCCCCTCGCTGGATGGCGAGATCCGGCACCGACCTACTGTCGACTAGTGGGGTTTCCCCCTAACCAGGATTCTCCCACCAGCGGGTACCGCCCTAGCCGGGACAAGCTCTAAATCCCTTTTAGGAAAAAATAAATAAATACAGAATTATTTTTTGTTTGTTTTTGAACTGTGTTATCGGCATTTGTTTTAGCGAGGTTTGTGCGTTAATGTCGTAAATCATTTCGTAATATGCTGCTGCCTAATTTTAGGTTTGTTAGGTAGGTATTATTATATACTAATTATTTTGAAAGTGTTTACCACATTTGATGCTTCCGCATTTTAGTAGCTGCTTGTCCATCTGGGATGGTGAACCGTTCTTGTGGACATTGGCTTTTCTGTCTTTATAGATGTATGACATTACTATTAGGACTATATTCATACCGTTTACATTAAAGATATCAGGCACTATGAGTTTGAATGTTTTCTTACGGCACTAATTTTCTTCACAAAGGAAATTTGTTTAAATGATACAGATGCTTTACTATTTTAACCATTGGGATTGCTACGTGATGAAATGACGGTTCTATACTTTCACTAGTTATTTACTCCCATATTGATTTTTAATTAACTCTAAATAGTATACGCGTAAAATATATTCTACGATCCTTCGATAATCGCTGCAAAAGTCATGAAAAAAACTCGCTAGTACACAGCGAAAAACAAAGTCCTTCTTTTGCGCTTTACCACTCGCAGTCTGGAGCTCTCAACTTGTCCAGACTGGGGCAGAAAACTGGGGAGACTGGGGAGAAAACCCTGCTAGCCGTCGTTAGGTCAGCGCAGGATCTCACCATCTAGTAGGGGGAAGATAAGAGGCACCTCCCGTGGAAAACGCATGTACTACACTTACAGGACTAATGACCTTAGTTGTTGACGTCCCTGTAATCACAAAACAATCAACCTTCGCGCTTTCGGGTAAAAACTTCGCTCTTTCAACGTTATTTCGGCCCACTGTGAGGCGAGAGGGGAGGGGAGCGTTAGCAGAGCAGGGATGGCGGAGATCGTCGCAGGGGCAGGGGCTAAGCGCTTGGAGGGAGGGAGGGTGTGGATGAGGGTGTGGGGAGGGTGGCGACGGCGGTGAAGGCGGGAGCGGAGGGGGTGGGGGTGACAGGGGAGGGGGTGGAAGTGGGGTGGTTGACCGGGGCGAGGGTGTGGATGGCGCTGAGAGGAGGGTGGCGGTGGAGGGGGAAAGGGCAGGGTGGTGGGAGGGGTTAGGGTGTGAACGGGGGAGGGTGGGGGGGAAAGGGGGGGGGGTAGTGAGGGTGCGCGATGGGGGGGGCGGGGGCGGGGGGGGGGGGCGCGGGGGGGGGGGGCCGGCGGTGGCGGTGGCGGAGGCGGAAAGGAGCAGCAGCGACAACCCGCACCTGAGCACAAAGGAAACGGGAAAGTTTCCGGACGAGGCGCTGCAAAGTGGCTGGCCGAGAGGGGTTGCTGCTCCGCGGGCTTTGCTCAAGCTGACGAGGGGTTCCCGCTAAGCCTCTTCCTCTTTCGGCAGTTTGGCCCTGAGCCGTGCCTGCTGTACACGCTTTGCCAGGGAACGTGTGCGAATTATCAAAAAGGTGTTGCACCACTCTTGTAAAACTGATTACCATAAAAATTCAGGACTGGTCTGAGGTTCAAAAAAGTTATATCGTACAAAAAATTGAATAATTTTCTAATCAGGTTGAAAGTAAAACAATTATGAGTTGGCATCCATTTACTTCACGAAACAGGAAAGAATTGAACATTTCAAACTTTTTTAAGGAGGGTAAACGTCAGAACATTCTTCTTCTAAAAATAGTAATATATGTAAATTGCTAAGCTTTGAAAATTAAGGTAATGGAAAAAAGATAAATCGGATTCCAGTAGCAGTTTCAGAATTATGAGATTGTCATTATTTCAGTATCTCTGTGGGAGTTTGCAGAAAGAATATTGTTGTTTCTATCGGGAAAAGGTTTGAGACACGGAGATATAAAAGGCTGGCTGCTGGAAAGAGAAATACTAACTACACGGGCCACAGGTTAAAATTGTTACACGAGACAAAATCGCTCTTGTTATATTCCACTTTGTCTATTGTATTGCCTGGTCCATCTAATATTGATTGGAAACATAGGCCATCTTTCTCTTACATTGTCCTATCATGAAGTTTGGATTTGTGACATTCTCTGCGGATAATTTTTCTGATACAAATTATGACAAATTATAGAATACTATTACAGATGTTTGTCTCACATTTCTCATTTGTTTTTTTTTTTAGGGAAAAAAGGTACATTTTTACAATAAGTGATGCTGTGCATATTCGTATTTGTTTAGTTTCTATTAGAAAGTTAATACTGAAATAGATTTTTCAGAACATTGTCTTTTTATGATTTTATTTCATTGATTGCAGAATTAAATTAAAATATCAACAAATAAAATACTTTTTGTAGATTCAAACAGTGGTGGACACTTTTTTAAAATACTGTGACCGTTAAATTGTAACATTCGTTGTTATAAAAGCAACCTACTTGAAGCGGTAAACACTTCAACTTCAATCTTCAAATTTACAATTCTAAGGCATAATTATGAAGACTAACTGAATTATGTCTAACATTCAGTTTTTAACTAGATGTGGCGTATAGACGACTGTAGTCCTGAAATATGATGCACGGCATTTATCCCACGATAAGCCCGATCTTAGAAGTTGTACGTTTATACCTTCAACGTAAACTACTCAGCATAGGACAAATTTCCGCTACTAATGTGTGTTTAGCGAGGAACTGTTACAGTCTATTCAACGCGAGACTGCACTAGTAGGCGATCTGTTATCTTGACGGGTAAGAAAACAAATCGTTTCTAAGAGAGGGGCGACATATCAATAAATCGTTCGAAGGACACTGTGAACTACTCGAGGATTTACGCTGCTGATCCACATTTGTTACTCTGGATTTGTTGATTTAGCTGCACACTTAGCCACATAGCGGAAAATTTTACTTCGTTTTTCTTTCAGAGAAAAAAAACTTACAATTTCTTAAAACGAATTTAAAGGGAGATTTTACTCTTTCGTTAATTACTCACTGTTTGTGAAGATGTTCGAAATATTGCTACTTAAGATATTACATTTAGTATTTTCACAAGGGCGTAGCAATGTATTTACTTACTTAATCCTTTCGAGGGATATATGGACAAATATTGCCCCTCCACACAAATTGAAATGATTATACATTTATACCTTTTTAAATCACTCACAATCACTATTCACTCCACCGAGAGAGATGGCTCAGTGAATCATCTGAAGTCACTGCAATGCCTCTGACCGGGAGGTCCTAGGTTCGAGTCCCCACTGTGGGGTATTTCGACACTAGGATGTCAAATTTAGTCGCTGTCTGGAGGACGGCTGCTCTGATCGGTAGTTTTCCGTGTTTCTTCCGATCAACACCAGGCGAATGCCGGAGCAGTACCTTAATCAACGGGCCACCGACCGTGCGCTATCTTTCTATTCTCTTCCTTGTCCTATCCTCGTCCCTTACACACACACACACACACACACACACACACACACACACACACACTAACATGCACTGCACCACCACACATACCGGAGACCGGTCGGGAGCTTAGAGCTGGTCCCGGCTGGGGCGGTGCCCTGCTGGAGGGAGAGTCCTGGCTAAGGAAAACCCAGCCGGATATCGTTAAGCCGCCGCCGAATCTCGCTATTCAGCGAGGGGAGATCACCGCCACCTCCCGAGGAAAAAACATGCACTATTGCCATTCGCCTGGTTGCCATGCTTACGGCAATAACTAGCTCAGTAGTTGACGCACTCGGAAACACCAAAAACCAAACTTCCACCCACTCACTCCAATTTCATTACACGGTAAAAAAAATTGAGTTTTTTTAAATGGCATTTGATAATTAAAAATGTCATGAGAAAAAGCATTGGTTGTGCAATGAAAATAAATCAGACGATATTATATTTAAGGTTGAAGGATTATTGCTATTTTATTGTGACACATATGTTATTCTTCTCACCTTGAAATACATTGAAGAACTAACCGATGAAAAATTTGTTATAACTACAGATTTGTGACGTTTGCCACCAAGTGTGCTAGTAAGCTTAAATATAGAAAATCAGGAACCTGAAATAATGAAATAGATGTTCTATACTGTGTTTTAATACAAATTAACATGAAAATTTCTCCAAGCATGTTTAGTGAGTGTACGTTTAAATGGCGACGATAGGACAAGGAAGTGGTAAAGAAAGATAGCGTGTCATCCGTGAGCCGTTTGTTAATGTTCTGCTCTGGCATTCGCCTGGTGTTGATCGGAGAACCCACATGAAACTACCGATCACAGCAACCAGGCGCTAGATTTCTCCTTCACACAATGACTGAATTCGACTTAACTATGAAACTATTGCCGAAAATCCTGCGGCCGTCAAGACTCGAATCACAGGACCTCTTGATCATAGGCTCTGAAGTGACACCAATTGATAACCTGAGCCACTTAAGTCAATACTACAGCTTGGACAGATAGAAGGTCCTGTACAGATAGAAAAAGCTAAAAGAACACGTTTGGGAGTAATCGTTTTCTACGCCCGAGCCCTTCAAATAACGCAGAAGATTGATTGATTGTTTTTTTCGTGTTTCCGGGCGCGTCAACAGCTTTGGTCATTAGTCTCGTAAGTGTAGTGCATGTTTTCCTCGAGAGATGGTGATATTCCCCCGCTGAATGGCGAGATCCGGCGCCGACCTACCATCGGCTAGTGGGGTTTCCCCCAACCAGGACTCTCCCACCGACGGGGCACCGCCCCAGCCAGGACAAGCTCTAAGCTCCCGACCGGTCTCTTAGAATATGTGGTAGTGTAAGTGTGTGTGTGTGTGTAAGGGGAGATGATAGGACAAGGAAGAGGAAAGAAAGATCGCACGCGGTCGGTGGCCCGTTTAGTAGGGTACTGCTTCGGCTGGTGTCGACCGGAGAAACCACGGAAAACTACGGATTAGAGCAGCCGGCCGCTAGAATTCTCCTCCAGACAGTGACTGAATTCGACCTAGGTGAAAAGCTAGTGTCGAAAATCCTGCCGCCGTAGGGAGTGGGAACCTAGGACCTTCCGGTCAGACGCACTGCAGTGATTTCAGTTGATGCACTGAGTTACCGCTCCCGGTACGCAGAAGATTTTGCCAGTTCTTTCGGTCGTCTCCCTAACATCACGTCGTACCGTTTCTGGGGAGCGCAGTCGAAGGTCGAAAAGGCGGTTGATGAGCGTGGGAGGGGGAGAGGTTCGTGAAGGGCCAATTGGTTTGCGCGGACGCCGCCACCCGTTTCCGGCGCTTGCGCCGCTTCCGGTGCGTGGCGGTGCGTGCGAAAGCGCCTGCCCCCTCCTCTCTCCCCCCACTCGGCCATCCCTGTCACTCGCGGTGTCAAACGGTTTTCGTGCGCTGAGACGAACGAGAGTTTGACACCGGTCACAGGAGAGCAGAGTTTGACTTCCGACGGACGCAATCAAACGAAACATGTGTTCGCCTTATAGACGATATTGTTGGTCACATGATTGATTCATTAATTTGTTCGTGTTTCCGGGCACGTCAACTGCTTTGGTCATTAGTCCCGTTAGTGTAGTGCATGTTCTTTCTCGGGAGATGGTGGTGATCTTCCCCCACTGGAAGGCGAGATCCGGCACCGACCTACCGTCAGCTAGTGGGGTTTCCCCCTAACCAGGACTCTCCCGCCAGCGGGGCACCGCCCCAGCCGAGACAAGCTCTAAGGTCCCGGAATATGGGGTAGTGTAGTGCATGTTAGTGTAAGTGCGTGTGTAAGGGGAGAGGATAGGACAAGGAAGAGGAAGGACAGATCGCGCGCAGTCCGTGGCCCGTTTGGTAAGGTAAACCACGGAAAACTACCGATGAGAGCAGCCGGCTGCTGGAATTCTCCTCCAGATAGCGGCTGAATTCGACCTAGCTGAAAAGGTAGTGTCGAAAATCATGCCGCCATCAGGACTTGAACCTAGGACCTTTTTGGGTCACCATCGGAAGAAGTCGTTCCTGTTCCCTCTGATCATTTTCGTATATCATCACGTGTTCGAGCGAATCCGGCACATCGGAAAACTCTTCTGACGTCGTGACGCGTCGGTTGTCCAATATTTCGGCTAAAATTGGCCCCACTGTACTGCCCTTAGGAAAGATTTCCGACGGACGTAGAGGAAGTGAATTTGACTCGTAATTGTATATTTTTTGTTTGATTAATTATTCCTTTTGGGGATGAATTAATATCGTTTGATCTGGCGTTGATATATATATATATATATATATATATATATATATATATATATATATATATATTCATTCAATAATGTTGTCCGGTTGACCACGAATTGACGTCGAACGAGCCTTATGCGACGAGAGTGGAGCCGATTTTGGCCAAAGTTTCGATCGGCCGACATCGGACGGATAAAATCAAATGGAACAGATTTTCGTCGTACAGTCAATGTTTTTATGTCAGGTGTATTTTCAGGAATGGTGGTTGGTTGATCATATAATTCGAATTTCTTTACTAGGGTATATTGCTACCTGAGGTTCAGACGATTTCATATGAAGTGAGTATGGCGTTGATTTTATGGCTACTTCTCGTCGGTCATACATCGATAAAGGATGGTTTTATTTCTAATGTATAATATTACCCAGTAGTGTAGTGAACAGTAGTCCTCGGATTCAAAAAATCTAAGATCGGCTTTTCTTCGAAATTGGTAAATGTTTAGGCAGAAAACTGAACAATGCGTTTGCTCGTGACAGCACAACGAACAGCTTACTGATATACAACGAAATAATAATATAATGACATACACAATAATATAATATAATGACATACACACGAATAATTGACATCTGTTGGAATAGAAGCACTGAAGATAAGCTGAACATTACATACAAAAAAACTATTATTACAGTATCCGTCTTGAAAGAGATAAAAAAATAAAAACTCTTACACATCCGCCTACGTCGTTTTTAATTATTTAAAGAAGCATTCATTACAAATTCGCAGAACATTGCCTATACTGTGGATCGTGATTGCATCATAACTAACCATGTTTTCAAATAGAAGAAATGCTGAATGATCGAGAAGGGCCTCACTTCATTCGAAAAGAAGAAAGAAAGAAAAAGTATGATGTGATGAGTTCACTCATACTTCTGGCAGTCAGAAAGGAGGGTTACGAATTTGCTACACTTTCACGGGTAAGGGGTTTAGTGAGGTTTTGTCAGTCTCCACAGATTGCTTAATGAAGTTATTTTGTGGTATGAATGATAACGACTAATAAATAAGTATGGATAGATGTGATACGTATGATTTGCGAAAACTAACAAAACCACAACCTCGTAGTAAAAACATCCTTGATTTATGCGAGATTCAGTAGTCTCCAGTTCAACGTGCTTAGACCTGCTTCAATCCCTTAGTGACCGATGGCAGAATTTTCACATTAAAATTGATATGCAAACAGAAAATTTAAATTCAATCAATGACAAAAATGAAGACATTGATATTATATGTGATTATATATTACATGATACTGGCTAAAACTGTTGTGAAAAATCACAACTTAATAATAATTTCATGGATTTCATAGATAAATTCATGGAGTGACATGGACGAAAAATTGAAAAACAAATCATCAATAAGAACTCCTTTTTTCTGAAATAAGGCTAATTAAATGGATAAGCTACAGGATCTAAATGATTGCATTGTTTAATATTGTAATTTGATCTTGTTCATGGGGAACAGCCGTATCTGTTTGAAAAAAGTTCTACGATCATCTGTTTCAAAGCATCCTGCTACGATATTGTAAGTGTATCAATTGTAATGACGTCTATTTACGGAGAATCAGACAACTTGAAATATGTAGCTTTATGAAAAAAATGAGCATGTGTAATTAAAACTGATATAAAATACAAAACATGTGCATCATGAAAAAGTGTAAAAGAAGACAAAGAGTTGTTATTTAATAAATTCAAAATTCAAAATTTATTGCTTATTTATCCTTGAAAATAGATTTTACTACATGGGATTTTTGTTGTTTTTTTCTCCCTTTCAAAATTTAAGTAGTATATGACTTAGTGTAGGGATCACAGAATTTTGAAAATGTGCACACAATTCACTTTTCCCCATAGCACGTCATACTCAGTTTTTAACTGTTTTTTTGACGTAAAATAAATAAATAAATAAATAAATAATAATATTACACAAAGGCACGTAGTAATTCACTTCTAAAATTTGGTGTTCACGTCCAGACTTGGAGAGCAGTCATGCAAGGCTAACTGATGTCAATGAACGCCAACTCCACCAGCTGCCGTGTAGGCAAAGGCCTGCTCCGGCCGGAGCGATTTATCACAGTCGCCTCTTTGATCTCCGCTCGTGACTTCCCCAACTCCCCAACTTGTCGGGACCTCGGTTCACCCTGTCATCCAGGGTTCCCAGCAGCACCGTTGGCACCAGCGGCGGGCGGGCTGACCTTGAGGGACCTCGTCACGCTCTCTGGTTGGACACGAGACATTTGCAGGAAAGAACTCTCCGAATTGTTTCACTATTCCACTATGTATAGGTAAAAATAAAGAAAACATACGAGGAAAAAGGGTTTGCGGATCCAACGTAACTTGATAAAAATATATTACTTTTTAAAATTGTACTGTTGCTTGCTGGTTTGATTAGTGATTTCTGGCGCGTCAACAACAGCTAAGGTTATTAGTACCGTAAGCGTGGTGCATGTTTTTTGCTGGAAGTGACGGTGATATTTCCCCTCTGGATGTTGAGATGCGCCGCCGATCTAACCTCGGCGAGCGGGTTTTTGCCAAGTAGGTATCTCCTACCAGCGGAGCTCCGCCCCAGCCAGGAAAAGCTCTAAGCTCCCGACCGATCTCCCGGAATATGTGATAGTGTGGTGCATGTTAGTGTAAGTGTGTGTGTGTAAGAGGAGAGGATAGGTCAAGGAAGGGGAAGGAAAGATCGCGCGCGGACCGTGGCCTTTTGTTAAGGGTATTTTCTCCGGCATTCGCCTGGTGTTGATCGGAGAAACGACGGAAAACTACCGATCAGAGCAACCGGCCTCTAGAATTCTCCTCCAGACAGTGGCTGAATTCAACCTATCTGACAAGGTAGTGTCGAAAATCCTAACACCGTCGGAACTCGAACGTAGGACCTCCCGGTCAGAAGCACTCCAATGACACAAGTTTATGCCCTGAGTCACCTCTCCCATTTTGATTTTCCTTTAAAATCCTTCAACGCAGAATGTAGTTTGGGTGTGATAATATTTCGACACGATTGTAAGGAAAGTGATGGTGTTTCTCACTCTAGTTAAGACTAGCGAGCTCAATGAACCACTCGAACCACTCCAGAGCCACCTCTATACGACGTCCTTCCCTGTGGAGGATAATGCGCTAACATCTAAGTTCGGAAAACCACGAAGAAATATGAAAGTAGCTTGTCTTCCCAAAGCGACGTTCCATGTCAAACGTTTAATATGGATAACAATTCTTTAGGTAGGTTCTTTAGGAAGAAAGTTGTCACCTGTCCCAGGCCGCCAAAATTGAGTGATGAAATCGACAGAGACTCCATAAAATGACATTTTAAAAATAAGTATGCAATAAAGTAATTTTCTGGCCTACTCGAATATGAAGCCAAGACTTACCATTACTCTAAATGATTTATTAACTCCATAATTTGTTTTTTTTTTCTTCAAAGCTCTATCGTTTCCTGCCACCTTCAAAGACCCCGTACGATGACGCCATTGCCCTTCCCGCCACTTTTTCTTTCCAAAAAACCTTTTCTGAAGGCAAATACAGGGCGGCCTTGTCCGCAAATAAACCTTGCTTCGAGAGGTTTGCCACGTGTGGTATAACGTGTGCCGTGAACTCCAGTGGTCGCTCGCTGGAACTAACGATGTTGGCGCTTTCGCTTCAATCGACAAGTATTTGGATTTGGATTTGTGGCTTGTCGCAAGGTTGGTGGTAATCTTCCCCGTTGAGTGGTCCTCCTTTGAATGATGCGCTGTTTGGCTTTCAATGCATCGACGTTGAAAATTGCTATTCTAATAAATTCATTGTTACTTGCCTCCATTTTGGTTACCAACTATTGTACACATAATTCATACTGTAAATGTTATACAGAAATCCCTGGAACTGTGTAAATATTTAAAGTAAATAAAATTGTTCAAAACATTAGTTTAGTTTATTCGCGATATTCTGACCCAAGAAAATGTTCGGACTACTCGTTTCGACCATTTAGTTGTAAAAGCAACTGGGTGTGAACCAGAAGACCCGATTTAGTTTCAATTCTCAATTGAGGATTCCCAGATATCCTTTGAAAAAACTCAAGTATTGAATATTCCTTTTACACAGTAACAATGACATATCAACAGTAGCGTATACTGTTTCTTTCCGACATATTTGATGAAGAAAATTTGTGTCAGTGGTGACAATAAATATAAAATACAAAACGTTTCGTGTTAAAAAAAGTTTGGAACACAGGTCATCTCCTAACACGGTAATAGTAATAGCAATTTCATATAATCCAATTGACTCTATGCGGGAATGTTTATTGCTTTGACAACGGTAGTGTTAAAAATTTAATTCATTTAATATGGTTTGTTTTCATTCTGTTCTTTATTCGCTATTAAAATCCATATCATGAGATTCATTAAGATTAATTTGCGTACTAAAAGATGCTTTGGAAAGATTATTTGGATTGATGCTAAGAAGGGAATGTTTCTAATCTATATTTTACGAGGGAAACAGTAATTTCTTGAATATCCAAAAGAAAGAACAAGCAAGAGAAGAGATAATAAATTAGAGTGAAAATCTGGCAAATAGGATATGCTATTATGAGAAATACTACGATATCGCATACTATACTGCTTGGCAGAAAGGTGAGGTTTTCTGGAATTCTGGTCTGCTACATCCTGGAGACAATGATAGTGATTGAAGTGGAAACATAAGGAATGTTAATTATAAAGACGAGAAGAACACCATCAAAATTCATCAAAAAGACCATGTGGAATTCCAACTATTGTCCCAATTGAAGATATTTTTTCCGGTGATAATAACCTGATTCATTTAAAAGAAATATGTTATATCACAAATGTTGAAATATTATCTAAAGACCAAATGCGACGTGAGAATGACAGAAGGGATACTGAAATTTTTACAACACATGTGAGAATGAAACCAAAGAATAGAGAGCGAGGCGTAAAAAGATTAAAGAAATATTGAGAACTGACAATGGAAAAAAAAAGGGAAAAACGAAGAGACAAGAAAGAAACGATGGAAAATACATTCATAGATATACCAAAGGGAGGACACCAAAAAAGGAAGAAAAATATGAGAAGAAAAAGGATAAGACATTCACATATTAATGATGTTTACATTTACGCTTGAAATGGTGGAGTGGTGCTGCTTAACCTTCTGCCTGTTTGCTCCCGCGCAAGGCCAGTCATAATTCTGGATGAATAGCAGCGTGTCGTGGATCTCACACGTCATAATCCTCTTTCACGCTCTGAACGCGCTCAATGGCAGGTCATGTAGTGAGTACAGTGTTACTAGGCGCATGTGTGTAGTGCATGGTGCATGTTATAACCTCGAAATGGCAATATTCCTCCTCTGATGGAATGAGAAATAAGGTGCCAGCCTACACGGTGGCTTGCGGATTTTTCTCCTCCAGATATCTCCCACAGTGGGACAAGCTCTAAGTTACCGACTGGTCTCCTGACATGTATGAGAGTGTTGTGCTTATATAATTGATTTTTTCATGTTTCCGGGCGCGTCAACTGCTTTGGTCATTAGTCCCGTTAGTGTAGTGCATGTTGTTTCTCGGGAGATGGCGATGATTTTCCCCCGGTGGATGGCGAGATCCAGCGCCGACCTACCGTAGGCTAGTGGGGTTTCCCCCTAACCAGGACCCTCCCACAAGCGGGGCGCCGCCCCAGTTCTAAGCTCCCGACCGGTCTCCCGAAATATGTGGTAGTGTAGATCATGTTAGTGTAAGTGTGTGTGTAAGGGGAGAGGATAGGACAAGGAAGAGGAAGGATAGATCGCGCGCGGTCCGTGGCCCGTTTGTTTGAGTACTGCTCCGGCATTCCCCTGGAGTTGATTGGAGAAAGCACGGAAAACTACCGATCAGAGCAGCCGGCCGCTAGAATTCTACCCCAGACAGCGACTGAATTCGACCTAGCTGAAAAGCGAGTGCCGAAAATCCTGCCACCGTCAGGATTAGAACCTAGGACCTCCCGGCCAGAGGCTCCGCTGTGACATACGTTATGTAACTGAGCTACCGCTCCCGGTTTGTACATGTAAGTATGTGTATGTCTGCAAGGGGAGAGGATATGACAAGGAAGAAGTAGGAAAGATCGCGCGCAATCCTTGGCCTGTTTATGGGCGTACTGCTCCGACATTCGCCTGGGTTGATCGTAGAAAACACGGAAAGCTGCCCCTCAGAACAGCTAGCTGCTCTAATTTCCTTCCAAACATTGGTTGAATTCGAATTGTTAGTTGAATTCGAATTCGGTGTAAGTAACTTACGTCAAAAATCCGGCATCGTCGGATCTCGAACTCTAGAACCTTCTTGCCAATGATGCTGCAGAGGGAACGGATTTTGTTTCTAAGCTTATTCAATATTCATTCAGTGCTCTTATTTAATGAATGGCAATAAAAAGAGAGATCGGGAAAAGCGAATTGTAGAAGAAAGAAAGACAAAATGAAAATACTCCATAAAGCGTAGAGCAGAAAAAAACAAGAAGTGTTAAGTGAATAGTAGGATATGTGAACGAGATCAAAATACCAAAGAAAAGATAGCAGTACCTTAAAAGAGAAACTAATCGAGTTGATGGTCCAAAAAATTACTAGTAAGTATGAGAGTGTAAAGAACTATTTTAAATACAGCATTTTTGGTCAAAAATTTAGTAATGAATGGTCGTAATATGAGTGCATTACACTCAAATAAAACCCAAAATGTAATTACCCCTGTTCTATTGTAATATTCGTAATACACACTAGAGGTAATGCTTTCTAAAAATGAAAGGAACTCTAAATGATTTATAAAGACAACTTCTTCCAAACAATATTGTATCTTCTTAAACTATTGCTAAACATGGAATTTAGTTTCGTGGAATATAATTGCGTGTAGATCCCTCAATTGCAACCCGCTTAAAAATCTTCTAGTTTTTTAATTAAAACACTCTTGATCTGTTTATTCAAAATACTTTTTCTTTGAATACTAGCTTTCAGATATTTCAGAAATGCAAACCAAAGCTCTTGCAATATAAAACATGAATTTAAATACTGCCTACTATTCTTCACATGTATACATTAAACTTTCATGTCATTAGCTACTTGTAGAAGTATTGAAGCTGGTTTATGAGATGATACTAGTTTATATTTCTTGCATGCTCTCTGTCGCACATGTTGTACGTGCTTGGTTACAATTCTCATATGCATTTAAATCTTCTTGCGAACATTAATTACCGCTGCACTGTGGGATTTTATATGCCCTAGCCCAAACACCAATTCACAGACTGTACGCTTCTAACTGCAACATGTTTACATCACGAAATGGGTGTCGATAACATTAATGTACGGGGTATACACACAGAAACACGAATGTGCTAAAACATGAGTTACTGATTCGAGTTCTGCACAAAACGTAATGTAAGAACCGGAAATTGCAAACATGTACGAACGAGTATATAACGTTGTTTAACTGAAGATGGTAGAAGCAGGGTAGGATAAGGCTATTATAATCTTAAGCGTAACAAAACGTCGTAATATAGAAACTCGGAAGTGCTTTCAAAATTGTTTGTAGTATTGAGAATGCATTGTAAATTGGAAACTGTGAAAAAGCAGAGGGAACGTACCGGTTAAGTTTTTTATGAGAATTCTTAGTTTGTGGACAAGATTTATTAAAATTATAGAATTTGTAATTGTCATATACGATTTGTAGCAGTTCAAAAATATCGAATCTGTCAAGCGTGTCCAAAATATTTAATTGAAGGATGTGTGTGAAATAAATGAATTCATGCATTTCTTTACATAAGGCTATAAATATGAGGGTGACAATTGAATGTGTGTTACCTTACGAATACGATGTCGTATTTGAGGCAGGAGTACGAGGTAATATAAATTTTTTGTGTGCATCTTCCCCAATTGTCGCAAAATTCGAAGCACCACTTTTTTAAGAGCAATTATTGTGAATTGAAACATTTTTGGTTTTTCATTTTTTTTCATTCGCCGTCATTGTAAACGAAAACTATACAGATGTCCGTATTGAAATGCGTTTGGACCATATGTTGCTGAAAATGTACAATGTATGAATCTCCACGACTGTACACATCCAAATGCAATATGATTTGTTCATTCATTAGTGTCATTTAAGCGTTTGTAAATACTTAACATTACGTTAGTGACCCCAAACTTAAAATACCCTTCCATCAGTCTAATCCCTTGTTTTTCCCCATCTGGATGCCTCATTGCCATTCGCCGCAAAACTTACGTAAATACATTAGACTCTGATAGAACCTGCACATGGTCGAGATGTACCTTTGAACTGTGAACATAATCGCACACGTGTATAGCGACTACCGTCGGTTGAAAGCCTGCAACACGTGCTGAGAGTTTTATTTTCAGATGAACTCATCTAACAATCGTATTTGTTATCTTTTGAAAGTAGTAGGTTAGAGTTTAGTAGCAGACAAACTCACTAAATTTAGTACTAAAAGCTCTTGTGTTTTCAATTTTTATTTAGAAATTGGAAGTTAGACAATACCTAAAGGCAATAAGAAAAGAATTGATGTACCTGAAATGAGAGAACATAGAAGAATACTAAGAATATCATGGACGGACAAGCAAACTGATTCGATCATTCTGATTCTGATCAATTTATCTTATTTAACTTCAAAAATACACCGGGAGCTGAAGCTCTGTGTATCAACTGATCTCACTGCAGCGCCTCTGACCGGAAGGTCCTAGGTTCGAGTCCTGACGGCGGTAGGATTTTCGACACTAGCTTTTCAGCTACGTCGAATTCAGTCGCTGTGTGGAGGTTTTCCGTGGTTTCTGCAATCAACACCAGGCCAATGCCGGAGAAGTACCCTAACAAACGGGCACGGACCGCGCACGATCTGCCCTTCCTCTTCCTTGTCCTATTCCCTTCTCTTACACACACACACTTACACTAACATGCACTACATTACCACTACTCCGGGAGACCGGTCGAGAGCTTAGAGCTTGTCCCGGCTGGGGCGGTGCCCCGCTGGTGGGAGAGTCCTGGTTAGGGGGAAACCCCACAAGCCGACGGTAGGTCGGCGCCGGATCTCGTCATCCAACGGGGGACGATCACCGCCATCTCCCGAGAAAAAACATGCACTGCACTAACGGGACTAATGACCGAAGCAGTTGACGCACCCGCAAACACGAAAAAATCAACCAATCAATAAAAAACTAACATGCCCTACACTACCACATATTCCGGGAGATCGTTCGGGAGCTTAGAGTTGTCCCGACTGGGGCGGTGCCCCGCTGGTGGAAGATACCTGGTTGGGGGAAAATCCCGTTAGCGGACGGTAGGTCGGCGCTGGATCTGTCCATCCAGAAGGGGGAAGACCACCGCCACCTCCCGAGAAAAACATGCACTACACTAACGGGGCTAATTACGAAAGCAGTTGACGCGCCCGGAAACACGAAAATATAAATCAATTAATTCAAAAATACACGTTTTTTACCAAGTGATATGAACGTGATTAACCAAACTTTTTTTCGTTTATAGGCTAATTCTGGCCAGTTGTTAAATATTATTACATTCACAGGGACCGCGAGATCCTCTTCAACTCTAAATCCTCGATAATGATGTTGTTTATATTTGTATAGCATTTAATATAAATTATCATTAGCCAATTCTAATTAGCTAATTATCATTAATGTCATGTTTGAAAATATTTTCCGTAACTTCATTTTCATTTTGTAGGTGAAACTTGATTCCTGTTACATGCGAATAAAGCAATGTTTTTCACGTCATCTTTTGCACGCACCACGGATTAAAATTATATGAATAATATATCACGGAGCTCACATAATGATAATAGTAGCATAAATTAATTAAATTTTTGAATACATGAATTATGCAAGCTTAGAACGACATTCATATTTATTCATTCTTCACTAATGTGATGTGCTTGGATAAGATACGTGTGGCTATGGGTTCAGCCAGTTGTAGATTTATAATTCTTCACGTTTCGTGAGTCGCACACAATTCATGACTGGATGTTCGTGAGGTGAAATCTGTGAATATGAGCCAAAGGATGCCAAAGAAACTGAATGCAAGGGAGTCTTGATTTTCAAGAGATGAATTTAAATCTAATCAGATATAAAAAGTAAATATCTTTATATATTTAAAATAAAAATATAAAAATATATTTTTTATTATTAATTTTAAATAAAAATTTATAAAATTAAACGTGTGTACGCAAATATAAAATATCTTCTACGAGTATTATTTGTAATGAATTTCTTTGCTTTTTTTTAATATTTGAAAGCAGTACATCAGGGGAAAATGCATAATGAAGTTTTGCTTACTAATGTCTATGGACTGACATTCTTTTACGCCATATAAAATTGGGCAACTTTACTCTTTTCAAAGGATGACGTGTGAAACTTGGGTTTTCTGCTGTCAATAATTAAAAGACTGTGATCGCATTTGAACCTGCAAACATCGTTACGACTTTCCTACCCTCTCTTACACCAAACCAATCTTACATGAATTCAGATTTTCCATTTTAGATTATAAAAGTATTGCGGAATTTATTTAACTTCAGCAATGCAATTAGCTTAATATATTGGTAAAATTATTGTACGTACATTACACAGCCTATTTAATAAATTACGAGAGAAGTACAAACACTGCATTTTGAATACTACAAAGTTTATAAAAGAATGTCACTTTGGATTAAAATATAGAGACTCGAATACCGAATATGAATTGATGGTGCATCTTCCACCTTAGCCACACATGAACACCTACATACTTATATGCATACCTACACAAATGACGCTTCTTCATCTCACAAGAAAGCTCGAACCAGGAACTTCTGAGAGGAACTGCATTGCGTTAACCACATTATTCCGTTCGTCATATACATATCACATCCATTATGACCATTAATTTTCTTTCCTCCCACAGAAGTTCAGACAGTACTTGGGCAATCATGCTGCCTCAGAATTGTATCTAGATTGCACTGCCCCGTTTCTAGATAACTAGTTCTTCTAGAAGAACGCCCACCTTAATAATGTGCTAGCTAGAATATAATTACGTCTATTTTTCATAGTTGTTTGTATCAACCTTTTGCATAGATTACAAATGTCTAGGAATGGAATGATTGTCTAAAAAGCACAGCAGCTGTTTACATCACAATTACCAGCCCATTACTTATATTACAAAAAAATTGCCTGTGTCTAACTTGCACAGATTTGTAGTAGACAACATTAGCTTCTTGCATTATTCATTTGCATTTTCTTGAGTGATTTCTGAAGAAATGTACTGTCATCTGAGAGACCTGTCTAGAATCCTTCATTGTGTTTGAAGTGAAGCCATGAATATACCGAAATTTTATTTCCTAATGTAAGATGTCCACCACATTTCTCAGTAAATGATGTACACAAAAATCTTTGTTATGAAAATGACTTCTTCCATGGAGAGTTCTTTACTTCTTCACACATTTAATGAATGAAAATTCTCATCGCGTTCGGAATATGTTATTGACAAAAAATACTCAAAGTCAGTTTATTGAAGAAATGTTTTTCAAAAATTTGCACTTAACAGTGCAATAAAAGAAACGTACCGCGTTACATTATTACATTTATTATGATATAATTCTACTCAACAGGAGGAAAGCGCTACTAGAAATACTTCTTCGAACGTAACAACGGAGATAATATCGCGTTTCACTGAGAACTTTTTTGAGTTATTGGTCACCCAGTGACCTTCCATTTGAGACTGTGGAAGGTTGGTCCGACGTGACAAACCAATCCTAGCTAGAACCTCATTCTCCACTTTTCCTTTCACACTGTATGATGGTGCTTTCCCCGATGGTTCCCCTGCCGCATTATACCTGATATTTTAGAAGCGGGCCGGTTTTTAATGAATGTTTATGTTGCAATTTGAGCTGCACGTGAAAAATTGCAGTAAGAAGCTGTTAAACAGATGGCGTGATTCGCTAGTGAGAGTTCGTGGGATGCGCGTGGCAATAATGTCGGGGTCTCGGAGTCGTGTGTGAGAGCAGAGGTCACACACGGAATGAGGGCGGGCGACCCTCGGACAGGGGCGTGTCCCGCCGCGCCTCTCCACCCTATCCCTCCCCGCCACGCCCTCTTGGCCGCCCTGAATCCGCTCCGTTCGCCACCCCACCCCGCCCTCTCCGTCCCTCCCCGCCCTCTCCGTTCCCCCGTCCTCCCCGCCCCGCCCGTCTACCCGCCCCACCCGCCTTCCCACCCCGCCCACCTTCCCCCCCGCTCCCTCCCCCCCCCCCCGCCCCGCCCTCTCCCCGCCCCCTCCCCCCGCCCCCTCCCCGCCCCGCCCTCCTCCCCGCCCCGCCCTCCTCCCCGCCCCGCCCCCTCCCCCCCCGCCCGACCCGCCCTCCTCACCGCCCCGCCCGAGGCGGAGTGAGATGGAACACGGCAGAGAGGAAGTCAGAATGAGCGTAGCGCAGGGAAGGTGGGTGCGGTGGAGTGGGGATGAGGCTGGTGGGTGGAAAGGTCGTCGGGCGAGGGTCCAAACGCCACCCGAACCTCGCCCTCCCTTCTAAGGTGGCAGAAGGCTCCGCGACGAAGCGGCCAAGGCCCGCATGAATAATTTACGTAACACTAGCGGTACATTCGCACGGGATTCAGCTTGCACTTCGAGTGTGCAGATGTTTCGTGACGACGGCCCTGCAATCAACACCAGGGTTCCGAAGAGAAAGATGAGACACGAGGCGGAAAGAGGATAGGGAGGGCAAGAAAACACGAGATGAGAAGGTTTGGAAAGAGCAGTTCGCGTCAGAATCAGAAGTAAGAGTTTTTCTTTCGAAAATTCGGCTTTTTCCGGCGCACGATTACAATACTTTCTCTTCTTATGAAGTAAGTACGAGAAAGTAAAAGGTGAAACGGAGCAACACAGAAGGGGAGATGGCTTTGGGAATTAATTTGACGCTTTTGACAATTGGTACAATCAGTTTCTTCGGTACCCACCGAGTACATGGAAGCGTAACGGGAGGTACAAGAAGGGAATGGAAAAAGAACACACAAGTTTGAAAGAGAAAAAGATTGTTTGTGGAAGAGGATATGATACCAGAGAGATAGTGAGAAAGCAGGAAGATGATTAAGAGATAATTATTTATAGCGCAGGAAATGAAATGTAGGATTATTTTAATCAATTCTATTTAAATGACTGGAATTTATAAGTTTGTCGACTTAAATATAAGTATGGAAATGATATTAAAAGATTCGAAATTGTGTGCATTATTCTATTCCGTAAGTTTACAAAAGGAGATCTAGGTTATTAAAATATACTCCGAAAAGTAAAGTAGACGTTTTCACATTATTTTTTGGTTCCTGTTTACTGTTTTGACACAATTCGATGTTCCGGTAGTGCAATTTCTAGTTCAAAAGAGATCCGCAGTTGCCATTTTGACGTAATCCACTTCATCCTCTTAAGCGAAAATGTTCACTTGCTATTATCTCGAAGGCGTTTCCTTGTAGGATATTATGTTTTATATCCGAACCCTGCAAAAGATAAGTAATGTAACGAACCACAGACATATATTGGATATACTTGGGTGGGGATGATCAATGTTTATATTTTGAGAATTGTGTAGCTAATAGTAAATTATTCATTTAGTTCTTATTTGATAGCAAAAACGAGCATTTTTTGGTGTTCTTGAAAGTTACGTGGTTGGTAGAAGTGAGGAAAAGAAGTAAGATAATAGCAGGGGAAAGACAAAAAAAGGAAAGTTTGTTTATTGGTTGGTCTTGTTTTCACTATGGTTTACGGAAAGTGTCGCAAAATCATATTAACAAGTGTAAAACTGTGTTAGAACTTGCGAATTTAGGATGCTAAGAGTAAGAATCACCAGCCGCTAAAATCAAGCAAGAAAAAATAAAAATAATTTGGTTACTGAAGATCAATTGTGTTTATTTGATACCTCTAGAGAACTGAAAGCAAATAAATCGTGTATGTTGTTTGAAAGAAGTCAACTAATTAAAAATATATATCGAAGCAAAGTCTTCACGACATCTTTCGGCGTTATTTCTTGTTATTGCCTTCCTTACAGAGTTCGATATGCACTGCATAACTTAGCTGGATTAAGATTGTTTACTAATTAGCAAATATGAAAACAGATGAATGGTGTCTCTCTTATGGGAGAATTATGAGAGGGAATCAGGAGGAAATATGAAAAGAGAAACGAGAGAAGTTAACAACTAGTTAATTAGTAAATCAATCAATCTGAATCATTAAAATTTCGTAAACAATAAAACAATGTACGTACCACGGGAGTTAACTGGTTCTCGAGCGGAAAAAAGCCTTCGGGCCAATGGTCCCCGGGAGTTTTGTCGCCGTCAATCATTAGAATTCTTAGAGATATTTCGTTAATGCCTTATTTTATGTGGGGAGACTCGGGCCATCAGGCCGGCTCTTCCTTCTGACCATGCAAATTTCGCTACGTCCTTTTGACCATATAGAGAAGAAATAAAGTATTATCTTGGGCAACGAAACAGGCGATTTGAATTTAGCTCAGAGGCTTGAAGATATTTTACATGCAGTAAATCTTGTACATGGGGCAGCCGGCTTTACTTCCCCTCCGAAAGGAAGGCGTTCGCAGGAATTTTTCTCCCTTAAAAATGGACGGATTCGATCGGGCTTAAACTAATGCTAACCGTTATACCAACGAATCCGCCAATCCATTAGAATTCTTACAACGCCATTGCTGCATAAATAGCTCTTTTGACCATGTTGGAGTAAAGTTCTACGGGTGGTAGCCGTGACATCCCCTGGGAGTGAGGAGGAGTGTGTTGGCGGCGGCGCGCGGCCCCGAGCGGGGAACGCCCCGGGTTACGCAATGCGCGCTGCAACCGCTCACTCGCACCACTCATTCGGCTCTGCAGATCGCAGCGGCGGAGGAGCAGCAGGATTGTTACGGAAGCGTGAGGAATGGATGAAGTGATTAAGAGTGCAGATCTGCCTGTGCAGTGGTGGGTGAAACGTGAAGAGGGAGTGACAGAGAGAGAGAGAGAGAAGAGAGAGAGAACGAGGGTAAAAGAGCGAAAGGGAGAGAAAGAGTGGAAAGGAGAGAAAGGGGAATGAAGGAAAAAGAGGGAGACAGAAAAGCAGAGAAAGAGAGAAAAGCATAGAAAGAGGGTGACACAGAGAAATGAAAAGGAGAGGGAGAAAAGGAGGAAGAAGAGAGAGGAGAGAAAGGAGAAAAATAAAGAGATAACGAGGTGGGAGAATAGATATGAACAAGTATGAGGAAATGTATTCTTCAAATACGGATGAATAAAAAGCGAAAGCCTTTTAATGAGTTAATCATGAGAAAGTATTAAGTATATCAGCACATTCAAGGCCAGCTGTAAAAGATAATCATGAAAGAGACCCACAGATTAAAAAGATAAAAAAATTGTGTGTACTGTAAAGGCAGATGTAAAATGAGAAAGAAACGAAGAGTAGATTTCAAATCTCCGATTACAAAACTGCATTGTGGTTGCAAGGGTATGCTGCTGTATATGGTATCGCAGGTAGGACTATATGGATTAGCATTTCGGCAGTTTTAAAATGCGAAAGTTATGTAATGCTGGGGAAAATGACAACCCGCGCACTTCACTCTACGACCAAGACTCTACCTGAAACATTCAATTTGATTAACAAAGATCTCAAGTTTAGTGATTATATAAGAAACCGAAAACGAATTTTTCTTTAACACATGCGACGACGCACACAGTGAGTGGTTCACTACGATGGAAACAACATTCGTCTGAAGATCAATTTTGTAGGTGTAGCGGAATAAATAAAATAGATAGTTGTGTAACAGAGTTTCACAAGGTTTCTTCTCGTTGTAAGGTTCTCTCAACTTAGTGAATTTTCCACATTTAGCTGTATCATAACCATTCAGTCAAAACAAAATTAGTTGTCTGCAACACACTCCATTTCCTGCGATGATGATGATAATAATAGTAATAATAAGAATAATAGTACTAATAATAGTAATAATAACATTGTAAGAGGAGGAGGGAGAAATAGTTCAATATTAAGCCCCCTCAGTATGGTATTTAATTTAATTTATGAAATTAAAATACTATTCTCTCTTGAACATAAGAAATAGCATTCTTGCTTTTAAAAATGCACGAAGAGAGAAACTGATACTCTACCCAGGAACCGATAGAACCGAATCGCCCAACTCCAAGAGAGAGAACAAATCCAATCACGGAACTCGCACAACTCATCTCTCAGACTTCAGAACTCGTTTAACTGTGCCGGCTGACCGCCACCCAGCCTAACTCGGACAATCAGACTTCAACCACGAAGATCTGAGAGAAGACAGGAAATGAAAAGGGAAGGTAGCGGATACAAAACGTTGGGGAAGACAAAAGCTGCAGGAAGGTAGTTGGAAATTGAGGAGATGATAAACGAACTAAGAAAGAATCAAGAGTTATAAAACGATTATGAAATGTGATTCTGTGGTGGCAGCGGAGATTTTGTGATACTCCATGATAAACTGGGGTCAATGAGGTATCTACCACAATAGTACCTACCACTATTGTGGCAGATACCTCATTGACCCCAGATAGTTTATCATGAAATGTGATGAAAAGCATGTGAATATTTTAAGTCGGTTCATTAGATTGGCAACTGTCATTTCATAGATTGACAACTTGAAATCCAGACAGCAACTTGCAAAAATGTGAAGAATCGCGAATAAATTGCGTGCCTTTTATCGGTGACTATGAACATTATATATGTTGCTAATATTAAAAATATTAATTTCCAAAGAAAGTCGACAGTCATAAACAAGCACAAATTTAAAAAAGGATGCAAAGAAACACACTATACGAGTCCAGATTAAGCAAAAGGCCGCGAACACAGCAAAGATCACTTCTTACCCTACTGGAAAAGCTTTTCGCGAACTCGCAGTAGGGATGGCTGGTGGATAGCGTAGGCCATCCCAAGCTTTCGATGAAAAATAATTTGAAAAACAAGTAAAAAATCACATATATTTATATCCAACATATGTGAACATTAAAATTTGGCGAAAATGTTGAAGGCAATACAAATTACTGCATAGAAAAACATGAGAAAACAAATTAATCATTTAAAAAAAGAATGACAAATGTTTCGAAGATAAAATAGTGAAATACAAAGAATAAATTGGATGATGTATTGAATAAAGTGACACATTCATACTACATTTTTAGAAGTGAGAATTTTTTTTAAAAGAGAAACTAGAAATGAAAGGAAAATAGAAAATGGACCAAAAAAGAGATCCAGTAAGAGGTGTAAGAGGTACGGCTGTAAGAATAAAATGAGCTTTAATTTCCATGTAAATTCGGACACAAAGAAAATGATACAATTTTCCGCGTCGAAAACACATTCCGGATCCCGACGCAGTCTCTCATCTCAAAGTTCACCCCAGCGCGGCTGAAGTTGCCGTCCGCGAACTCCCAAAGGGCAGGGGGGGAGGCGTGGGCCGGCCGCAGGCTGCTCCCAAGTCGAACAATCAGGCGACGGCGGCGCGGGCAGCCTCGCCAAGGCCTGCTACGGGCGGCGTGGGTGGGACCGGATTCCGAGAGGCCTTGGCGAGTGACGCAATAATAGGCTCGAGACGCCCCCGGCAATTACCCGATCGCGCGTACCAGACGCGTCGGCGCCGGCAACCCGGCATTTGCCGCCCCGCGCCCCGCCCCGCCCCGCCCCCGCCTGAGCCGACACCGCGCCCGTAATTCCAGGCAGCAGCCTCCTGAGGACGTGTCGTCTTCGGGGGTGGAGTGGGAAAACGGTCTCTCTGAACTTTGTGTGCGGTTCCGAGAAACTATTTGAATATCGGACGAAGCTGGGCTCGTACGTCTACCTAGAATTTAGGAACGTGTATGAACTTTCGATTGGATGTTGTATGAAAAGGAACTTGTGTACTAGCGCAGCATCCAATTTGGTTGACTTCGTTCTTTGATTTTATTCTTTACCAAATGACACATTTTTCATACGCAAGAAGTAATCTTCATAAGAATTGTTTCTTACGATCATTTTCTGTTCAAGTACCTTCTCTGAGAATCTTCTGGGAAAGAGTGGGAAAGCTGTCTCCTTGAACTTTGTGTGCGATTTCGATAAACTATTTCACTATCAAATAAATCTGAGTCATGTCATTTGTGCGTTTACCTTGTACGAACTTTGATTTGAATGTTGAATGGAACAAAATTTGAAGATAATTGGTACTAGTAAAGATCTAAGATAGTTAATGCCATACTTTGATTATATTCTATAGCAAATGATACTTTTTCGTCGTAACAAGCATTGGTCGTAAGAATTGTGTCTTACGAAAATTTTGTGTTGAACTAGGTTCTCTGAGGATCTGTTATCTTCTGGGAAGGAGAGGGAAAGCTGTCTTCCTGAACTTTTTGGGCGTTTCCGGTAGAGTAAATATCGGATGAATCTGACCTATATCATTCGTGGGACTACCTAGATTTGAAGGTGATGGGGGAACATAGTGCTAACCCACATGTCTGTAATTGTCAGTCCGAGGAAAAACAAAGTGCGATGAGGCCTGCATTTGTTTCTATATAAACTTCTGGCTGCTTTCTACAATAATGCTGTAGTTCTATGAACAAGTTTGTTCATCATTCATTCATAATCCTTATAATGCCCTTGGTGTATTAATAACTATTATTTTCCCCTAATTTAGAATTCGCCCCCGTTTTCTGTGGAATAGGTGATAAATACCCCAATAAATCAGGCTACGCTAGATTACGTCTGTTAGTATTTGACGTCAAAACCATCAGGCTGGGACACCGTGGCAGGCCCTATCCTAACGAGACATACGTATATACATGCATACATTCACATATAAAAGCAGTATTTGAAGTAAATTATTGTCATTTCAAAATGAGGTTGAGTATACTTACGTTTACTCTTCTTACAGAATTATGAGAGAGTAGGCTTAGGCATGTTCTGTTTCTCCTGATTTTTGTATGCCACGCAAAAACGACTAAAAATACCCGAACTTGTGAGGAGTCAAATACGACAACACGTCGAAATGGAGGTTAACCTCAACCACAACCCAATTTCGTTGTTTCGACATCGCGATTTGAGTTTCAACCGCACATATAGCCTTGATCTCCGCCTAACCGAGTCTTGATCGCCATGGTCGAGGTATACACATAAGACCAAAGACTTTCTGTCTACAATCGGCCTCTTCGTCTGTAATAGACGCACGGACCTGACGAAAAAAACAGTAAGTGTGGTTTTCCGAGAGTGTTTAAGTTTCAGAAATTCCGCGATGTGTAATCTGTTGACTCAGAGGAATGACTCAGCGTACAATGCACTATGTGTAGAGTTCAAACAAAATTTTCATCTCAGAATGCTTAATTGATCTCTTTTTTTATTATGTAAACCATTAAAGATAAAGATAGACTTTAATCAACACCTGAGTATTTAAAAAAGATACATATTGGTTGCTCCAGCGTGTTTGGTAACTTAGACTGACGTTTGCCTTTCAATTCTAAATCGAGATATCTAGTTGGTTCAGAACTGTATCAATTTTGTAAAAATGACGCATGAAAATGTTCAATTGGACATGCACATATATACGTACATGCACATATACACAAACACCTGGGCGCGCGCGCAAATACACGTATACATACACACATATCTGGATTTGTTCTTGGTTTATTTTGAACTGTCGTCAGTGGTCATTTAAAATACTAAACTATTTAATCATTGTGCCTGTAAATAAGGCCTATCAGATATTTGTGCATAGCATTTATTATATAACCTAAGAGTTAGCAATTGACAAAAAAATGCGCAAAAGCTTATTCGACCAGAAAATGGAAAAAGAAACTTAATTCAGAAGACTCTACTCTGTCACAGCATCGTATTGTTTCATGAAGTGTCTTGAACTGATAGTCATTGATGGATTTTTTGCATCATATTCACATTTCTTAAAAAATATTCCCATGTTGCAGGCTCTACATATCAGAAATATAGGAACTATTCATCAGAATTATTATTATTATTATTATTATTATTATTATTATTATTATTATTATTATTATTATTATTATTATTATTGCTGTTGTTGTTGTTAGTTGGATGTATGGAGAATTAATTTGCCATTGGTATTAATTAAATCCCGCACATGATACTCTCCCAATGATATTTTTTCTGTTAGTTTGTGACGCCATTCATATCCTTCCTCAAGTTCTCAAGTCAGTAAGAACATCTTTAGCAGAAAAGTAGGAAGATACACAATAAAAAATCTCCGATAGAGTTGTTGAGCCCTAGTAGATTTCATGTTTTAACGCAGATTTTCTCAATAAAAATACACATAAGTGCTCTCTGCTCTGCTTACCCGGAAATATTTAAAAAAGCGTTATAATTTCATACTTCTGATGCCACACTTACAATTAAATTCAGGTTATTATCGAAATATCAGATAAGAGTTGGATAAGGTAATCTGATTAGCAAGTGCAGACATCTTTATTATGAAATCTTTACCCGCATGATGCATTATTACAGTCTGTACACTGTTCATTCGCGGTCTGTTTCTCACGATGTTTTGTGTAATTAGCCGGTATACGCCATCGACGATCTAGATGAAACTTACAGATTTTTTCTGTTTTGTTTTACTTTTCATGTAGTAATGTAAGTAATAACTATTGTAAGCAATAATTAATAAAAAGGCCGGAAATCATGGAAAATAAATCTTTCGATTCATAATGCTTGGAATACGTAATTGTAGGGCTCAGTAGAACAAGAGGCTATCTCACATTTTTTATAATATTGAATTAGCATTGGATATAACTTCAAATATTATTCTTTCAGTGTAATATGTTATTGAAATGCAGTATGGACTTCTAAATAAATGTACTGCGTTCCAAAGTTTACATATGTATTGTTAGTTAATGCCTTATTTTACGTGGCGAGTCTCGGGCCATCAGGCCCGCTCTTCCGGGGTTCTTGGGCGACGAAACAGGCGGATCTCAATTTTGCTCAGAGGCTTCTTTTAGGCTTGTGGATCTTTTACACGCAGTAAATCTACTACATGGGACAGCTGGCTTTACTTCCCCTCCGAAGGAAGGTGTACGAAGGCATTTTTCGCCCTTTAAAATCCACGGCTTCGATCGGGTTTGAACCAGCAAACTCGGGTACAACAGTCCAGTACGCTGACTGCCACCGAATGCGCTAAATTGAATCCGCTATTGAGTTATATTTTGAAAATTCTAGACAAAACTCAATAACTAAGAACTAGGTAAATGCGGGATAGCCGCTGATCTACTAAGCCCTTCAGTTATCGGTCCATTCAGAGTCGATAGATATAAATATTTTATAACTAGATCTCTTTATTACTTTGAAATTTGAGATAATAGATTGAGAAAATAGAACATCCGATTTGTATAAATTGAACATCCGATTTGTATAAATTGAACATCCGATTTGTATAAATTGAACATCCGATTTGTATAAAATGAACATCCGATTTGTATAATTTGAACACCGATTGGTATAATTCGAGCATTGATGTCGCATCATTTTTCCGATGAGGTGAACGCCCGTCCCCGTCCTCGCTGCGTGCCGTGCGTCGGCGCGGCGCGGCGCCGGGCGTGTGCGCGCGTGCGAAGGGGTCGTTGCCCCAAAACGAAATTTAAACGGCGGTGCGCCTCCTTGCGCCGCGCCGGCCGATTATCCGCGATGGGCGTTTGTTTTTTGGCCGCGCCGAGGGTTGCCGAAGACCCGCGAAGTGCGGGGGGGTGGGGTCGGGGGAGAGGAGAAGGAAGGTGAGGGGGTGAAAGAGGCGACGTCTGATTTATGGAGAGGTTTCTTTCGCTCGACGGGTCGCGCGAAAAAAAAAGTGAGAGGAGGAATGCGTTGGATGGGAATTGAAGGTGGGATACAGGGTGTTGGTGGAAATGTCTGACAACGTGCTCTTAAAGGGGCTGTGCACGTGGGGATATGTGCCGGTTTCACCAACACGGATTTTTGCTTGCGCCTGTAACAGGTACTTCGATATTTTTGATTGAGGCCGGCGGACTATTATTTTGAGAGTTCTAAAGCAGTTGAGAATCGCCGCTTCAACGCTCCGCAATATGAATCATTCTGCAAGCTTATAATACCTCAGAAATGTAAGTTCAGTAATTAGAGTTAGATTGATTACTAGTGATTCCGGGCACAGAACAACTGCTAAGTTCATTAGTGCTGTAAGTGTAGTTTTTTGCTTGGGAGGTGGCTGCTAGCGGTGTTTTTCTCAATCTGGTACCTCCCACCAGCCAGCGGGACGTCGCCCCAGCCGGGACATGCACTAAGCTCCCGCCCGACCTCCCAGCATGAATGGTAGTGTAGTGCATGTTAGTGAAAATGTGTGTAAGGGGTGAGGATAGGAGAAATGTGAGAAGTAAAGATTCGGCGCGGTTCGTAGTCCGTTTGGTAGAGGACCACTCCGGCATTTGTCTGGCATTAATCGGAGAATCCATGGGAAACTCCCGATTAGAGCAGCCGCCCGCTAGAATTCTCCTCCAAGAAGCGACAGAACTTGAACTAGATATCTGGCTCGTGTTGAAAATCCTGCCACGGTTGGGACGCGAGGTGACTAATTTAAGTTAGGTTGTTCTCACGATATATTTTGTATCTCCCGGTATCATTACTAAAATAATATTGAATGAATTTTCATAAATCATGGAAATTATTTATACCTTTACTCGCCGACAACTCACATAATTTTGTGGGAAATGAATGTTAAAATTACATGTCTAAATGGAGTAATGCGCCCCAGATGTTCAGTTTTATTTGATTGGGTTTCTCTGCGAATCACCCATCATTTTTTAAGTCTGTCGTCGGCGCTATCAGACAAAATCTTCCACAATAATGCCTGTTGTGCAGGGTTATATTTCTGTAAAATGGTTTTATAAAAGTTTCATAAAACTTGAAATTTATAAAATCTTGCCTTACGTGGTAAAAGGAGTTTTTAAAAAATAATATAAAATAGAATATGCTGTATTTTCACCAAATAATTTTACGTAACAACCAACCAGCATTCTCCAGTATTAAGCATATTAAATATTTTTAAAAATAAACAATATCAATGTAACCTAGCGTTCTTTATATCATTGTTAAAAGATATTATCTGTCTTTTTGATAGTGAGTATGGTCTCTAATTGCATATAAATAGTTATGCAGGCAGAAATATTTTACTTTAAATGATACTTGTTAGTGCACTGTATTTTTCACAGGGGACTGGCTAAAAATATTACGAAAACTTTGACCTTGTACAACACTCTTCTTTTATGAAATATTTTATGAATATAACTCGCTTGATAAAAAGGCTGGCCGTCTGCGACAAGCAGAGAGCGGCGGTGATGTATCTACAGTTGGGTAAAGCCATACTTACGAGTTGCACTGACACGTGCATGGGACGCATAGTCGAATAACTCTAGATTTCACAGGTTTACCCAAATTCTACAGGATACAGGACTATGTGCACAGACGTTCCGTCTCCTATGAAGTGTTTGATTTATAAAATGTTAGGTTCCGGATCGCGCCCAAATTAATGATTAATTTAATAGAAATAGTTGAATATTTATATTATAATTTAATAATTATTCCCGAGGTGCCGGAACGCTGTTCTGTCACGTTCCATCAGAAATCAAGCCCTTCACCTGTGATATCTGATCTGAAAAAAAACTAGGAAAACCTTGCGTTTTGTGTCAGTTTTACCTGAGAGGTTGTGGTCAATGACTCTCATATTTACAAAGAAGGTAAGAACAAGGAGAAAAATTCATAGGAAACAAAACGTTGCTTCAGTTCTAAAAAAAACTCAGTTATTGAAAATACTGGCTAAGGCTGAATCAAAATCATATTATTTAAACATTTTATTGGCCTAATAATATGACTTTCTAAAAAACTAACAATTTGAACACATGATGGAACGAAATGTACAAAATATTTAGCAAAAACGCACTACTAAAATGTGATCCTCTCGTTTTGAATAATGTGTATTTGAGCCAATTTTATTTTTTAATTGAACTTTAGTTTTGTTTTAATGTATATTTATATATAATATTTGCTTCGGTAGCTCCGATACGATAACGCCTTCCCTAAGAATATTGTTGACGTGGATATCGCAAGTTTGATCCCACTCTGATGCTTCTCAAGAGTTGACCATAAGCGAGTCAGTGGCGTCTACCAGCAGAAGCGTATCTATGGTTTGGCAGTCATGGCACGAGCCATGGGCGCCACTTACAAGGGGTGCAGTTTAGAGTATGCTCGTTAACATAAATATCAACAACTCTAATTAGAAGTATCCTGACAGGGGTGCGAATTCTATGTTTGCCATGGGTGCCTGAATTCCTAGGTACGCGTTTGTCTACAAGCAACGATTTAGTATGGTTATCGATACGGCTAGGATTTTGATGACCTAAAAACTAATTAAAATTAGCTAACAAGAGTGCATTTATGCCCTACAAATCCTTCAAAAATGCCCTAAAATGCCGTAAAAATGCCTGAAAAAAAGACAACTTCGTGATTTTTACACTGCAAAATAGTACCACAGAAGACGTGTTTCTCAAGAACGAGAAAAGAGATACAAAATCATCAAAATCGTAGCCCTAGTTATCGGTGTCCCTCATGGTTTCCTTGTTCACTTGAAGGTGAATGCCGGAGACCTTCCCATCCAACTCCTCCAATCCTGACCGAGAGGACCATATTGGAATTAAGTTCCGTTCTTTCTCTCTCATAACCGCCATACGCCACCGGGAAAACTGATAAATGTATAGAAGCTGATAAATGTCTTTGTACTGAAAGAAAATTAAATTTTTTGACAAGCAATAACCATTTATTAAAGAAATATGTAATAATTTATTAAAATAATAATTAATAAGTAAAATATAATATTTTTACAGCTAATCAATAGATTATTTTCGAGGACATTCTATAGAGCGGTTGCATATTCGGCGGGGACTTTTTCAGGGTGCAAATTTATTAAACATTTTCAAGAGCAGGATTGAATTCAACATTCTTTCACTGCTTGACTCAGCTTTCACTGCAAGCAAATTTATTGAAAAAACATCTATTACTTCTCCAACAAATGAGTTCGCAACTTGGGTGTACATTATATAGAACTGAAACAAATTCGACAGAAATGTTTTAATAGAAAAATAAATAAATAAACGTCCTTATTTCTGCATAAATCAATATACTTTTCGCGACATTGTGTACGGAAAAATTCCCGAGATTTTCGGAGGAATTAAAATAACTTAATTAACCATTATTGTTGCTGAAAATGAATGCACTATTTTCGCGGAAACCTGTAGAACAGTAGCGTTGAATGTTTCTGCAGAGAATAAATATAACTTCCAGTATTTCTGCAACAAGTCGATACAACATCCAATATTTCTGCAACTATTCAACTCAAAATCCAGTATTTCTGCACGAGCCAATACAAAATCATGTTTTCCAGCAACAAGTCTATAATTTTATATCCATGTCTATAATTTTGTATCCAATATTTCTGCAACGATCAACATAAAATCAATATTCTGCAGCGAGTCAATACACATCCAATATCCTACAGCAAGTCTATAATTTTGTATCCAATATTTCTGTAGCAAGTGGGTGCAGTATTATCGCGGGCACCCTGTGGAGCGGTAGGGAGTTCGACAGAGACCGAGAAGGCGATCGTGATGGGGAACGCGTGCGGAATGAGGGAGGGGCGCGGAGGCCTGGCGTTTGTGATTACGTTAATGAAGGCACGAGCGAGAAGAAGCGAAAAGGGCACCTCGGGATCCGAAGACGTCTCCATTTCGAAGGAGACTAATTGCTGAGGGCGCACGGGCGGTGGGCACCTAATGCCGGTGCTTTCTCACTCGACTTCGTGAGAGAAAGAAGGCGATGGGTTTTTACCGTGAATGTTTTCCAACATATTATGCTGTGTCCAGTGTTTTCCAGACGATAGTTGTTACGAATGTATGTGTTTAAATTTGTTTTTTTAATCCATTTGGATACTTTGGTATTGAGTGAGCCTCCAAGAGCCCCCTCCTGATGATACTGTGCATCCGCACATATATAAATTTTACTAATTTTTGACCGTAGCGAAATTCATTCAGTATTGAAATTGAATGAGTTATAAGTGACTATAAATTAGCATATAAAATTGTATTTTAAATTCAGATTTTATGAAAATTTAAAATGATTGATTCATGTTGTGGAGTTCCACCAGATCTTTGCAACCACCCTTGAATTAAAAAAATATTAGAAGACATCAACTTGACTGGAGAGTACCCAATAGTTCCATCACATAAAAATCCTGGTTACGTTGTAGGTCGTTTACTTCCGGTCAAGAAAATTATATAAAATCCGATAAAAACCTGAAATGTCTTGCAACGATGGCGAGGACAAAGCAGACAGACAGATGGCAGAGATAGACAAAGCAGGATACGCACTGACGAGATGACTGTGGCCATAGAAGAAGGCGGAAGCTTGGAACAGGTGTCGCATATCTTCATTCGTGATACTACTTTGTAAATATTACCGCGATCTACGTTCTTCCTTAAAAGATCTGATTTCCTTTTCTTCACTTAAACAAAACCCCTTTAAATGGAACTGTGCGTTCGTTACATTTCTGACCATATCAGGTTGTGTGCTATTGTGCAAACTTTAGATATCCTTTCCTCGCTAAACCTCCTATAATGTTATTTGTTGTAATAGCAGAGGACAAATTTATTTTACTTTCAAACGCTTGAAGCCAAACTGTAGATAGTGAAAAACAGTTTCAACTTTCCCTTTTGGAAACGAGAAAAAAACAACCAATCGAATTTGAAGAAAAACTTAGGAAGGAACTGATAAATCCCCGAAGTTGTTCCATCAGCGATCAGAAGTCCTTCTCCTCAAATTTGTGTTCAGTTTTTATTTCAAAGAAACCTCTCTACCAACTTCTAGTAAATTTTCTTTTCTCTCATATTGATATTACTTAATGACTTACGTAGATGAGACGAACCTCTAAGTGCTGCATTGTCTCAGAAATGAAGTGTATGGTACTCTGCGATGATACTCACCTGCAAAAAGAAGAAAAGTAATTTTATTACTCTTGAACAAATCATTAATTACTATTATTACAATAAATAAATCAATGAATATAAAACTACATACACTAGGGCCTTGTAGTGTTTGAGAAATGTTCACAATATAAAAGAATCTCCGATTGTAAAGGTGTCATTTAAACTGATAAAAGTCGAGTAAGTTTGTACAAATCACACTTCTGTGGCTATACCAGTGTCGTCCAACGCCCGGCCAGCGAGTCGTATGCGACCCTTTTATTCATTTTGTTGGCACGTGCTCTTGCTTGATAACAAAATGTCAATTAAATATTTGTGAATAATCGTTTACCCTTGTTATTGCTTCGATTTTATATGCCAATAAACAGAAGATGGATCATTAGCCATTTTAGTCTTTAGTTTCCTAAAGCCAAACCTTGCATTGTTCAAAATCTCAATGAAGACTGGAGTAAGTACCCTGCCAGTTAAAAATGTAAATTTGTGATCTTTAGGCAAAATTATTCTATCAGACTAAAAAGTGTAATGGCCCTGGAAACTGATTTCTAAAGATCGTTTCCTCAAACTGCTTAAATTCTCACGGCAAATATTATCCCGTTGCGCAGACATTTATATGTGAAAGTGCTTTTCTTGATCTCTAACACATTAATCAAAAACAAAATCGCATTGAAAGTTCTTAAATGGAATCGAGCCTAAGGGCCTTCCTCAACTTACGCTGGACATTGATATCAGAGAAGCAGCGCCAACCATCACTTTGATTTCTCGATTGTAAAGTGTTATGTTAAACATATGAGTTACGGTATATGTAATTCGTTTTTTTTAATGCCTCTGGCCCGCACTTGTCTATACTAAAATTCTATTTGTTCTCGTGTAACTAAATGTTGGACCAAACTGACCTATACAATCGAATCAGTTGTGTTCGCCCCTTAACGTGTTGTAAGAGTATCTCTACCACACTCCTAACGAATAAAGAAGTGCGATTTCATCTGGTCGCCCCGTGGGCGTGGCTCTGGTGCAGGTCATAAAGCAGATGCGGTGGGCGGGCATCACGATTGAAAGCTCGTTAGGGATTCCCGAATTAAATGGAAGTCCCCACATTCAATCAAATGTTGGCATTCGACTTCACTAGGCGCTTTGACGAAATATCGCGCCAATATTGCTCTTGATAAATTGTGTTCGTGTTGGTTAGTAATGAATGCCCCATTAAGTCTGTTTTTATGATATACTAAATAGTATGCAAATTGCATTGGTTTTATTCCGCTTGAAATTATTTTAATATAATTCTGTTACGTTCCAACATGTGTAGATTTTACGAAATATTTTTTTTTCTTGCAAGTTCATCATTAAATGTATTTCGATACTGTAAGAATTTATCATAAAAACAATAATAATTATGCTTATTCTTGAAGGAAATTGACATTTTTGGGGTAAATTTTATTCTTATAAAATAATAAAATTATATTATTATTATATTATTATTATATATTATTATTATATTATTATATTATTATTATTATATTATTATTATTATTATTATTATTATTATTATTATTATTATTATTATTATTATTATTATTATACTGATGTTCTTCAAGATTACGAAATGAATACATTTTTGTACGACACATATAAGGGACAGTCAAAGAAAATATATTTCGGTGCACTTCTTTTATGAAACTCTTTTACGATATACTGCACAAAAACGTTGATCAAATTTTCAATATTTTTAGAAGAGGTCAGACTACTACAGACTGTGTGAGTAAAAAGCGATAACGTAAACTATTAAGAAGTGAAATTTTTTTCAAACATTATTACTTTTACAAGAGTTTTCAGTGTGCAGGGTAGACAAATAAAATATTGTAGGAAACTGCGTTGTTCCTATGGAAAACTAGAAACTTGAGCTCTCAACTTCCTTCTAAATAAAAAATTATTAAAAATGTAAAAAAAAATGAAAAGTACCTCAATTTTCCTGTTTCGTAATATTGCAGTTCATATTTGTTTCTCAGAACCGCAGTGTTTTCAATAGATTAACAAACGCGTTCTGTTTTCCATTCGATTCTGAATCCAGCTTGACGGAAGTGCACTATTATGAGTATATAGTTGTATTTTGTTTATAAAAATGTATATCTCAGAATATTTAATTTTGAAGATTTTAAAAACTTCGTTATATTCTCTTCTCCTTGAAGTAACCGGGCATTGCCAAGGTTTTGATTTACTATAATCCCTATTTCACAGGGAAATGAATGAAATATATTTTAATATGTATAGTACCTCATTCTCTATGTTATCTGTAGTATCTTCAGGTTATCTTTAGTTCTGTAATATCTATGGTGTAGAATAAGAATTATATCTATAGTATAAAATGGAAGGGAATTTAATTAAGACGTCACTGTCAGGACCGCCCCTCCCCGTCTACCCCCCCCCCTCGGCAGACCCGTCAACCCTGCCAAATGGCATACCTCCCCGACCAGCACACAGCGCTGCCCCGCAATACCTAGATGTACTGCCGATTGCATTTAAAACAAAACGATCGTTACGGAGGGAATTTCGTAATGAAAGTATCCCGTTAATCTTGGCCTGGTTAAGATGCATTTATCAGTATAGAAAATTTCATGAAAATCGGGTTATTGGTAGATTATTTTTTTCAGTACATGCAAACCTAATTATTTGTAAAGTGTAAGATAAGATACTTAATACCACCTTGAAAAAATTAATTTCTTTAATTTTGTGCAAATATATTAGGTTATTCACAAATGGAGAACAAGGAGACGTATCCCTGAAACAGAGGATGGTTGGCAACCCTGGTTACACCATACTAAAATCCTATCACCGCCTCATTTGATGTCGAGATAGAAACTCGCATTTTATTGTTGGCATTGGTGGGCGTGTCCTGGGTTGTGCCCATGGCTAACGAGAGAATTTGCGTGTGGGATCCTCACTGCCTGCTCGTTATAGACACCCACCCGCCTACCACAACTTCTCTACAACTGACGTCCAGGAGGATAATGTGTTCTGCGGTGAGACATGGAACAAATTTTTATTTTAAGCTGGGTCCGGTTTTTCTTCTCGGTCTTCAGAATTCTGTGTATTCGGTGTTGATAGACCAGTTTGTGTGGTATTTGGTGTTGGGTTGAAAAATGGCTGCATCGAGTAACTATTCACCCGAAACGTAACTTTTAATGAGGTAGTAAAAGTTGATACCGTGTAATAAAACGGATCTTTATTGTCACCTGTGGGTAGATTCGGTGTTATGTTTAGAGGCGAGACTTCTGTTTGTGCTGCCTGAAAAGTGACTCAACGACTAGAAATGTTCAAGCGCTCGAAAAATTATTATTTCAATGGGAATAGAATACGCGGAACGAAGATCTAAGAGATGATGTAACTTCAGTAGAAAAAATTGAGTTCAGAATTCTTGTTATGTAACCAGAGCTGCAGGCCATGAGAGGTGGAAATAATTTTGAATACTATTTTAATTTTTCTTTCCCATAGATTGTTGAGTTTTAAAGGCGTTATTAAAGCATGAATTAAAAATATTTAATTGGAAAATAATTTTCATTATGCACTTGTTGAAGCGAGTGCTGTGTATTTCATCATTGAGTAACAATATAATTAAATAGGCTAAAAAGAAATAAAAATAACGAAATTGTTTTAATTTGCCCTATTAACACTTTACTAATTTGTTCTTTCTGGAAAATTGTCACTCGTCAGATTTTTCTCTTAACTAGCAAACGTGATTTCTTCAATATTTTTCTTCACACTAGTTTTAATCATAAAAAATCTTCAAGGATTTTCTATTGGTATTATTAATTATTTCAGAAAACATTTGTACCACAAAAGCACTTTCAAGTTTTTCCGTCATCTCGTTTGTTTTTTCCGTTAATTATGTCTAAAGCTCAAGCACATTCAATCATACAGAGCTCTTTATTTCGTACGCGCACATGTCTCATTCTTGATCCAAAACCTTTCTTCGTACGTTTAGAATTTAAAATAGAACATTTGATAGATATATTCAACAAATTATGATATTTTAATTGTACCACAATCAATTAGATATCAATGAAAATCAATGAAGAAAGAAGAAAAGAAGAAAAATGTATTAACAAAAAGGTCATCCTCTTTCTATGAAAGTAACCTGGATCCCTAAGCACACTCACTTAAATGGCGGAAATGAAGAGAATAAGAATCAGAAATGGTAGCACAAGTAGGTTTATGATTGATAATGTAAAAGGCGAATTAACAGGGAATGCGTCAGGGAAAGGCGTGAGTGACAAATTGATGGAATATCGCAACACATTGAAGCAAAACGTTCAAAAAATTAGCAACTACGAAACAATCCTTCCCATTTCTCGGACAGAAAAGGCAGGTCTTAATTCTTCAAGTAAAGGAAAAGACGAAGAACAACAACCTCAGTATCGATATCGGCATCTGCATTCACCTATCATTATCATGCCTCGACATTCACATCACATCAACTCGACTCAACATACACGACACATTAACTCGATATTACATCGACATCACATCGTCATTCACATCGACATCTTCATAGACATCAAGATTAAAATCGACTTAACATCCACGAATCGACTTTCACGTCGACATTCATGTCGACGTCCACATCAACATCACAACAACTCTTGTGGCCCCCACGAGTGTAAGCAAACATGATGCTGCTTTTGACGACGATAAGATGGTAGCTTGCTTACCCCTTGTCCAACAAAATTCTCCAGCACGTCAAATGCGTCATTCAATTCTCATAGATTTCTCTGCGTTCGTCAGTTCTTCGCTTACGTAAGACAATACCATAATCAGAAGAAAGTACAAAACTTTTCGGCATGCAGTAAACGTGCTCGCATTGTTTGATTTCCGAGTCGATTGTAACGGTGAAGGCGTGGGGAACAATGGCTGTTGTCTTTGGTTCTTCCAATGTTCCATTGTATCACAAGCGCATGGAGATTTTGAATCGCCCTACTGAATTATGCGCCCTCGTGGAACGAACGAGGAGTAGTCTGAGAATGGCGCTTGGCGCCCGTTTCATTCAGGCTGTTGCGGCCCTCCCCATTGTGCATGCGAAAATGAGCCGGAATGTAGCACTAAATGTATGGATAGCGATCCGGAGATAACGGAGATCGTTTAGATCTAGGGGACATGTGCGTTTCTTTATTGATAGTCCCTGGTGTGGAATGGAAGCGAAATCATTGTTTTCGAAATGGGGCGTTAATGATTTTTTTTAGTGCAAACATTTCAAATTAGATAGGAAGGTAGAATATTTGGATATGTTGTGTTTCGGTAGTTCCAGAGGCTTTCCTGCTACAGTACATTCAACTTCTAGTTTTAAGTGAAGGATTGGAATTCGAAAGTTCTTGATAATTTCATATTTCGTAAGATTGCCTCCCCCCAAAAATTAAAATAAAATAAAAGAAAAAATGTCATTAGAAGATCACTTACTGCCACCCCCAACCGATGATTGAGGTGGAAGCAGCACCCGTATTATAGCAAGGTCTTCATTAACCCCCTAGTACAGTTAGACCGGGTGGTTGTGTAACAAAAATGTTACATTACTCCAAATGGCTGAGTTAGCTCAGAGCCATCATTTCCATTGTCTCTGTAGCAACTCTCAACGCGATGTCCTAGGGTTCGTTTGCCCACAGGGGACGATTTTTGACACTGGTACGTCAAATTCAGCCGCTGTCTGGAGAACAATTCTAGCGGCCGGGACCCGGGAGATGTTATAACGTACAGGGAGCTGGCAGTTGGCTTTTCTATGCGATTAAGTTTTAACAAACAACAATGTATCATGTAGTTTAGAGTTCTACTACAGATAATCAGCTACAATTACAAGATTAGCACAAACATGCCTTATAAGGAATTCCCACCTACGCCGGAACAGCTAATTGATTACGACCGTCTACTTATTTAGATTCCCATACATTTGCTCTATTAATTTAATTCCAAATTATTTCTTTTAGAATCAGTTCAATTGACGCTCATTAAAGCGACGTTTATTGGCTCCCTAGTGAACGTGTCGCGCAGGCGCCACAAGACGAGATGCGCGAGGACAGCGTGGCTTCCGATTTCCACGGAAGCAGTCACTTGGTAACGGTGCCTCACAGCGCGGCTTCCTGGGCGAATGTCTCCGAAGCGCTTCCCATAGACAGGCCGCGAGGGCGCCTCCGCGTATTCAAATGAGCCTCGCGTGCGCTCCGGCGACACCGCGGCGCGCATGGCTCCGAGTTCATGTTCCCACCAGCCCTCGCTTAATGCGGTCGTTTTGTTGGACGTGGTCGGTGGGTTGTGTGGCGGCGGTGGTGGTGGAGGCATAGGTTGATTGATTGATTGATTCATTTTTTCGTGTTTCCGGGCGCGTCAACTGCTTTGGTCATTAGTCCCATTAGTATAGTGCCTGCTTTTTTCTTGGGAGATGGCGGTGATTTTCCCTCGCTGGATGGCGAGATCCGGCGCCGACCTACCGTCGGCTAGTGGGGTTTCCCCCTAACTATGATTCTCCCACCAGCGAGGCACCGCCCCAGCCGGGACAAGCTATAAGCTCCAGACCGGTCTCCCGAAATGTGGTAGTGTAGTGCATGTTAGTGTGTGTGTGTAAGGGAAGAGGATAGGACAAGGAAGAGGAAGGACAGATCACGCGCGGTCCGTGGCCCGTTTGTTAGGGTACTGGTCTGGCATTCGCCTGGTGTTGATCGGAGAAATTGTGTGCGATTTCCTTGCAATGATCCAGTAAGTGTTGCTGTGTGTTGGTGAGAAAGCTCACTTCTCAAGTTGAGAAGACCAGAATGAGCGTTGGGATGTCTCATGGTAGTCACACGTACCCCTTAACCATGGCGCAAGGCCGGGACGCCGCTGACCAGAATGAGCGTTGGATGTCTACATGGTAGTCACACGTACCCCTTAACCCATGGCCGCAAGGCCGGGACGCCGCTGACCAGAATGTGGTGAGTTAAAACGAAATAATCGTACTGGAGACAATGAAAGATAAAATCTGACGATCCTTGGAGGAAAATAAATTTATATTTTCATCAACAATTGTCTTTGTTCATGATAATGAATTTACTCCTAATAAAAGTGCTTTTTTTACTCACAGATAAGCTCATTTCGATATCTGCTCGTTGCTCGGTACGAAACCGCTGTCAGTACCTCTGATATAGAGGAATTTCTCTAAGAAGGGACCAGTTTGAAGGTCGGGAAACAATTGAATGTCAAGTACAGCGATAGCAATGCTAGAGATGATGATGAAAATCATTCCCCAATGAGTTAACTAAACGAAAGCATTGACGAATTGAATGCATGAACATAACGCGCAGTTATGTTGTCAGCAGTCGCCAAGTATTAGCTGTCAAAGCAGTCCCTTGTTAAACGTAAATACCTCTCTATCACGAGTATGGCGGTGACACTGACAGCAGGCACTGAATCGGAATAAATTTGCTCAGTTAAGCCGAAATATTCGAAAAGTACTGTAGAGAATCGAAGTTGAAATCTGACGATACTTAGAAAAAATAAAATTTTAACAATTGCCTTGTTTATGTATTGAATTTACTCCTAAGCAAGTTTCTTTTTACTCAAAGTAAGCTCATTTATTTATTTATTTATTTATTTAGTAAAAAACAGTTAAAAACTGTATGTGTCGTATGGAGGAGAGAATCATTTGCGCACGCAACTATTTAAGAATTAATAGTTGGAAGACGAAAAAAGTTGTAATAATAATAATAAAATTTTAAAAAGCGTGAGATTAACATTTCTAAACTCTAGACATTTTCGTTCCCGAGTTATAGAAAACTTATTTATACATATTTTGATAAATATCTGTCGGTTGCGCAGTACCGCTGTCAGTACCACAGGTACATTGGCATGGCGGTGACATTGACAGCAGGCACTGAACCCTGTGGTGCACCGCCAGCGACGACGGCGCGGGCGGAGATATGTCGCCAGCGACCACGTCCGCTCGCTGGTTCCGCGAACTCGGACGCGGGCGCCGTACGTGCCCCAGATCAAAACCACTCGCAGACAAAGCGCTCTCGCTTCCACTTATAAATAAGGCGAACGACAGGTACGTACACACATACTCACTCGCTCGCTGCCTCCGAGTACGCCGAAGAAAGAAAGGCAAGTACGCGGCAGATTTCTGTGAAATATCCTCTGTGGACGGTTATAATGCGTGGTGTATTGTCGAGCGTTCAATTTTCTTTGGTGCTCGATGGAAAGAGAAAGGGAAAAGTGGTTGAGTCAATCGATGGGGTTGAGAAACTGAAGCATCCTAAAGGTGGATGTTTTAAATTCATAAGAAAGATTAATTATTCTACAGTAAGATTTGCTGTAGAGAGAGAAGTGCCAATGATAGCGTTCGGTTTGGATCATACATCAAGAACATATGATTATGTGCCCATGATGTTCGTATATCATATTCATATTTACAACACGGAGAAAATAAAATTAATTATTTCTTTGCATTTCATGGTATAGATGACATACAACAAACATTTTATAAAATGGCACGTTTAATAATCTCCGTATTCCACTTACCTCCGACGCAATTTGGGCTAAGATTACAAACTAATGATATTTCGCGCAGTCCTGAAAATTTCACACGATTGTCTCTTTAACAAGTGATTTACATAGAGCTTTATTCACGTGAGAGCCATTGTCCTAAGAGTGATGGAGTGAGGGATATACTCGTAATTCTTCCGAGTGAGTAAATCTCTTTCAAAGTCGTGTGTGTCATTTGTGTTATGTATCCATGTATGTTATCTTTGTAATATTCAATATATTATTTTGAATATTTTTTTGTTTAAATACGCTCACGTGCTTCTCAAGAGCATGACACACTGTCCATAGACTTCACAGATACTGAGAGGTTCGAAACAAAAGCGGGTTTTTGTGTAGGTAGAACTGCATGAATTAGCCAGGTGTGTAATTAAGATGAAACCATTTTCTTTTTAACCAAGAAGATATTTGTATATGAACGAGGTATTAGATCAGCTACCGGTGACTACAAATTAAAAAATTACAAAATAATGTGTTTTAAAATTCCGAAATCTAAAATAGGTGTTTTCAGAAGATACATTACCTTTACGGCTGTAAAATCCAATATAAAGCAGATCTCCAATATCCGTTTGCTTGGCTTAAAACCGACGAAACAACATTTTACCGGATGTAATGATTTTATATATTTGGAAGCAAAACAACCGTCATAAAGTTGCTCTGTGAGTAGCCACAAGAACGAAACTCTTAACTTATGCAGACACCTGGATGAGGAAGTCATTAAACAGTGAAGTGTTACCTCAAGTTTTTGATAGTGTTCTCTGTGGGGCGAGTTCAGAAATAACTCCGGAGAAATAAATAAACGGAAACGAAGAGTGTACTGGTCGGGTTTTCAAGAAAGGAAACTTGTCAAGGTTGTGCAGGCCTAAATTACTAATTGTTAATTAAAATAAGGAAAGATTATTTTGTATCATTTATAAAAAACAAAAAATATACCCAAAACTCTGTAAATGAGCTACTGCAGTAAATGGAATTATCCCTGCATCAAACAAATTAGAGACGAAAAAGGGAAGTATGCGGGTTAGGAATGATAAAAGGAAAAAACAGGCGGTATTTACCCACAACACACATAATGCATCAACGTGATACCATGTGCATACCGTGGTAACGATGACCTAGGCCCTTAACATCAGATTTTCTTGTCTGTAGGGACAACAATTGTATTGATGCAGTGGCCTACAAAATGGAACTGTTTGCAAATAATTCTTTAGGGGTACACCTACTACATAGTATGGATTGTCAGAAACATTGGAAGTTGGATTTCAGTTTGAAAACAATGATTTTAAAAGAGTTGATTTTTATGTGCACTAATCCACATAGTAATTGTCATTTATGTTACTGTTGTTTTTGTTTTTATTGCTTGCTTGATTGATTAATGATTCCGTGCGCGTCAATTGCTAATATCATTAGTCCCTTAATTTTTTAAAAAGCATCTTTTATCTCGGGAGGTGCTGATGATCTTCTACCCCTGGCGAGATACGGCGCCGACCTACCGGAAGCTAACGGGTTTTCCACAACCAGGTATCTCCCACCAGCGGGATACCGCCTCAGCCAGGACAAGCTCTAAGCACCCGACTGGTCTACCGACATGTGTGTTAGTATGATGCATGTTAGTGTAAGTATGTCTAAGTAAGGGGTAAGGACAGGACAAGGAAGAGGAAACAATGATGTGCGCGATGCATGGCCCGTTTGTTAGGGTTCTGCTCCAGCATTCGCCTGGTGTTGATCGGAGAAACTACGGAACACTACCGATCAGTGCAGCCGGCCGCTAGAATTCTCCTCCAGACAGGGTCTGAATTCCACCTATCGCCGATAGTTAGTGTCGACCAATTCGACCGGTAGCTAGTGTCGAAAATCCTGCTTCCGTCTGGACTCGAACCCGTGGGCCTCCCAGTCAGACGCACTACAGTGACTTCAGTTGATGCCCTGCGGCGCCTAAGGCAGTGTTGTTATTGCTGTTATTCTTATTGTTGTCGTTGTTATTGTTATTGCTGTTTTTATTGTCGAAATTGTCATTGTTATATTAAAAACTGAGAGGCTGGTGAGCAAAGGCGCAAGCCGGCTGGGCAGCGGGTTGGCGCGGGGCAGGTGCGGGCGGGGTGGGGCGGGGCGGGGCGGGGCGGGGCGGGGCGGGGCGGGGCGGGGCGTGGAGGGGCGGGGCGGGGCGGGGCGGGGCGGGGGGTTCACGGGCGGTGACGCCAAAAAGAGAAGCATCGCGACGTTCCGCCGTGCGAAGGCGACGGCGCACGGTGTTCGGAAGCTTGCCAAATTCGGGCAAAATCATATTTTCCCAAGACATTTCAATTTACACACTTCTAGCATTGATGAAAAGAAAAATATTTCGTACAAATTTTTTGGTGGTTTTTTTTTTTGTTTTTCTGACGCAGTGATGAAAATAAAAGTATTTTGTACAATTTGTTTTTCGTTTTTCTTCCTTTTGTTTCTTCTTTTTACTTTCTCGCTACGTAGTAGAGAGAAAGTGATGTAATGTTGCGCGAAGAAACGTTGAATTTTCGGCATACAAATTTATTACAGGGCTCTCGCAACGAAACAAAGAATAAATCCAATTCCTAAATTCATGATCCTCTAACACTTGGTGTTGCCGGAATCCATGTTTTGTGGGTCCTCGATACCGAAATATCTAATGACGGCAAAACGTCAGTCTGACCATCTGTCTATCCGTCAGTCTGTGGACAACGCTAGCGGCTAAACCGTACAGCCGATTTTCTCCAAAACTGATATTCCCCAGTCAATATGGCTGATGTCTCGGACCCTCGTAATATCACTCGTAATCAAGCAAACAACATCAGCAACAACATCAAACAGCCGACGTAGGTCGTTGCCGGATCTCACCAGCCAGTGTGAGATCACTGTCACGTCGATAAAAACATACAACACACTTACGGGATTAACGACCTTAGCAGTTGACGCGCCCGATATCACTAATCAATCAAGCAAGCAATTACAACAGTAACATCAACAACAACAATCAATCGACGTAACTTGTCGCCGGATGTCGCCAGCCAGTGGGAGGAGATCTCTGCGATCCCAGCGATAAAATCATGCCTATACTTACGGGACTAATGACCTTAACAATTAGCGCTCAGAATTACTAATAATCACTACAACAATAATTTGCAAATTGTATGTTAAATTATCGTAAATTAAAATAAAAAAAATTAAATGTAACTTCATTATCTGTGCACGTCTTCTAGAATTCATTGGGAAATATAGTTATTCAAATTATCGTTTCCATGTTGTTGCGGCAGGAAGTATTATTCTTTGACGAAGGACATCATGGATAAGAGCCCAAAATTTATTGCTTATTTATCCTTGAAAATAGATTTTAATACATCAGAGCTTTTTTTTAATTTTCAAAATTTATGTAGTATGACTCAGTGAGGGATCACAGAATTTTGAAAATGTGCACAGAATTTACTTCTCCTCATAGCCCGTCATACGCAGTTTCAACTTTTTTTTTGACGTAAAATAAATAAAAAAATTGCGAAATGTTCTCACGCGACAATATACGTTCATTTTCTCCCACTACAGTATTTATGTTCCCGATTTTTTTTAAACCGTGCCACAGTGACGGTCGGCGGCGGCAAGGGAGGGGGAGGGGGGCACAGCAGGGCGTCGCCCCGCGCGGCGCCTCTGTTCCGACAGTTCACGCGCCCTTGCGCCCGCTACGTGCACGCGCTGCTCCCCGCGCGGAGAGGACGCCGCAGGAATACGGAAAGCCTCCGGCCCGCGAGTGAGCGCTTTACGCGGACACGGCTTTGCTCTCGTGCGCCCGGGGCGCGCCGGGGAGCGCCTCCCGCGGCGGCCCCGCGGCGGAGGAGACGTCGGCTGCTGCGCAAAGGGCGACTGGGTAGCCTTTCTCGCGTTCGCCAGATGCAGCCTGGGAATTGCTGCAGCTCAACGCACGTGCTCTGCCAATATGAGATCAATCTGTGCAACTAAGAATACGAATGTACCAAAAAAGATAAAAATGATAATAATAATAATAATAATAATAATAATAATAATAATAATAATAATAATAATAATAAACGGTGCAATGCATAGTATCTCTTTCCTCCTGAAGACTGTTCGAAGACTTGATTGAGTGATTTTATCGTGTTTCCGGGCGTGTCAACTGATTTGATCATTAGTCCCGTTAGTGTAGTACATGTTTGTTTCTCGGGAGATGGCGGTGGTCTTCCCCAGCTGGATGGCGAGATCCGGCGCCGACCTACCGTCGGTTAGTAGGGTTTCCCCGTAACCAGGACTCTCCCACCAGCGGGGCACCGCCCAGCCAGGACAAGCTCTAAGCTCCCGACCGGTCTCCCGGAACGTGGTAGTGTAGTGCACGTTAGTGTGTGTGTGTGTAAGGGGAGAGGATAAGACAAGGAAGAGGAAGGAAAGATCGCGCGCGGTCCGTGGCCCGTTTGGTAAGGTACTGCCCCGGCATTCGCCTGGTATTGATCGGAGAAACCACGGAAAACTGCCGATCAGAGCAGCCGGCCGCTAGAATTCTCCTCCAGACAACGACTGAATTCGACCTAGCTGAAAAGCTAGTGTCGAAAATCGTGCCGCCATCGGGACTCGAACCTAGGACCTCCCGGTCAGAGGCGCTGCAGTGACATCAGTTGATGTCACTAAGCTACCGCTCCCGGCCGAAGACTTGACTGTCTCCATACTTAAAGTGGTTACAGCAACTGGATGTATATTGGGAGATCCAGAGTCGATTGCCGGTTGGGGCAATTGATTCTCTGAACAGGCAAAACATTATTTATAACAAAAACCTTAAACTGGATATTCATTCTCGTATTCGCCATCGGGAATTTCTGCATATGAACTCGTGTGGACCGCCATTGTAATGGATTTGTTATAAATCATGTTTTGACTGCTCAAAGAATCGATTGCTCCAACCGGAAATCGTATATGGATCCCAGTTGCTCTAACAACTTCAACTACCGAGACAGTGAAATCTTGGAACAGTCTTAACGAGATAGGAATTCCGACAATAATATTGATTTCATTACTTATTATTACATATAAAATGACAGATGTTATTGTATAAATGCTATCACATCAAACTGCTACCATCACTAATACCAATCTAAATCATTAAGTATCATTAGCATTAATAGTACCACCACTACACTGAACGGTATTTTTGCTACTTATAAGACCATTATCGCTACAAATGTCATTGTCACTAACGGAGGTTTTTCCATTCTCACTGCCATTACCGCTTTCATTACCATGGCTAACACTGCTATCGCCACTTATAAAGCTATGTACCGGCCACTACTGCAACGAGTCGAAATTAGGTGTTATACTTCGATCCTGATTGACGTCAATACGATATATATAGACACGGCATACTGGAATAAAATCACAGATTGGCAACATTTTGACATTATGGAAACTGTCGACTTGAGAGGACGTAAGGAATGAATAACCAGAAACAAAATATACGTCCTGAAATGAGGTCGGAAAAGTTAAACAGTACACTTCAGTCAGAGAGGCGTAAATCAGTGGAGAATTTGAATGTAAGTAAAGTAATGACATATTAGCGGTAAATTATTGAGACAATATTACGAAAAAGAAAATGAACTATAATATTTGGAGAGTCGAAAATGAATTGTTATATGGAACCAAAGGAAGGACTTTTGTTTAAATGAAGAAATAAACTTAGGTATCGTAATTGAAAATTGTGAAATTGACTGTAGGTTTTATTGCTATTTTCAGCTTAAAAACAATATTGCGCCAACTTCTCTTCTTATTATTATGAATAAATGCTATATTTTATTTTGAATTTGAAAGTGTTTTGATTTATTATTACAGTACGTTACCATCTTCAGACCTAAGGTGTATGCCATAGAATCATAACCCCTAACAAATGTTAAATGGATACATTTATTTTCTACCCATGAATTAATTTATTAATGAAAAAAATAAAATCCATCTCAGCCCCCACCACTCACACACACACACACAAACAAAGTCACACACACACACAAACTCACACACACACACAAACTCACACACACACACACACACACACAACACACACACACAAACACACACACACTAACACACACACTAACACACACACACACTAACACACACACACACTAACACACACACACACTAACACATACACACACTAACACACACACACTAACACTGCCATCGTCTTCCCCGCGACCTCGCGCGTACCCCAAGGCATTTGCCGAGTCACCGCGCCCGCCCTGGCATTTCTCACTTTCTCCATTCACGGCACCGCCGCCGCTCGCCCTCCGCCCACCGCCTCCGGGAGATTTCGTGCGGGAGCCATCGGGGCTTAGAGGCAGGCGACGGGAGTCGCCCTCTCAGAACAATGGACGCCGCCCTCGCGCCGCCGCCGCCCGCGTCAAGCGCGGCCCGCTGGGGATCGCAGGGCGCGGTCTATTAATAAATTTCCCTACTGTTTACCCACTTGGGAAGGCGGTTTTATGCGCGCTGGACGGCACGTGCGGTGGAGTCAAGGCACCTGCGTTGCTGTGCCGGTACTCCACCAAGCCCTAAGTTCCACCTGCCGTAGCTTGCCCGGGCTGGGGCGGTCTTTCCTTCCTTTTCTCAGATCTTACTGTTCACACACTTACACTGACATGCACTACATTACCACACATGCACCGGGAGTGGTAGCTCAGTGCATCAACTGATGTCACTGCAGCGCCTCTGACCGGGAGGTCCTAGGTTACACTCCCCACGGCGGCAGGATTTTCGACACCAGCTTTTCAGCTACGTCGAATTCAGTCGCTGTGTGGAGGAGAATTCCATCTACCGGCTGCTCTGATCGGTAGTTTTCCGTGATTTCTCCGATCAACACCAGGTGAATGCCGGAACAGTACCCTAACAAAAGGACCACGGACCGCGCGCGATCTGTCCTTCCTCTTCCTTGTTCTATCCTCTCCCCCCACACACACTTACACTAACATGCACTACATTACCCATATTCCGGGAGATCGTTCGGGAGCTTAGAGCTTGTCCCGGCTGGGGCGGTGCCCCGCTGATGGGAGAGTCCTGGTTAGGGGGAAACCCCACTAGCCGAAGGTAGGTCGGCGCCGGATCTCGCCATCCAGGGGGGGAAGATCACCGCAATCTTCCGAGGAAAAAACAGGCACTACACTTACGGGACTAATGCCTTAAGCTGTTGACGCCCCCGCAATCACTAATCAACCAACCAACCAACCACACATGCCGGTGAGAGCTTGGAGTTTGTCCGAGCTGGGGCGATGCCCCGCTGGTGGGAGATACCTGGTTGGCGAAAACCTCGCTAGCTGATGGTAGATAAGCACCGGATCTCGTCATCCAGCGGGGGAAGATCACCACCTCCTTTCAAGGTAAAAGACACGTTCCACACTTACAGGACTAAAGACTTTATTTGACACTCCCAAAATCACAAATAATCAATTAATCAATCCACCACGTGCTCGTCTCTTGCGAGGGCTGCCAACTCTGTGACCCTTGTGACATCACACTTCCATCGTCTTGCGCCGCCGGGAGATTTCGTGCGGGAGCCATGGGGGCTTAACGCAGAGGGTGGGAGTCGCCCCACTCAGAACAATGGCCGGCGTCGCGTCAAGGGCGGGTCCGTGGGCGATTGCAGGGCGAGCCCGGGCGCGGTCTATTCATAAATTTCCCTACTGTTTACCCACTCGAGCAGGCGGCGTCCACGTGCGCCGGACGACACGTGCGGTGGAGTACCGGCACTGTACTGCAGGAGGAGCCAGATGGTCAGAGATCAAAGCGTGGATTTATTTGTTGGCTCGGCGTGGGGTTTGAGAGTTTCCCTTGGCATTTGCTTGCCGATGTTTAGGCTCCTCGTCGTAAAAAAAAATTGTCGATACTTTGCGGTGAGATTTGGCCCATTTATTGCCGTTGGCTTGGGAATGCGCTTTGCGCAAGTTGGCGCAACACAAATTCCAGGGTCTGGTACTTATTTTGATGAAGTAGAGGAAACTGCTTAGACTTCGAAAAATGGAGCCTGATTAAGCGAAAGAAGTGTTGAATTATAAACTGCGGACTAACGAAAGGACAATGGATATGCCAGGAATAACAGATTGAGTGATCACTATTTCGATTCATATGCTGTTAATTTGCCACGGCGAAGAATATTAGGATGATACATTTTCTTTGATATACGATTAATCGATATTAATGAAACTAGATAGCATGAACGTTATATTAAAACGAGTATCATACGAGTGTCCTAATCAACCACCATGGCGAAAAATTATATTCAAACTTATTTTAGAATTATCATATTAAAGGTTATATTTTTTCCTTAAAGCAGCACCAGCAGTTCTTCTCAAAACGTAGAAAATTTCATGATTAAATTTCGCCAAAAATATTACTATGTTGTGTTATTGTTGTGAAATGCCAAAGGCGAACGATTTGAATAAAAAGACGTGAACTAGTTACAGGGGTATGTGTATATGTCGAGAAGGTATGCCACTTGAAGAAAGATAATGAAATTAATTTGCACTGAAGGAGGAAACGGAAGATGTGAGGTGACAAGAACTCTGGAAAGTCAAGGAAGGAATAGAACTAATAGAAGGAATAGAAGTGTAAGAACAAATATTATAGGGGAAATGAATAGAACGAAAGTGGGAGAGGAGGAAGGAGGAGACAAAGAAAAACGGAAAAGCGAATTATAGAAAAAGAGAGGAAAGGTGTAGGAAGGAACAAGAATTAGAAGAGAAAAGACAGAAAGTGAAATAGGACGGAAAGGACAAAAAAAATACGAGAAAAAAGACAAGCGGGTAGATGAAACGGAATCAACTGAAAGAAGGAAGAGAAGGTAGAACAGAAACAAAGCAAAGAAAGAAGAGGAACCGTAAGAAACAAGAAGAGGAAGAGTATAAAAAACGAGAGAGAAAAAAGAAACGACAAAAGGGTAAAGACAAAAAAAAAAAAAAACGAAATAACGAGAGAAAAAAGACAAGCGGAAGGAAGGGCAGAAGAAGCCGAAGGAGCAAGAGCGTTGTGAGAGAAAACGCAAGTGCCACCAGAGCAGACGCCGGCGGCGTGTAGGAAGGCGGCCGGTGCCATTTGCGTCCACCACGGCAGAGCGGCCGGGGGGGGGGGCGCGGTCGAAGGTCCGGGGCCGACGCCCTGTTGGCGGCGGCGGGGGCGTGGGCGGGGGCGGAGCCGGCGGCGGCGCGGGATAAAGGCAAGGCCGTTTCTGCCACCGCCGTAATCGCTCCTGTGATCGGCGTCGCGGGCCGTGCACAGTGGCTGGATGTGCGTCGAGTGGACAGCCAGGACGGACATCAGTTTGGGCGTCACTTGCGCTCGCTTCACGCGGTGGCACTTTTCGCCCAAGATCGTGAGCGGTGAGCCAGCACTTTTTATTGCAACGATAATCAGTAGTACAATTAAATGTTTCTTCTACACCTCAAAGCATTGGGGATAATTTAATGTTTACTGTTTCTTTTTGGTAGTGTTTTTTTTTCAATGCTCTTGTGATCCCGAGGATGAAATATTCGCTTGGTTTATAAAAGCATTTTTTTTCGAAATTTAGTTTTGCCCACTCTCTGATACAATTGCTACTTCCACTGTTTCCTTCTGATCAAATTCCGGAGGATGTATAAGAAGAAGAAGAAGAAGAAGAAGAAGAAGACTAAAATCCTTTATATTTTTGCCGTCTGTTTTATTTCACTCGCTCATCTCACTTAAAACTATAAACACAAACACTCCAACGGCGCCTGGGGTGTGCTCCGTTTAATTCCAGCTACTACCGATCACGTGATCTTTGCTCTTCTCCCATGCTTGTTGAGTTACATGCTTGTATTGCCATAGGGGGACTAATTCCACTACCTGGCCTTATATTGCTCCTCTCTCCATGACGCTTGTGACATCACACTTCCAGATAACTCGACGTCTTGATTAAGTGTCTCTCTCTTTCGAGCTCGGACTGAAAGAAACACAGGCAACCGTGCAACGGTGCATACGATATGGGGCGGTGAGTGTTAAGGCGTTGAAAGGAGTCGGAGATTGTCATCGTGCGGTGAAGCGTCTTCCTAAAAAAGCCATGAATGTAAAGTAGACTTGTCTGGCAGACTTCTGGAATGACCGTGGGAGTGTCAAAAACACCAGGACGGCTGAGTGATTGCAAGACGATACCTTCAGACAGTGTCACCTGACTGGAGGCGGCGTTGGAAGATAGAAAGAGAGGATGACGAATGGAGACCTGTCTGGGCAGAGTCGGAAACTGGTAGGGAGTTTGAGTTCACTACTAGAAAATTGAGTTGTAGGATCGTGGTTAAAATACGAACCACGATTCTACATAAAAGGTAGCGGTCGCTGATGACCTTATTGTTAAAGAGCAACTTTAAATAAATAAGTGAATAAATAAATAAATAAATAAATAAATAAATACAGAAATGAATACAAAGCACGATAGACTCTGCTCTTGTGTGGCCCCTTCCCTCAAAGTTCTTATAGCGCCCTGCATTCCTATCAATTAGCTGTTTCTCAAGGAAATATTGGCGACCACGCCTTTGAAGTGAGAGAGCTACGAGGGCGTTGTGTGTTGCGGGGTGGGTTTGGGAAGGGGGGGGGGGCGGGTGGTAAGGGTGCGGGAAGTTGCAGGGAGTAGGGACGGGACGGGGCGGGACGGGACGGGACGGGACGGGACTAGGTGGGACGGGGAGTGACGGGGCTGGGTGGGATGGGTCGGAACGGGACAGGCCGGGACGGGCCGGGACCGGACGGAGCGGGACGGACGGGACGGGCGGGCGGGCGGGTGAGCCGGGCGGGGCGAGGCGGATGGAAATGGCGGGGCAGGGTGGGGCGGGGGTGCTGAGTGCCACCTCACGGAGCAGCAGGAATTCGCTCTCCCGCTTGGGTGGCGCCGCGCGTCGCCCGGGGCAGACGCGGCGCCGCCGATTCCTCGAATTTCCTTTCTGAAGCTCTTTCCGCTCCTCTGCCCAGCGCCTCCCGACCCCAAGCACATTTTAATTACGGGAGCTAATGAAGCCATTGACACTCGCATACCAATACCATTCGGTATTCAGAAACCACCAATAGGGTGGGTGGAGAGAATGAACATCCCAAAGAAGAAGTTGCAAAAACTAACGCTACGTGTATTTGCCAATTCACATAGAGTTTCTGTAAGTTAGAGTTAAAATTATTACAGTTTCGGAGGAGTGGCAAGGGAGGATATTTTGAACATGCACTACGCGATTTTCTGTCTCGCTCTCCTTTCTGCGGGAAGACAGATGACGGCGTCCTCTTTTTTTCAACACTATTTTAAAAGTAACTATATTTGTTTTTTTATATTTGACAATATTCATTTATTTATTTTACGTCAAAAACAGTTAAAATCTGTGTGTGACGTGCTACGGGGAGAAGTGAATTCGAATGTTGATTCCAATGGACAAGTGTCCTCAACATCCACGGATGTTGTGGTTGCAAAGTGCGGTTGCCACGTGGGGTTGCGAAGTGTTTATGCGCACATCAGGCTGTAAGTTAAAACCAGAGTTTTCATGAAGCCATTAAGCATGACGACGGTTTCCAATTATTTTGTAAACATCGGAAAAAAAGCGTTTTTCAAAGGCGAAACCATCACTTGCTATAACAATGGTTCGAATGATAATATTCTTAAACACCAAATCAGTAAATACGTAACTAAACAAAGGAAGGGCAAAATGGTAAGTTCAGGATCCGCCGCTGACCCCCCCCCGTTGGTTTGCGATTCTAAATGTCCGAATAAATTTGCACGCGCGCGCACTAATTTGCATTGTAGCTGATTTGGTGCTCGCAGGGGTATTATTGAAATTATCTGGCCTCTGATTCCCTAGAATTTGCTTTTTGGTCAGCCACTACCAAAAGCCGTTCTTACAGTGCCTGTTTAGTTTGCTACAAATTCAATTTTTAATCCTAGTGTTACTTAAATTGAATTCGGGCTAAATAGCTAGTCGAATTTAGTCGCTGCCTGGGAGGAGAATTCTAGCAGCCGACTGCACTGATCGGTAGTTGTCCGTGATTTCTTCGATCAACACCAGACGAATGCCGGAGCAATACCCTAACAAATGGGCCACGTACCGCGTGTGATCTGTCCTTCCTCTTCCTTGTCCTATCCTCTCCCCTTACACACACACACTTACACTAACATGCACTACACTACCACATATGGCGGGAGACCGGTCAGGAGCTTAGAGCTTGAAACGGCCGGATCGGTGCCCTACTAGTGGGAGATATCTGGTTGAGGAAAAGAAGGTATTTTCATTGACTTTGTTAATGAATTTTGTGATTTTAACTTTTGCGGATTATACCGTTATACAGATGAATATGGTGTCATTAGGGTAGAAAACTAATAAAGATTAATATCTACTCTGAAACCTCTATATGGAAGAATTATATATCTCTCAGTCGAGATAAAATTGTTTGTGTGAGAAGCAAAGCATCAATGTTTAGAATTAGAAATGATGCATCCATTAAAAGTGCTCACGAATTTCTGAGAGTACTATTGCGACAAGCGGAAGAAACGTTATCGCAACCATTTTATGACTTAGTTTGCTCTATTTGTTCTATTTCTCTTATTCTTATTCCCCAAAAAATAAGTATTTTTAAAACAAAATTAAGTATTTCCTTATCATATTCATTGAATGCTTCAACGACCTCATCTATTTTATAAGGATTTTATAAGGAATTGTAAGAAGTACAGAAAACATGAATATGTTATTGATATTTTATGCTGCATACTCAGACTCGAGGAAGATGATTATGCTTATTTATTGGGTATATCGAAAAGTTGAACACGAATACCAAAGGTAAATGCTCAGTGACGCTAGTAACGTAACCTACAGTAACATTACGTCTCATTACGTTTATTACAATGAGACGTAATGTTACTGTAGGTTACGTTACGTAGACGTAGAAAAACCATTTTATTCAGTTTTTTTCATTAGCAATACGTTAATACTTAAAATCAATTAATAGTAATAATGGATCAATCTGTTTTATCCCTGAAGCCAACTACTACTTGGTATCAGAATAAAGTAATCTATAAAAGAGTCTATTCTGAAGCACTTTTAACCCCTCCGAAAGTCGTTTCATGACCAATCTACGACGTGTCGGTCCGAACACGGTAAAAGGCCGTCTGAACCCAGCACCGTCAGATCAGGCTGCCATCGCCCGTTTGTTAGTTTCTCCCTGAGAAACGAGACAGGTTGTCGCATGTAGCAACCTGTAAGCACATTACACTGTCACACTGGAAGCAATAACTCTTGCGGGCGAACGGGTAAGAAATCGCGGAGCGACGAACGACAAGCGTCCCTTCGCCCACGCGCCCATCGCCGAACCGCCACCACGGCTGCCAACCGTACGACTATGTGATAGATACCCATCCAAATTTATTATTATTATTGTTATTATTATTATTATTATTATTATTATTATTATAAGCTGTAGCACATCATGGTGCAGGCAGAGTACATGGCAGCAATCTCATTAAATTTTGTCTACAGATAAATATTTAGATATTTAATTGACACATATTTACACAGGAATAAACGAAATCATGGAAATTATTCTCGAGACGCAGAAAGGAACACTGTTCCGTCTTCACCATCACGATTTTGATGGGTTTCTTAGCATCTCATTCACAATGTTATATCTCAGTGCAATATTCGTCTAGTTCCAGAAATGTAGTATAAGAGAATATTCTTTTGACTCGTTAAGATTAAATGAGAGAAGTGCGAGGCAGTATGCGTTGTAATGCAAGATATGGAAGATTGGTATGTGGAGTAGAACGAAACGTTAGGGTAGGGTCGGGTCGGATCGGATCCCATCCAATCCGATGAGATTGATTGGGACGCGTCAATTCGTGGTATAGAGGAGTTACTCACAGAAGACACCTCTTCGACAGGTCGGGAAATGGCGAAAGTCATGCAGGGCATTGTTAGAGAAAGTGGTGAAGCCATTGAGTGGTGAAGCCATGAGTGAAAGTGGTGAAGCCATGAGCTATACGGAAACTAACGCACAGAAAATCAGTGCATGATCGCGCGCGGTCCGTGGCCCGTTCGGTAGGGTACTGCTCCGGCATTCGTCTGGTGTTGATCGGAGAAACCACGGAAAAATTACCGATCAGAGCAGCCGGCCGCTAGAATTCTCCTCCACGCAGCGACTGAATTCGACCTAGCTGAAAAGCTAGTGTCGAAAATCCTGCCGCCATCAGGACTCGAACCTAGGACCTCCTGGTCAGAGGCGCTGTAGTGACGTCAGTTGATGCACTGAGCTACCGCTCCCGGTTATAGCTGGTTCGAATTCTAGGAGAATTGAAGTGGTCGACTGTTCTGATTGGTTGTTTTGCGTGGTTTCTTTGATTATTAGTAAGCTAAAATCGCAGAAGTACCCTAACAAACAGGCCACTTACCGCATGGTATGTTTCTCTTCACATCTTGGTCACCTCCTCAACCCTTACACAGATACACATTTACATGTACCACACTAACACATGTGAGACAGTCGGGAGCTAAAATCTTGTTTGGAGCGGGACCCCATTGGCGACATATCTGGAGGGGAAAATCCAGCAAAACTATAATGATTGATTGATTAATGATTCCGGGCGCGCCAACTTCTAGGGTCATTAGTTCCGTAAATGTAGTGCATGTTTTTTGCTTGGGAGGTGTCGGTGGTCTTTCCCCGCTGGGTGGCGAGATCCGGCGCGGACCTACTGTCGGCTTAAGGGATTTGGCAAATCAGGTATCTCCCACCAGTGGGGCACCGCCCCAGCCGGGACAAGCTCTAAGTTCCCTCCCGGTCTCTCGGCATGTGTGGTAGTGTAGTGCATGTTAGTGTAAATGTGTGTAAAGGGAGTTGATAGGACAAGGAAAATGTGGCGCGCGCGGCCCTTGGCCCGTTTGTTAGGATACTGCTCCGGTATTCGACTGCTGTTAATCGGAGAAACGACGGAAAACTACCAATCAGAGCAATCGGCCTCTTGAATTCTCCTCCGGACAGCGACTGAATTCGCCCTGACAAGCCATTGTCGAAAATCGTGCCACTGTCGGGATTCGAACCTGCGACCTCCCGGCCAGAAGTCCACTCTTTCTTCCTACAGCAGTTGGTACTCTCTCAGACACCAAGCGAATTCCGAAGCAGTACCCTAACAAACGACCACGGACGGCGTGCGATCTTTCCTTCTGTTCCTTGTCCTATCCTCTCCCCTTACACACACACTCATACACTAACATGCACTACACTTCTACATATTCCGGCAGCCCAGTCGGGAGCTTAGAGCTTGTCCCGGCTGGGGCGCTGCCCCGCTGGTGGGAGAGTACCTGGTTAGGGAAAATCCCCTTAAACCCACGTAGTTCGGCTCCGAATCCCGCCATCCAGTGGGGGAGATCCCCTCTACTTCCCTCGAAAAAAACATACACTACACTTACTGCAGTAATGACCCTAGCAGTTGACGCACTCGCATCACTAATCGATGTTTCGGGCGCCCGCGCGGCGTCCGCGGCGCCATGCCGTCCTCTGCGGCGGCGCGGTACTCGTACGGTAATCGTTGTGTGGGCCCCGGGTTTACGCGGCCAAAAACCTTCGCGGGCGGCCGCCGCCCCCCCCGCCCGCCTGCTGTTTAGAGCCGTCGCCGCCGATCGTTATTAATGGCGCGTAATCAAGCGGTCGTTAGACGCGCCGCGGACGAGGGCGAGTGGGCGCGCGCGTGGGACCGGGAAGGGACGGTCATTGGATGGCACGGATCGGGTCGAGATGGGTTGGGATGAATCAGTTCGAGGAGGGATGGGACGGATAGAATAGAAATGGGATGGAAGGATCGCGGCGAGTTGGATGGGACGGTTTTGATTGATTGATTGATTTTTTCGTGTTTCCGGGCACGTCAACTGCTTTGGTCATTAGTCCCGTTAGTGTAGTGCATGTGTTTTCTCGAGAGATGGCGGTGATCTTCCCCCGCTGCATGGCGAGATCCGGCGCCGATCTACCGTCGGCTAGTGGGGTTTCCCCCTAACGAGGACTCTCCCACCAGCGAGGCACCGCCCCAGCCGGGTCAAGCTCTAATCTCCCGACCGGTCTCCCGAGATATGTTTTAGTGTAGTGCATGTTAGTGTAAGTGTGTGTGTAAGGGGGAGAGGATAGGACAAGGAAGGGGAAGGACAAATCGCGAGCGGTCCGTGGCCCGTTTGGTAGGGTACTGCTCCGGCATTCGCCTGGTATTGATCGGAGAAACCATGGAAAACTACCGATCAGCGCAGCCGGCCGCTAGAATTCTCCTCCAGACAGCGACTGAATTCGACCTAGCTGAAAAGCTAGTGTCGAAAATCTTGCCGCCGTCAGGACTCGAACCTAGGACCTCCCGGTCAGAGGCGCGCAGTGACATGGATGGGACGGATTGAGGTGAGATAGGTCGAGATTTATCGTGTCGAGACGGGATGGGATGTATCGAGCCCAAATGGAAAGGATGGTTCGGTTTGAAATGGGATGGAAGGAACGCGGAGAGTTGAGTTGGGACAGATTGAGGTGAGATGGGATGAGATGTCGAGATGAAACGGGACGGATCGAATCCAAAGAAGGACAGATCGGGTCGAAGTAAGGTGGAATGATCGGATGGAGACGGGTTCGGACGGATTGAGGTGAATGGCATGAGATAGATTGTGTCGAGATGCGATGGATGAAGCCCAAATGGGAAGGACGGATCGGTTCAAAATGAGATGGATGAATCGGATCGAGATGGAATGGGACGATTGATTGATTTATTTTTTTGTGTTTCCGGGCGCGTCAACTGCTTTAATCATTATTCCCATTAGTGTAGTGCATGTTTTTCTCGGGATATGCGCGGTGATCTTTCCCCGCTGGATGGCGAGATCCGGCGCCGACCTACCGTCGGCTAATGGGGTTCCCCTAACCAGGACTCTCCCACCAGCGGGACACCGTCCCAACCGGGACAGGCTTTATGCTCCTGGAATGGGACGGATAATGCCGATATGGGACGAATCGGGCCTAGATGGGATGGACGAACCTGGTCGAAATGGGATGGTCGGTCCGGGTCGGTTTTGGCTCGGATCGAAATGGGAAGGACGGATCCGGTAGAGACGGCATGAGACGGATCAGATCGAGATGGTGAATGATCGAGTAGTGATTGCTGAACGAATCAGTTCGTGATAGAATGCAATGGATCTGATCGGGTCGTGATGGAATAGGTTGAGTGGGATCGGGATGGGATGATATTGATCCAGTGGGATGTTCAGGATCGTTGGAATGTAACCGGACAGGTGGCAGAAGTGATGGTTTGGGATCCACTAATTCGGGATGTATTGGATAGAGAGAGAGTATGCGGAATGTTTGGTCGTGATAAATTGTCAATTCGAATAAAGAAACAAAGGAAAAGAATAAGAGTGGACTTGCAAACGTGCCTAGTTGCCACACTAAGAAATCTACATCTCAACCCAAATTCATAACATTTTAGTTATAAGTACTAATTCCACTGGATAGCGTTTAGTACCTGTGAAATTTTAGGAGAAGGCATTCGAAATGAATTTTAAGACACTTTTAATGTCTTATAAGAAGATATGGTTGTCGTTAACATTTAAGCACTGCGATTTATATTCCATAAAAGGAAAGTAGATGTCATGCTTAGGTCCCAAATGTAGTTTGAGCGAGTTGCTTATACTGGTTTCATTTTGTAGTCACAGAATGTTCTTTTCTGCGAAGAAATTTTATTGAGTTCAGACATTTAACAGCGCTTTGCACCTTTTACGATAAATATTGGGTAGTTGCAACTGGCAAGATACTTTTTGGTATGTTTGTTTTTTTAACTTTACGTAACGTTCATGTTTTTTGACCAATAATACCTAAGACATTTTAATGTTAATTGAATAACTATATCAAAATCTTCCATATTTCATTACAGTTTTGTTATTGAACAGGAAAAAAGTAATTAAAAAATAAGTAACTAATTACACGTACATTTCATGTGGGATTTTAATATATCTATACACTCACATTTCTCCGATGACAATTCTAGTGTACAGAAATATACGTAAATCATGTGATATTAGTGTCACTAAATAAATATTCACAAACTTACATCATTACAATCATACTCTTACATCATGGCTCTCACCTTGAGAAACGTTCTAAGTTTAAATTCTGGCTTGAGTTGGCCCAGGTAGCTGGCAACTGACATGTTATAAATTCTCTCAATGAGAATAGCCTAATCACAACGAATGTAACAGGACTTCTTGCAACCCGTCTTAAATCAAGATTTAGCTGACGGAGTGGTGGAACTGGACTGACTATAAGTCGTAGTGTAATTGTAATTGTAACTAATGGCAGGCGTCTGGAACAAACCTTGTATAAATTGAGGCGGAACAGTGCTAATGAGTTCCACATATCACGATGGAGACGTAAAAAATGAATCGGATAGCATTTGTCTCGTAGTAATCTGACAATTTTTCTTCCATCCACTTCTATTCTGTCTTGTTTGGAGACTTTTTCGTAATGCTAATGTCGATGTTTCTGTTGAATTTTTATTGATGCTTAAAATAAATCTAACTGAATGATTTACACTTGTATGACTTATGCGGTAAATTCGTTTTTTCGTGAATCGGAGCGACATAAACATCAATGTTCTCGTTTCAGGCACGTTAGTTTTCTAGTGTGTTTCTCATATTGATGCAGGAAGTCTGTGTGGAAATTTTAATTTGAATAAATACGATTGCAGACGATTGTGTTATATACCTAAAAATCAAAAGTAGCGCTGACGAACAAATATTACAGCAGGATTTAGAACATTCGTATATTACGGAAGAATATGAATAACAGTGTTAAAAGATTATCTTTCTGATCAAATACATTCTGTTATTTTATTAATAATAAACAATTGACATATTTCTGGAGTATTTATATGCTTCTGCAACTCAAATTTTCGCATAGGAAGTATATTTTCAAACCCACTTTTGAGTTCTTATTGCGGTTCAGCTATTCCGAATATCCTTGTAGTTTATTAGACGAAATATGCGGGAAATTGTTTTAAGTTATTTTCGAAGTTCCGAGCTTCCTCCTCGGACACTCCGTGTATCCTCTAGTCCTGGTGTACACATACGTGTACAAATTAATTTGAAGTTTCCACGGGTTTGAGGATTTTAATTTAGCGTTGGTGGTATTTCTAACGATTTCCTGGTGTCTCCTTTGACACTCCCAGGCGACAATTTTTTCTCTGCCAGTGTTTGACGGGAATTGAGCAGATGCTGTATACGGTGAATTCAGCAATTGTGCTGAGAATTGCGTTGGCAGAAGAACTTTTTGTGATTGTTAAGTTAGTGAATTTATCCAAGGTAAATATTGTTGACTGATGTCCTTATGGTCGTAACTTATTATTACAATAAGTCTCATTAGAAAATATGTATCACTCTAAAGAGCTTATTTCAAACTATTTTGTCCACTCTTGTAGACATAAGGACTCAATGACATATTTTTGTGCATTGTTATCTGCTCATTCTATAGCGAGTTTTTAATACTTCTTTCGAATAAATGTTAGTTTTCAGTTTAAATTATATAATGTATAGTTTGTACGTTAGCTACTTATATCTTAAACACTTTTCAGGGAATGGATATCTTGTTTTGGGATAATGATGCCATCCTCACAATCCTTGACGAGAGCGATTTCAAAGGTAATAGCGATTTAGATGCTGAATACCCCCTTCCTCCTCAGACGCGGATACCGATTCACCTGAGGTCAGTGACGATAAAAGACAATTGTCAGGACAACAAAATTCGATCACGTCTCCAATACTGCATTTCCTCCCTTAGTAAGGGCGCAAGTCCCATTAGGGACTTCAGATCACAAAGGACAATCACAAAGGGAAGTAAATCCTCCCTTAGTAATGAGATCTCCAAAATGTAGAGGAGCGGTTAGAGGGCTGGAATAGATTATAGACGTCTTTTAAAACACACGCCACAATGTTTTCTAAATAACTCAAATATGAAAATATATTGTTTTTGACTTCCTTTAACCACTTTTCCACAGACTTATATCATAACCGAATATATGTAATTGGGTCCTAATGTACACATACGTGTACAAATTATAAGAAGATAACCAGTTCTTGTATTTTATAAATGTGGGTAATTTTCGTGTTATTGAACCTAAAAGAGGCTAGTAAATATGATTTATGAAATAAAATGCAAAAATTGTCGGCACGGGTCTCTAGAGGATATGCGCCGCCGCTGCCCTCGCTCCTTTCGCCCCTCCCGTCCCCTCCCCGTCCCCTCCCCGTCCCCTCCCCTCCCCCGCCCCTCACTCTCCACTCCCCCTCCTTGCTCCATCCTTCCCCTCCCTCCTCCTCCCCTCCCTTCTCTCCCTCACCTCTCCCCCTTTCCCTCCTCCTCCCCCTCCCCTTCCCTCCCTCCACCCCCTCCCCCTCCATCGTTTTTCCTTCCGGAGCGCGCGCGCCGGGGCGTGTCGCCAGCGAGAGAGGCCCCCGAGGGCCCGTGCCCCGGAAGGGACGGCGACGGAAGCCGCGTCTCGGATGTCAGCTGGGAGCGGCAGGTGGACGAGACGGCCGCCCCGGGGCAGGAAGGGGGCGGGTGAGCGGGGTGCTCGAGATTCCTTCGAAGAGCAGCAGTTCTTTTACAATGTAAAAAATATGTAATCATGTGTCCTACCAGCATTATTGTACGATTCACAGACGTCGTCACTCACAGAAAAGCAGAAAATGTTATAAAAATATGTCATAGCGGACGCTATGCGGGCAAGAGGTATTTAATCATTTATTTTTTTATAGTAACGAGTGTTTTACGTATTAGAAATGTAATAATTATTATAAGTATTATGTATTATTACACTGTGGTGTTAAGTAAAAATGTTTACCTATGTTTGTCTGAATGTGAATGTATAGGTGCAGGTTGAATATGCGAGGGTTCCTTGGGCTGTCTATGTATCTACGCGTGTATGTTTGTACGTATATTTGTGTACTATGTAGTTTATTTATCTATATGTTAGTATATATGTATTTTCATTTGTAGTATAGGAATGTAAGTGCCATCTGCATATCTAGGAAAGGACAAAGCCAATTTGTTTTTATATGGATTTTTTATACATTATTACATTATTTGTAATTGTGTTTGTAATTGTATCTGTACTTTTGTATTTATGCATTCTGCCACCGGGCATCATCTACCCAATTATACAATAAATTTTTATCTAGCTAAAGACAGATGAAAAGGAAAATATTATGTATAAATCTAAAGGACGAAGTAAGAAAAGCTCACATTAGACAAAGAACACGTCAAAAAGATGTAGGTCAACTCACTCGTCTTTTAAAATGGAAATAACCATGACATGTTATGAGGATGAACACAAGCAGATGGACCTACAACATTGCAATATGGGACCCAAGGACTGGCAAGAGAAATATCGGGAGACAGAGAACACGGTGGTCAGATGACATAGTAAGAAGACTGGTAAGACTATGGATCAGTACAGAAGGAGACCGCATAAAATGGAGAGAAGCCATCGACTACTCGAAGAAGTCCATAGATAAGTTTAAACAAATAAAAAGGAACAGTGGCACATAAATAAAGAACACAACGATAAGTGAAAAATATAATAATAATAATAATAATAATAATATTAATAATAATAATAATAATAACAATATTAATAATAATAATAATAATAATAATAATAACAATATTAATAATAATAATAATAATAATAATAATAATAATAATAATAATAATAATTTTACGTGGGACACTGCGAATTCCGTTCTTTACGAATTGTCTATTAAGCAACCCGCATGGCATTTAGGCACGTTGCACTCTTTCTTGTTGCCGTGACTACTACAATTGTCATTCCACGGCTGAATGTGGTATTTGGGATATGGGTTCCTATTACGATGTCTGTAACCACTTACACACCATTTTTTACAAGTTACACTTTTCAGGGGAAATATATTCAGTGCCTCTTCAATAATTTATTCCAACTTTTACGGCATGTAGCGGGGTTAAAAACGATCACAATATGCAAATATTTAGACAAATACGTGATAAATATATTGTGATCACTTCTATTTAGTGAGATTGTTGTTCGTGGTGGTGAAGGGAAAATATTTACAGCTGTAACCGTTTCTCGCCTCCTAATTTCTTTCTATTTTTCCAATCTTCATCGTTTAACACTCTAGCCATCATAATTACCCTCACCTCTTTCTCCCACTTTCTTCTAGGTCTTCCTGTATTTCTTGCTTCTCCGGGCTCGTTTTACCGTACTTTCATTGGCAGCCGCTCATTGTCTTTTTTAAATTCCCATACCAGAGTAGTGTTTTTGTTTCCATCACTTCCAAGGTTAATATTTCTGAGGTGTTTCAGGGCATCATCTGGTGCCACAGCAGTGACTCTAACCGGGAGGTCCTTTGGTTCGAGTCCCAACGAAAACAGGATTTTTGGCACTAGATGTTCAGGCCGAGTTCAGCGGCGGACTGGAGAAGAATTCTAGTGGCCCGCTTCTATAGTCGGTAGATTTTGTGGATCAATACCATGCGAATACCGTAGCAGTACCCTAAGAAATGAGTCACGGACGGCGGGAGATCTTTCATTCCAGTTCCTTGACCTATCCTCCCCCCTAACTTATACACACTTTCAAGCAGTACATTACCAGACATGACAGGATCTTAGATATTGTACCGGCTGGGGTGGTGCCCCGCAGAGACACCTTGATAGGGAAACCATGTAAAGCCGATATGAAGACCGGCGCTGAATCTCGCAATCCAAGGGGGAAGAACACTGCCACCTGCTGAGATAAAAATGCACTACACATATGGTGCTCATGTCTATAGCTGTTGACGCTGTCGGGAAAACGAAATAATCATAGATTTGAATTCTTTGTTTTGTGGAGACCTTACAGTATCATCTTCAATAGTGCATTTCTGTAGCTTGAATTCTACCGCTTGCATTCGCAGACCACAACTCACCTCCTTAAGTAAATAGACCTTTACTTTATTTATTTGTTTATTATTTATTTATTTGTTTATTTATTTATTTAGGCTCTGGGATGGGCTCATGAGCAACGTGCTAGCTTTCCGTGCTGTGGTCTGTGGGTTCGATTCCCTGACGAGGCAAAAGTCGAGTTGTAGCTTTCCTTTAAAATCGTCCCAGTTTCTGTAGCTATGTGACGAAGAAGAGCTCAAGCAGGCGGATCTTCCTAGTTACGGTGAAGAGAATACGTCATGTTCGCCTCATGTCGCTCTTACCCCAAGCACGGGAATTTAAGCGGACCCAGGCGTGGGGGACTCCGGTAGCTGGCCGGCGAAGTCGGACTAGCGACCCAAAACGCCAAATACATATACATACATATTTATCTATGTATTTCTTTATTTGTTTTCTTTGATTATTTGTTTGTTTCAATCGTTCAACCTGAATCTTGACCTTCGTTCAGAAGATGTCGGGGAGCATTCTTATTTTTTTATTTATGTTTGTTTGTTTGAATCGTTCAACCTGAATCTTGGCCTTTGATTGGAAGATGTAGCTAGGTATTCTTATTTATTTATTTATTTATTTATTTATTTATTTATTTATTTATTTTTGTTTGTTTGTTTAATCTTCAACCTAATCTTGCCTTTGATGGAAATGTAGGGGATTCTTATTTATTTATTTATTTATTTATTTATTTATGTTTGTTTGTTTTTTGAATCGTTCAGCGTGAATCTTCGCCTCGGATCGGAAGACGTGACGCCGCGTGCTGAGAGGAGCGGTGGCGGGATGCCTGCGTGGCCGCGCGAAGGTGACCGGCGGCGAGGGCTCGGGGCGCGGGAGGGGGCGTGGCAGGGGGCGGGGGCGCACGCTTTGCACGCGACGCGCGTCGCGGCGCCGCGTGACGCGCTCGGCCCTGGAGGCGCGCGCGTGCCGGCCCGTGCGCCTCGCGGCATCAGCGCGCGCCCGCACGGCCGTGCGCGCTCGCGTGGACCGGCAGAACGCCGCAGGAAGAAAATGGAGGCGTTTTGTTGTGGAAAGGAGCCCCTCGGATGGCTCGTGGACAGCGTATTAGCTTCCTCTTGTGTGATCCCCGGTTTGATTCCCGGTCGAGGCAAATAATGGAGTTGTTGCTTCATTGAAAATCGTCGCAATTTCTATAGCTGAGTGACGAAGAAAAGCTTAGGCACGAGGAGTTTGCTAGTTGCGGTGAAACTTTGATATATTCAAAGTTGTTTCTCTAGCCTTATGTATCACATATATCACATATGATCTCAAGTTAATAATTTTCTGTTAGTAAACTAATTTAACTCTTTTTGAATACCAAGTGTTTCGTTTCTTGGGTCACAAGCAGATTCACTTACAAAATCCTTCTCAGGTTCTAAATATTTACACAAAATTAGTGCCGAATTACACAGAATCTACTTTTACTAAATACAACGGGAAGTTTTTTTCGCGAAGGGACGTTTTTAGCGCTCAATTACTCCTGGTTTTATTAATAATTATTAATTCGCAACACCTTAGATAGGGTAGTTAGTCTATGACTTCTCAATCGCTAAAGAGCGTTACAATTTTTATCAGTGAATTACTTTCTCGGATTTGCGATTTACTTCAAAACTTCGCAGGAATATGAGTTTCAATTAAGAGGTAATGAATTGAACTGTTTAGTTCAATGGGAGTAGAAAATTATAATTAGTCTTTTCCATTTCACTTTATTTTGACTCTTTCCTAATTTGTACGTATTCGCTTTAACACACATTAATTATATTGAGATTTATTATTTAGAAGCTTATCTAAAACTATCCGATGAAAACAACTTTAAGTACACTACAAAAAAAAATTAATTTAATTTTTTTTTTTTTTAAAAATTCCTAATTAAAAAAATTTATAAAACAATAAATAAAAATCATGTAAACGAATGTTCGCCACATGAATCGTACCCCTCAAGCGTGGGTATTATACTAGGTCCATGAATGGGAGACACCGTTAGCCAATCGGATCAATTCGACCCCAAATACGAAACACGTGTGCAAGTTGTCCGGGACGAGCCGCTTCACAGTCGCTCGAGCTGGCGTTTGGACCACCGTGATGTGGCCTTCTTCTGAGCAGTATTGATCAGCTCAGCAGCATTGCAGTGATTTAAAGGAACGATTGTATATATATTGAAATAACTTAATATGCTTATTTCAGCCTCAGCGACTCACTTACTTTTGCTCTTTTATATCATAGTTCTGTTTCTCCAATATTGATATCCAAATATGTTACCTGTGAAAATGAATTAAAGGAAATTCTTATTTACATACTGAGCCCTTCATTCAAAAAATTATCATTGCTTTTTGGCAGAACTACATTGAAGTTCTATAGCTATCGTGATTGTGTCAGATTACAAAGGATTAAATATTGTTAGAATAATTTCGATTATGCTTTTCATTCAATTCCAATTAGTTGTTTCTTTCAGTATCCTGCTTTTTGAGGGAATTAGTTTGTAAGAAAGAGTACACACATTCAGATTGACCAATCTGCACGATTTTTAATTGGCTATTAGGATGTTTGATATATATGGTAATAACGTGTTTTTCTATTCTTCTGTCATAGAGTAATACACATGTGCATATTAAATTTATTTAAAACAATATAATTTTCTTAAGGTACACGAATTTTATGACACATCAAAATTTCTTCCGATAATAATTTTCCAGGTGGATAGGAACAGTTAAAATTTTCCCGTGAAACCTAACAGTGCGGGGGCAAGTACATTAATTAAATAATATTAATCAAAATTAGTAAAAAGGTACAGTGTGGCAGTCGAAGAATGTGTTGCTCACAGGACTCTACATGTTACTACTGACCCGTCTCTTCACATCAAGTCTATACGAAGGCTGTTTGATAAGTTTGGTAAAAATGGAAGAAAAAAACTTTTTTAAGAAACAGACTTACCTTATTTTTCAACGTAGTCTCCTTCTCGGTCTGTACACTTTGCCCAGAGTGTTTCCAATTTTTTCATCCCATCGGAAAAATAGGATTTGTCAAACTCTGCAAAATACCCGTTTACAGCAGAAATCACTTCCTCACTTGAGGAAAATTTTGGCCCACCAAGCCAAATTTTCAAATTGGGGAATAGAAAGAAATCACTCGGGCTAAATCCGGCGAATATGGTGGATGAGGAACCAGTTCGAGTCCTAACTGATGCACTTTCGCCATTGTGACTGCTGCTGTGTGGGATGGAGCATTGTCTTGGTGGAACAGCACTTTCTTGTGCGACAACCTTGGCCGTTTTTCGATCAATTTCTGTTTTAAACTATCCAATAATGAAGCGTAATAGCACCCAGTTATGGTTCTGCCCTTTTCCAAATAATCTATAAGGATTACACCCTGATAATCCCAAAAAACCGTTGCCATCACCTTTCCTGCAGACAAAATTGTCTTCGCCTTCTTCGGTGCACTCTCACCAGTCTTTATCCACTGTTTTGAATCTTTTTTGGTTTCGGGAGTGTAGTGGTGGATCCATGTTTCATCCACGGTGACGAATCTGCGCCAAAAGTCCTGCTGATTTCGCCTTAACATTGTCAGATTTTGCCTCGAAATGTTCTTTCGAGTCAGTTTTTGATCCAAAGTGAGCAATCGCGGCCCCCATCTCGCGCACATCTTTTTCATGCTCAGTTTTTCGTAGTTTGCGGATACACACTTGTGGCTGGTTAATGCCCTTTGTCTCATTTGCAGGCCTCCGCAGTTTCGCTGTACAAGTAATGAAATCTGGCCGCGCTAAGAGGAAATTCCGGCGGAAGAAGTAGCGATGTGGTGAGTAAAATGCATATTTCTCATTGTTCTCGCAGCCGGTTAGGATAATTTTCACGTTGTGCGCGCGTGCTGTTGACACAACACATGTACGCTCAGGCCGTCTTCTCACGTCCGCCCGAAGCGAACATGGTCCTCACTTTTCTATACATAACATGAACGATAATTTCGCTAACTCGTTTCGCATCTTCAAAGGTTTTCATCACTTCACCCACGAAAATAATTAGGTAAACTCTTTGAATGAGTTAATTATCTTTGAAAACAGGAAAACAACCCCGTTAATTTTCATCGAATGTAAGCAGCATGACTGAAAAGTCGCTATTTAGAAAGTTTGACGAGTAATTTTTATGCATTTCTTTGGTTAATTTTTGATAACATAGCCCTGAGAAATCTTTTTTTCTGTGGCACCGAGTTTAACATAAATCCAGCTCCTAAACTTGCAGTGCTAAATAGAAATTTACTCGCAAATTTTGTCTATCGCGTACGATTTTTGTTCTATGCAGAAAAGAAAAATTCAGTTAATTTCTTGTTAGTAACCATATTTTGCACTGCCTAAACACTGTAAAATATGAAATAAAATTAATAAAACTGACACAGTTGTTTGAAATGAACGGTGAATGAAATCAAACTCACTGCAGAAAATCTATTTTCCCCTCCGGTTTGTTAAAAACAATAGCTGTGTTAATTGACGCGTATGAACAAGGCGAATGTTCTCTATTTTTAAATACCAACAGTAGTCAGCCGTCATGGAGACATCTCATCGACCCTGGTACCTCATTTCCGTCTTTTCAATATGAAGTCGAAATCCTTATTCCTTGGTCTTCACGTGACTATTCTAAGTTTTTGGAAAGTATTCAAGATGAGAATGTAGAGAATTAAACTTCAAGCTCATATTACATACGATTTTCTTGAATTTTCAGAGCATCATTTTAATTTGGTGTTGTATATGTTTAACAGTGACCAGAATATTATCGGTAACAACTCCGCATCGGTTCCGTGGTTAAAGTTCCACGCACGTCGTTTTATTTCTAAAGCCAGCATTCTTGAAACGTTGCCGAATATGTGGGAGGACGAAAATGTCTATTACTTTTATTTGTGACAGAAATGGAAATTTTTTAACAACACATTGTGAGGATTAGTTTTTTTGTCCGACATTACTACATTATTTCAAGTTTCTTTGCAGAAATTACTTCATTGTGTCGAGATTTGCAAACGGAGTAGAAAAATGTTGGCAAGTCAATTATTTGGCAATTTAATACATTTTTTGTCATGTATTCAACAGTATTTTTTTCAGCCAAGCTCTGACTTCCCAATACCATTTTTCTAGCTCTACGGTCCCATTCTCATAAGAATCAACAAAAAATAGAGTTCCTCGTTTAGTATCGTGATATTTAGATCATTATCTGAACACAAGACGGAAAAAGAACTGATAGTACTCTTTGGTAATGTTGGTGGTGGTGCTGGAATCGTAACAGCTGGTGCATACGGCACGGGTCTTATTGCTAATGGCATGTTAGGATATATGGTTGTCTTTTCTTTTTAAATCCGAATATTGTACTGGGATAAAAATAAGCATCTTTTAATAATCTTGGTGTTCAGGCTAAACAATAGGAATACCAAATGGCACAGACGAGCGACCTGCGTTGAACCATCATCGTAATTTATTTACACATGTTCTGCAAACGATTTGTGAAGCAAATGTGTTGTCTTGATCCTCTAATTAAACTTCAAAATAGTTTAGTAATATTTCTTTTCTGTTTCTTCATCACACAATACACATGGATGTAAAAAACATATTTAAAATTGTTCACACGCCTATTCTTAAAATTTCACTCACACAGCAAAACAAATATAATTTTCTAATTTAGGACATTCAATATATTACGAATAACATAATATTTTGTGCTACAAATCTTTGCAGAACTGTGTAATTAAGTCATCTGTTTTCTACGATTCTTAGATGACTTTTTTGTCAAAAGAACCAAACAGCAATTAAATGAATAAAAGAGAGACAAGATGAATAACAGTTGTTAATGGCAAGGAAATGGTTATGATTCACTTAATCCTGTCTTTGTAGGATGAAATTTTCTTGCTGGAGGCGAAGTCATTGAATTTGTTGATTGTAAAATATGAAAACCTCATTTAAGAACTTTACTTTGAAAATGCTACCATAATATTCTGATAATTAGCGCAAATTATAATTATTCTCTTTACCATGTTCATTACGGCAGAATGAAAAACACTGAAAAATTGGATGCTTGAAGGTAATGAATATCTAGTTAGTACGCGGAGAACTTCGTGAAGTTAAGTTGCATTGCAGGTGGATTTGTAGGTGATTTCTTATTCTCAGACAAAATTTTGAGTTTGGACTTTCGCCATGCAATATTATTTGGGTAATTATTTACTTGGAAATACAATAATTTTTGATGCCTGAGAAAAATATTATATATTGATAATAATCAAGTCAATTATTTATCTTGCTCTTATGTTGAAACAAGTTAACAAAATTCAAACTACCCTCACGTATTGTATTTTACATTTTATTGATACATCAACAAGTAATCTTAATGTCTAATTGCGGGTGTAGCAACACAGATAAGTATGAAGTCCAAACCCATACAAAGGATAAGAGTAAAATCTTTTAGTTTACGCAAGCAACGGAATTTTGAATCTTTTAAACTCCCCAATTGTCCATGAACAAATTTATCTCTTCCATGGGAATCTGAGCTCAAGTACGAGAGCCGAAAGTAAAATGCAAATTTAACGTGATAAAACTGCGTTAGAGATATATTTTATAAAAAATGACCTTCATACCAAAAGTTTTGCCAGAGTTCCCAGCCTACTTGAGACACCACACATGGAGGCACAAACGAATAAACACAAAAACTCACAAGAACTGCACGCAGATGACTAAATCCCATTTAGAGATTAAGATATATGAACTCTGGCACACAAATGAAGTATCCTCGTCTCAACCTGCTGTTCTGTAAATGTAACCGGGTATGAGAAGCAAATTCCACAAGTCCTGTTAGGAAGCCGTATTTCGCCGCATTCTACAACAACATGATAATGAATCTTCCGAAACGCACCAGGGGCATACGAAATGAGCCTCTCAGAGAACGGAAGACCCACGGCTATCGTGTGGTAAGTACATTCACGGGTGAGAAGGCGCCAAGTACTTTTAGAGTCCCGATAAGAATGACATGCGTGCATGGCAAACGGATATTTGCATCGCGACGTCGGCAATCAAGGCACGGGAGAAAGGCAACAAAAAGACATCCCGTCGAGGACATTTGCTCGGAGATAGTGTGGCAAAGCGTGAACACGCACGTACTTGAAATGGGTTTCCTCGATTCATCTCGGGTAATGACGGAATTTCGACGAAAATGTTATGAGTCTTGCGTGGCCGTGAGGTTATTACTGGGAAAGGAGGTTGTTGACCATGAGCTGCGTGGGAAGAGTAACGCCTATTTACACAAGCACTTAGAGAAAGCACGGTGACTTTCACTCTTTTATTCCCCCCTCCGTGGAAGTACTTCGGGAGCCGTTTTAAAATTAGTCTTTTCGGTGAGTAATTAGGGGAATAAAAAGCTGTGAAATGTCTTAGTAAAAGCTTCACTAAGAGAGTTACGTGAGACTATTACTAGAGATTCTCCAAAATGACTTAGAGAAAGGTAAATTGAAGGAGAGTGTCACACACACACACACACAAAGCACTTACACGGAATGGTGTTCAAACTATTTTATCGTGAACTGCCAGTGAATTTGAGTGTCATCAGTTTTTAAAATGTATGTAAATTTAAGAACAAAAAATTGTAATCATTTTTTATCATTTTTCGCATTAAAAGACAGCAGATGCCTTAACTTCTACTAATTTATACAACTTGAATTATTGTAACAAAACTAAAGTATTAGATCACCAGTTGTCACTTTGGAAATGTTTGATATATTTCTTCCTCGAGGGATCCTTCCAACTTATTGAGATTTTTGTCAGATAAATCTTTCCAGTTCCATACAATCTCAGCTCGAATGGTTACGGGTTCGAATCTCGCTGTGTAGGTTTGTGGGTGTATTTGTGTTTTGTTTTTCAAATACACATGTGTCTCACGGTCGAATAAATAAGCATCTTGCTGTAAAATGTAAATTACTTGAAAGATCGGGATGATATATTAAAATTGATGATAGCCTGTTTAATGAGTCAGGTATTATTCACGAGCGACTCATATAAGACCTGAAGACGTGAAAAAGGGACTAACTCAAGACAAGTAGAAGAAATAAAAAGTAGGATCTTAGACACAACGCTAACTACAACTCGCTGTATTGTAATAAAGAATCTTCCTGTCAGCCGCTTACATTTAGATCTAATAAGATATTTCTTTCTCTAATTCAAGTAATCGATAGGGCCACATATTCTGCTAACCAATTATCCCCAGAATCTTCAGGTGTTCCAACGTCGCAAGTGATACAGATAGGCCACATGTTATCTTACTACCGCTGCGCGCTGGCGATTTTCAAGGACTTCAGCCTCAACTTACAAGAGAGCCCGATGAATTAGAATTTGGAGATACTAGCACAACCATCGGTTCAATAGAAATTATGTCTATGACATACAACGGTGCCAAATTTTATTGTAGAAATATGTGGGCCAAATCACCAACTACCAAAGCAGTCGATTTACCTACACGTAACAAGGGTAAAGAAGGAGAAGAAGAGGAGAGGCAGAAGAAGAGGAGAAAGAAGAGAAGAAAGAAGAGAAGAAAGAAGAGGAAGATGATGTTGAAGAAGAGGAGAAGAAAAATCAGAGGAGGAAAGACGAAAAAGAAAGAAGAAGAGAAGGAGTTGTTGATGATCCTTCAGGAAAATCGTCTAACTCCTCATCTCCTTCCAATATCCTCAATTGAATATATCAGGAATCATGAATATATAATAAAATATTTCAATAGTATATTTGATGTTATGGTCATTAAATACAATATTGTTTTCTGCTTATTTGTACTGTATATTTGTGCAGTTAATTGTAAAAAAACCTATCTTCAAAAAATCTCTCACTGAACTCGAAAGAACGAATCATCGACGGATTATTCTTCTCGACAAAGAAATATTGACCCTATGAGTAGTTAGCAAGTCCTTATCTATCTCGTAAGTCGGTGTCTACGAGTATTTTCCTCCCGCACCCCATGGACATTCTTCGGAACCTGTTGTAGAACCTTAGCACATCGACACGTGCTCCCATGGGCTGTTTGCCGACGGCGTTGCACGCAAGAGCATCGAAATTCCCTTACCCTCCCCCTTTTATTCCTTTCGATCTCCCCCCCTTTCCTCCCGCCTGCCTTCCTCCATTGGAGCTATGCGGTCGCCGCCTCCACCGCCGCCGTCGCAGCACGATTATGCAAACGACACGTCGCGATAACATCTGGGCGCAAGCCGACGCCGGGCTGGTGGCGACGGATTCGGTGGAGGAGGCGGAGGCGATGTTGGCAGGCCTGGTGGCGGAGGGGATGCCGGCGAATGGAGTGAAGAGGTGAAACAGATGGAGGTAGGGTATACGTGAGGTGGGGAAGATGGAGGAGTAGACATTTAGCTGGAAGAGGACGAGAATTAAGTTTAGGTGGAGGAGGAAGTGAAGATGATTTAGGTGGTGAATGATGTTTAGGAGTAGGATAGAGGAGTTTGGAGGAGAAGGAGTTTTGAGATGGAGAAGAAGTTTTGAGATGGAGAAGGAGTTTTGAGATGGAGAAGGAGTTTTGAGATGGAGAAGGAGTTTTGAGATGGAGAAGAAGTTTTGAGATGGAGAAGGAGTTTTAGATGGAGAAGGAGTTTTAGATGGAGAAGGAGTTTAACATGGAGAAGGAGATTAAGATGGAGAAGGAGTTTTGATGGAGAAGGAGTTTTGATGGAGAAGGAGTTTTGATGGAGAAGGAGTTTTAGATGGAGAAGAAGTTTTAGATGGAGAAGGAGGTTTAGATGTAGAAGGAGTTTTGGATGGAGAAGGAGTTTTGGATGGAGAAGGAGTTGTAGATGGAGAAGGAGTTTTAGATGGAGAAGGAAATTTAGGTAGAGAAGGAGAAATAAGATGGATGATGAAGGTGACTGTGGCTTTAGCTGTGGCATCGGTGTGGCTGGGTTCATGCTGTGGTTAAACTCGCTGCGGTGAGGGTGGGGATTTTGGGGGTGGAAGTGTCATCGTCGGCGACGGTGGCGCTGGTTAAACGGTGGCAGCGCTCGTAGCGGCAACAAAACTATCAGTGACAAAAGAGGGGAGAGTAGCTTTGGTCACAATGGTGGTATTGTCTCCCAGGGAATGATGGCAACGGAGGTGGTGACGACACAGGAGGCCTGGGGCGTGGTAGTTGGCGGCGGTGGGAGATTGTTACGCCAGGGCCTCCTTGGCGCCAGCCACGCCCCACTCGCTCTACATCCCACTCTCCAAAGCGCCGTGCTCTCACCGTTTGTTTCTCGCGGTTCTCCGAAATTCTCCAAGAGTTTAATGAAACAATGGTGATTTAAAATAACAATAAGAATAAATCATAAAATTATTTATAATTTAAAAAACGGGTGGTCAACCAAACAACGCTCAATAGCTGATTAATAAGTATTTTTTTATTATTCCATGTAGTATTGTCTGCACCTGTGGTGAGATGGGGGAACCATCTTCAGTGAATATGGAGGCCATGTTTGCAATCGTTAAACTTAGGCAATTAGTTTAGGTGCCATTTCCTTCGAACTAACGGAAAAGAATTAGTATGCTGAGAAACGTACAATGCTGTGTATTTGCAATAAATTATTCTAGTAAATAATTCTAGTAATAATAATATTCACATGCATAATCTGTGAACATTCCACAAAAATATTGTGGACATTCCTAATAAGAATTTTCTTTACATTTGCACTTCTGATGTATTTGGACTTAAATCCAAATCAATGCATGTAGGGAATCTGAAATTCCTCAAAATGTCGCGCCATAAAATCCGTCCCATTCAGTAATTTCCGCATTTTATAAAAAAATTAAAAAATGCCGCCCAGCAGTGAATACATGATTTTGTAAATCTCGTTCTCCTCGAGGCATCGTGCCCCAACAGTGGCAGATCTCCGACAAAAGCTACATAGTTTGGTAGTACTAAACCACTGTTTAGAAGAGAATCCAAGCGATCGACTGCTCTGATTGGCAGCTATCTTTGGGTTGTTCTATTTATCTAACACACGGGTCACAGACCGTGCGCGATCCCCCCTTCCCCTTTCTTTCACACACACACCCACACACACACACACAACATACACACATACATACACACACACACACACATACACACCACACACACACACATACACACACATACACACACATACACACACACATACACACACAAAATACACATACACACACACACACACCTATGTGCACTATACTGCTACCGTATAGGAAAACCGTACCGTACCTAGAGGTTGGAATCTCAGCAAGCCGACGTACAGGTGGGCGCCAAATCTTACGTTCTAGCTCGGGGTTCCATCACTACCTTCCCATATAAAGCATGAACTATATTTACGAGACTAATAACCATAACAACCGATACGCACGGAAACACGAAGTAACTAATCAATCAACTAGATAGTATTCGAGGAGATATTACAGGTTTCTTCATTGAGAGATTTTTGAGTTGTGTTAGTAGAGAAATAAAATTTGCAATGATAATATTGTTGTTTTTGAAAGACTAGAAAATAAATAGTTGTTAATGTTTACAAGAATAATGAAATAAATAACGATTTCTAGCTGAAAAGATAAAAACATTTGCAAATGCATGCAAACCGTAGGAGGATGTGCTGACTATTCATTATAGCAGGAGCAGTATCTTCCGCGCCATGACAGGTCTTGACAGAACAACCGCAGTGTTGACCGCGGCGAGCTTCCTGCTTGTGCGGGCGTACAAGTCTCCAGGGACCCGGAGGCTATGGACGTAGATGGAAGCGGTGGTCGGCAGAAGCAGAAACAGAGAGCAAGACGTCGAAAGAGAGGGGACTTTATAAGGAGCACGAGGTTAGCTCATCTGACAGGGTTGTTGACGGACGAGGTACTAGAGAATCACACAGAGGACTGATGAAAGTAGAGGATAGGCACACGAGAAACTGGGATGATGTAGAGGAAGAAGAAGATCATTAAAATTAAAATAAAGAACGAGAAAAATACGTCAAGATCCGTAGAGATAAGAGGAAATAAGAAAAAGGTTCAGCGGAGAAATATGTGCAAGATTTTAAACTACTGCTGGTAAAACAGCACGTACTTCTTTCGTCCCTACTTTCACCCAAAATTACGGGAAAAACACTGCATTTGAAAAATTGTACATGACTTTATTTCAAAACCTAACGTAATTGTAATTGTAGGAAGATGCCGAAAAAACATTGAATTTTTGCAATTTTCGAAAACTCAGATTTTTCAACGAATATAAGACCTGTACCGTTTTATTAATCGTCCTTCGCACTATCCAACAACAAAGGTTAATCAAAAACGACGGAGAGATTTTTTTTTAATTTTCAAAATGTCCATGGGGTTTCATGTATACCCCCAAAATTGAAATATCGGTATAAAGGCGAGGCTGCGACATCAGCCAGGTGGAATGTGAAATATCAATTTTGGAGAATATCGGCTGAATGATTTAGCCGATAGCGTTGCTCACAGGCGGGCGGGCGGGCGGGCGGGCGGACGGACGGATTTCTTGTACATTTCTTCATTTATTTAACATAATTTACCAATTTAAAAAAATTCTTTACAAATACGTGAGTGCTCCTTTGCGATTTTTGTCCTCGTAGCACTAGTGTGATACGTATCATAATGCTTGTAATATTTCATAAATATGCACAGTTGAATACTACTCTTTTGTGCATCCTAAAATCTGCAAAGGGTAGGTCGGCGCCGAATCTCAATATACAGCGCAGGAAGATCACGAGCACTTCCCGAGCAAAATGCACTACATTTACAGGAATAATGACATTTGACGTCCTCGTAAACACGAATCAGTCTATCAAATAAAAACAGAACAACTACACGTGTTGAATATGATTTCAAATGCCTTTGAAAGACGCGTGAAAGAGAGGTCCCCTTCGCGCATAAAGCGCTGCGTTGAATGTCGAGGGCAAGGACACGCTCTGGCCGTGCGGATCGGCGTACGCACCGGCGCGGCGGCGGCGGCTGTGACGTCACCGGTTGGGCCTTGGCGCGCGGATCCTCAAACCGGCTCCTCGTCCCCGCGCCCGCCCACCCGCCGACAGCTCCCGTTCCTCCTAGGCGCCGCCCCGCCCCCCCCCCCCCCCCCTTCCCGCCCCGCCCCGCCCCCCCCCCCCCCCCCCCCCCCCCCCCCCCCCCGCCCCCTGCCCGCACCCATCCCAGCACAAACGTGCCACTCCACAACAGACCACACCACACCACGTCCCTCCCCCCACACCCTGTCTTTCAGCCCTGTTCCTCTCCGCTCCGCCCTGATTCTCTGCTGCCCCCCTCCCATACTCCCCGTCTTGGATACACACCCGTGCCACGCCTTCCTGCCCCGCCCCGCCCCGCCTCTGTCCGCCCCACGACGACCGGAATGAATGGACTGAGCGGCTCCTCTGTTTGGGCGAGCGAGGGCGCCGAGCTCCTACCGCTGCGAAGCATTTGGAGAACTAGAGGTTGCAACCCAACTTTGTTCAAGCATTTATTTATTACCGCTTGCTCGCCTTTGGGCAAGAAAAGGAATTCCAGTTACCTGTAGTCTTAAGTCGAAGTAATGTTAAATGTAAATAAAAGATGTCTGGTATCAGTATATGCATATTTGAACTTAAGATCTTTTTGATCCCTTAGCGATCATCGTCAGAGGTTGCAGCTTCTGGACGGAATAACTTAAAATATACGTATTATTGATACCAGACAACATCGTTTATTTACATTTATATAAGAAAAATACCGCCCGCCACCCTCCCGCGCCCACCGGAATGATTGGACGGCGTGGGTTTGCACTGCGAAGTCATGAGATTATGCGGCATTTGGACGAGGGAGGGGCACCAAACACCCACTGGTGGTTTTTCCGATCAACACCAGGCGAATGCCGAAGCTGTGCCCTAACAAACGGGCCACGGACCGCGCGCGATCTGTCCTTCCTCTTCCTTGTCCTATCCTCTCCCCTTACACACACACCTACACTAACATGCACTACACTACCACATATTCCGGGAGCTTAGAGCTTGTCTCGGCTGGGAGAGTCCTGGTTAGGGGGAAACCCCACTAGCCGACGGTAGGTCGGCGCCGGATCTCACCATCCTACGGGGGATGATCACCGCCATCTCCCAAAAAAACATGCACAACACTAACGGGACTAATGACCAAAGCAGTTGACATGCCCGGAAACACGAAACAATCAATCACTCAATCACTCAAATTTCGACAATCCATCTCTTGCTATCAGAACTGAATGTTCAAATGAAGCAAAACGTTGCGAGCATGCTGAGTGTACGCAGTCGTTCGTGGCCGCTGCATTTGCCTCCGAAGAGAACAATGGCAGCGTAACTTGCGTGACCGCGCCGATGAGACCGGGTGGGAACTGCTCGAAGGCGCAGCACGAAACGCAAACTCGACTGAGAATCCAGAATGTTGAGAGCTGTGGTTTATCGTAAGCCTTAACGGCGCATGAAAAATGCTGTCCTGTATTTTACAGTTAGAAGCAGAAAGATGAATAGAGAGGAAGGCGAGTAAGTGATGTTTGAGATTCTTTTCATGTGGCAGGTAGTTCAGTGACGTGCTAACCCCGTGTCGTTGGAATACGGCGAATGTTTTTGTGTGTATTGATCCAGCTTGTTCAGAAGAAAGGATCATGTATTGGTAGTAAGTTACCAAAGACAGGGCTTTATTAATGATTCGATTTAAAGTCGACACCGGTTATAGTGAACTCCTGGCGACTAACATGTTTGGTTTACTGTATTCGAGGTTCACTATATCCGATGATGTCAAAATAAATTAGAATTTCTCCATAATTATTAATTTTATTAATATAGAGATACAGCAAATTACATTAACAGCACGTACTCAAACCTTCAATATCTTTATTTGTCCTTAAAAAATCAATTATTTTCAATTGTTTGCTTCCTACTTTTTCATTAGTAATTTCTCTAGATCCTTCTCCAGGGTTCTCAGGGGAAACTTCTTCTTCGCCTTCACCTCAAGGGAGACTTCTTCGATTATGACCTATGGCCGAAAATTACCTTTTTCTTTCCTTCTTTTACAAACTGCCTAGTGTTTGTATTTGTAGCACGGATGTGATATATTCTTTTCCAGGAGAGAATTAATTTCCAAGATGGTGTATTTCCTACGTTAACTTTAGCCGAGGTTCAGATTCACTCTAACCGAATCTTCTTATGCTTATTTGGAAATGTAAGTTAAACGGGACTCGTGACATTAAGTTCACTATAACCGAGGGTTTACTATATCCGAGATCACTATAACTGGAGTCGACTGTACTTACAATGAACTGAAACGAATTTTGATTACTAAAAGTCAGAGATTAAATATAAATCTTTTGAAAAACATGCTTTTTGCTTCTGCAAGTCGATAGTATTCAGTAAGTTTAACAAACTAGGATCAAGAAAGGTGTGTTCACTCACCAACGCCTCTCAGCTTATTGATGATTTGATACTCACCTGCAAGAGAAAAAAACACAATATTATTAGAAATGATTAGACATCCTAGGAGAATTCAGGTTTGTTGCAATGACAGGAACAGGAACATAGTCTGTATTGTGAATTGGAACAATTCTTTGATCCCGGTGAATAAGATGATAAGTCATAAACACTTAGTTTTACAGGAGAGCAAAAAACAACGTTTAAATGAATTAAATCAGGGATTAATGATAATCAAACGCAGGTGATATTCAAACAAAACTGTTGTTGTGAATGTTTTGTTTGAACATCATTCATTCCTTATTTATAGCATTAGTTTAAAGTTGTTTTTTGTTCCCCCTGTAAAATTAAGTTTCTTTGACTTACCAGCTTTTTCACCGGGGTCAAAGAATTAGCAGTACCACATTTCTTTGTGCTTTTGGTATTTGATTTGGTTTGAATTCAAGTGTGAATTTCTTTTTTGTCGATAGTACTCGGTCAAGCGCATTCTTACGATCATTCTGAAGAGAAGTATTGAAGGAATTCTGTCGTACATGCCATTAGTGTTTTCAACGAGTTAAATTCTATATTACTGCATTACTTTTATTTCTCACAAATGAATAGCTGCTGGGTCCTATAAAAACAATGCAGTAATGTAATGAATTTACAAATTTTACAAAACGAAAATGGGAGAAACCACAGAAAACTACCGATCCGAACAGCCGACCGTTAGAATTCTCCTCCAGACATCGAGGAAGAAGATACAGGCGTCTCCACATATACGTTATTCAGCGAATAGCGAATCACAAGTAGTGTGGATGAGTTGCTTGATATTTGCCGAGTGACGAACATTCGGTGCTCGTCCTAGCCACCGCGTGTCGGTCTTTAGAGCATATCAAAGACAACCACCTTCAAGACGGCTCCACACATTCGACATCCACACTACTCGGGATTCGGCGAGCGGTTGCTCGCTGTTCGCGAATGTGTGGAGCCGCCTTAAGAAAACCTGGTTCACGGGGGGCGCGACGTAGACGTGCTCGTAGAATGTCAACCCTCAAGAAAAACGCGCGTCGTATAGGAGGGCGCGTCCTGTACGCCGCCCTCGCCTTCCCTCGCTGTCCTCTGCGGCTCCCAGCAGAGGCTCGTAAATTCGGGCAACAGCCGGCGCCCGCCTCTCTCTTCCTCGGCGCGGCGCTGGGGGCGAAAGCGAGGACGGGGGGGGGGTGAGGCGCCACTGAGGCAGCTGGGACCAAGCGATGCCACGCGTTCGTTCCGCTTGTCCCAGCTTCCGGCGTCCGCGCAGCGGGCGGTTCGGGAAATACAGCGTTGTCGTGGGTGATGACGCTCGAATAAATGGGCGGGGCAGCTGTTGCAGCTAACGCGCTCGCTGGGGTGGTGAATGGCGGAGTGAGTTGAGATATTTTGAAATTGACGTTGTGGGGCTTAGAAAAAGCGTCACAGTTCTTGGGGGAGAGTCAATTTAATAATAATGGATATTTTTTCCTACAAGAACCGATTACGGACACCAACAAGATGTAGCATTCAACTCTACTACTTCATTCACGATGGTAGTTTTTTTTTACATTTTTATAGCGTATTAGTTTATAATTCATTTTATTTATTTTAGATAGTTTGGAGAATTTTGATAACAAGTTGATGTGAGTAACGATAGCTCCCGCGCCTTCTTGAATTTATATTTTATCATTTCGAATTTCTAAATTAGTACATTTTGCTAGTTTTCTTGTAAAATAATATAGTAAAATTTCAAGTAGATTTTCGTTATAACCCCCACAGCTTCTCTCGATTTGTCTATCACGGGATTGAGCTTCCACTTGTCATATAAAAGCTTTTTATCTTGTGAGTGTGATGTAGTCGAAAATGCTAGTCACGATTCGCAATCAAAAAATATATATTCATATTTCATAATTGTCCAGTGTAGTCTTACGTCCATTGGCTATGCTTGGTCTCAACTCGGCTTATAGCGCTAAAAAACAAAAAAAAATGCTTATAGCGCTAAGAAAATAGTACAAGCATTTAAAAAGTTTGCTTCGTAGGAACAATTACCGAAGTGAAAGTTTTTTTTAACATTATGTGAAGGTAACAGGCAAAAACGTAGGGAATAATAAGTTATCTGGAAATACAGTGTTATGTAGTTGTTTTATAGGTAAATCATCATCTAATTTGAAAATTAGTAGAGTTCAGTTTTTGTAAAATCTTTAAAACACATACTGTATAATATTATCTTAAGTGAATGAAATCAGTATGTTCTTTGAGATCTGTCCTCGGAATCAGAAGCGCCAAATGGTAGGATTGTGTGTTCGAATTCTCGAAGATTATATTTTCACTCATTTAACATATTTTAAATTTTGAGTGAATTTAACAGCAAATATAATACCCGGAGAAGATTAAGCACAAACCTTACCTGGAAGACTGAGTCCGTACACGCCAATTAACCACCTCGGCCATCTCAGTGGGACTAGTTATCTACGTGTTTCAAGATATTTAATTTATATTGTAATAATTACCTATTAAGTCAAAAAAGAATGGCTTACTGTTAAGAAACAGCTAAAGAATTGATAGTACTATAAATAGTTACCATGACCCTTGACACCGACACACAATACCATCTTGGCACGCATTACCTTTCACTGAATGTTTGTGTCACTCTCGATATCAGTGGTATTGTTTGCATTATGGGTCACGTTCATTGGCAGTCATTTTTACGGTCACTGATTGTCATGATCAGTATAACTTTAAACCAAGAAAATCAACTCTATCACTACATGTGACTGGCACTCTCGGCATGATTGGCACTGTCTTCATCGTTATCACTCACCCTCATTTGCAGGGGAATAACAGACGCGCCAACGCCGAGTTGCTCATTGTTACTCTCACTGATTGTCATTGTCATCACCACATGATCACCATCACCGTCACCGCCCAGTGGCAGCGTCTTCTCCCGCGGTGCGGCGGCGGCGTCGCCGCGTCGCCGCAGACAAATTGTGGGAACGGCGGCGGCGGGGGCTGGGAGCGCCTGGGCTTCGTTTCCTACTCGCCTGCCCCACCCCGCCCCGCCCCCGGACGCTCTCCCACCGGCCGCGCTTCCCAGTGGACTCGGGTTCACGACCACCGCGCCGCCTCCGCTGCTTTTCCTTTCCGCCGCCGCGCCCCACGGGGTTTCCTTTTCGAGCGGCGGGGGCGAGGAGGAGGAGGGGCCAGTGGTATCAAGAGGTTCTTATGAGAAGGGACTGCTTGGCCACTGCTGGCAATGTTACTATAAGGAACTACCTTGACAGCTACTGCTTGGCTACAGCAGGCAATATTACTATAAGAAGGAACAGCTTTGGCAGCTACTGCTTGGCCAATTAAAAGGAACCTTGACAGCTACTGCTTGGCCACTGCTGGCAATATTACTATAAGAAGGGACCGCTTTGACAGCTACTGCTTGGCCACTGCTGGCAATATTACTATAAGAAGGGACCGCTTTGACAGCTACTGCTTGGCCACTGCTGGCAATATTACTATAAGAAGGGACCGCTCTAACAGCTACTGCTTGACCACTGCTGGTAATGTTACTATAAGAAGGGACTGCTTTGGCAGTTACTGGTTGGCCACTGATGACAATATTACCATAAAAAGGGACCGCTTTGACTGCTACTGTTTGGATACATGCTGGTAATAGTACTATAAGAAGGGACTGCTTTGACAGCTATTGGCCACTGCTGCAATTTACTATAAGAAGGGACCGCTTTACAGCTACTGCTTGGCCACTGATGGCAATACTACTATAAAAAGGGACCGCTTTGACTGCTACTGTTTGGCTACATCCTGGTAATAATACTATAAGAAGGGACTGGTTTGACAGCTATTGAATGGCCACTCCTGGCAATATAACTGTAATTTACATCCATGCACTCATTCTGACCGTGGGTTTGCTTACATAGCTCATTTGTAAATGGCTTCTTCACCATCTCTCGCAATATCATTGCCTTGCATGACGTTCATTTGTTTCCCGACCCGTCACTGAGGGTCAAGTGGTCCCTTCTAGAGTAACTCCTCTTCATGTATTTAGCTGTCTGGAAGACTCCGCGTCCTAGGCGCAGATTGCAACGTTTCGGCTGCTCATCTGCAACCTACCTCGGGGCAAAATGCAAATTGATTGATCGAGTAGTGATTCCTGGCGCGTCAGCTGCCAGAGTTATCAGCTCCGTAAGTATAGTGCATACTTTTACCACGGGAGGAGGCGGTGATCATCCCCCTATGGATACTGATATCCGGCGCCGACCTTTGTCTTTTGCGGGGATTTTCTCCAACCAGGAATCTCCCAACAGCGTGTCAGAGAGAAGCTCTAAGTTCCCGACTGGTCTGCCGGCATGAGTGGTGGTGTAGTTCATGTTAGTGTAAGTGTGTGTGTGTAAGGGGTGAGGATAGGACAAGGAAGAGGAAGAGCACAAGGAATACACATCCGCCTCCTGGGCAGTAGTTGCGCCCGTATGCGATGCACTCTAAAAACGAACTCTGTTTCCCTCTTCTTCTCTCCGCTAACTTATCTTGGCGCATCACGTGATCCCCCATCCCCAGCCTCTCTGAGGGGTGCGGTGGCTATTTCAGCCACTGCCCTGTTCGCCTTGCGTCATGGGAGTCACAGCTACCCCTTGAGTTGAGCTTTGTTACTCGCCGCCTTTGTTCGTTCCCGCGTGATCGTCAGCCTCCGACATTCCCCAAGGACGTTCGAAGGTCTGGTCGCGATGTGCTGACCTCACACTTTCCTGGTTGATGTCGGAACCCTACGCCACTCCGATACTAGGGGCAAATCCACCCTCAATTTATCCTGAGTGTGTATGGGGAGCGGGGGGTTACCGCCACGACTAATCGAGGAGTCCACCTTCCGGACTCATCAGAACCAGTGGGCACGAGCCGTCCCCTTGCTGCACCCATCTAGGCACTAACATCGAAAGTCACAGCGGGAAACTGTTCAGTCAAACTGGACTTTTCAATTATCCGCCAGAGCGTTTAATACATCAGGAACTCCGTCCAAGTACGAGTGTGAGTACAGGTTCATATTTCTGTTTCGAGTAAATGATAATTATGCGTCGCTTGCTTATACATATCGACGGTGAAAAGGAAGAGTGTGGAAAATCCTCATTAGTTAGTAAAGTGAAGAATAGTGTTTAGAAAATCTGATTGTACTTATAACAACTTCGCAAAAACGACTTTTTGAAATGTGTGAAAGGATTTGTGAAACTAATCTGCATCGATAACACAGGTTTGCTGTCTGTTCACTTGTACTAATCCGTTTGATCCTGCCCGTTTCGTTGTTTCCTCTGCTTCTTAGACAAAGTGCTGGTGTAAACTTATACATCTTCATATTTCCCAGTCTATCTTACTGCATGTGGTTCTGATTTTGTGAAATGTCCGTTTTTCTGTAGCGTCACATCGGTGAGGCTGTTCTTCATGTGTCTAGTTCGGAGTCTGTTATTCTCCTGTTGTTCGTCGGTTAACCTTCTTTCAGTTGTCCAAGTATTATTTTCCAGTTGTCTACAGGAACTGCTTCCACTTGACTGTCTAATGTGTTTGTCTTATTCTTCGATTTTCGTGTCTCTTGCCAGGCTCAAAGTACCCACTTGCATCCACATCTTTATGTACGTCTGTTTGTCAGTTTGTTCCTTTGTGTATCCTGCGCCTCCTGGTCCGTGCGTCCCCTAGGTTAAGAAATAAGTTACAAGGCGAATGCGTCTCGGTGATAAACCTTCAAGGAACCGGCCCGGCGTAGCCCGTTGCGGGAAGGTAAGCTCTTGCTCCCGCCCCAAGCCATCCATCATTCGCGCCGCGAGAAGGAAGCACGCACTGAAATATTTACGCGGAAAGGAAAAGTGGAGGCAGCTGCTTCTGGGCGAAGTGGGGCTGGAGGCGCCTGAACAGTGTCAGTGGAAATGTTTCCCCAACAACATGTAGCTGAACAGAATATTCATTATTAAGAAGTGGAGTTGAGAATATAATACGTAATATGTTAAGTTATTCCGCATTCCTCACAGAGAGAGGTTCCCCAAGGTTCTTAGAAAACTATATTCTTTTGTATTTATTCACAAGTTCTTATGTACAAAATATTTTTCCTGTACCCATTTTTTCAAAATATATCATCTCCCTTTGGACATCTATTTAAGGAACTTCTTAATATATTTTTCTGCCTATCTTTCTCTATCTTCCAAATACATTTTCTTCCAAAATTATTTAACATATTTATTAGCCAAAACGAATATAATAATAATAATAATAATAATAATAATAATAATAATAATAATGTAATTGCATTTCGAATGACGTATACTCTTCTATCTAGTGAGTTAGATATTTTCGAAATGGACGGTCGCCAAGATACAGCTAAATACTTCCCGAAACCTACAAACAACCGGAAACACACTTTCAAGAATCTTTTAAGTTGCACGATAAGGGTAACAAACTTTTTCCTAACAAATGGAGCACGATACGTCGTTCACTCAAACAGTTTCAAAAAGTAGATATGATCATCTGCGAAAGCGAGGCAGTGCAAATGAAAAGTATGCGAGGAAAGATATCAAATGGAGTGTATGAGAAAGGGAGAGAGAGAGAGGGAGAGAGAGAGAGGGAGAGAGAGAGGGGGAAAGAAAGAAGAAGTAGTCGGATAATGCATTAAATATGTGGAATGCAAGAATCATCCCATCACAACCCAAATATTTAACTGGCTTTGGAAGGACAAGCTTCAAAATATCCTCTACAAAAAGCTGATGAATTCTGTTTATAATGCATAGGTATGTTGCTTGGCAACATAGTTATTGTTTCGGATGTTAAGTGAGCTGTATACTCACTGCCACATATATAACTATACACGCAGTATAGTTATATATAACAGGAGTGGATAAAGAGGCGTTTTATTTTGCGAGTATAAAAGGTTGCATCACGAATCCAATATGCCGAGTGGCGCCATCCTACGAATAAAATTAAAACCACTTTTACCACGTGTGTCATACTCTATTCTTTAGACAGCCTTGACTGACTTTCATTTTATTTTCATTCCAATACACAAATGACTAATAAATATAATCACATTGAGCCCTGTATTAGTTGATGCGATCAGACGAAAGTATTTTGTTTTCTATTTTGCCTACACAGATTTATCTGAATACTTGAGTGTCATCTCACTCTTAGCACTAGTACAAAAAATTGAACTTTTAATACGCTATGCATACTCAGAAAGAAGCGCTTTTACTAGTACTGTCTAAAAATATTATGTGTATGTGTTGCACACGCAACTGTGACGTGTCGTTAAATGTTGCACTGAAAGATCTTTTAGTGTTTTATGCTTTTATAGCACTCTCCCAAAAAATGTGAATACGGTACACATCCCACGGATACGGAATACACCCACATCCCACCAATCAAGGTACACACTCTCTGAAGATTCTTCAGCCAACCCAAAGCAGTGTAATACATGTGGGCAGAAAGTTTGGCTCGGTTGAAAAACAGCTTCTCCTACACGCCAACTTCTCCTGCTAGTCATCAATCACTCAGCGAGGGAAGGGAAACTCTCCGAGCTGTAGTGGCTTCTGTGAGGACGAAACGATGCGAAACACAAACCAAGATGTAAAGATTGCTTTGTCACATAGGAAAACATCAGACAAGTGTTTTGTAAAACCATTCAGGATTCTCAAACCAGAGTGATTGATAAACAGCATATGTTCTCAAGCGAGGCTTTTACTCGAACTTTCCAATGTACGAAAGGGGAAATATTGTGTGTGAATTGAAAACAAATACAGCATTTTGTCCAAAAGTTTGAAGTTGCTGATCGTGTATTAGAGACCTATTTGCATCCTCTGTCGCCGAAAAGGATGATGGATTTGTTGCTATTAATTCTCTGAACTTAATTTTCAATCCTCGAACTTGCAGGCGTTTCACTCAACAATTTTAATGCGGAAATCAATTAAAAGTTAACAGAGAACCATAGATTCACGAAGACTTGTAAAGAAGCATGTACCTCAAGACGAATAAGTACCAGAAAAGAAATAGGCAGATCAAGAGACAAAGAAAACGAAAAGAAATAGATAACGTGATGTTGCAAACGAGTAGGTTAGATGACAGGAAAAATAAACGAATAAACTGTAAGACATTCAGAAGGTAAGGTATGTACGTATTGAGACGACAGACACTGCCCCAGATGCAATCGGACAGACATGCACTCAGGTATGAAATGAGACAGAGATCATAGATGCATAAAGACAGACAAGTAATCAATAATACAAACAAACTCTTCAGCGAGCAGTGCAAAGAACCGAACGGACAGGCAACTAACAAGATGAAACAAAACAGAACAGGGAGAGGTGTGAAATACAGGGATATATTAAGAATAAAGGAGGGAGGGGCAGAGATGGAGGATGGATGGTGGACGATGGATGGAGAGATGGAAGACGAAGAATGGATGGAGTGATGAAGAATAAATGCAAGAGGTGAAGTGTATAAGATCGAGGACGGGGGGAATGTGAAGGATGTATATTGCCGATGTAGAGGATGGTAGAGGGTGTATGAAATGGGAAGGAGGAGAGAGTTGGATGTAGGATGATGGAGAGGATGTAGGATGGATGAGATATAGGATGTAGGATGAGGGAAATTTAAAGGATGGAGGGAGACTTATTGGATGGAGCGAGACTTATGGGTTGGAAGGAGACTTATAGGATGGAGGGCAGGGAGACTTGTAGGATGGAGAGAGAGTTAAGGATGAAGGGTGATTTATAGGGGGGAAGTAGAGCTATAGATAGGATGGAGGGAGATTTATAGGATTGAGGGAAACTTGTAGGATGGAGAGAGCGTTATAGGATGAGGGAGAGTTATAGGATGTAGAATGCAGGGAGAGTTACAGAATGCATGTGGAGGGAGTGGTGGAGGATGAACGATGGAATAGGATTGATGATGCTCCGAGGGAAGGAATGAGGATGAAGAAAGGTGGCTGGAAGAGGGCTGACCGCCGCCGCGCGCAAAAACGCAAATGGCCAGCAAAGCGGGCGGGGGCGGGGAGGGGGCGCGGAGTGCGCAAGGTCGCGCGTCCTCTCGCGCCGGCGCCGACGAGCGTCGCGAGGCACAAAGAGCGCGCCGCCGGTGGGTGGGTCGAGCAAGGGCAAGAACAGATACAAGCACAGAGAGTTGTACAGTCATATCCATCATGTCATTTCCCCATAGTAATTGATTGATTGATTTTTTCGTGTTTCCGGGCGCGTCAACTGCTTCGGTCATTAGTCCCGTTAGTGTAGTGCAGGTTTTTTCTCGGGAGATGGCGGTGATCCTCCCCCGCCGGATAGCGAGATCTGGAACCGACCTACCGTAGAATTCTTCTCCAGATCTCCATAGTAGAGTTGCTGGACCAGTTCCTTACCAAACGGGCCACGAACCGCGCGCGATCTTTCCTTCCCATTCCTTGTTCTATCCTCTCCCCTTACACACACACTTACACTAACATGCACTACACTACCACATATTCCGGGAGACCGGTCGGGAGCTTAGAGCTTGTCCTGACTGGGGCGGTGCCCCGCTGGTGGAGAGTCCTGGTTAGGGGGAAACCCCACTAGCCGACGGTAGGTCGGTACCGAACCTTGCTATCCAGAGGGGAAAGATTACCGCTGTCTCCCGAGAAAAATATGCACTTCACTTATGGGACTAATGACCTAAGCTGTTGATGTGCCCGAAATCACTAACCAACCAACAAAGAAACAAGTTGTGTATTTTGACAATGTTAAAATTATACTGAAGTTATGAAGATAGAGCGATCTCTTGCGTGAACAAAATATGTGAAAATGAGTTCAACGTAAATGTCAGCTAATAACTACATTTGTAATCTTGTACAATAATAATATAATTTGAACTCAATCACTTATACACATTATTCCGAGCTTCTTATACTGCCTACTTGCAAGGGTTTCTATAAGGAAATGGTTTTGTTCTCGCAACGAAAGATAAATCTATTTCCTACTCTGAGTCATCGTTAGCTTTGCAAATCCTCTTGGTTTTGCTTCAAAGAGAGGTTTTCATAATAGCAATCAAAGAAATCGCTGAGAGATAGTCCACATTTTATGGAATCAATGATCGAAACGGCAGAGTGATTTTGCTTTAAGCTACAGTAAACTGGTTTCCATTGGTCATCCAGTCACTGAAGAGAACGCCACCTGGGTAAGAAAGTCAACCAACAGAACGATGACATCAACTGTAACCAAGCGGCAAACTATGACATCACAAGAAAATAAATATCTTGGAAACCATGAAGAAGGTCAAGTACCGACCGCCGGTTGAACGCAGTCGTCGTGTTCGCCCAAAATGGCATCATTTTTCAAATCTTAGAAAAGCGTCTGGGCTGGAATTGCCCACAATATTTCTTCCTGTATCAGCATTACAATTCTTTTCAAATAATGTCGTGTTAGCGAAGCATTGGTTATGTGGAAATTGTGCCATTAAAATACTACAGGCATCATCTGTGGAAGTTTATGCAATGGTGCAGTGTTTTATATTATTAGGGTGGTCCATTTACAAATTACGTAAATTGCCCACTTACGAATTGTATGCGTTCGCTAGGTAAATTGATTCTAAATTAAAATGTATATTTAATCCATATTGCGTTAAAATTTGTCACTATTGACCCATTTCCCACTAAAGATGAAATTAAATGTTTAATACAGATTTCTACCTTGAAGGATCACGTATGCGAATTATACTCGATTAAGATCTCTTTGAATCTGAATTTTTTAATACCCTTTGTACAATGTACTGCAGCAACCACCTGCTTAGGGTTTCAAGAGGTTAGGACTCCTTTAGACATAGCTTTTCGGCATTTGTTTCCCTACTTTCAGGATTCTCTGTAAATTACAGGCTCATAGAAGGTCTTATTTGCTTTCTGGAAGTGAGAAAAGATGGCGTACCTCCATGTTTTATATGCGTATTTGCCCGAATGTTTACTGTTAATAAAGTCACTAATTTTGGTACTCGTTTTAAAAGGAGGCTGAGTGGACCTCAAGATCGTCACGAATAGGACATAAAAGGGTAAAAATCCCTACATTTATAGGGATTTGGTTCCAGGTCCCTTATGTTAACAAACGTGTGTCCTACCACTACAGTGGTACGACCCTTAAATTTTTGTAACAATAATAAGATCCCGAATGCTTAATCTTATCGTCACTACAGGCGATAAGGGTTATGAATTGTTGACGAAAGGTAATGATAATATTCTTATGCTGTGTGATGAAGCAATGGTGGCATGAGATGCAGGTAAAACGGGAGACACCCCCCCCCAAAAAAAAAATTGTGGCGAATCCGCTTTGTCTTCCACAAACTTCTCGTGAATTGACGAAGAGTTCAATTTTGATTCCCCGGAGGTGTAATGTGAGCTATGGAAACCTCATATCCAGGGCCCTTGTCTGAAGGTTTATTGGTTCTGTACCAATAGTTAATTCTGTACCAAAATTAATCAGTAGATCTATCTCTTGGGTTTACTAGATATCATGTCTATCGATATTTTTTCGCCTTTTCTACGCAAGAGGATAATGGTTTGTTACGTAAATATTTTGATAGTCCTGTTCACAACTTCTGAGTTGCTTAATACATTTTAACAGGTGATTATAATGTATTTTGTATTTCAAATTTTTGATATAACAATGCGAAGTTTTTGCAAGTTATTTGTGACTTGTTATCAAGCGAGATAGTTCAAAAAAGCTCTTTTGAGAAATTCGATGCCAGGGAATTAAAGTTTTACTAATAAGAGCAGCGTACTGCTAGAATTCTCCAGCTGGTGGTTCCACTCAGCAGTGTCGAAAATCCACCGCCTCGGGGACTTGTATCGCAAGACCTCCAGGCCCAGAATCAGCGACGTTGCAGCGGTAACCGACATGTTGACGCTGAGCCATCTCATTCCACGCATGTCATCGTCTTTTTGACGTCAACTTCACAGCGCGTTGCCCGTCAACGCAGCTACGGCCCCCGTCCGCCTCCTCGTTGTGCGTGGACGCCGGCGGGAGGCGCCTTCAGATTTATCGCCCTTAACCACAGCCGCGCTGGCCACGGCGGCTTAGTGGGCGGGGCGGGGCGGTGATGACCGGCGGGCTTGATCTTCCGACGGGGACCCACCGACCCGTCTAGGGAAGGCAAATTTGAGCAAAATATCGATACTTCAATGCATCACCAAAAGGTTTTCAATGTCGATGAAACATCGACAAAAACATCAGCTTTTTTGATTGATTAATTTTTTTTGTGTTTCCAGGCGCGTCAACTGCTTTGGTCATTAGTCGCGTTAGTGTATTGCATGCTTTTTCTCGGGAGATGGCGGTGGTCTTCCCCCGCTGGGTGGTGAGATCCGGCGCCGACCTACCGTCGGCTAGTGAGGTTTCCCCCTAACCACGACTCTCCCACCAGCGGGACACCGCCCCAGCCGGGACTAACTCTAAGCTCCCGACCGGTCTCCCGGAATATGTGGTGGTGTAGTGCATGTTAGTGTAAGTGTGTGTGTAAAGGGAGAGGATAGGACAAGGAAGAGGAAGGAAACATCGCGCGGTGCGTGGCCCGTTTGTTAGAGTACTGCTCCGGCATTCGCATGGTGTGTTGATCGGAGAAACCACGGAAAACTACCGATCAGAGCAGCCGACCGCTAGAATTCTCCTCCAGACAGCGACTGAATTCGACCTAGCTGAAAAGCTAGTGTCAAAAAACATCAGTGTTTTGTGACGTCGTCGTGATGTGAAAAGCAATACAGACACGGATTCATTTGTACAGGTTTATTTACAATGACTGTATATTACAATGTTTATGTAGTACATACTCCTCCGGAAACTACCGCTGCACTCCACAGCACTACCATTCCTGAGGCACAGCCTGACCCAGAGTACCGCAGCGTGCTAACGTGTAGCACCGCTCCCGGCATCTGCTGTGGCGTTAAACATTTCGAAGTAAATGTCCTGGTTGTAATGTGACACATAACGTCAACATTAATGTAAGGTATACTCTACCTTAAAATTGACTACCATAATTTTGTTATCAATGTTCAATATTTCACGATAATAAATGTTTTTATAATTAAATTTTGCTTACTTGAAAAATTCGAAACTCGTACGAGTTATAACAAGTAACAAAACTGAATTTTGAGAAATAATTTGTTTAATTCGAAGGAAGGCGTACGAAGAATTTTTTCGCCCTTAAATATTCACGACTTCGATCGGGTTTGAACCCGCAATCTTGGGAACAAAAACTCCGGGGACAATTGGGTAAAATACGCTAACCGTTACTCGATACGCTAAGCGTTTGAATCGAATCTAGCTCGAGCTCTAAGCTCCTGACCAGTCTCCTGGAATATGTGGTAGTGTAGTGCATGTTAGTGTAAGTGTGTGTGTAAGGGGAGAGGATAGGACAAGGAAGAGGAAAGACAGATCGCGCGCGGTCCGTGGCCCGTTTGGTAGGGTACTGCTCCGGCATTCGTCTGGTGTTGATCGGAGAAACCACGGAAAACTACCGATCAGAGCAGCCGGCCGCTAGAATTCTCCTCCAGACAGCAGCTGAATTCGACCTAGCTGAAAAGCTAGTGTCAAAAAATCCTGCCGCCGTCAGGACTCGAACCCAGGACCTCCCTGACTGCAGTGACATCAGTTGATGCACTGAGCTACCGCTACCGGTCCATGGGTTGGGCGACAGGGTGGGCGGCGGTCTACAAATCCCGACGGGAGCCGCCACGCCGCGCAACTCGCTTCCAGTCGCGGTCGGGGTTGGCGCAACTTGTGACGAGCCTTGTGACCCCTGACCTCGTGAGTTGCGTCGGGAGTTGGGCAACTCCGCCTACGCGACGTCGTTACACGGCGGCCTGCGCCTGCGGTTGCCAAATTTCGCCGGGTGAGTTAATAGAGGTACGTTCAGCACCGACAGCGGAAAGAATTCGGGGATATTTCATTCATGAAATGTTTCGTCCTGAAAACCTCTTATTAAACCATTGTATAATGAGAATCCATGAGGTATATAAGTAAATACATTGTGTGGTGTATACAGGAAAATATGAAACATCCGGGGGTGTATATTGATTCGGAGTTTCGTTGTGCTAAACGCATAGCAAAAAACAACGCTAACGACGGAATAAACATTCTTACTACTTATCGGTTAGTCTACTCATCAGTTAGTCTACTTATCAGTTAGTCTACTAACTTATAGTTACTACTCATCATTAGTTAGTCATTCCGCATTTCAATTTATTCATTTGTATAACGACTTTATGCGGAAGGTAGTGAGGTTTGCATTCTTTTTATGCAATGGGGAGAAAGAATGATTTTTTATGTTTCCGGGCGCGTCAATGATTGATTCATGTTTTCGTACACGTCAACTGTTATGGTGATTAGACCCGTTATGTAGTAGATGCCTTTATGCCTGAAGCGGTTTTCCTCTCTCGTTGGATAGTGAGATCCCGAGCCGTTGTGCCCGCTGGCTTATGAGGGATGGACTCTTCCAGATATATTCCCCCAGCAATACACGCGCCCCCCTAACAATGAACGACCCCAGCCGAGACAATCTGTGAGCTCTCAACTCGTCTCTGGACATGTGGTTCTGTAGTGAATGTAAGAGTGTTTGTGTAAGGAGAGAGGATAGGGCCAGGAAGAGGAAATAAAAATCGCGTACGGCCCGTGAATCATTTATTACGGTACTTCCCCAGCATTCACTTGGTATTCATAGGATCAACTACAAGCTACCGATGAGAGCAGTCATCCGATAGAATTCTCCTCCAAATAGCGGATGGATTGGACCTAGCTATCTAGTTGGAATCAAAAATCCACCACCGCCGGGGCCAGAGCGTTAATACTTCCCTGACAGAGACGCCGCAACAGTTTACAATGGTGACCTGACAATGCGTGATTCCAAAGCTGTCTGAGTGCGTTCGAAGCGGTGCCGCACACCGGGTGCCAAACAACCCCAGTCGCTGGCTGAACGCGAGGCGTCTCCTGGCTCTTTCATAACGGCTGCAGCGGCGGCATTCAGCGCTGCGTGACAGCTCCGTAGGCAGCGCGACAAATTGCGGCGCCACCGTGCCACGCCGCGCCACGCCCCTCTCCTCGCACACCGCCTCGTCATCCTCGCTTCACACTGTTCCGCCCATCCGGGACCTCCGTCGCCAGCCGCCCGGCCCTTCTCATTCGGGCTGGATTGACCTGCCCGGCCTACCCTGCGTTTTCCTGTCCGTTTTGATTGATTGATTGATTTTTTCGTGCTTCCGGGCGCGTCAACAGCTTCGGTCATTAGTCCCGTTAGTGTAGTGCATGTTTTTCTCGGGAGATGGCGGTGATTTTCCCCTCGCTGGATGGCGAGATCCGGCACCGACCTACCGTCGGCTAGTGGGGTTCCCCCAACCAGGACTCTCCCACCAGCGGGGCATCGCCCTAGCCGGGACAAGTTCTAATCTCCTGACCGGTCTCCCGGGATATGTGGTAGTGTAGTGCATGTTAGTGTAAGTGACTGTGTAAGGGGAGAGAATAGGATAAGGTACTGCTCCGGGCATTCGCCTAGTGTTGATCGGAGAAACCACGGAAAACTGCCGATCAGAGCAGCCGGCCGCTAGAATCCAGACAGCGACTGAATTCGACCTAGCTGAAAAGCTAGTGTCGAAAATCCTGCCGCCGTCAGGACTCGAACCTAGGACATCCCGGTCAGAGGCGCTGCAGTGACATCAGTTGATGCACTGAGCTACCGCTACCACCACCGTCGCCAATCGGCTCTCTTCATTCACGCGGTCGTGACCTGCCCGGCATGTCCTGCATTTTCCGGTCGGGCTCTTCATTGCTTCCTCCAATATGCCTCGTTCTGTCCCATTCTCCCCATTCACATTCGACTTTACCTTACTGTGCGCTTCTTTGCTCTGTCCTCACCCAGCCTTCCCTGCTCTGTCCCATGTCCCATCTCACGCTGTCCGTCCTCTCCCATCCAGCTTCGCCTTGCCTTGGCTTTTCCTACCCTCCCCGTCCTACATTGTTGTCTCCATACTATCTCGTTCTACTCCGCTCCGCTCCTCTCCACTCCGCCCAGCATCGCCTCGTGTCCCGATCAGCTTAGTCTTGCTTCGGCTCGCCCCGCCCCACCTCCTGCACGCTATCCTAAGTTACCACCTTCTGTGCCACCGTGTACACCCTTCGCCCAGACATTGTCAAGTCGTGCCTGCCTTATTCTGTAATATCTTGCCGGTCCCACCATACTTTTTTCTAGCCAATCCTGCCCCGTCCTACCCCATTGTCTTTCGTACGGTGTTCGCCATCCTGCGTTCACACCGTCTCGCGCACACTGTTCCACCATACGCAGCGCCGTCTACTCGGAACACCGCCATCTCCAGAAATGAACCCTCACTCTCACACTCAGTCATCCACACATTCGAACACTTTCACTCGCTCTTTCACTTATTCACACACTCTTCTACTCGATCATTCTCTCTTTTACTCATTCACTCTTTTACTCACTCACTCTTTTACTCACTCTTTTCACTCGCTCACTCACTCTTTCACTCTTCACTCACTCTTTCCCTCAACTCACTCTTCACTCCTCTTTCAGTCCCTCTTTTACTCGGTCATTCACTCACTCATTCACTTTTTCACTCACTCATTCACTCTTTCACTCGTTCACTCACTCGCTCACTCACTCTCTCTTTCACTCGCTCACTGACTCACTCTTTCACTCGCTCACTCTTTTGCTCATTCACTCGCTGGCTGGCTAGCCGAGTGGCTCCCGCGGAGGAGCGGTTGGCGAGGTGCGCGGGCGCCGAGCGGCCGCCCGGAGGAACCGGTCGAGTGGAGTCGCGTCGAGGCTTCACCGCGAGGCGGCGCCTGCGGAACCTTGGCCGGAGCCTCCCACGCGCCGTGCCGCCGCCACCTCGCGTGTCTGCGGCGCGGCGTGCGTGAGTGCGGCCGGCGAGGCCGCGCGCCGCCGCGGGGCAGGGCGTCGCGACGCCCGTCCACGCAACGCCTTGTGGATGACCGCGACGCGTCGGAGGGACGTGGATGTGGAGTCGCAACTTACTTTATCGGTTTCGATCGGTGTTTGCGTCATATGTCCTGTGGCCGTTTCGTGGAGTGACTCAAGGTCTAGTGACGAGACCGCTTTTAGGACGAGAGTTCACATTCCCGTTGATTCATGTGAAATTTGAATGGACGAAGCGGGTTTGCGGTGGAATTTCTTGGGTTGATTGATGGATTGATTAGCGATGCCGGACGTGTCAGCTGCTAAGGTCATTATTCCTGTCGTTTTCCCTTCCTCGCATTCTATCACTGCATTTCCGTTCACTTCATTGAAATTTACTCGTCTTATTGTTTACCAGTTGTCTCATAAACAAAACCTCCGATGGAGATGGTTTTAAATGAATAAATTAATTAAAACTTAGGAAAATAATAATTTATAATAGTAATAAATAAATAAATAAATAAATAAATAAATAAATAAATAAATAATGTTCTAATGATTTTGTTTGTAACTTTTATTACTTAATAATATATGCCAACTTCACATTCCCTGTAAAGATGGCCTTCGCCCTTAATGGTATCCTAGAGGCTAAAATAAATAAAATAATAGTAATTTAATACATCAGTAAAGAAATGCATAATCGATTAATGAAAATATTCGTGAAACCCAATCAGTTTTGACCATTACTCTGTTTATTCAACTGTCACCATACCTTCGATCCACAGTTTCGTGAATAAAAGGAAGGGAACAATTTTAAGGAATAAATTCCATGAAAGTGTTTGACGTAGTATTCCAATTTTCCAGTGCGTACGCAAATTGGTGTGGTTTAATGCGTGGTTAATCTGGACAAGTGGGCGTTTTGGGATGCACCATGACATGCTCAGCAGCATGAGACATTGCGTTAGCATTGTGTCTCGAAATCTTCGCAAAACAAGGTTGTAAATTGACTTTCTGAAAGACCTCTTGTAGCGCATATGTATGTGGATATACTGAAGCACGCTTCGGATGTACCAGACCGTTTAAAGACAATGGAACTTGCGAAAATAAATGTGACTAGTGAATGCTGAATGGGAAAGTCGAATGTAACGATTCTCACGACCTGTCTTACAGCTCATTTCTACTTACTGTTTCATTATCAACGGAACTCATTGTTGACGGACAAGATTTGAGGATATAATCCACTCATTAACCTACACTCCCATTAACCAGTTTTCAGAGACATATATTCAGTTAAGAACTCATAACTTACAGAAAATCGCTTTTTATATTCAATAGCTTTCCACAGACCATTTATATTTCTACCAATAGCCTAGACGATATTTAAAATTTCGAATCTCTCGACGATATTCTCTACGTTCTGAAAATTACAAATTTCTGTGAAAAGTTATTGTAAAAATAAATTAAGCCATTTGGATTTACAAAAATTATTGTAAATAAATTGGGAATATTTTGTATAGGAAGGCGCAATTCCTTACAAAGTGTTCTACTACTCCATTACATGAAAAGACTTTTTTATGATGAAGGTATTGATTAATTTGCGAAACATTTTCTGGTCACCAAACTATTCGTAATTAGTGATAACTGGTTATGACGTTTAAAGGGTAAAGTAGGTACCACATTCCATTGATACTACTGACTAGGGTATGCCAATGTGCATTTTTTTAAAAAGGTGAATGACAATTATTTTTCCAGAAATGCCCACTCTTCTTAAAAAAGTCTGATGTAGTCTAAACGTCAAATACATGTTTTTATTAATTATTCTATTTTTATATTATATCGAACTTACAGACAGATCAATTGTACGGTTCAACGCCATTTTCATTAGGGTTTATTTAAGACAAATAGGTGTCGAGTTAAAATAACCAAGAAAAGTTATTTTCGTATTTTCATAATTGTATTGAAGGTATATAGAAATTTATAATTTTCTTATTATTGACAAAATATAAGTTATTTCAGAGCAAATTATTTTATAAATTGTACAAAATAGTTACGAAACTTTTCCACAATATTAAGTGAATTCTTGTTATCACAAGTAAAAAAGCTCTTTATCACAAGTAAAAAAGCTCCGAATAAGGGAGGCACGAATCGTCACTTCACGCATTGGGGTCTCTGTGCTCCCACACGTCACCTCTGAGAGGCGGGCGACAAATTACACCAAATGCCCGACGTTCGCCATGACCGGGCCTGACCTTGAAAATGACCTTGCCAAGGACCCTTCATCTGGACACGACCGTGACCGTGATCACGGCAGAAACCGCAACCGCAGAGAGAATAATTCTGGGAAACTTCCAAAATAGCGAACGAGACATTCACAGTCACCTCATCAAAACTGTATATTATGGGGGCTTTTTCAAATATTCACGTACGTACGTGCTAAAACAATGCTTCTCTGGAATAAGAAAGCAACATCGAAAATACTGGAATTTTCAGAGCTTTTGAAACACTTCTTGGCTTATACGTTTTAGCATGGGAAAATGGGATTTGTTAACATGGGAAATGTTTTGAGTGTCCGAAGTTATGTATAAGAGATGTGAAAATTATTTTTCACCGCAATAACTCAAGGAAAGCGTGAGTTCTGTTAAAATAGATCAAACTTTATTTGTAACAATTCCAATTTTCTAAAATTCAAGGAGTGTAACGAAATTGCGACCTGTGACATTTTTGAAACGTATATTGCTCAATAAAGGGGGGAAATAAAGAAAATTTGAAGCATTTTGAGAAAAAGATATAAATTATCTTTACTTCAAGCAGAAATGAGACTAAAATACTCGTGTTTCTAAAAGAAAAATGACAGATCTCTTTAATTTTTACTTTTTTACAATAGATTTCATTACGGAAAATAATCTCTATCATCAATATTGTACTTTTGTAATGTTAATTTTTTGTAATTTCCGAAAATACAGTGTTCGCAGAACATGGAAACTGCATCACTTTTTAAGAGTTTAGTATTCTCTTCGACAAAAACATTTAAAGGTAAGTGAAATTATGAAACTACTCACATATTCGAAAAATTGTGCAAGACCGTTTTGCATATGTCTTTGAAGAACGATTTCATTAGGGTAAAACCGTATCTTTATATTTTTTGTAGAAAGCATGGAACAAATTTTGAACTTTTGCAATGTGTGAAATATATAAAATTCAACGAAAATGGTGTCTGAGACATTTTTAATGTTCTTCGTTCTATCAGAGGAAACAATGCAATAAGAAAATTTGGAGCCATTTTTGAGAAATTTTTGAAATTTTTAAGGCTCCTGAAAAGAACCCTCAAAAATCAAAACATTAGTTTGAAACTGGCAGAGCCTTGGGTTCAGACAGATCGATGAGGGAATATCAATTTAGGAAAATCTCTGAAATTTAGGTGCTAGCTACCACAGACCGACGTTTTGCCGTAAACTAATATTTCAGTATGAAGAATGCACAGAACTTGGGTTATACGACTACACAATATGTTAGAAGTACGTTACTACAAGCAGGAACATGATTTATCCACTTTTTCGGTGTCAGACCTCACATTACGAGTTCTGCCAAAAACACAGTTTTTTGTACAATACTTTCTCTATACAACCAAGTAGCAGCAAGGAAGTAAAAGTCTACTGAAATATCAAATGAAATTAAAAATTATTGATCACCTGAAAACTTTCGTTTTCAACAAAGAGGTCATTTTCTTTTCATATACAAGAGCGAAACACATATAAAACAAAGAATATACCATAATGAAACCTTGTGATACCTCTGAATCTGCACAACAATGTAACAGAATTTGTATGTGAATGGATAACATTCACTCCTAACCAAATAGATTGTGGAAAGGGGAGAATAGGCGATTTCTACAAATTATTAGCTCAGGAGATTCTTCGTAATTCAGTTGCATTCTAACCAACGCTTCCGGTGTCAGAGGCTTTGCGTTCGGAGCTCGCGTGAGTCAATTGCTCTAAAGGGGGCGTGTCGCTCTCACTTGCCGCTGCATGCAAAGTGCCTACTCGGGCGACACTCGGGAAGCACGCGAGGAGGACGATGCAATTCACAAAGTTTCCGTTTTTTATTTTATTTTACTTTAACAGTAACTTTTATTTTAAAAGGATCGTAGAGATATTGGTATTGACAGAGAAGTTCAATATTAAACTGCCGAGTCGAGTTCGAAAATTTAGGTTAATGTAAACATCTTGATTGTTTAATCATAAATATTTGTTTCTTCTTAATTAATTCTTAAAAATCTCTTATTTGTGGTAAATAAATGTAAACTTCATTCTTTTTCATAATGTAAATGTAAAATCAATTCCCGAGTTTCATCAAACGTAATTCACTGAAGACAATATATCAAAAAATTATTAAATATAATTAACAAAACTACATAGAAATTACCACAAAAGTCTGAGGATAAGTGATGCATAAATTCTTCAATTACAAGAAATGCGCACAAGCACATTAAACCGTATGTGTGATTCTTATCAAAAGTAAAGAAAAGTCCCTGTGTTGCTCTAACGGAGTAGTCCTGGGTTCGAGTCCCGACAGTGACAGGATTTTCGACTGCAGCCATTATCTGGGATTGAAGTCTAGCGACCGATTACTGTCCTCAGCAAATGTTTTTTTCCAGTAATCACCAACTGAATGCCGGAGAGGAACCATAACAAACGGACAACGAACCTAGCGCGATCTTTGCTTTTTTCCTTGTTCTATTCACACTTCTTACTCCACACACACACACACACACACACACACAACACACTACATTACCACAAATGTCGGGAGACCGACCTTAGAGTTTGTCTTGGCTGGGTCGATGTCCCGCTGGTGGGAGATACCTGGTAGAGGGAAAACCCCGCTAGGCAATTGTATCTCGGGGCCGGACCTCTGCATCCAGCGAGCAAGATCATCGCCACCTCCTGAGATAAACATGCACTACACTTACGGGACTGATTAATTCATCCGTTGACGTGCCCGGAATCACTAGTAATGAATTAATAATGTACGGGACTAATAACGTTAGCCATTGACGAAACCGAAATCACTAACCAATCAATGGATCAATCATAGGAGGTGCAAATGAGGAGTCCACAATCACTAATCAATCAATCAATCATAAGAAGAACTGCGCAAGGGAACGCTCCTCAGTTGCACCGCTGGCAGATCCGCAAAGTGACACCCTTCCCCCATCACGGCGGGTTCGCGTGGGGCATCCGACGCCAAAGGGGGCGTGGCGGTTGCATGCAAAGCGTCGGTGCCGCAACAGGCGCTTCCAGGAGAAAGGCGACACGCGAGCATCGCTGCTGCACTCGCTCTGCGGCGCCGACGGCAGGGCGTGCCACACCTCTCACCCAAGGTTGGTTGGTGGGTAGTGATTCCAGGCGCATCAACTGCCGAGGTCATTAGTCCCTTAAGTGTAGTGCATGGTTTTTCTCCTCCTGAGGTGGCGATGATCTTCCCCGCTGGATGGCGAGATCCGGCGCCAACCTACCGGCGGCAGCGGGGTTTTCCCCAACCAGGTATCTCCCACCAGTGGAGCATCGCCCCAGCCAGGACAAGCTCTAGGATTCCGACCGGTCTCCCAGCATGTGTGGTGTGTAGTGCATGTTGTGTGGTGTAAGGGTAAGGATGGAACAAGGAATAGGAAGGAAAGATCGCGCGCGGTCCGTGGCCCGTTTGGTAGGGCCCTGCTCCGGCATTTGCCTGGTGTTGATCGGAGAAACCACGGAAAACTACCGATCAGAGCAGCCGGTCACTAGAATTCTCCTCCAGACAGCGACTGAATTCGACCTAGCTCTACAAAGTAGTGTCGAAAATCTTGGCCACTGTTGGGACTCGAATCTAGAAGCTCGTGCTGCATGTAACATCAGTTGATGCAGTGAGCCACCGCTCCCGCTTTTACCTGTTCAAGCCGCACGGACGTTCACCTTGGAATTGCTCTCGGTTGTCACCGCGGAGAGTACGTTTCGTGTGATAATGTCTTCACTCTTCATCCGCTGGTGCGGGCGACAGATTGCCGCCCTTCATGAATATTCTTGTTCGCGCTTTTATCCAGCCGACAGCCGGTTGCCCTTTGCGACCCGATGCGACGCATATTCGACCATACACTAGACACCAACACACTTGCGGGCTCCTCTGATCTGGGGTCAGCAGAACGCGAGGCCCTCCGCGACAAGACATACAAAGACAAGGGACAAACAACCATGCCCACCCTTCGGATATCTTCGACCCCGGACCGAAACGCTGATTCGGGCGCGGCAACTACTATGGTCATTAGTTTCGTAAGTGTAGGGCGTGTTTTTTCTCGGTAGGTGGCGGTGGTCTTCCCCCGCTGGTTGGCCAGATCCAGCGCTGATCTACCGTCGGTTAACGGGATTTTCCTCAACCCCATCTCCCACCAGCGGGGCATCGCCCCAGCTGGGACAAGTTGTAAGTTTCCGACCGGTCTCCCGTCATGTGTGGTAGTGTAGTGCATGTTAGTGTAAGTGTGTGTGTGTAAGGGGAGAGGGTAAGACAAGGAAGAGGAAGGAAAGATCGCGCGCGTCCGTGGCCCGTTTGTTAGGGTATTGCTCTGGCATTCGCCTGGTGCTGATCGGAGAAACCACGTAAAAATACCGATCACAGCAGCCGACCGCTAGAATTCTCTTCTCGACAGCAACTGAATTCGACATAGGTAAAAAGCTAGTGTAGAAAATCCTGCCGCCGTCGGGCTGTAACCTAGGACCTTCCGGTCAGAGGCGCTGCAGTGACATCAGTTGATTCACTGAGCCACCGCTCCCGGTGAAATAATGGTGTATATTTTACAAAGGGATACGGTAGGAAATTCTGGAAGTCGACGTGTCCCTTAAATACTTATCGCTGAAGGAGGTAGCATTCGTTTCTATTTTTTTTCTCTTTTTCTTTTGTGTTAGCGTTCAGTTGGCAAAGTGCCGACGGATAGCAGCCTGCCGCCTCTCGAGCAGAAATGAGAACTTTTTCGACCTCTTCAGAGATTAAATTAATTATTCCAGTCATTTCAGTTTTGACACTAATTCAGATCTTACATTCCAGCATACACACGTTTCGGGGAATTTTACCATTCACCGCTCTCTAAGAAACAGTACAAAACATGGCTGCATCCTTTCCGGCGCTATTTTGTGCTCTGAGTGACTATGGAATCTAATTAGGCCAGTCTTACCTAATCCTATTAGATCTAGCTAGTTGGTCTAGCTAGGCCCAAGTGATCTACAGCGAAATCGAAAATCAAGTAATGAATTGTTATATTGATGCTTCTATTGTGCAACTTAATAGATCAGCAGCTTTTTTAAAAGAAATTATTTTTATTTAATTTAGTTGAAAAAATGACTACAGTTATTTAGTCATATTAAATTAGTCTCCACCAATGTATCGGGGGCGGTCCAGGGGGCATGGGGGCATGCCCTCCAAGACCTAGTTTCCGTTCTTACTTTCTTTTATTTGAAAAATCATTTAAATATTTATTTGTTAGAATTATATAATTATTTAAAAATTTTATAGTGTCATATATACACTACAAAAATAATATACAATATAATAATAAATATGTTTATTATTTAACAAAACTCTATGACCCCCCCCCCCAAAAAAAATGATCCCGTGAATCCACCACCGAAATATTGTTTGACGGACATTTCAAACTTGTCCTTCTCCTCCATTGAACAGTTAGCAAAGTATACTGCTGAGCCAGCAGATCAACAAATTTTTAGCTACTTGTTTGCGATGCAGGGTCATTGTACCGGAAATAAACGAAATATCAAGAATTTGCTACTCAGGTGTTTCAGCAGTAAGTTGCTGATCGTAAAATGAAAACTACTGTCCGATCGCTGTTGAAAGGACTGGTAATATACCTCTTAAAGTCGCTACTTAAATCTTTAACGGCTTCTTGTGTACTGATAAAAATGAAATCGTTAGTGAATCATTACTAGCATCTGCGTAATTACTAACCGTTTGTGACATCCTGTACTTTGAACCTTCACTCCACCGGAAAATAAATATAATTACGTAAAAGTGTTTTATTTCCTCGTGGAAGATTATACGAGTATCTACTAAGTATAAAATAACTTTCGAATTCCCTTATCTCAAGCGTATTCAAAAATCTAAATTAAAAATTGTTATCATAATTCTCTTACAACATTCAATTTTTTTAAATGTTTAATTTAACTTTCAGAAGGTAATAGACACTTCAATAAATTAAAGTGTCTTTAAGTATGAAATTCTCCACTTTATTAAATTAATGTTAAATATTGTCACGGTACTTCTTTAAGGCCTGCGGGTAGTAGATTTTTGCTTTTTTCTACTCTCGTAGGCTCTGTTTTTGGCTGCTCGAGAATTTATTAAACCTTACGTAAGACAGGTTAAATACGATAACAGACTAAAAAGACATTTTTTCGGTTTTGAATTTTACTCGAATAAATGGAAAAATATAAGATAAAATGTTACGCAGGATAATAAAGCTTCTTTACTTACTCCAGAAAGATACTACTCACTCCTCCGTCGCTTGTAAAATAACACCCTCCCTTAGATAAAGTGTCTTTTTATCGCCTGGTTTAGTAAATTACTATTATTTACTGAAGCATATAGCGAGTACTTAACCGGACAGGTGTCTTCTCAAGAAAGATGCAAAGTATGAAATTTTAATCCTGTGTTTCAGATGTATTCATTTCTTTAGTAACAACGTGCAAATCACTTTCACATACTGCACATCTGACTGAGCACCTGGCCACATATGCGCGGACTCGCACACACACACACACCCACACACACACACACACACACACACACAACACACACACACACACACGAACACACATATTGACGCGCATCTGTCTCTGGTTCATGTGCAAAGAAATACTGCTAAGTGCATTCATGTGCAAAGAAATACTTTTTCGGTAACTCTCTAAAGATAAGAATATTCTTTTCATAAAATCTCCAAACATTTTTTGCATTCTTAGCAATCAAAATTCAAAAGTGCAAAAGTGATGTAACTGCTTTTAAACAAAAAGCTGAAAAGAAGAGTTATTTCAGTAGTATCTTTAGTTTAATTTTATTTCTAGAGATGAAAAAAAAAACAATTTTTTTTCACATGTGAACAAATTGTAAATAAACGTTTGATAAACCAGGATGAAAAAATGAATGCACATTTGTTGAATCTCTACTTTTATCCTTTTGAGCAGTAATAGTATAAGGTAATTAATATAGATAATTTGAGACACTCGACATTCAGAATTAAAGAGAATATATGTGTATGTTTGCATTTCAACATCTTTGCACCTTTCGGTGGAGAACTTTGAAGATGTCGGGAGCTTGTTTGAACGGAGCAGACGTTAATACTCGTCACCACACACCCTCGGCACGCGGGCTGCTTTGCGTGACTGCTCTGCGGCAGCTGCAGTCGGTGTGCACGCACCCCTGCTCTGGCTCGCCCCATCCCGCTCCAACTGCCTCAGCTCTTCCCGCCACGAAAGGCTCGTCCCGCCATGCCCCGCCCCTTCCCGTCCCGAACGGTCACGACTCATTCCGTCCCGACCCGTTCCGTCCCGACCCCATTCCGCCCCGCCCCATTCCGCCCGCCCCTTCCGCCCGACCCGTTCCGTCCCGCCCGTTCCGCCCGACCCGTTCCGTCCCGACCCTTCCGTCACGACCCGTTCCGTCACGACCCGTTCCGTCCCGACCTGTTGCGTCCGACCCGTTCCGTCCCGACCTGTTGCGTCCCGACCTGTTCCGTCCGACCTGTTCCGCCCCGACCCGTTCCGTCCCGACCTGTTCCGTCCCGACCCGTTCCGTCACGACCCGTTCCGTCACGCCCCGTTCCGTCCCGACCTGTTGCGTCCCGACCGTTCCGTCCCGACCCCGTTCCGTCACGACCCGTTCCGTCACGACCCGTTCCGTCACGACCCGTTCCGTCACGACCCGTTCCGTCACGACCCGTTCCGTCACGACCCGTTCCGTCACCCGACCCCGCCCGCTCCACCCGACCCCCCGCCCCCCCCGAACCCACCCGACCCCACCCGATCAGTCCCGTCCCGTCACGACCCGTCAGGACCTGACCCGACCCGACACGCCCAACCCCCCCACCATCCCGCCCCCCCTTACTCATCCCCCCTCTGCCCCGCTCCCCATGTCCTACCGCCCCGCCCGGCCTCTGTCCCTCCCCCGCGGCCCGTGGCCCCCACTTTTTTCTCTGCTTCCCTGGCGGGCAGGTGCGTGGGACAGATGGCGCCCGCTCGCCCGCACGCACCAGACGCCCGACGACGCATCACGCGCCACCTGCACGCACGCCCCCTCCCCTCCCCACCCTCCTGCTCGCCTTTTGTTTTTACCTGTCTGTGGAGAATCGGACGCGTGCTTCGTGGCTTGGGATAGATGCACAGCCATGTGGGTTTTACGCCCAATCTCATTGGGAGTGAAAATTGTGTGTTGTGGCTGTCTTAAAATTTCCGGCCAGACAGCCAAAACTGCTTTCCACTCTCTGTTTGATGAAGGATCTTTTCCTTTCCTCTCAGTAGAGGTGGTAACGGTTTGCGCTGGTATTTTTGGTTGGTTTCCAGCTTGAAAGATGGATATTTTCATCGTATGGTTGTCACGTGATAAGTCCAACCACCCACCGTCTGAGTTTAGCTCAGTGTCAGCATTGTCGCTGTCTCTGCTGCGACTCCCACCGGAAGGTCTTCCGGGGTTCGAGCCTCCACGGTGGCGGTTTTTCGACTGTAACGAGCGACTGTAAGTCACGAGCTGGAAGGAGGACATTGTCGTCCAATTGGGGGCTCCTATACCAAAATGGAAATTGTATCGAAGCTCCCGATTCGATGAGTCTCCCCCTCTCAGCCCAGCTTGTGAATCAAGTGCCACTGGGTTTGAATCGAATTAGAGACAGCTAAATCAAATTCAGCCGCTGTCTGGAGGAGAATTCCAGCGGCCGGCTGCTCTGGTCGGTAGTTTTCCCTGGTTTCTCTTATCAATACCAGGTAAATGCAGTGACAGCTCCCTAACAAACAGGCCATGGACCGGACGCGAATTTTCCTTCCTCTTTCTTGGCCTACCGTCTCCCCATACATACACACACTTAGACTGCTGGCCAGCTAAAAAGCCGAACTAACGGAACAACTTTTGAAAAATGTCACTGTCGGATCAGAACATACATTTATACTCGATTCAGGGTAGTTTCGTTTCGTTTTATGTTTGCAAAAGTTGTTGCCAACCGTCACACAAATACCCTGAATATATATCTATTCAAGCGGTAGGGACATTTTTTAAAATTTAAGTTTGCAATGAAACAATGACTACTTCCGTAGATTCCGCCAACATTCAAAGCCATCCAAGTAAGGTTGTGTTAGTTTACGTGTGTTGCTAAAGATTTACATTTTGCGGTTTTGGTGCTCTTCGTTCTTTGCGTTTTATCATTCAATTTATTTATTTAGTAGTACTAGGCGTTTTTGAGTTTTATTTATTATTTTCCAATTGTTTTCTTTAGTAATAATAATAAAGTTAATTGAAATAGTTATAGTAGTTCATTATTTGTTGTTGTCAAGTGTCCCTTTAGTATTTCTTGTTTTAAATTAATTATATTATATTTATTATTATTTTTTCTGAATTCGTTTTAATTATAAGTGGAAAATAATGGATACCCCAACAACATCTGGGTCTATACTTAATATTAAACCTTTGAAGATAACACGTATTCAAAGACTGTCTCTGGTAACAATGGATAAGTTATTGAAGACTTACTTACACTAATAATGATTTTCATTATTTTTTTGAACTTACTTTTAAAAGCTAATGAATAATTGAACAGATAAATTAAATGGATGCATTTGCATTGACATTGACATAACTGGACTGTCAGGAACAATTCATTAGATCACTTAAAAAGTACCATGTATATCACGTTAATTAACTTCAATAATTGTGGTATTTATTTGCGTTCAAGAAAACGCATTACTACCACTTCAAAACGTAAAGGAACTGTTGACACACATCTCAAAAGCAATAATAACATTGAAGTATGACCGCAGATAACTTTTGAGGTTGTATTTTTCATTTGCACTTGACACTTTTTAACACTTTTAAGCTCGCAATAGTTGATAATGATAATTCTTAATTAACTTAATAATTATTCACAGAGTTAATATTCGTTTATAGATCTCTTTTTAATTCTACCAAAAAACGAAACATGTATTATTGAACAGTGGACAAGACTCGAGACCGCGCGAGGATTGTGAATGAGACAACAAACAAAACAAAAGAGAGACTTGATCAGAGTTATAGTTTCATAAGTTGGCTATTCCGACAGGAAATCTTTCAAGCTGCCATATTGCGAATTTAGTGCGGCCTAATACACGGCCTGGAGTTTACATGCCTAACACTAACACTACACAATACATCAGGGAGCAATCGGGAGCTAAGAGCTCGCCCCGGTTGCGGCGATTTCCTTCAAAAGACATATGTGGAGAGAAAATCCCCGGCAATCCCACGTGTAGTTTGGTGCCGGATTTTTCCATCCAGTAGGCAGCAACACCTCCACCTTCCAGCATTAAAAACATTCACAACACTATCGAGATTAATGACCGTAGCAGTTAACGTTCCCGAAACATCAATCAACTAACCAATCAATCCAACTAGCCATTATAATATAATCCTAATTCGTCTTATAAATAATTCCAATAATGTAGCGTTTGAGATACATGTGCAGTATGTATTTCAATTATACGACTCAATCTTATATAAAAGTCAGATTTGTGAGTGCAAATGTGTGACAATATCTCTGCTGCATATTATGAAGTGTAATTCAATTATGTTTTTCAATCTGATAGAACTCTCGTAATGTAATGTAATACATAGGAAGCTAACAGGGGCTACCCTAACGACAATTTTTCTTTGCGACAAACATCAAGAAATATTTATTGTGGTTCGTGAGTCCCGGAGGTGATAGTGACTAGCACTCTTCTTATAAAAGTTTAGGACTAAAAAAGTACTCAACTTTGCGTGCAACGTGAGTTACTTTGATAAATGAAATAATTGTTGAAATTCTTACAAAATATTATCTCATAGAACTGTAATGTGTTTTATCGTTTTTAATTATAAGTTGTATGAAAATTAAATTGCAGTTCATACTAAACAGAAAGTACTTTTTGTGAAGTTATCTCTTTATTGCGGAGTCTTTCAAAGGTGTTTGAGCATGAAAACGTGAATTTACTCATGCAAAACCACAAATAAAATTTGAAGTAGAGCGTAACAGTAGATGAGAATACACGCAAATGCCCTTGAACTCACACGACCATCTTCTCTTCCTTTTAATTATTTTAATACATTCATCTAAAGCAACCGGCTGAAAATATCTCTCTAGCTTGTGTCCCTTTAATCGTGTCAGCATGTGAATTTATATCCGTACGTTACACGCTCCGAATTCCAGAGAACAGGCTGATTTTGTCGGATTCGTGTGTCGCAGTGGGATTCTGGAGCTGGGCCAACCACCGGAGCCTGAGGTATGCGATTTTCTGGTCTTCAGAGACCAATGCCCTCCGGCAACGAAACGAAGAATCACAGACCCCCCTGGAGTTCAATTTCACGGATTCGTTATCGCAGATTGGTATGCTGTTAATGACTTCCATTGCTCTGTTTTCTATGGAAAAAAATTGCCTCGCAAACATGTTTCAACATTTCGAGCAGATGTTCAAATTACAATGATTATTCATTCGTGAATCGGCAAATATATTTTGAATTGTCATCCACCGATCTTTAAAAAGAGGAAAGGTAACCGTCTACTTTCGGTCACTGCCTCAACTTATTTTGGTATGCAATTCTACTTTGATATACTCCCTGATATTTTTGTTTGTAATCTGTCTCGCTCCCATTTTCATTTATTCGAGTCTTTTCTAGCATTCATCGACTGATATATCAGTAACCGTGGAGTTGTAATGTTTTGAGTTGCATCTCTAGAAATTATACCAAAATCTGGGAAAATGTTAAGCACCATACGCCTTGATGCGCCAGCGTCCTTATAGAAATAGGGAAAGCTCATAGCCTAAATAGAAATCTACGGGATTCATATCTCGGTCATTAAGTAGGAATACATTCCGACATTGTGTTCCGTAATTGTTATCTTACACTGCTACTCAAAAGTTATTTAATATTAATTCAAGATAATTAGTAAATTCAATTAATTCATTCACTTATTGACGAACCCTCTAATACTTTGCATTATTCGCCCTCTGAGCATATATTCAACCTTTTATGCAAGCTGCAGAACATTTACTCCCTACCTTCGATTCCTGCATCTATCAAACGAACTCGATTAGGCTGAAACCATCGCTCTGGGGTACACCAGACAGAGCGGGTAATTTGAAGGGGTAATTCTGTTTTAAGTAAAACTGTATGTTATAAATAATATCAGTACACAAGAATATTGTATTTTCTAACCTAATTTTTCATCCTCGATACCTTATTTTTTTCGATTCTGCCATATTATAAAATCAATATATTTTCAAAAATAGTATCTCAATAGCAAAAACAAATATATATTTTATAGTATCAAAACGTGCGTCATTAGCCATTAAACTCTACCGAAGCCACAGGCATATGAGGAACTGGGGCATGAGCGCACCACTAAACCCAGAATTATTTTGTAATTTTATTTATTTATTTATTTTACGTCAAAAAAACAGTTAAAACTGCGCATGACGTGCTATGGGAAAAAGTGAATTGGGTGCACATTTTCAAAATTCTGTGATCCCTACACGAAGTCATATACTACTTAAATTTTGAAAAAAAAACACTCCCATGTAATAAAATCTATTTTCAAGGATAAATAAGCAATAAATTTTGGCTCTTATCATGTTGTGATTCGGAATAATACTTCCTGCCGCAACAACATGGAAACGATAATTTGAATAATTGTATTTACCACTGAATTCTAGAAGACGTGCACAGAAAATCAAGTTACATTTATGTCCAGAAGCAAAACAAGGGGCCATCTCAGCATTTGCTCAATGGATCAGGGAAACTGGACGAAAAACCTGATCGAGATGGGGTCATTGACCCGGAAGCTGTAGTACAATAGTTGTTACAGGTTGTTTATACTCATTTATACAGTCCAAATGGTAAATAATGCATTATGTATCATTGTTAAAATTAATGTTACTTTTCTTGTGATGCTCAGATGCTAATTCTTTAACAATTTATTCAAAACAATTACTACACATTTAAGGCATACATTCCATATAAATGTTTTCTCAAAAAAAGCCATATTTTACTTCACTAATATATCTTTGTCATTTCAAAATACACTCACCAGCACAAATCACACAATAATTCTCCTTAAAATGCCTGCTCGAAGTCCAGGTTTGAATCCTCTAGGGCAATATTAGACTATTTAAAGAGAAAAGTACTTCAATATATCGCTTGATTAAATATGTAATTATATTCAAGTAGTATTGTATTGAAGTGAGGTGACGTGTTGTGAAGTGTAGCACAATAGAGAAGTAGAAAGAGAAGTGAGGAAGTGAAGTGTAATTAAAAATGTGTGTATTTAATAGTTTAAAATACTTGTACAGGTCAGCCATAACATGTAAAGTTAAATCTATTATTGTTATCATCTTATTATTATTATTATTATTATTATTATTATTATTATTATTATTATTATTTTATTATTATTTATTATTTCGCAGCTTTCTGGTACATGTTTGAGGGGTCATACAGATATTTCTATCAAAGCATGATTTCGTAGTACATTACTTTTAACAAAACATATATTTATTTTAAGAACTAATTAGAAGGTAAACATTTCTACAAATATAAATTTAAACACTTAGTTTATAAATTAAAAAATAAATAATTCTTTAACACAAATGTATTTAGGAACCCATAAATCTTCTAACTAAAGAACACGTGCTCAGGATCACAGCTTTCTGTAGATTGATGATAATGTTCGTCTCGATTCAGAGAGTGCTTCAGGACGGTACGTATCACACCTGTTGCTGAGAGGACGATCGGCACAATCTCCACCTCCAATACATGCCACTGCTCCTTTATAACCTGTGTAAGTTCCCTGTACTTTCGAGTTTTCTTTTTGTGTGTTGTGTCGAGGTTGCTGGTATCTACAACTGCTATGCTATCAGCCATACTTTTCTTTTAATTTGTCCCAGGGTATTACACCCGGCCTGTTATGACGAACTGTTCTGTCGGTCAATACGCTTCGATCCCAGTATAATTTATATATGTTATTCTCGATGACATTTTGTGGATGGTACTTGTAGTAGGATGTATCAAATTCACTATTATTATTATTATTATTATTATTATTATTGTCTTAAACTAATTTAAAATTAAATTTTATTTATATATCTTATTGTTATATGTAAATTGTAGAGTTCTGCCACCAGGTTGTAAAAACCTATCTGCAGAAATAATAAATATCTATCTATCTAACATTGTCGAACGACTTACGAGAAGCTCTCCAGGAAGAATGGGACTTCACTTCACAGGACATATAAATCAGAAGAAGTTACGTTTTAACATTGCTTGATATGATAAAACACGTTTTTGAAAGTTCAACAGAGACACTGAACAACCAAGTGTACACACGTATTCTAAACTACTGCTAATTTCGTGCTATTTTCGTTGAGGCGTTTGACCGCCTGTTTTGTGCTTCTTTTGTTCTTCTTGCATTAAAGATGTAAAATGTAATATTGATTCTTTCTATGTTTTGTACAACACTAAATGGAAAATGGGTCATAATTCTTTAGAAAGCGTGATAGCTTTCATGCTGCTGAACACAAGTGTTCATTTTACACGTCAGTGAGTATATTAAGCGAGCGAGTATGTGTATGGAGGGGGCTACGAACACAAACTACCCGTCCCCACTCTCCAGAAATACTCACTGTATATGCCCTTGACCGATGCCCAGAAATTGCAGATCATTGTTTCTTGTGTACACTTTTTTTCATTTCTCCATCTATCCTCCCATTTCTCTCTCTCTCTCTCTCTCTCTCTCTCTCTCTATCTCTCTCTCGTTCTCTGTCTCCCTCTCTATCACCGGCTTAGGTAGCTCAGAGCATGAATTGGTCAATTGATGTTACTGCAATGTCTCTGACTGGGATATCGTTTCTAGGTGAAATTCAGCCGCTGTCTGGAGGAGAATTTTAGCGGCTGGCTGCTTGATGGGTGGTTTTCCGTGGTTTCTCCGATCGACACCAGGTACCGCCGGAGCAGTACCCTACCAAACGGGCCACGGACCGCGCGCGATCTATCCTTCCTCTTCCTTGTCCTATCCTCTCCCCCTACACACACACTTACACTAACATGCAGTACACTAGAAATCTCGTAAGGGGCCAGTCGCGAGCTTCGAGCTTGTCCCGACAAGGCTGATACCCCGTTGGGGGGAGATATCTGTTTGGGGAAAATCGCGCAAGGCGATAAGTAGAGCGGCGGCGGATCTCATCATCCATCGGGGAAAAGATCACCCCCAACCCTCGCAATAAAAATGCGCCACAGTTACGGGACTAATGACCTTAGCAGTTGGCGCGCCCGGAATCACTAATCTCTACTTCTCTCTCTCTTTCTCTTTCTTTCTTTCTCTTTCTCTCTTTCTCTTTCTCTCTTTTCTCTTTTCTCTCTATCTTTCTCTCTCTTTCTCCTCTATTTTCTCTCTCTTTCTCTCTTTTCTCTCTCTCCTCTCTCTCTTTCTCTCTTTCTCTTTTTATCTTTTTTCTCTCTCTCTTCTCTCTCTCTTTCTCTCTCTCTCTTTTACTCCCTCTTTTCCTCTCCCTTTCTCGCTCTCTTTCTCTCTCTTTCTCTCTCCCTTTTTCTCTCTTTCTCTCTCTCTTTCTCTATCTTTTTCTCTCTCTTTTTCTCTCTCTTTCTCTCTCTTTCTCTTTTTTCTCCGTCTTTTCCTCTCACTTTTTCTCTCTCTTCTTCTCTCTCTTTTTCTCTCCCTGCCCGCCCCAAGCGGCCGCGGCCTCGCGTTCTGGGGCGTGCGCGCGAGGGGGGGCCGGCGCCTGCGGCGTATTTTTAGTCCGCTCTTCTCCAGCGGCCGCGGAGCCGCCTCTAAATCACGCCCGGGGCCTCTGCGCCGCCGCGCCTCTAGCACCGCACGGGCGACGCAAGGATTGGCGGACAGATGGGCTATTGTGTGCTTAATCCTAGCGTTACCAGACATGGGCAAAAACTGCCCGTTAGTTCCTTTCTAAAACAAAATGTGCTTTAAATGGATTCAGATATGTTATATTTTCATTCTATTTGTCAATACCATTCATTCTATGTTATAACATTCAAATCGGCGTAATAACCTTAAAGATTTTCAAAAAAAAATTGCCATGTTTTCGTGACGGGCAATTTTTCTCCATGGTTTGTAAAACTTATGACAAAAATATATGAAGAATATTGATTTACTGTGGCAACACTGTAGTGGTCGTCATCCATTGTCGAAGCAATACAGTACAGCTGTAGGTTGTATTTAACCTGTAGGTGTTAAAAAAGATTAGGATGACTGACAGGGGTTTAAATAATGAATTATAGACGTAATTATGGTATTGAAACTTAACAATAACACAAGATTATCCAACCTTTTTAATTACCTTAATTTTATGTAACAATGTTTATTTAATAAATCTTCTGACATTATAAATTCATGTTCACAGCTAAATATATCTAATTACATTATTATAATCATAATGAATTAAATATATGTGATTTTTTTGCCTGTGGTTGTTAAAGCACGTTACCAAAAATAACTTCCTAATACAATGGTTAAAGGCACGTCGAGGGCTATTGTCGTTACTCCCGCATGTATAGTGCATGTCATATTCACGCTCGAACATCCTCATCGTAATACCGTACTTACCCATCCACACCATTCGCCCCTCAGCAGGAGTGGCTGCTAGGTTGAATATTGGCTTCGTATTAGAGATAAAAAAAACAACGTATTTGTTCACATAACTGAAAAAGCAGTGCTTGAAAACGGAACAGATTTTATCGTACTAATTAGTTTGCTAATTTCTTTGATGTGGGCTAGCTTTGTAATTTTACCCTATCCGAGGACTGTAAGGAGCCAAGCAACGTTTATAATTCAACTCGGCCAAGCCACTCATTGGCGCTTTGAGAAGTACAGGTGGCACAGACCGGCCGATGAAAAAAAAAGGAAGGTGAACAAGACCAGGGAATTCGGGGATAAAAGACAGAACGAAGGCTGGAGCTTTAGAAAAGAAATTTAGATGACGAACGATATAATACATTAAATAATATTCGGCATTAGGCGCCCGCCAGCGGTGAATATAAAGATACAGATGTCTTCGGTTATTGTGAACTTGTGTGGACTAACATTTTTGGTTCACTATATTCGATCATGTCAAAACTGAATAAATTTCTCCATAACGATTGATTTTATTAACACAGAGATTCAGCAAAATACATTAACAGCGCAAACTGAAAATTTCAATATCTTTATTTGTCCTTAAAAATATCCACCAAGATTGAAATTGAAGCAGGCAATCGCGCGTCGTTGCCGCCATACCCCTTGCAGGACCGACGTTTGTTTCCAATGAAATGAGTGGCATAAGGTCATCAGAAGGTGCCCATTCTGGTCCACTACCTTCACCTCAAGGGAGACTTCTTTAATTATGAGCTTTGGCCGATGATATTTTTTCCAAGCTGCCTAGTGTTGGAATTTGTGGCACTGAGGCGACGTATTATTTTCCAGGAGGGAATTATTTCCAAGTTGTTGTATTTCCTACGTTCACTATAGCCGAGGTCCAGGTCCACTATAACCGAATATTCTCATGCTTATTTGTAATGTAAGTGAAACGGGACCAGTCACTTAAGTTCACTATAACCGAGGTTTCACTTTCAGAGTTCATAACCGGAGTCGACTGTGTGTACTTTGTATAGTAGGCATTCGATAACAACAATTGGAAGAAGGAAGAATTGTCGAGGCGCGGGAAGACAACGTGGGAGCACCGAGGAAAAAATTGCGCGCGAAAAAATCGAAGGAAGGTCTTTCAGCCTGAGAAAAATAAATAAAGTTTAAAATAGTTAAAGATTAAAATTTTAAACAGCTTTTTTTTATTCTTGTCAAAGACGATTATTATGTTATTTGAATAAAATATTATGTTATACTTTCTATGAAACAAGGCTGGTTATTGCAGAAATATTCGGTGTAAAACAATACGAAATTTGACAGGAGAACCTCCAGGAATTTGCCGTTCGTATGAACGAACGCGCAGCGATGCCAGGGCAACAAAATTAAATGAAAATAGGAAAGATTAAAACATATCCCAATATTGCAATGACGTTTGCGACCAGTACGTGAGAATATGACATCCAAGGGATTCATTCTGAACTATGAGAACTCAAGACTTTAAATGCCTACCAAGCATGGAGAACTCAAAACTTTTTCATTAAAATTCTGAGCATGATTGTAAACCTCATTTCACACGCTTTGTTGCAGACAGCCTGTCAGTCGATTCCCACGATTTCAAGCGTTTTTATCGTGTTCGAAACGAAATGGACAAGACGTACTGAGCCAGTGTTCAGTCAAGTGGACATCATCTGGAACATTTTTTGTGGTATATGAATACGCTTTAAACTAGTAATGTTACAACTCTGTAATTAAGGACTTCCGTACTCACAGTGTAAATTTTTCCCTTTTCTCTCAGAATGAAGAATCTATTCTTGAAATTTTGTTATTGACATTTGTTACTCTGTATAATAAATGTCGGTGTATCAACATGCCAAGAAATATCCAAGAAATAAGCTCGAAATATCAGCAACGTTTGAAAATGTATGTCAACCATCTATCTTTTAAACCATCTTCGTATAGTTCAAAATACCGCGTCTCAATGGAATTTCCTCTCTTTCTCTTCCTTACCGCTATTATACTTATCATACAGAGGTTTTTAATCTAACTTTGTTCTCATGCTATTGCTATTTTGTTATTCGTCTTGAACGAATATCATGTAAAGCACTGAAGGATGATTTACTGAAAGCTACAATTAATTTTTATTATAAATAAGTTCTTTGTATTCACTAATTATTTCAAGCGTGAAAGATATTTTAATTTTTCATTGTAGATATTAAACAAAATGAAACTGTGTGTCGTGAGGGTAGGGAGATAAATTATTTGTTTCTTTATTTATCTACCCTCACAACACACAATATTAAAGCCACGAGGTCAAGATGAACCCAGGAATAAAAATAATACTCTGTAAAATAATTATCTGAGTAAAATATGAAATTTATATTATTTGCTTTTCTCTTTATTTCTACGATACTTTTTAATTTTTACGTTTTTGTTCGATCATTAAGGTTACGTAGAATCAATTACATATTTTTATGTTTTAAAAATGCAACTATTAATGGACTAACGTACACTTTTTCTTATTGACTTTTATTCTCTGATTTGGACCCGAAATTGGGAATCGAACTGTGGCACAATAAGTGCATCAGTAAATATACTGATGCAATGTTAATATTGTGAAGTGGAAGTGTTGATCACAGTCAAATGTTTTAGATCAGTGTAGAATAATAAAAGTTGTAACTGTAGTTTCGTAGACCGGGAGATGCTGGCGAAGGCTGTGGCGCAATCTATATTTTCATGAGACGTCAGCTGCGTGGTCGTATATCACGTGTGAGCGCTCAAGCTAATGGAAAGTTTAAGCCAGCGGAGTTGTGAAGCTGTAACAAGTGCAAAATTTTTACGATGAAGTTAGGAAAACCTGCTTTAGGGGTTGGTTCGTAGGGGGTTAAACTCGGCTACAACACCGAGCGCGATTGCATACGTAGTTGGGAGGCCCCCAGTTCAACTTTTTTAAACCACAAAGTCCCCCGTTGGAGACCCGAAAGTAGCTAACTTTCCAACACGCGCTGGGACACACAGTGCCACCGCGTGGATGCAGAATTCTAGAGAATGACAGCTCTGGTCGGTCGCCCCTCGTGGTTTCCTTTGTTACATCACTATGAGCTGTAAAAACTGTATTGGAAGATAAACTGTGTTGTCCCTACCTAAATCAGAAGTCTAGATTCCGGCTACTCTGATTAGTATCTATTCAGATCAGTACTGTATCAGCTGTATCGGACGATGTCATTGCCTGGATGGGAACCATAGAGACCAGGTGCTCTGATCGGTCGTCTCTGTGACTTCTTCTGTTCAGTTACAGTGGGCTGTATATTTTGTAAGTTAGGTCGAATCCTCTGCCTGGATGGGAAGTCTAGTGACCTACTGTCCTGATCAATCGTCTCCACGGCTTCCTCTGTTCAGTTACATAGGGCAGTATAAGCTGGGTCGGACGATGCTTTTGCGTGGATGGGAATTCTAGAAGTCGGCTGCTCTGATCGGTTCAACAACACAAAAACGTTATTTGTAAGTTTTAAGACATATCTTTTCGAGTTATTTACGATTGTAGCGTTTGTTGAAGCATACTGTGCGGTGCGGGCTTACATTTCCTCCTACAAGAAGAAATAAGAAGAAATAAAAGCGAATCAGAATCCCCACAATTTCCTCCTACGCCAAAATCTGCAAACTTTATTGTTTCGCCTTAAATGTGTTTGAAGTAGAACTGGTGTAATTCCCTCTCCAACCATAGAACACTTGCAGGATGTGTGTCGATTGTTTCTTATAAATGGTAAAAAATCTACCTTACAAAAAAAGGAAGTCCGTGTTTCTAAAACTGAGCATCCACAGAAACCTTACACTTTCTCTAAAAATTATTTCAAAACTCTTAGGTTTCCGCTGATGCAAGACGTAAGTGTTGATAGTTCAAGGACGCGGTAGTGAGATTAGCACAGTGTGAAAATGACCATTTAATGTTGAAACGTGGTACGTTTACATTTTTATACTGAAAGATGAAGTCCATGATGACGGGATATTTTTCGAGGCTGGAGTTTTTCCAGACATCCTAAAGCCTTCTGCGCAGGAAGCGAGAGATGTTTTTTTCGATCTTCAAAGGAAGTCAGGAAACATTCAAATCATTTTAGCATATTTCCTCGTGTGACTTTGCGCAAATTTCTGAATTATAGTTTATGTGTTTTATACATTTATTATTTGGAATATTTGGAAAGAAGCGAACGTGAATAAAATAAATAATTTTGTCTTGCAGAAAATAACATACTCTCAATGTGTGTTTATGTGTTAAGTGTTTATATCTATTTCTAGCGAAAGTTTTGCCCATGTCTGCAAAATATTCAAGAGGATAAAATTGCAAATGTCAAAAATAATTTTGTGGAGACACTTCTACAAATTTATTTCATTCATTATGCATCATTTTGCAGTAATTTTCTCAACTGTTCGTCTCTGTTTATTTCTAAGGGTTGAAATGATCGTCAGAATCTCTCTATAATACGCTGAAGAAAGATGACAGTTTTGTTTCATTTACAAGACTTTATCGTTACAAACCCACAAGTCCTACGTAGAGAAATATTCCAGAATGTATGAAATAGATTTAGAACAAAAAGAATAAAATCATAGCAACCTGGGACATAACAGGTAGACATGCAACTCACAACACATGTTTTGTTCCAACACACTTTCCCTCATTTGTAACTACGAAACATGAGTTAATTTAGAAAATGAGATCTCTTTGAACATTGTATTATTCGTACATTTTTAGAGGGCACTACCTTGGCACAGTAGCACGTGTTGTCAGAAACATTGTGTTGGGTGTCAGTATTTTCCAGAAGATATTTTCCCTTTTAAAAAGACGATGTACCTAGTGTTACATGTTTCACAAGTATTTAAATAATAATTGGGGAAAATTGCAACTGGAACATTGCTTCTAAAACCTACGGTGATCTGTTTTCCTGTGGCTTGTATTCTATTCCATGAGTGGAAGCTAGTACTTAAATAATAATAGGGAAAAACTTGCAACTCGAACGTTCGTTCTAAAACATGTTATGGCCTGCTTTTTGTGCTTGATACTTCGCTACGGCCTGTATTCTATTCCACAAGTAGTAAGCCAGTATTTATATAATAATGGGGAAAAAAAAGAACTCAAACATTCGTACTAAAACATGCTGTGGCCTTGTTTTCGTGCTTGATACTTCGCTGTGGCCTGTATTCTATTCCATAAGTAGAAAGCCAGCGCTACGACCGCGAGCCGCCTCGATCCCGAAGTGCGAACAGCAATTGGCGAGGAGCTTAAAATAAGTTGAAGCCGGGCGGAGGCGAGCACGTGGAGAGTGGTTTAGCTTAACTGGGCGGCAAACGGCGCCGAGCGACGGCAGCGCTCGAAACAAGTGTTGGCAGCTGAGTGCGGCTGTCTACCGCTCGCCCGCCCGCCCGCCAGATGCGGCCCAGTCTGATTGCTAACTCCCCACCACCCCCACGCTTTTCAGTGTTTGAGTGGCTTGGTATGGTTTTTTCGTGTTTCCGGGCGCGTCAACTGCTTTGGTCATTAGTCCCGTTAGTGTAGTGCATGTTTTTTTCTCGGGAGATGGCGGTGATCTTCCCCCGCTGGATGACGAGATTCTGCGCCGATCTACCGTCGGCTAGTGGGGTTTCCCCCTAACCAGGACTCTCCCACCAGCGGGGCACCCCCCAAGCCGGGACAAGCTCTAATCTCCCGACCGGTCTCCCGGAATATGTGGTAGTGTAGTTCATGTTAGTGTAAGGGGGAGAGGATAGGACGAGGAAGAGGAAGGAAAGATCGCGCGCGGTCCGTGGCCCGTTTGGTAGGGTACTGCTCCGGCATTCGCCTGGCGTTGATCGGAAATACCACGGAAAACTACCGATCAGAGCAGCCGGCCGCTAAAATTCTCCTCCAGGCAGCGACTGAATTCCACCTTGCTGAAGAGCTAGTGTCGAAAATCCTGCCGCCGTCAGGTCTCGAACCTAGGACCTGCCGGTCAGAGGCGCTACAGTGGCATCAGTTGATGCACTGAGCTACCGCTCCCGGTTTCAGTGTTTGAGTTTCCAAATTCTTCTTTTGTTTCTCGCAAACCCGAAAATATTTCGGTATTTTCGGTTGAAAGTACAGACTTACAATTGCATTATAGAGAAGAACATTGTCTCTTTTATCCGCTATGTTCTCGTATTTAGTGGCAGTGATCGGGAGTGAAGTTATGTTATTGTCCTTGGACAATAAAGTTGTATAGCACCCCCCACGCACACACACATTCCAAGGCGGTTATATCTTCTGGGCAGGTCATCAGCTACCGCCATCTCTTATTGCTAAGTTTGGATCGAGACACCAATCTTTTCAGTGCTAGAATTATTAAAACACTTTTTTAACAGCGTACCGTGATGGAATTGCATTATCGAAAAGAGATTTGTGAGATCTTTTACTCACAATTTTCTCCTCTTTTGTGACCAATATATGTGAATCGGCAGCGAAGAAATGTTATTTTCCTTGAAAATATTCAGTATCAACACCATACGCTTTTTGGTCCCAGTGATTTTAGAATGCTTTATATCCAGTGCTTTTTCGCCAGTTTCGAAACACATATTCGAATTGCTACAAATCATGATGTTGGCTGAAGTAAAATTAAATGTAGTATTTATTCTCGAACACCGACACTTAGAATGCTACTTCTTAGAGAACAAATTCGCGCCTTTTACATACAATTGGCTCATGTTTAGCGTGTAGTATATGGCAGGGGACCAATGTACGATTAGACTCTTTTGCTTGGACAATAAGGTTGCACAGTCCCGTATTCTCAAAGTATTTCTCTCTCTCTCTCTCTCTCTCTCTCTCTCTCTCTCCTCTCTCCTCTCTCCTCTCTCCTCTCTCCCGCTTGTCAACTGTGAACGTCTATGTTTACTTAATGAGATTGTTCATTCACATGCATCCTTATCCGATGCGTCATTTTTTTGAATATTTTTTCCCGAGTCGCTGATTGAACTGGGAAGTGTTCTTAGAATATAGAATAGGAAATATGTTTCAATGAACATTATGTATTGGACATGAACTCGTATAAATAACATTAACCAACTATTTCATGCCATTCGTCTCCCTGTCTACCAGGTGTTACTGTAGCTGATTGCTCTTTCTGCGTCCGAATCACACGCCATTTATTTATAAACGTTTTTTAAAAGCTTCGTTTTCAAAACGCTTACCCATATGAGAAATTGATACAAAAAACAAATTTATCGTGGAATAGAAAAACAAATATTTACCTCCCTGGATATTAACATAAAATTATCTTCTCTCTCCTTTTTCCTTCTCTATATTTCTTTCTCTTCCCTTCTCTCTCTTTCTTTCTCTTCCCTTCTCTCTCTCTTTCTCTTTCCTTCTTTCTCTCTTTCTCTTTCCTTTCTCTCTCTTTTCCTTTCCTGTCGCTCTTTTTTCGCTTTCCTTTCCTCTTTCTTTTGCATTTTCTTCTCTCTCTTCTTTCTTTTCTTCTCTCTCCTTTTTTCTTCTTCTCCCTCTCTTTTTTCATTTCCTTCTCTCTTTCTCTTCCCCTCACTCTATCTCTTTTTTCTTTCTTTCTCTCTTTCTCTCTTTCTTTCTCTCTTTCTCTCTTCTTTCTGTTCTCTTTCTCTCCTCTTTCTTTCTCTTTTTTGTCTTTCTTTCTTCTCTCCTTTCTTTTCTTCTATCTTTCCCTTCATTTCTATCTCTTCATATTTCTCCCTTTTCCTCATACTTCTCTCTCTTTCTCTATCTTTTCTCTGTGCATGCTCTCCGCCGCCGAGTGGCGGGCGCTAGCGTGGCCGCAAACTGCGGGCGAAAACAAACACCAGCAGCGGGGGCAGGGGCGGCGCCGCCTTTTGTTTGCAACGCCCTCCCCCGCCCCAAAACCTCCTGTGCCAAAGATCGACGCGTCGCGTGCCAAGGCCCGAGCTGCGCCTCGGACACCCGGAGACGACGGCGGACCACACCGCTCTTTTTGCGCCTCAAGAGACGCTCTGCGCGGAACATCCATGATGCGCTTGGAAAAATTCGGAGAGTCTGGCTGTTTCAGCTGAAGTTAGCAGATCTTAAGAAGTGTTGGCCATTAAAATAAAATATTTCGTGTTTTTTAAGTTTGCGCCGAAACATCAATGATTTGTGAAAAGAAAATTTCGAGTCTCGAGTGTTTTGATAAATGAGTGAATATTAAAATAAATAAATATAAACTCATCATAAATAGAACAAGTCGTAGTGTGAGATATTACTGATCAACTAATTGTTTATGAGACAAACAGAGAATTGACCTTTTGCTTTTTAAAAAGGAGGAAAAATCCTTTAACATTTGCTGGAAGTATTTTGTATTCTTGGAAGACTAAAATCGTTTTATAGTGTTCAGGTGAATCACATACTTTTAATTTTGAAGTTACTTCCAATTTTAAAGCCTCATGCATCAGACCGATAGTTCTTTCGAAATATTTAAATGAGATACAGAGTTGTAGATGTTTCTTTGAGTGTACGTTGAACGATTCAGAATCTCTTAAATTGCTAGGTTTTTTTAATACATTAGAGACATGTTCAGAGTGCTGTGACTGAATTATAATCATAATTTTCTGTTTTTACGAAATCAATCTTTTAATTTTCCTTTTTTGTAATGGTTGAAAGCGATACATTCATTAAAATATATTCATATCATTGTCTAAAAACAAAACATTGTCGAAATGCTTCCACGTTGCACAATCATTCATTCAAACTATTTGAAACTAATTAAACATAAGTTATCAATTGACTTGTAATATTAAGGGTTCTAATTCTATTTCAGCGTACCCTTGCCGACGACATTTTGAGCTTTTAAAACAATACAACTCCTTCGTGTAGTGTAAAAATATATTAATGAAGAAATCGAATGTTTATCTTTCATGATGGTGAATGAAAAACAAAATTGTGACCAGAAGAATTATCTTACAGTCTAGAACAGAAACACTATGTAAATGAAAAATAGCACATTTTATCATCCTGAAGTACAAAAATATTATGCTTCGCTTTTGCTTTTTGTAACTAGCACTAAGGACCATCTGTCTACAGGAACATCTTCGAAAGTTTGTTGTTCGAATTCAGCTTCGCTTTGTTCAGACCGAAATAGTATTTACCTTCTCGTATTGCCCATTCGAAATCGGGCTCTCCAGAACGATTTCAACAGCGACCCATAATACACGGAATGAAAGAGACGTTGTGTGTGTGTGAAAGCTATATAATTGCCCCCCTCCCGCCGCCCTACGATTGTGCTTCAAATAATTATGGTTATGTTATGCTTAGATTATTCTTAGGGAAACATGACCTCAATTCCCAACAATAACAAATACTCTCGTAATTTAATATTGTTCATCACAGAAACGTTTGCTCCAAGACTTCGTTATGCAGCCAACACAAAAATGTCTGTCAAGTACAACCGTCTCCTAAAGTTTGTTGTTAGTTTTTTTGCCACGCTTTGTCCGATGCGAAATAGTATGTAAGTTGTCGTGTTGGCTAGTGGGCAACCAAACATTCCATTAGGATTTCAATAGGACTCCTTAATGCACCGGATGAAAGTAATTCATTGTCTCTTCACACATTCTAAAAAAAACAACTAAAATACTATATTCTAATTTTTATAATCACACAAGACTGCCCTTGCTTCAAACTTGCTGTACGTAGACAAAATCAAGAATCGCCTGTCACATACAAAATTGTCCTTAATGTTTTTTTATGTTTTCTGTTTCTCTTTGTTCGAGAGGAAATATATTTCTTTCTTTTAATTTGTTGCGTCTACCATTTTGACGCAACGCGTCTCCAAGCCCCTTAAGATGCGTTGAGCGCTTTGCGCTGGGGAGTAATCCTTCATTACATTTTGCGCTTGTGGAGTAATCCTTCATTAACTTTCTGTCTAGTCGCGGCACGTCGCAGTCAGTTGTCAAGAGGACCGCCAAGTAGAATCTCCGCGTACGCGCCTCCTGCTACGCGCTCCTGCGTCACTACCCAGCGGCCAGAATTGGGAAGGAATAAGGATAGGGGTAGGGTTTAGGACATTTCACAGCGGTTGGACAAGTCCAAGTGAAGCAGCCAAACTGGTTTTGTTGGAACAAATTTCACATGAGATTCGACGGGAATCGAACCCGGACGTCAGTGGTGAAAGGCTAGCGACTTCGCTATGGGCCAGGAGCGAGGCTCATTTCGGCACGAGCGAGGCTCAATATTGGTAGGTTGGCAATGGAACATTCTAATACGATTTTAACATTCCTCCATGATGTACCGGATGAAAAGAAGTCATTATCTGGTAGCAAAGCAACTATTGTTAAATTAGTGTTTTAAGAGACATGACGCACTCTCAAAAACTACAAAAATTACTCAATTTAATGTTTCTATAATCATACAAAAGTTTGTCCAAAATTCCTGTACGCAGCCAACACCAAGAATCGAGTGACACGTTCAAGCATATCCCTAATGTTTGTCGTTAGTTTTCTGCCTCCCTTTGTCCGAAGCGAAATAGTATTTACGTTCTCGTATTGGCTGGTCGGCAGCCGGGCCTCCAAAGCGATTTCAACAGAGCCCCATAATGCACGGATGAAAGGTACTCGGTGTGAGTGGAAGTCGGGCGATTATCTCCTCGCTCGCTCTCCCCAGCGGATGGGCGCCGAGACGAACGCGTTAGCAGAGGCCGCTCCTTGGCAAAACAAACACTTGGCGCGCTGCGTTCGACGCCGCCATTGTTCCCGCCCCTGTCCACCCTGCGCGGGTTTGACGCGCGTTTGCGTTCAAATACCACGCAGAAACGCAGTTATAATATGGCACCGCCGATGAAGACCCCTTCACCGAACTGTGCCTCGGTTGAAATGACCGGCTCAGTGACTGATTGCCTCTTCAGCGTCTCTGATCGGGGGGTCCTTGTGTTCGGGGCTCGACGGTGGCAAATTTTCGACACTAGCTACCTTTCTGACGCTGTCTAGAGGACAATTTTAGCGTCTGGCTGCTCTCATCAGTTGTTTACCCAATCAATACCAGGAGAATGTCGAAGCTGTACTCAACAAATGAGTGCACGATCTTTCCTTCCCCCTCCTTGTCTCATACTCACCCCCTTACTCACACTTACAAGCTCTTCATTACACATTGTGAGAGGGAGTCCTGAAGGGAGCATTGAGAGATCTGTCGTTAGGAAACCTGTGGGAGCTTAGAGCTTCTCTCAGCTGGGGCGGTAGGTTGTTGGGGAGGGGGATGTCTGAAGAGGGCATACACCACAGACCGACATTCAGGTTGGAGGCTGATTGAACCTGCCAGCGGGGAAGAAACGTCGCAACCTTCCGCTTATAACACGCACTACACTCACGGGACTCAATACCAAAGTAGATGAAGCGCATGGAAATACTAAATACTCATTTACTCCCAGCTGTACACAAACCTCGACTTGTGGTCCGTATTTTGAGCGGCCCGAAGGTACCAAGTGCAAAAGAATATTTAAATGGGTTTTCGAAATTACAACTACTATTTTTACTTCCAAATTTCTCACAGAACACTCGAGAACGTCCGACGCTGAGACGTAAGAAAAACATTGACTTAAGGGACCCGTGGAGAAATTCATTGAAAGAGTTGACAATTTCTTGACTGGCTGCGAAAGCAAATGTTGCCCATCTAACTGAAGATTCGTTTTCTGGGAGATTCGAGGAATGTTCTTTCTCTTACCTTTTTTCTATCTCTTTCCCTTCTTTCTTCCTTTCTTTCTTTCTCTCTTTCGCTCTTTCTCTGACTCCCTGACTCGTTCGCCCTCTCTCTCACAGATATTCACAAACTGTCGCACACACCTCCCTACTCGTCCCTTCCCCACTTCCCTTTCTCCCAGTTACACATTTACATTCACTCTCACACACACGTACTCTCTCTCACGTAGTCACACACGTACACTTTCGCACATACACTTACACTCCCAGGCGTACAAGTACTGTCTCATACATACACGTACATACTAATCCACACACCGTCCTCTCACAGACACCCACATACTCTCCAACACATTACTACGCTCACATACACACACTCGCTCATCATCCTCTCGATTACCCACACCCACACACGTCCTCGTTTCCTTCTGCTCCCCCATCGCGGAACGCCTGTGTCGACACAGCCTTTGTTCCGGGCGCGGGAGCAGCCGCCTTGACTTCCAGCGCCTGAGCTAATAGCCACTCGGCGACCGCCGGCTGCCCCGAAAACAAACACGGCCGGGGCAATTAACCAAATTGAATTATGCGCCGTGCAAATATTGGAAGTCCGCGAGCAGCCGACTTAGCCACGCGCGAATGCTCAACGCGTGATAGAGCCTTTCCACGCCGGAGAGGGAGCGTATTTATTTAATCGCGAACAGAGGATGGGTTTTTGGTCGGGCGTGTTTTCTGGGCAAGGCTCCTGCCAAGTTATTGTTGAGGTTTTCGAAGGTTCAAGCGCGCCTTGTAGAGTTGGAATTGGGAAGCCCGAATTTACTTTACCGCTGGGAGAAGTTGCTAGTCGGGTATGGTTATTATGCGTGTTTAAAATTACGCTGGGAATCTAACGAAGGAACCCAGAGTGAGAATATGCAATTTTGTAATTAGACATATCTTTACATTCACTACAGAAACAAGAACTAATACTCGTAGAACCCACAAATTTTGATCTGACTCTGAGAAAGATTGTTGGTGACATAAAAATTGACAGATTAAAGAATGAAGATGTGATTCCAGAACCTCACATATCGAAAGGTGTGTAGGTGTTCAGGAAAAGAAAAGAAAGGAATGAACATATAAGCAGAATGTCAGCTGACACACCGTACGTAGTCCGAAATGGAAAACCTAGAGATAGAAGATCGCAGAAAGGAAATGAAAAAGGTCGGGAATTAAACCAATGAAATAGACTCTAAACCTACTGAAAAAAGATGATGTAGGAGGAACAGGAAAAGGAAAAATATAGAAGCCCTAGACTTAATCTCTCATTTTTTCTGCCTAATAAGCTTTTTTCTTAGTTGCCAAAATTGTGAACTGGATTTTAACGAGAAATCATTCCATCCAAATTCATCATTAAGCAAGCAACAAGTACTTCTTCATTCACTGATACGAAGTACAGAGAAAGTCATATAGTGCTTAAAAAGAAATCGTTATTTTGAGAATCCGTATTACCGTAAAAGTTTTGTTTAAACGTCTGTCTTACTCTCCGTATCCGTCTATAAATAACACCAGTGTCTAGATTTTCTGACAAAACATGAGGCTGAGCATAATATATAGCATAATTGAAAAGATTCTCTTAATTTTAGGCTATACTTCATGCAAATATGATACTATTAGAACATTTCAGCCTTTTTGGTATGACAACAGGAATTTGGACTTCTTGCAGTGCAATTTACACTTCTCATTTTAGCAACCGTTTCACTTTCTGTTGCATTTGCCTAACATTTCCTTTCGTGCGAAGTATTACAGATCGTCCCCAACGTCTCAAATAGGAATTTGGGATGCTCGATTTGCTTTTCGAGGCGTCTCCTCGCCCAGGGATCCAATTGTTACGCATTTTTTTCTCTAAAACGCGCGATCATTTTTCTCTGTGAACATATAAACTCGTAATAAATGACTCACTTCATGTCGTTTCTTTTAATTTCGAATTTCTGAATTCTGAATATCACCTTGTCAGGGGTGGCATGCTTAGTTGAAATCTTTTGACAATGAAACCTAGGTTTTGATGCTCTCTGAAGTTCTCTGACAGGCATGAAACAAAGATCAAGAAAAATAAATGCTATTATGATAGATGAGAATCAAATGGCACTGCACTTGAGTGGCTGACATATTGCAGTTCACACGCAAACGTAGAATTTCATGAACAAACAAACAGATTCAGCCTGCCAGCGCGAACAATGAAGATTATTGCGCGAAATCTTACGATAAATCACTAACCCAGAACATCTATGTATTTGGTTTGGAAACAGCAATTGTTTAGATTGTAAAGTGACAAGAACTTAATATCACCAGCGGTAAATATCCGTTGCTCCCAGGTCATTTTTTATTGTATAAATTGTCTGCGAAATCTGATAATCTGAAATATGTAGGATAAGTAAATTTACCTATTATGATACATCGCAAATCAAATTTTTAAAATAAATACTGCAGTATTTTATTGTGAATCACACCTAACCCGAGCCCTACCTGTAAGTAAAGTATAGATGATGAAAGTCTCGGGATGCCTCTGAGAGCCAATAAACAGAAATATAAATAATGTGACAATGTATTGCCTGTCATTTTACTTCGGTGGATGACATATTGCAGTTCCCACGCGAACGTCGAATTTCATAAACCAACAAACAAATTGAACGATCCATCGAACAATGAAGATAATCGCGAACCTCTTGTGACCCATCATCAACACCCATATGTTTGGTTTGGAAACAGCGCCTGTTTAGATTGTAAAGTGACAGGAACGTAACTTTAACAGAGCTACACGTCACTCCGGGCCAGCAGTCATTTGTTTTCCCCGTCGTGCGGTTTATAGGCGTGTCGCCTACCGTGAAGACGTGTCATCTGGGATAACACATGCTGGCGCAGCTTTGCGGGCGATGAAATATAAAATGTTTGAACGAGGACGAGACGCGGGTTAGATTTGCATCGCTCTTCTCTTGGGTGAAAGCGAGATCCGAAAGTCGGAAACGTATGATTTTTGATAACGTAAAAGGGTTGCTGCAATAGTAACGTGCGCAGATGATCTTCCCCTCTACAGGTCACATATAGGTTTTACTGTAATGTTTTTACTAAATAAATAAACCTGAGGGACCCGGGTTTACACCCATCTAAGGTGGAGATTTTTACTGGTTGTGTTCTATTCAGGGCGACCCTGAGTTCACTCAGCCTCCTTTCCAAATGAATACCAATATTCAATGGTTTTATTAACAGTAAAACCGGGAGCGATAGCTCAGTACATCAACTGTCACTGCAGCGCCTCTAACTGGGAGGTCCTAGGTTCGAGACCTGAAGGCGGCAGGATTTTCGACTCTAGCTTTTCAGCTAGGTCGAATTCAATCGCTGTCTGGAGGAGAATTCTAGAGGACAGTTGCTCTGATCGGTAGTTTTCCGTGGTTTCTCCGATGAACACCAGGCGAATGCCGGTGCAGTACCCTACCAAACGGGCCGCGGAGCGCGCGCGATCTTTCCTTCCTCTTCCTTGTCCTATCCTCTCCTCTTACACACACACTTACACTAGCATGCACTACACTACCACATACTCCGGGAGACCGGTCGGGAGTTTAGAGCTTCTCCCGGCTGGGGCGGTGCCCCGCTGGTGGGAGAGTCCTGGTTAGGGAGTAACCCCACTAGCCGACGGTAGGTCGGTGCCGGATCTCGCCATCCAGAGGGGGAAGATCACCGCCATCTCCCGAGAAAAAATATGCACTTCACTAACGAGACTAATGTTCAAAGCAGTTGACGCGCCCAGAAACACGAAAAAATCAATCAATCAATCAATCCTGTACGTTGGTATTTAAGGTTCAGGTCGAAAATTTATCTACGAGTCGCACTACGATCGCAAAGCCCAAACTTTTACTTGCTTACATCTTTAAAGCGCGTCCGTAAAAGTAATCATTTTCAGCACCCGAATTATGCATTCCATAGTTCATCAGAGTGGTTCCGTCGTCTTCGTTTCGCCTGCGTGGGCTTTAATTGTCACCCCGCTCGTTTGCCCGGCGCGCTGCGTAAACACAGAGGCCACCGGAAGTGGAAGAAACAGGAAGGGGGAGGAGGAGGAGGTGGGGCGCGAAGCGTCGAACACGCGATCCTCCGCCAGCAGCAACACGACGCAGCGGGGAAAGTCCCCGCACGCGACCCCGCCGCTGCAGCTGCACCGCCCGCGGGCACCAGAATAGCGTATACACCGGGGAGGTGGCTCAGGGCATCAACGATGTGCCTCACGTGCCTCTGACCGGGAGGTGCTAGGTTCGAGTCCCGGCCGCCGCGTCGCTGCAGCTGCACCGCCCGCGGGCATCCACGAATAGCGTATACACCGGAGAGGTGGCTCAGGCATCAACTGATGTGCCTCGCGCCTCTGACCGGGAGGTGCTAGGTTCGAGTCCCGGCCGCCGCGTCGCTGCAGCTGCACCGCCCGCGGGCATCCACGAATAGCGTATACACCGGAGAGGTGGCTCAGGGCATCAACTGATGTGCCTCAAGTGCCTCTGACCGGGAGGTGCTAGGTTCGAGTCCCGGCCGCCGCGTCGCTGCAGCTGCACCGCCCGCGGGCATCCACGAATAGCGTATACACCGGAGAGGTGGCTCAGGGCTAGGTTCGAGTCCCGGCCGCCGCGTCGCTGCAGCTGCACCGCCCGCGGGCATCCACGAATAGCGTATACACCGGAGAGGTGGCTCAGGGCATCAACTGATGTGCCTCAAGCGCCTCTGACCGGGAGGTGCTAGGTTCGAGTCCCGGCCGCCGCGTCGCTGCAGCTGCACCGCCCGCGGGCATCCACGAATAGCGTATACACCGGAGAGGTGGCTCAGGGCAACAACTGATGTGCCTTGTGCTTCATGTGCCTCTGACCGGGAGGTCCTAGTTTGAGTCTAGGAATTTTGTAAGTTTTTGTATAATTATTAAGTTCTGTAATGTGTAGTTAGTGTATTGTGCCACCAAGTTCTCAAACTTATTTGCCGAATAAATCTAATCTAATCTAAATGATGTGCTTTGTGCCTCATGTACCTCAAAAGTACCTCAAGTATCTCTGACCGGGAGGTCCTAGGTTCGAGTCCCGACGGGGACGAATTTTCAGACACTAGCTACAGAGTTCGGACAAATTCAGCCGCTGTTTGGAAGAGAATTCTAGCGCTCCGCTGGTCTGATCGGTAGTTTTCTGCGGTTTCACCGATCAACATCGGGCGAATACCGGAGTAGTACCCTAACAAACGGGCCACGGACCGCGCGCGATCTTTCCTTCTTCTTCCTTGTCCTATCCTCTCCCCTTACTTACACGCACTTACACTAACATGCACTACACTACCACATATTCCGGGAGACCAATCGAGATGTCACAGCTTGTCCCGACTGGAGCGGTGGACAGCTGGTGGGAGATACCTGGTTTGGGAAAATCCCGCTACCCGGGTCGGTGCCGGATCACACCTGTGTACATCGGAGGAAGATCACCTCCACCTCCCGAGGGGGGAACACGTGTGTATTCTAGTGCCTGGATGAGGAATTACCCTTCAGTCCCTGAATCAAACCATTGATCACGAAGAAACAGAAGTTAGTAGATATGATATAGAGAAAATTCAGCCGGCATGCAATCAATGACCTTACGCTGCAACATTCTTTGCCATCGTAGTAACTCGGAAACAATGCGTTGTAGACCCTTAGACACGCGTTTTCGCGTACCAAATGTGTCACGATTTATGTTCAGAGCATTATTTTACAAAGTAAGACCTTTCTGACATTCTACGTATAACATTTTTGGAGATTAGCTCTTCTACGTAAGCCCTACTTCGTAGTACGGTACTCAGAAACGGACTCTTAATTCGAAATATATGTAAATTTCTGAGGGAAAAGAGATAAATAATCTTCCACGATAAAATCACGGCGATGTGGATGAAATAATGAGAAGAATATATGAACCATTAAGAGAAAAAGAGCATATGGAAATCTCACCGATGCGTTGACGAAGCGACCCATAATTGGAACAAAGTTACCTGTTTTATGGTATCTTATTCCAGTATATTCGTGCACTATCTTCAGCAGTTGTTCCCCATCCAAGCCATGAAAGTTTTCTCCCCGAGATAAACTGTCGAAAGCTCGCTTTGGACGTAGCGAGCTTTGCGAACATAAATGCATGAGGTCTTTATGACCTTAGAAGTTATAAACCCCTTTGTTTCTAGCGTTAATCCCGCACAGTTGCAGGGTCAGAAAGACCGCCGTGAATACCTTGAGGACGGTGTGAGTTATGGAACGGAATGTTCTTAACTACGGCGTCCCAGATCGCACAGCGAGAGGGGGATAAATACGATGGCAAGCATGAATGATGATTCTCGTATATAAGGAAGTTACCAATTATTTCTTACCAACTCCAGAACTCTGGCAAGAATTAACGGAAAATGTTGGAAAAGTAACAGGTAAGAAATTCGCGAAAAATAATTTGAAATCATATCTTCGTGGTAGTTTATTTCTTATGCTTATTACAAAGGATGTTATTAGATATTCCCTCAGTCTCAAGAAAAATCGATTCAAAATCTGCATGCTCATCGCGTAGGGCCAGAAAATCAAAACGGTGCATAATGGGCATTTGTTTTATTCTTGACTCTTACCGTGGTTCAAATGTTTTACGCTCTTAGATTATTATGCCACTTCTTTGCTCATTCCGTGAAATGATTTTTTTATAATGCATAATCGCAATGTCGCAATTGCTTAAGTTCCTCTCCACGTTGTACCTACGACCGTATAACGTGATCAATAGAGTTTAATAATGCTTACAAACTCCCTATTGTTGAGCGTTAAAACTCCTATTGTTGTCAATTGTTGTAGGCTATGCCGTGCGTAAACTCCTTACCGTAAACCCTAATAAATAACGACGAGTCAAATAGAGAGGACGCACGTGTCGCGTGGTCACGTGACAGGGTGACTCAGGGGAAGCGCGAGTAACGGAACGCCGCCAGCGGGCACAGGGCGGCCATTACGTGACGGGCAGCGGAGGGTGCCCGCGCGGGGACCTGTTTACGGTGTTCGTTGTTGCGTTCGGGCGTTACGTAACGCGCGGATAATGCAGCGGGCGTTGGAGGTCGTTCCGTTGCATCATCGAGGGGGGTGGGTGAGACGAGAAGGATGCGCACGCGGATGTGCGAGTGCGTTTGGTTCTTAATGCGGCGAAGCCCCTTCGCTCTTCAGTTGTAGGCATGCGACATCGATGACGAATGTTTCAAAACATCAATGGTTTTATAGAAACATCGACGTTTTTTAGAAACATTGCTGTTTTGTAGATCGATGTTTTGAAGCGATTTTTTTAAAGTGAGGTTTTTTATACCGATGTTTTTGTAGCAATGTTTTGTAGCGATGTTTTTGTAGCGATGTTTTATAGGGATGTTTTTATAGCGATGTTTTATAGCGATGTTTTTGTAGCGATGTTTTTGTAGGGATGTTTTTATAGCGATGTTTTTATAGCGATGTTTTTATAGCGATGTTTTTATAGCAATGTTTTTATAGCGATGTTTTTATAACGATGTTTTTATAGAAACTTCGCTGTTTTGTTATCAATGTCGAATTAAGTTGCTGTGGATGCTGACGAAAACTGTGAACTGAACGATTTTTCATTCCGAAGGTTCATTTCACAGCGAGTCAAGTGAGAATTAAGTTTAATGCAATATATAGATCAAGCAGAGAAATGGAAAACTACTTAAATAGATTTAACTAAATTTCCGTCTTGGTTGTTTGGATGCAAATGAAGTCTGGACGATTAATGTTTCGACTGAAACTTCACAGCGAATCAGGACAGAATTATGTAGTATTATAAAATATGGATCAAAGTGAGTATAGAAATCCAACTAAATTCAGTTCACTGGTTCTATGGAACGAATCGTCGAACGCTGGGAAAAAATTCGAAAGAAGATCCTGTCGAAATTTTCTGAAATAATGGCACTGCCTGCCTTACTCTATTTCAGTAAAAGTAGACATCCTGAAAAGTGGGATCAAAGAAGAATTTAGGCCAACGAAATGTGATTCTTAAGAGTGCTGGTTATGCCTTGGTGGAAACAAATCGTGGAGACGACATTCGATTGAGGGTGTAGGAGAAGCTTTTACGGTGGCATCAACCAACAAAGTCATTAGTGCCATAAATGTAGTGCATGTTTAATACACAGTGATGAAGCCATGTTCCTCCCCTGCCCGAGCATGAGAACCGGCGCCGACATTGATGTCGGCTTGCGGGGTTTTCCCCCTCCACGTATCTCCGTCAGAGAGGCACCGCCCCATCCGGGACAAGCTCTAAGCTCCCGACTGGACACTTGACATAGTGATAGAGTACCAACCAGAGTGTACTGTCACTGGAAATCACCTCCATTCAGTACAACATTCGAACAGTATTAAAAAGCGTCAGGAATCTTAGAAGCTTAAAAACAAACTGACAATGAAGGAATAGTTGCGTAGAACGTATGTCAGATAAAAGACGAACCAAGACGGAATACAAGAAGCAATATGCGCCAAATGGGAGATGATGAGAAAGTCTTACGAAAATATGGGCACAGATCGTGTAGAAAGACTCAGTAGTTAACAACGATGAGAAATAAATGTTAATCGATGTGATAATAAAAAAGGCATACCATCTTTTAGCAGGAAGTGGTGTATTTGTCTTGAATACATAACTAATAGTGTGATAAAGAAGTGCATAAAACAGACTGAACGAATGCATCAATAGTGTGAAGAAAGACACGTGCGCAGGTGAAATAAGTCATCGCTATTAATAGTTACTAATGATACAAGTGGATTATTAAAACTTCTACTTACGAGTGGATTACTAAACTCCAAGAGAGTGTAAAACAGATATAACCAAAGTATCTCGCAAAGAATAAGATGTTACGAATGTTATATCGAAATGCTCATCTAGCATGCTCTCACCTCATAAAAATATTCTCCCGAGTTCCGTCTCCTTACGAAACGGGAGCAACACACCAATAACTGACGAGTTTCCAGTTTGCTTGCGAGATGTTAAACGAACTGTGCACCGCATCAGGTTTTAATTCGCTCCATTAGCTGCTTCAACGTGGTTAAATGATACATGGTTCCGCTTCGGCAAAGAAATGAGAGAAACCGAGCCGGTCTTGCTCACAGTGTAAATGTGCGCCTGTCACTTTGTTCTTGGGCGTCCTCACTGTACGTCTGGAGGAAATCGAACTTTGAAGGTTACCAAGAGTAGGAAAACGTGAATTTTAATGTGTATAATTCAAAGTTCAATGAAGTGTAAATTGTTAAAATGAAGATATTTGTTTTTTTAAAAAAAGCGTAATGTTGCAAGTTGATGAATTGTGAATTTCAGTCTCGTCTAAAATTATTGTTAATTTGTAGATTTTTCTATTACTGTTAGTAAGGATCAGTGTGAATTGTAATCCTTATTTTGTTAAAATCATTGTCAATTAGTCGATTTAACCAGTGGTATTCTGTTATAATGAATATTCTTATATGCAGTGAATTGTCATATGACAGTGTGGAATAATACTACTAATGCAAGTGGTGTTTATAGTTAGTGTAACAGAATTTCTGAGTACTTCGGTAGCCCCATTGGAACGTATTTGCGTGAAAAAAATAATGTAAAACCAATGGCGCAACTATTCTCAGGAATCATGAATAACTATTGATTGTCGGAAAATGGACGTTAAAGTGGCGTCTGAAATAACTTGTCAGAATGCTTTAAAACAATATTGAAACAAATATACTAATCGAGATGTTTTAATCCGCAAATGAACGTAATTCACCATTGCTTAAGAATCGGAGTTGAGCGATTGCATTAATGTTCTACTTGATGTAATGGTTTTCCTGGTGAAATGATTTAAGAATCATTGCCTTCATTTCCCTGAAATTGTTCTCTCTCTCGTTCATCAACAGAAAAACTGTTGAAGCCTTCTTTAGCAGCACGGAAGGACATGGGAATTGGGTTTGCGCTGTAGAAGCATCGTCTTTTGTGGAGTTGCTAGTTTAACTCCCTTTTGTCTGGAATTTTTCCATCACGACTATTCACTGAAGACATAATAATGCCATTGCTCCTTTTCCATTAATTTTCTTCGTCTTCGTCATACTTTACCTGACCTCATACGTTTTTAGCAGTAGTAATTATTTTGGTAAAAGTCATATCAATTTTTTGTTTCGTCTCCGTTTTGATGACGATAGTACACTATTTCGATGCATTTGTTGTAAGTAATTAATATGCCGTAATATTCATAACTAAAAAGCTCACGTAGGAGACGTCATCAACTGTCGACAAAGTTATTCATTTCTGTGTTAATGGTGGCTAGGAAAACATTTTAAAACCTGATTTATTGACTAGCAATATTTTTATTATAGTTATTTTATAAAATACTTTTTAACATTATACGTAATACTACTTGTAATAATTATTCTTGAACTCATTTGAAGTCACAGTCATTATCGTTTTCGTTGCAACTATATAATCGACCACATTATTTGCAGGGATGGTGTCGCAATGATCTCAGTAGTTACTGCTAGTTTCTTTTCCACACTTAACGGTAGTTTAGTGATATTTGCGTTGGTCATAATCATTGGATTTTCTGCATCTAACCGTTGTGTCGCGAGAATCACTTTCATTCTCTCATAGCTTTCCACTTGACCTCGTACTTATCTGAACATAAAGCACTCTAAGGGTGGGATCCGTGCGTTGCAGGCGGGAGGCCATGGGAAGTGGGCCTGGCAGATGCACTGTGATTCTCTCTTTGCTCCTGGTAGCCACAATCCTTTCTTCCTCCTTTTGCTCACACTGGTTGCGAAAGCTCAGTGGCATCTGCAAGGGGAGGTCCCTGGCTCCAGACCCGAAGGCAGTTCCAGACCCGAGTTTCAACGCGGTTTACAAAGCTGGTTCTAATTTAACTACTGCTTGGAAGAGACTTCCAAGCACAGTTAGTAGCCCTGATCGGTAGTTTTGTGTGGTTTCTCCTATAAATACCAGTCGACTTCCGTAGAATTATCCTAACAAATGGGCGACGGACCAAGCGCGATCTTTCTCGCATCGTCCTTGTCCCCTCTTAGTGTTCCCAATGTTTTCCCCAAAATATATTACTTTATGAAATGACCCCAAAATATATGATTTTATGAGAAAAAAATCATCTAAATTATCCTAATATGTAGCAAACTTAACAAGAACATCCTCCCCGCTTGCATAATTATATTTACTGTCTTATCTACATAACAATTTTAAAATAATTTTATATATTTATAAACGTATATGTATTAATATTTTGCCAAGATAATAACATTGTATAGAGTCCGTTACTACGTTATATTCTAATTCTTAACGGGATTAACGTTAATGGTAGGCAAGAGGAATACAAGTAGGGCTTCACCTCCCCTCTCGCCTAGAAGCCGATGATTCATATTCACAAATCTAGTTTTAACTAAACTTAAGTCACGAAAGTCGTCCAAGTGTGTGTGTATGTAAGTAAGTAAGGAGTGAGGATAGAAAAAGGAAAGGAATGATCGCTCGTGGTCCGTGGTTCGTTTGTTAGGACATTCCTCCGGCATTCGCCTAATGTTGATCGGAGAAACCTCGGAAAACTACCGATCGGAGCAGCAGGCCGCTAGAATTCTCCTACAGACTGAGGCTAAATACGACTTAGCTATGTAGCTAGTGTCGAAAATCTACTGTGGGGAGTGGAAGCCTAGGACCTCCCGGTCAGAGGCACTGCAGTCACGTAAGTTGATGCCCTGATGCTCTCCCGGCAAGTTAATATAGAAAACCCTGCCACCTGGAGAGTGGAAGCCTAGGACCTCCCGGTCGGATTGGTTGGTTGGTTGGTTTTTTCGTGTTTCCCGGCGCGTCAATGCTTCTCAGTATTCCCGTAAGTGTAGTGCATGTTGGTTCTCGGGAGATGGCATGATCTTCCCCCGCTGGATGCCGAGATCCGGCGCCACCTACCGTCGGCTAGTGGGGTTTCCCCCTAACCAGGACTCTCCCACCAGCGGGGCATCGCCCCAGCCGGGACAAGGTCTAAGTTCCTGCCCGGTCTCCCGGAATATGTGGTAGTGTAGTGTTAGTGTAAGTGTGTGTGTGAGAGGAGAGGATAGGACAAGGAAGAGGAAGGACAGATCGCGCGCGGTCCGTGGCCCGTTGTGTGGGGTACTGCTCCAGCATTCGCCTGGTGTTGATCGTAGAAACCACGGAAAACAAGCGATCATAACAGCCGGACGCTAGAATTCTCCTCCAGACAGCGACTGAATTCGACCTAGCTGAAAAGCCAGTGTCGAAAATCCTGCCGCCGTGGGGAGTGGGAACCTAGGACCTCCCGGTCAGAGGCGCTGCAGTGACATCAGTTGATGCACTGAGCTACCGCTCCCGGTCGCGGTCGGAGGGACTCCAGCAACATCAGTTGATGCCCTGAGCCACCTGCACAGGAAGGCCATGAGAAGTGGGCCCCGGGCGCATGTGCATCCGAGACTCCTTGATGCATCGCGTGCAGCTCTTCCTTTTCCCTGCCTCCCCACCGCCTTCTGCCCTCCCCCTCCTCCCCCCCCGGCTTCGCCTCCCCTCCTCACTCTTACATCTTCTTACTCCATCCTTTCCTGCCCCTCCCCCCTCACTCCCTCGTCTTGCCCCCTCTCTCATTCCCCTTCTCCAAGCTTTTTTTGTTCTCGTGGCGCGACTGCAACACATCATTTCCGCCTTCGCCGCACGCACTTGCACGCCACCTTCATTCGTTGTTTCCACGTTTTGCTCCTTTGTGACAGTTTTTTTGTGTCTTTATTTCCCATTTTCGGTTTCGTGTTTTCTTTTTCTCTGTCGTCTCCTGCGATTTTATGTTGCTTCGGAGGATCGAAACTCGTTTCCGGGGAATCGCATTGGAGTCTCGATGAAGTTTGTGCTGAAGGTTCTGGTGGGTGGTTCTCTAACATGAATGCTGACTATGAGAGTTAATGTCAACCCATTAACTGGCTCCCTCCAAATAGTACCGTGAAATATCTTGGTCTAAACATTGATACAAAACTGAATTGGAACGAACAACGATCAATATTAAAATACAGCGAGCAAAAAGTAAGATACAGCAACTAAAACCCATCGTTAATCGATCTTCACATCTCCAATCCTAACCGCCATAACCATCTACAAAACTATCATATACCACCCCTCCATTTTGGATCTCCGCAGCAAAAACGAACCTAAACAAGCTCCCAATAGTCCAAAACAATTTTCTTAGAACTATCACAAATACTCCGTGGTTTGTCACAAATTCACAGCTCCACAAAGAATTCCAAATTGACTCCAACACCATATGACATATATCTCAACCCAGTTCTGTCACTCCATACCTCAAATTCCACACCTAGACAACTTCAGACTCCGGAAAACTCCTCGTAGAACCAGAATAAAAAATAGATATCCATACCAGGCATCCTAGTCAAATTTTCCGAAATAGATTGTTTTTAGAGGTGTCTGGAGAAGATTTTCTCACCCAAATTAGTTTGTGGTTTAATTTTAGGTGAGTTAGAATGTAAGCCATCAATACATATGTAAAGTGTATTATGTACCGAACTATATATAATCTGTAAAAAAATTAATAAAAAAATGAGAGTTAGGAAAGTTGTGCTAATAATATTACAGAAACTTCAACTTGTTCAAAGAATTAGTCACCCCGAGCAGGATTTGTGATTAGCGAATTGTTAGCCGCTCGGGGTGACTAATTCTTCGAACGCTTTCAATTATTCAATTCAATTGAACAATTGAAATATTGAACAGTTTGAATCTTAGAAATAATTGAACAGTTTGAATTAATAAAATACATTTGTTACCCTTTATCAAGGTCACATCATGGAACACGTTTACTGCGCGGAAAATAATTTTCTGTACAATAAGGTTACAGGATGTTGAATATTTTATATTCAGTTTTATTTTTTTCCAAATGGCCTTACAACTTTTAGCAAGAGTTAGGAGTTACACAACACAACTATAGGGTAAGGTAAAAAATTACAAACCAATATGGAGACTATTTGTGTCCTGTATGGTCTTTGATTGTGCAATGCGCAAAAATAAGATTTTAGGTGTTTCGAAAAATTGCCTCGGAAGATTTATGCGTTTTTTCCGATGAGGTGTTTTTTTTCGCGAAAGTATTTTAAAGGGGGAATGATTCATAATTGAGCTCCTCATTCGTAACGCAGCATGAAGTTTTTTGGTTATTAATCCCGCAAGCAATTAAAACACACCAAGGAATGAATTATTCTTAATAAAAAATATGTTCGTGTCAGTCATTTCATTTCCACTGAAGAAAACGTAAGTTGTTGGTGCTTCTCAAGACTGTGCACAATGCACCTTGTGCATTGAAACAGGTTGTGCCACCCACACTTTCCATTTTAATTTCTTTTCTGAAGTACTCATCATAAAACACAGCACACAAGAAAATATTTAAGAAGAATGAGAACTACAGCAATTCCACTTCGACTAATTATCTTAAAATACGGTGAATGAAAATTCTTTCTGCGTCTGGGGGACCAGATTACTACCACTTCCCACCGTAATAAACTCGCGAATGGAATGCGTTCTTCTACTCTCTCGGAATTCATTTGTTCACGGCAGTATACGAGTATTCGTAGTCATAACAACTTTTATCCACTTTGGTTAGGTAAAGTCAAACATTACGACATTAGGTTCAGTGTCGTAATGAAGCTCTTTACCGCACCCAGTGCGGTAAAGTACTTCATTACGACACTCGTTTTGTAATGGGTTATTCCGCGACTAGCTTGATTCCTACTATTAAAAATAACAACAATTGTTCAAAGAATTTTTATTGACATAACTTTTTAACAGAATAAGAGTTCAAATTATAATAATAGCTATGCTTATTTGTTGTAAACATTAATTACAAATTTGCTGCAATTTGATACCGTAATTCCGATGATGTTGAAGCTGTACAATTCATATTTGCATTTGAAATATTTGTAGATTCCACATTCGAAATATTTTCCCCCATAATTTTCATAGCTATCTCTTTTTATTTTGCACTGATGTTTCGACATAACCTTCAGCAACAGAATTTGACTTCCATCCACCGTGCCTCTTTAACACATTCATGTCAGCACCTGCATCGGCGAGTAAAGAAGCAGATGATCGACGAAAGCAATGTCCTGTAAAAGTTTCAGAATTCTTCAAACCAAGATACATTGCTATTTTTTGGAATGTTTCCAAAAGTATTTATCCCAACTGGTTGCGAAGAACATTTTCCATTCTTGTAGGAGAGAAAGAAACGATCGTGCTTGACATTTTCCGGCCGAAGGCGAAAATATTGACGAAAAGTCTCCAAACAGTTGAATTCTTTGACACTTCCTTGAGTAATAACAAATTGTCTTGAAATTAATGTCTTGGTGTTTGGTATATTAATTATAATATACGTATTCTTATCCTCTATATCACTTAATTCTAAATTTTCAATTCCTCTCTACGGCAAGCTCCAAAAACGCCAACTATTAATGTCACCTTCATCATTAAATAAATTTCATTATCTGCCTCTATTAAAAATTTATGTATGTCATCTTTCGAAAATATTTTAGATTTCTTGCTCATGTATCCTTCGCTCTTTCTTTTTAAGAAAGCTATCAATTGTGTGAACTTACTTATGTCCACATTATCATTAAGTAATATTGTACTCTTTAACATGGAATAATGTGACCATAGACTTGAGGGTTTCTCTTTTAGACTTACCAGAGAAGTACGCCATCATAACTTTTTCCGAAATGGTTTTAATATGTTTGGTTGCACTCCAGTCTCTAAATAAAGTGTATTCACGCTCATATTTTTTTCGTGATTTCTCTGGTAATAGCGTGTCTAGAGCAGCATTTGCTGTTATTTCGATGTCAGAATCACAGCTGCTGTCACTCATATTGGAAAAAAATACTCTTACACCGTGGAAAGAATACACAAAGCTTGAGGTTGACACCAAATGTGTTTCAATTGTTATCATTGTTAGAAACAGTGTCGCCACTTCTAGAAAATAAATCGTTAGTACTAAACGAACGCGTAGGACGATCTTTTAGATTAAATCTAACTAATTTTTACAAAGTGGATAAAACGTTGTACGATATACGTGTCGTAACATCTTATTACAATACTCGATTGGTTACCAAACTCGGCCTAACGGCCTCGTTTGGCAATCTTCCAATCTCGTATTGTAATAAGATGCTTTACGACACTTATATCGTAAACTACTATTATTGTCATATCTTAATCATGATACAGTATTTTCTCGAAAATTGCTGAACACGTCATATATTACCAGTAAATATATTGAGTCGTTGTCAATGCTAGTCGCAATAAGTCAATAATAATAATAATAATAATAATAGCAATAATAATAATAATAATAATAATTAATAATAATAAGTCGACTCGATAGTTAAAGGAGCTCTGGGATTTGTTCCGCAAAATGTGAGTGTAAGAACTAGGCTCAACTCCGAGCATCATTCAAAAGACATTGTTTTATTAGGACTAGCCCACATTTTGCGCAAAGTATTGTAAAAGCACTGACAGTCCGTAGATCTCCTTAGAAAGCCGATTGCAACCGGAGTAGATTTAATAAACAACCGACTCATAATATGTTTAGTAGTGAATTAGAAGAATTGCATTAATAATTACAATAACAATAATGATAATAGTTTATTAGTAGTATTTTTGGTATTAATAACGTTAATAATTATTAACTGATAATATTGATTAATCATCAATATTTGAATATTATGTGATTTTGTGACATTTTTTCTGAAATTGTCACCACATCAGTGAAACTCGCAGTACAAAAAACATTTTTAATAAATCGTTAGCCAACAGCAAGTAGAACAAAGGTCTCCTGCCAGTGTTGCGGTTGCAGGGACTGCTTTAGTTCCACCTGGAACCGTTAGGTGCGCATCTGCGCAACAGCCCGGTGGCACAAGGGGCCCCTGAGTAGCACTGTGATTTGCGACGGGGGCGCGGCCATAAGCGTCGCTTGTGAGGCTTTGCTTGCTGACTTCCGGGGATCCCCCGGGGCGACTCCCATCGAAACAATCGAGCAACGCCCGCGCGCAGTATGTCAGGGCCACCGGCGAAGCGACCCCCCCCTCCCCCGTCCTTTCCCGGTGGGAGTCTTTCTTAATCTTCCGTGCGATTGCATTCGACTCGATGAAGTACGTACACGGAAAAGAAACTTGTACAATGGCTTTCGGATGCCGACACTCGAAAAGCAGTAGGCGGTACTGAATAACCCATCAAGAATTTTTTGTATTGTAATAAGAAATTTCTTGTATTTTTGTACGTAAATAAATAATTTGAATTACGAAGTATTTGGAAATTAATTTTATTGTTCGTTGTGAAATGAACTTCTCCTGAACTGAACATTACAATATGCAATTTCGTTTTCCCTGCTTATCTATAAATGATATGTTTCTTTTTTTTTTTTTTTTTTTTAATTTATTTTTATCCGATCGACCATATGGCCTTACAGAAGTGAGAACATTATTTATTAATTAACATTATGGAAACTTCCTAAAGTTTTTTCGAGTGTTCTTACTCGGCAAGTAATATATAATATTGTAATTTGATTTTATTTTTTATTAGCTGTGGAAAGATTTTTGAGTAAGGATTGGTATAGGTATAAAGGTTTGAAAGATTTTGTTGATTTTGTTTTTAAGGCGGTTTGAAAATGTCTTTAGGAAATCTAGATTTGATTCGGTTTGGGGAGTTTGCTTGTTGTCCTAGTTGAAAATGGGCTGTACTTGGGCAGGATGGTAAGAGTTTGAAAAATTTGGAGGATAAGTTGATCAGATGATCAGTGATTGATGGTATTTGGAGTTCATAATGAATTTGTTTATTGGGTATAAACCATGATGCGTTAATGAGTCTTCTGAGAAATTTGTTTTGGAAAGTTTGTAAAGCGTTTATATTACTGGGTGCAACGTTTATCCAGGCTGGACAGGCATATGTCAAGGTGGGTCTGATAATACTTTTGTAGAGGAGCAATTTAGTTTCAACTTTTAAAGTGGATGAGGAATTAATAAGTGGATATAGTTTGACTGCTTTTGCTGTTGCTTTTGTAATACTGCCTTAATGTGTTGCTTCCATGTTAAACGTCTATCTATTAGTACTCCCAGATATTTTGTGGGTGTGGAATTGTTTAACCAGGGGAGTTGTGAATTATTTATTTTTAAAGGTGGAGGGGTTTTTGGGTTTCGGAGAGTGAAAATCTTTGTTTGTGTTTTTGTGGATTTATCTTGAGTCGCCATTTATGGAACCAGGTGGTGAGAGTGTGAAGGTGGGATTGAATATGGTCATATGCTAATAGAATGTTTTGATGAGATGAGAATAATGCTGTATCATCTGCATATAAGGTTATGTTAGAATCTGATGATGTGGATGATCTGCTGTATAGATATTGAAAAGAATGGGAGCAAGTACAGATCCTTGAGGGACACCTGCAAGAATGCTGTGTGTGTTGGAAAGAATGTGGTTTACTTTGACCTGAAAAGTTCTATTTGTAAGATAACTGTGAATAATTTTTTGAAGATAATCAAGAGTACCTAGTTGGTGAATTTTATAAAGTAAACCTTGATGCCAAATGCTGTCAAATGCTTTAGTTATGTCTAAAAAGACTGCTATTGTGTGCTCTTTTGAATGGAAACTATTTGCTATATGTTCGACTAGACGTAATAGAGGGTAATTTGAAGGGTCATTAGGATTAGTTTTGGGTTTATTGATTGGTAATATAATAGCGTGTTTCAAGTTTGAGGGAAGCAGCCAATTCGAGTGCAGCATTGAAGGTGGTTATGGCTGCAATGCAGCTGAAGGGAAGTTGTTTAAGTGTTTGGTTTGTAATGTTGTCGTGTCCGGGTGATTTTTGTTTTTCAGCTGTTTGATGATTTTTGGTTTCTACTGGGAGATGAAATGAATAGGTGTGGAACTGTGGCGTGTGATTGTTTCATAAATTCTGTTATTTCTGTATTGAATTGCTGGTTAATTATTGAATTCGGTTTGAATGTTTCAGAGAGGTGTTTTGCTATTATTTCGGCTTTTTGATGTTCTGGATAAATTAATACATTGTTTGAAATAAGAGGAGGAACATTGCTTTTCTCTTTAGTGAAGTATTTAATAGTTTGCCATTGCTGTCGAGAGTTTGGGTGGAGTTGTTGAAGATGCTGCTGAATTTGACATGTTTGTGATTGGTAATCATGATTTTAATTTCTTTGGTAAGTTTGTTTAGTTTCTTTTTGTCGTGTGCGTTTCGGTTTAAAATCCATTTGCGTCTAATGGTCCGTTTGGTTTTAATGTGATTTATGATATAATATGGAAGTGCATCAGCATTTGGTTTGTTAGTTGTAATGTGAGGAGTAGTTGATTCGGAGTGAGCTTTTGTGATTGTTTGAATGATATTCATGATTGAGTTGTTGAGATCATCATTATTTTGTATACGAGTTGGAAAGATTATTTTGAGCTAATTAACATTTTAAAATAGTTCCAATTGGTATAACCTTTTTTTTTGGTGTTTTGATGGTGAATAGTGTCATTTGATATGTCAATGGTAATTTTAATAGGTAGGTGATCTGAGTCTAATTCTGCTATTACTATTTGTTGAATTGTTTGGTAGAAATTTTTAGTTATAACTAAATCGAGTATATCAGGGGTACATTTGTATTGTTAGAAAAGAACGTAGGGAACTTGGAGCATGAATATATATATTGTTGGTAAGACTGTATTTGAGTAGTCTTTTGCCATGGTAATTCGTTGAGTTACATCCCCAGGCTTGATTTTTGCAGTTGAGATCACCAAAAATTAAAGTTGAAGTGTTTGTAGAAAATATTTCATTTAGTTCATTAGTAGGAAATTTTTGGTTTGGTGGTCTGTAGGCGGCAATGATATTTATTGGTCCGTTATTGGTATAAATTTGGATTGCTACAGTTTCAAGGTTATTAGTTGTAGGTGAATGAATTTGTGAGTGTTTTAGTTTACTATTAATAGCTATTGCTGTCCCTCCAGAGGCAATTAGTCTGGACCTGTCACTTCTATATATTTTGTAGCCGTATAACTTTAGCTTTTCTTTTGGAACAAGATGGGTTTCACTGATGCAGGCAACGTGAATGTTATGATGGTGTAAGAAGTGGTGAAAGAGAGTATCCTGTTTTTAATACCGTTAGCATTGAAGTTAAGAATAGTTAAACTCTTTGGATTATCCATTTTTGGATTGTTGGATTGGTAGGGTGATATTGCTAATAGGCAGGGGATATAAGTTAGAAGTAAATATTGAGGTTCTTAAATTTATTGATTTTATCGCTTTCGCGAAGGATTGTAGAACACGCAGAAAAATTTTAGGAAGTTTTGTAATTTTTCCAAATATAGAACATAAATTCTTCACTGTTATCATAGATCTATATTTAAGATAAGTGAACTTGTTGGAAAAAGAGGAAACTGTGTTGGAGTGATTAGAAAGTATGTTTATTGCGGTTGTATTATCCATGTTGATTGATTGACGACAAAAGATTTTGAATTTGGGGCATTAGCGTTGACAGAACTTGGGTAACTACTTTTGTAATAATGTTTAGTATTACTTTTTAGGTTAGGGTGTGGTTATTCCATTGATTAGTTGAGGCGTTAATTGGGGTGTAATTTGCAATATTTGGTCTAGTGGAAGTGGAGGAAAATGTTGACTAAAGTTTGTGTGTGTAAAATCAGCATTGGTGGGAACCGAGTGATTAAATGTATTCATTTTAGGAGGTAGTTTATTATTTGTGTTTCGAGAGTTGTAATTTACGGTTTTGTTCAAGTTTTGGCATAATTTTTGTATGTAGGACATCCTTTATAATTAGCTGTGTGGTTCTGAAAACAATTAACACATTTGGGAGTTGCTTCATTTTTGGGTAGTTTACATTCTGAGTAATGATGATTACCTATGCATCTGACGCATCTTGGGCTGAGCCGCAGTTAGCTTGTGAGTGGCCAAAACGCTGACATTTTTACATTGTATTGGACCCTGTGTATTAGTTCTAATATATACTTTAATTCTACAATAATATAGCTCACTAAGATTTAATATTTGTCTGGATTCTTCATTGTCAATAAGATCTACTGCCACTGTTTGCATAGGTGTTTTATCTTTGTTGTAAAGTCTGGTGCACTTTAATACTGAAAAGTTTTAGATTTGAGTTCGTTTATAATATCTTCGTCTTTGAAGTACGTGGAACATCCTTGAGAACAACTGCAAATTTTTTGACTGTAGGGTCCCTATAGGAGTGGAATTGTACATTGTTTTGATCACAGAAATGTCTGAAATCACGAAAGTCTTTAATTTCTTGGAAAATATTTTAATATTGTTATTTTCAGTTTTGTGTGAAAGTTTCCTGAGGTAACACTTTTAATGTCATTGATAAGGCGGTTATAGTTTTCAACTCCGTGGATTATTATTGGTGGGATTTTATTTTTTGTTGCTAGATTTTCATTTAGTTGAATATTGTTATTAACTGGTTCATTTGTTTGAAGTAGTTCATATCTGTTACTCACTGGTACGGCATAACCTACGTGTTCACTATCATGGTGCCTTTTAAGTCTTTTACGCTCTTCTGATTCAGTAGATTGGTAAGTACTTACATCTTTTGTGGAGTTGGAGTTGTTAATTTCATTAATGTTTACGTTTTGAGTTGCACTTGCAGGTTGTTGATGTTGCGGGAGCTGCGTTGGTTGGTAATGCGGCGGTAATGGCGTATAGCCATTTTGTGGCTGTTGAGGTTGTTGCTGCTGTAGTAGTAATTGTTGTTGTAGTTGCTGGTGGTGGATGAGTTCTTCCACATCCATATCGCAGGATTGCTTCATTCATAGCTTGAGATACCAGAGAGCCGGTTTCTGCTAGCTTACTTCGTGGGCACTTATATTTTCCATCACGAGATCACTTTCACAAAGTTGACACTGGTTTCACTATACACTCGGAAACGTTCACTTTTTCAGTTAAATTGGCCGTTTCATGCTGCAATGCAGCATTTTTGGCCGTGGGCCGCCCAGAACTGGTGCGGTTAATCACTGCGCGCGTCCTAGGTTACAACTGATAAGCTGATACTATAACTCAGACTGTGACTACTGAACGCGAAAGGTTAAGCGTGCGGAGCGCTCGGAGAGGTGTTGCCTCGACGAGAGCTGGGCTCGAACTCCGATATGTTTCCGTTGATTGATTGTTAGTGATTCAGGGCGCGTCAACTACAGCGGTCATTAGTCCCGTAAGTGAAGTGCATGGTTTTAATCGAGAGGTGGTGGTGGTCTTCCCCTGATGGATGCTGAGATCCGGCGCTTACCTACTGTCGACTAGCGGGGTTTTCTTTAACAAGGTATCTCTCATCAGCGGGGCACCGCCCCAGCCTGGATAAGCTCTAAGCCCCCGACCGGTCTCCCGGCAGTGGGGTAGTGTAGTGAATGTTAGTGTAAGTGTGTGTGTAAGGGGTGCCGATAGGAATAGGAAGAGAAAGGAAAGATCGCCCGAGGTCCGTGGCCTGTTTGTTATGGTACTGCTCCGGCATTCGCCTGCTGTGGATCAGAGAAACCACAGAAAACTACCGGCCTGAGGAGCCGGCCGCTAGAAATCTCCTCCAGACGGGGGCAGAAATCGACCCTGTTATGTGCTTAGTGTTGAAAAACCGCCTGCATCGTGACTCGCACCCTAAATCTGCTGGTGAAACGGTATCCGGCGGTGGAAAATACAATTGACTCTTATAGTGATCTTCTGGGGACTAACATTTCTAGTTCACTACATCCGAGGTTTACTATATCCGATATTGTCAAAATTAAACAGAATTTCTCCATAACGATTGATTTTATTAACTGAGAGATACAGCAACATACATTAACAGCAAGAACTGAGAAATTAAATATCTTTATTTGACCTTAAAATATTCTTTTATACGTATATTTCATTCATTCCTTGTTTAGATTTAAAAATTACTATTTTACAAAAAGATCTAACTCTCCGCCTCTTCTTTCTTTCATTTCTTTAATTCTTACCCTTTCATTTCTTAAGATGTTTTTAAATTAATTAACTCTGTTAATTCTAATTTTGTTTATATTCTTCTTTTATCAGAAAACTGATGATGAGGGCTAAGCTATTGAAAGCTGCTATTATTGAAATAAATAGTATTGTTGACAATGACAACGCCTTCAATCATTTCAATTACTTAAAAAATCCATCAAGATTGAAATTGAAGAAAGCAATTGCACGTCGCCGCCAGATGTAGCTTGAGTGAAATTGAGTGGTAAAATGGATGCCCATTCCGAGTTCGCTACTTCCACCTAGGGGATACTTCTTCAATTATGACCTTTGCCCGACGATATTTTTTACAAGCTTCCTAGTGCTGGAATTCGTGACTCTGAAGTTATGTATTCTTTTCCAGGAGGAAATTAATTTCCAGGCCGTTGTAGTTCCTACGTTAACTGTAGCCGATGATCAGGTTCACTATAATCGAATTTCTTATGTTTTGTAATGTAATCAAACGGGACCAGTGAACTAAATTCACTATAACCAGGTTCACTAATACGAGTTCATATAACCGAATCATCGTATGCTTATTTGTATTGAACGGTAAACGCGGCCATTGACTTAAGTTCACTATAACCGAGGGTTCACTATATACGAGTTCACTATAACCGAATCTTCTTATACTTATTTGTAATGTAAGGAAACGCGGCCAGTGACTTAAGTTCGCTCTAACCGAGGGTTCACTGTATACGAGTTCACAATAACCGGAGTCGACTGTGTCCATTCATCGCCATGTCGCACGCGCTCCCAGGTGGCTCCGGCTCCAGCCGCAATGTCGGCGGCGGCGGCGCCAGCGGTGCGCAGCCTTGTGGCCGGCGCTGGCTATTTCCGCCCCTCGTCAACAAACACGGCCCGCTGACAGTCGCCGCCGGGGCGTCCCCTGCCCGCAACTCCCCCTTCTTTCCTTGCCGCGCCTCCGTCGTTCCTCTCGCCCGGTCTCGCCTCCGCCCCCTTCCAATCCCGTTCCCTTGATTACTCTCCCAATGTGACCGCCTCTGCACGTCCCCTATTCTCGTCAACGCACCGCCCACCCGACTAGGCCCGCAATCAATCCCTCAGCGCCCCGCTTTGATACATATCCTGCCTCGCTATGTCACGCCCCACTTCCCGATCCGGTCGCCCGCCCGCTCCGCCCCGCTCCCACCGACCCGACACAACATCGACCCGAATGCGACCCGAGTCCGACCCGAGTCCGACCCGAGTCCGACCCGAGTCCGACCCGAGTCCGACCCGAGGCCGACCCGAGGCCGACCCGACTCCGATCCGACTCCGATCCGACTCCGATCCGCTCGCCGTCCGTCCGTCACCCGTCCGTCCGACACCGATCCGCTCCATCCGTTCCGACTTGACCCGCCAACTCGACGCTCTGCGCCCTGATTTCCGACCAGCCCGCCCGACCGATCTGAGGCCGACGAGACCCTCGAGCCCGTACCCGATTCCGACCTCGAGCGCCCGCCCTGAAGTCCAATCCGACCGATCCGACTCGATCCGACTCCCGATCTTTGACTCCGACCCGACTCCATCGATCCGATTCCGACTCGCCAAACGATTCGACCAGTCGCATCCGCATCGACCGAGTCCGACCGAGTCGACGACCGATCCGACCGACTCGATCCGACTCGATCGACTCGACGACTCGATCCGACTCGATCCGCTCGATCCGACTCACCCGACTCGTCCCGACACCGTCCGACTCATCCGACTCGACCGCCGACACAACATCGGTCCGAATCCGCCCGAGTCCGCCGATCCGACCCGAGTCCGACCACCGCCAGGCCGCTCTCCGACCGGCCGACCAGGGCGACCGCCGATCCGACTCGTCCGACTCCGATCCCCGATCGACCGTCGATCCCCTCGATTCGCTCGATCGCTCGATCCGACTCGTCCGACTCCGACTCGACACAGACTCGACCCCCTCGCCTCCTTGTCCGCTCGCATCACGGGGACCTGCCTCGGCTCGCTCTCCGTCTACGCTCGTCTCGTCATTACCTTCACGTCTACAGCCCGATCTCGCCTCCCTGATTCACGCGTCTGATCTTCGCTCGGCACGCCGTCCGTCTTTCCCCGTCCTCCTCAGGCTACCTCCGCACGCCGCGCGCGTGCCAGCCGCCGCCCTCGCCCGCCCCGCAGCCAGCTGGCTACTCGGGTTTCGCAGCTGACGAGCTAACCAGCGAGCGATGGCGCGGCTGGGGCACGGATTGGCCTTTCAATCAGCCACAGGAAGGAGCGACGTAATACTCAATCAACTAGCTTAGTGTTGCGCTTCCTGTCGGGTAATTACATGGTAAAAAACATTATTTTCGTTATGCGAGTTCGTAATAAAAATAACATTTCAATTCAGTTACTTCCCTCCTCTATCCTCAGGGATTCCTCACACATACCATATAATAAGAAATGTTGATAGAAATATTATATTTCATAAAAATAGGTTTAATTATCTTCAAACTGAAGGATTAAGTAACAATGTGTTTGCCGGAAAGACTCTTTCACATTGGAAGGTGCTTTTCCTCCTTAAAAAAAAAAAAAGTTTTCCAACAAGACTTCCATAATATTCTAGTGGAAGAAGAACAATAGTGTCAATTGATACTTGCCTAAATGAATCGAATGGACTCTTAATAAACTTTGTGGATTTCTTACCCCCCCCCCAAAAAAAAACGCGTTTTCATTGCTTTAATAAAAAAACACTTTCTTTCAAGAACTCTCCTATAATGTTCCGCAGTCATTCTGACGAAATCAGTAGATTGAGACGCAACGAATCACACACCGTCTGCTTCCGAATCGTGTACCGGAAAAGATGACCGTAACGGGCTGATACACGGACACACGGTCACTACAAGGTTCCCCGATTGCTACATGTAGGATGTGTGATAATGCGGGTGATATTAACAATGCTTGGTGTTCTGACATTGTCTTTCACTAGATCCCCTTTAAAGTGTGCTTCTGAAGCTGTGTTTTAAAATTTAATTTAACGCCATGTACGCGTTGAAGAATTTGATTTCCAATTTGAAGGGTTTCAGATGGAGACAGTCTGGGTGACACCGTTTGATGCAATGTATTTTATATTCTAATCCCAATAGGAGCAAAGTTAGACTGCGTGAAACGGTTTGGTTAATAGAGAGAATGTAATGAAAATGTAGAACACGAAAAGACAGAAGATGCTTTGTCCTATGTGATCCTTATATTTTTGTGAAAATGCCGTTTGAGTTTACATAAACTATTGTTCAGGCATTTTATCTAAAATTTCAAATAAATATCCCAAAATAAAGATTCCTGAGTAATAAACTAAATATTGCAAACAGACTAGTTAGCAAGTCTTGGGCGTTTTTCTCTTTCGTTTGACAAGTCATGCTGTTTCTTTATAAAACTGTTATTGAATAATACATCGTCATCTTATGTGTGTTAATCTACATTTACTTTTAGGAACAAGATTCAAACGGATATAAGAATCTCCTTGCCACCATGCATGTTTACAACAGGGTGGTTATGGTAACGGAGATCTACTTCTCCGAGGTCAATGCCGGACATTTGCGTCTCTTCCTACAGTTTAGATTCTACCAAACAATGCGGTTGATACATGTGCATTAGGCACGTATAATATCTCGTTGCAACGCTTGTACAACGTTTCTTTTTCATAGTTTTGTATTACGCTCGGGTACTGTGTCAGTCATTTTATTCTTTTGTTTCCTTGACCTACTAACCATTATATCGTGGTATGTGCATTGTACAAAGGTCAATACTGTCCATTGTGTGGTTAATTTTTAGCAGGTGTTCATAGCGGAATGTAATAGCTAGAACGTGCACTTAACACAGACCGCGATATACAACAAACGAAATGAAATATTCCGTAGGCATATTAACCTATTAAGACGTGCTGCGAGCTTTTTCTCTGAATTATATTTTCCCGACACTTTGTAACTTTATACAAATTCCCAATAGGTAAATTATACATATATAAGCTTAAAATAATACTTTAATTCTAAAAATAACAAAATTTCGCAAATATTTTATTTAAAAATGTCACTCGTTTAAATAGACGTTAAATTCATTTATTTATTTTGGCTAAAGCCAATTACGAAACATATCAATGTCGTAATAAGAGTTATTACGATTAAAGTGTTGACCTACAATTAACATTACTGATCAGTTTCGTAATGTATATACGTAATATGTATTAGAAATTATCGATGGTTTCCTATAAACTACATTCAACATTTTATAGTCACCTTTCTAATAGTCAAATAGCGCCAAGAGATAATTGTCATCATCTTCATCATAGCGATATATTTAAACAAAAATTATAATTCCTTGGAGTTTTTGCAACATGGATGAAAATACGATATACGTAACGTAACATCTTACGATACTACGTCGTAAATAACTGTTAATATGTACAATATACGAATTTCGTGCTTCCAGACAAAAGAAAATTCATAAGTGCAAAATGAAAGCAATCTCTGATAGGAACACATTGAAGTTTGTAAAGATACATAATAAATATTCAATTATTTTAGTCCAGGGGCAGTTTACATTCACCCATTGAAATTATTGCGATATAAAGCTTTATATAGGTGCCATTATTCACAATATACTTGAAGCAAACACATGGCGAAGGAATAATGAGCAGCTGAGAGCAAAGATCATCGGCGGAGCTTGTTTTTGTTCGACGAGTTTGAACTTTGAGAGTCGAGCGTATTTCATTTAAAACGATCGGGTCCAACTATCAATTTCCTTCCGAACGGAGCCTGCGATACAGCTGTGTGCCCGCGGAGAAAGCTGGTTCTGCTACACAGTACCACAACATTCTCTCTGCGAAGTGCTTAACTCAAGATCGACTGCACAACTGCAAGTCAGAGGTCAGGCGTAACTGTTCTGTAACGTATTGCATTGTGCTGTAGGCTTCAAATCAATCTCTGTACGAGGAAAATACAGTATGCTTCAGAGAATGGAGCCGTACCCCTAAAATTGCTTTGTGAATCTACACACTACACTGTTGCCCATAGCTGTATTATGGGATTGGCTTTCTATAACTATTGGCTACTTGACTCGATTGACAAAATTGTGCCATTCACTGTGTAGAGCAGTAATTTAACCGAGCGTGACGGTGAATAACACAATATACGAGTAGTTAAGCGTTGGCGTGATTGTATTTTGTGTGATATGGTATTTTATGTGATAGGACAGTTACAAGAACTGGTTGACCGCTGATAATATTTTTTCCAGAAGGTCGCGCCGATCATTTCTACTATTTTCTGTATTGATACTTCGCTACCTTAGTGTGAAACTGACGTACTTACACACACGAAATTATTGGAGGCAGACAAATACATGTTTTACGATCCTTTCACTCTAATAAGATATATAAGTTTGAAATACGTGAAGCCCTGATCCTGTACTAACATAGCTGCGATCTTTGCTCTTAAGATGCAGAAATAACTTCTGATTCTGGTAATGGTTGTGATAAAAATTGCAAGAATTGTAGTTACGTCTGTCCGATTCTAAGGTAGCAATTTTTCTGTGATTATTTTGAACACAAGGATGAGCCTTCTTCTCATAACTGTGGAGTATGGCAAAAATGTTTCAGTACAATAAGCACAGACAATCAAAATTTGATGTTTCATAGTACATCATTCAGAACAGTTTTTAAATGACATGAAAGAGAACACATTTTGCCCAAACGCCAAAATAATCCGGTTCTAAAGTAGAATCAAGACTAATGAGATTAGAATTTGCTAGCTAATATTGTTATTTCGGAACGTATTTCTTATATACGTATGTATTTAAGAAAAGGTCAGTATCTAGCACTTAGTTGCTCCGTACTCAGTACTTCTGAGAGTTTGTTTTGGTCTCCCCTGCTTCAGCGGTACTTCATCACCTTCCACGCAAATGTTTTTGACCCCAAGGACCGGAAGGTCATTAAATATGCGCAGCTTTGTGTGATATGGTATTTTATGTGATAGGACAGTTACAAGAACTGGTTGACCGCTGATAATATTTTTTCCAGAAGGTCGCGCCGATCATTTCTACTATTTTCTGTATTGATACTTCGCTACCTTAGTGTGAAACTGACGTACTTACACACACGAAATTATTGGAGGCAGACAAATACATGTTTTACGATCCTTTCACTCTAATAAGATATATAAGTTTGCAAATACGTGAAGCCCTGAATCCTGTACTAACATAGCTTGCGATCTTTGCTCTTAAGATGCAGAAATAACTTCTGATTCTGGTAATGGTTGTGATCAAAAATTGCAAGAATTGTAGTTACGTCTGTCCGATTCTAAGGTAGCGATTTTTCTGTGATTATTTTGAACACAAGGATGAGCCTTCTTCTCATAACTGTGGAGTATGGCAAAAATGTTTCAGTACAATAAGCACAGACAATCAAAATTTGATGTTTCATAGTACATCATTCAGAACAGTTTTTAAATGACATGAAAGAGAACACATTTTGCCCAAACGCCAAAATAATCCGGTTCTAAAGTAGAATCAAGACTAATGAGATTAGAATTTGCTAGCTAATATTGTTATTTCGGAACGTATTTCTTATATACGTATTATTTAAGAAAAGGTCAGTATCTAGCACTTAGTTGCTCCGTACTCAGTACTTCTGAGAGTTTGTTTTGGTCGCCCCTGCTTCAGCGGTACTTCATCACCTTCCACGCAAATGTTTTTGACCCCAAGGACCGGAAGGTCATTAAATATGCGCAGCTTTCTTTTCCGGATAAGGCCATGGTGGCATAGAGATGGCGTGTGTGGGAGTATATGGTGCAAAATAACCACCTTTCTCTCGATCGAGCTCTAGATTCAGAGGGTCGTAACACATACACACGATAGATATGGGAAGCCTGGAAGAGCTCTTTAAGTTTATGCGAGATCGTACACGTTCTAAAACAAGTCACGCTTCTTGTATATTCGAAAACCAAGTCCCCCGTTTATCTGTTTCATTGGCTCCGTAACGATCAATGTTCCCACTTTTATCTCCCACGCAACTAGTCGTACTTTCAAGCAACTCGTTCTCTGGGCGGGAAGAGTTTTGGCAGAACCGTGAATTGAAATTTTATGTTCCTGATAAACAGGAAAGCAACCGAAATTATGGAGGAGAAGGGTATAGTGAAAATAAATCTTGCAGCATATGTGCTGTTGGTGGTGCATATCGTGGGTAGCTACAGTCTGAATCAATAAGCAATATCGTCGCTTGTGATAGCTTTTGATCGCTAGAGTTACTGAAAGATGGTAAATATTTCGTCGGTTGATTATTGTTGAAAGATGTGTGGAGTTTGATTGCTATCCGACGTCATTTCATGATATGTGTGTGTCTTCAAGGTATATGACTGCCAAAGAACAACATACCACATTACTATATTAAATTTTTGAAATGTTATTGAACAGACATAAATGAACAAATCGTATTTCAACAAATTTATTCACACAGTTTCACATCTTGGAGAAATGTTTTAAAAATATATTCTTCTAAAAGTAAACACAAATGATTCGCCTTTGCGTAAAGAAAGTATCCTAAATTATTTAAGTGAAAGCTTGTCTCATTTATAAATTAAATGAAAAGCTATTTTGATGTTTTATTCTAATTGATTAGTTAGTACACTATCCAAAGGTGAGACAATTTTATGATCGAAGTTAATTTCACTAAACAAGTGTAATCAAAGAAGCACGGCTCAACTTTCATTTTCTGTATAACTCGTAAGTGTTTGAAGAACGTTTTATAATTAAGATATAAAAAAATATATTTGTAATAATACACACTACTTATTTATTTTGAAAACAATAATTAAATGGTAAAGTTTGTTATTTAAGTTTGTAAGTTTGTTAAAGTTTGTAAAGTTTGTTCCAGAAATGCGAATGATATGTAACCCAAACATCATAAAAACTAAGTTAAAAGCCATGATTTGATGAAATCAAAATAATATGTAGCTATCCGCTCTACCAACATCAGCTCGGTTCCTTAAGACCTACAGCTTTTTATTAAGGATCTCGACAATCGCGAGTCATCTATGTTACTGAATCTAGCACAAGCTTCAAATAAAAGAGCAAAACCTCATTGAAGACGTGTCCGTTGGTGTGATTGAGCTGCACGTATCCGAAAATTGATCAAATCAAAATAATACAGATATCGGGTCTACCACCAATACCATTTTCGCTCCCTTAAGACCCTTTCACTTTTTATTAAGCGTCTCGACAAACACGAGTGTATTCTGTTACTGAATCTACAAGCGGCTCTACACATTCGTTATTCGGCGAGTAGCGAGCAACCGCTCCCCGAATCACATGTCACGTGATTGAGTTGCTTGCTATTTGGCGAGTAACGAACATTCGGTGCTCGCCCTACACACCGCGTGTCGGTCTTTCGGACACATCAAAGGGAGCGAACATTCGTCGAACACATCAACTGTGTAGGTTTCGGCGAATAGTAGCTCACTGCTCGGCGAATGCCGAATGTGTGGAGCCGCCTTAACTGAAGCTACGGGCTGCTCCACACATTAGTTATGCAGTGAGGAACCGCTCGCCGAATGACAAGTAGTGTAGATGAATTGCTTGCTATTTCGCGAGTAACGAACATTCGGTGCTCGCCCTATCCACCGCATGTCGGTCTTTTGGACACATCAAAGGAAGCCAACAGTCGTCGAACTCATCAGCTGATCGGGATTGAGCGAGAAGTTGCTCGCTGCTCGGCGAATGCCGATTGTAGGAGCCGTCTAACTGAATCTACGGCGGTCCACACTTCGTTATTCGGCAGTAGCGAGCAACCCTCGCCGAATCACATGTCATGTGATTGAGTTGCTTGCTATTTGGCGAGTAAAGAACATTCGGTGCTCGCCCTATCCACCGCATGTCGGTCTTTTGGACACATCAAACGTTCGCCGAACACATCAACTGTTTCGGATCGAGCGAGCAGTAACTCACCGCTCGACGAATGCCGACTGTGTGGAGCCGCCTTACCGCATGCTTCAAATCAGAGAGCAAACACTCACTCGAGACGTGTCCGTTGGTCTTGGCGTGGCCGTTGGTGTGATGGTGCTGCACCGGGCCGGAGCCGCCGCCCGGGTGGTGGCTGACGTGCGTGGAGTGGTGCGGCACGTGGTGGTGGTGGTTGTTGGGGCCGGCACCGCCCCCACCGCCGCCCCCGCCGTGGTGGCCGGGTGGTGCGGGGGTGCAGGGGGGGGGGGGTGGGCCACGGGGGGCGGGGCGGCAACGGGAAGCCGATGGACGCGGCAGTCGTTCGCACTTACACTCCCAATCACTCGCCTGGTCACAGTTCAATGTTACGACAATCAATTATGAATGAAACTTCACGATTTGATTTCCGTAAGGTTTTTTTAGCGCACAGAAAAGTAATTATTTCACTTATTGAAATTTCGATTTCTGACTACATAATCATGAATTCGGTAAGCCTGTTTACCAGCGTTTTCACTTCGTCAACAATTACCAATTACATCTTGTTTTTAAAAAAGACAAACAATGATGGGAAATTACCAATTTAATAATGAGATAATCCCTATACCTGGACTATATGAAATCATTCAAGAATTACACACGCATTTCGTATTGGATCACTTGTAAGCTATCGTAATCGTCCCACACTCAAATCGAATATTCCACTGTTGCTTCGTTTTTAACAACTGTTCACTAAACAATCTTCTCTGCAGTCGGGATATTGTCGATTATCGAGAAGATTCCACTGTTGCTCGTTGTTTTCGTAACAATCGTTCATAAACAAGACACTCCACAATCAGCTGCCGTGTCTTGTTCGCGGTCGTGGGATCGTCGATTGAAACCGACGTAACCGAGGGTGGGAGATGGCAAGAGGAGGAAGAGTTGCGAGGGGGGAGAGGGGGGAGATTTCACCCAATCCACTTTCACGGCGCTCCGCTCGCAGCTTGCGGTTCAGCTGTACCTGGGTCGAGCGCGCGTGCACTTGTTCCCCCGGGGGCCAGCACGATTCTGGTTCCGCGGCGCCGTTTTCTCGTGACACGCCGGGCCGCCGTCCATTCACTCGGCGAGGCACGGCACGGCGGGAAGGGGGCGGGGCGGGGCGGGCCGGGCAGTCGCAACGCAGGCCAGCGGGTCGACACGACCCGCTCTCCTTTTCCTCCGCGGTCACTGGTTCGACGCCGGACGCCTTCCGGTGGCTCCGTTGCTTCCTAGCTCGCACCGCCGGCCACTTCCGGTGAGTGCGTTTGGAGGTGACGACGTGTGCTATTGTGTGTGCGGGACGTGAGTTTCGACTTCCGTTCGGCGATGGGCGATTGTTTTGATCGGCGAGGAATGGCCGGTGACGAATCTGGATTGTGCTATTGTTGCTGCAGAATCTTTGTGCACGACTGATGACTGGTTGCAGCACAGTAGTACTCGTACTTCGCGTTTCTTAGATTTCGTGCACCGGAAACTCACGGTTATATCTATACATCCAATAGCGCCGTTATGTGACTCGAAGTTCTTTTTAGTATCGAAGAATATTCCTAAACGCTCACTAATTCGTATACGACTGACTGGTTATCTGACAGAAGCTTCAATTTAAGAAGACTGAGCGACAGATTATCAAATATCTTACACCAGAGCGTGAATTAACTGTTATACACTGACCTCTAAAACTGGCGTTAGATTTTTTAGAAATTCTTGTGAATAACTGCTGGAATTCCTGCAGAATCAATAATAACTTATTCGCAAATTAATCACTGTCAGGTTTATTTCCTAATGGCATGAAATCCTCAGGTTAAATTCCTGTCAGTCCCCAGGTGATGTGTTTCTCAGGACGTAGTGTCTAGTCTAACGTCAAGGTCTTCGAGAAGATGGGGGAGTTTTAGATATTTATTGCGTAGTTTCTACCAAAAAGTTCAAAACACGAATCTCGTTCGATGCACTGGACTTCTTTTCTGCGGTTTTGTGAGAGTGGGTGTAGATTTACACGTAACGATGTCGTCAGGCCGTTTTTTATCTTTTTAGAGGTATATGTACGAATTCGATCCTGGGATTACGCTCCCGTTTGGCACAAGTTGCGAATTTTTCTTGTCGAGCCCCGTGTTCGATTCGCCTTCGTCGGCTCGTTCTATAACCTTCTTTCTCTCCACTTCGATCCTCCGCTTCGTTAGACAGCTCGCTGGCCGGTGTATCTCGCACGCACACGGCCCGTTGAGTCCTCAGGCCGCAAAGATCTCACTTCTTAACGTAGCTCAAGGGGGCTCTGGAAAGGATCGTCCGCACACTATGATAGAGCACTAACCAGAACCACTTGGTCCGAACCCACCCGTCGACTGGTCGGTCAGCTTCTGCGTCGAGTTGCTTTTTTTTTACGCCTTTCTACTCCTCGTTCTTCTGCTGTCTTCCTTCTGTTCCGAAGGGGGCCGCGGAAGTAGCCGGTCGAGATGGCAACCGCAGGGAAGCTCTCCGGTTCGTTATCGTCCGCTGAGAAGCCGGGAAGCCGCGGCTGTCAGCGCGAGGTTGTTAATATTGTTACGCTTCGGGGGTGTTGAACGAAACAACAACTTCATACGAGTTTGTTTAGTCAAATCACCTGCAGCAACCGTTGGCTGATGATGCACTTTTCAAATATATTATTTCGCGTAAACAATTTTTAATCTTTTAAAATAAAACGGTTTCAGATGATTTTCACGTCATGTGTACTATGTCTGAGTGCTCGAATTACCGAAAACCGTTGGTTTGTGATGCACTTGTTTTAATTTATTTAATTCTCGCACAAATTTATTCTCTTCATGAAAAACCAAAAGCGTGCACACTAGGTTACTGCTACTTCAAATTAGTGTTTAAGAATTTATGATATATTCGAAGGAAGTACGTAATTATTTCTCTGTTCGATTTCTTCAACACGTCAAACTACGTAGCATACGCAATTTTTTTTAAAATATTTCTGGAACATTCTTTTCTTGAAGAATAAAGACGTATGAAAACTACAACACTGTCACTTCAAATTTGTGTTAAAGAACTTTGATATATTGAAATTAAGTTCGTAATTCTTTCCAACTGGTTGAAAGCTTCAACACACCCGAGCACTTGACATACGCAGTTGACGAGATGATATTTATTGCGACGTATGTACAAGCATGTATTGACTCGTATGTTTCCCGGTTACGCAAGCCACTCCCATCACACACTCACACACGAGCTGCAGAGTGAGTTTAAATGTATGCAGCGGTAAACAAGACGCCGTGTTACACACACGGTGGGATGACGCCGACGCCGAGAAATATATTACCAGTTTCCTGTGATAATGTTCAGGTTATACACACTTCCGTTTGCTTCGGCCTACTCAAGGCAAACCGCCTCTTCACGCCTGTGCATGGAACAGCGTTGACGTTCACACCCTCAAAGAAACACTCGGAGATGTCGCTTTGCTGTTACCGCCTGCCGCGCGCGTCACTGACCACATGATGCAAATGTCGATCGTTGCTTTGTTGATGATGCTAATGTGATCGTTGCTTTGTTGATGATGCTAATGTTGATCGTTGCTTTGTTGATGATCTAATATTGATCGTTGCTTTATAGATGATGCTAATGTAGATATTTGCTCTGTTGATGAACGTCACCGCACCCGAGTTGTATTGTTGGATGTAACTGATGCACCGATTCTGTGAAATTTCAATCCGCTTCAGGGATTGTGAAATTGTTGATGTTGATGGATTGACACACGATTTGAAGGTGATGAAGAGAAGTATAAACCAATCACTGACAGGCGTGATTTGACACTTAGAAAACGAATAACCACCCCCAAATTTACGTTTAAAAAGAAACTGATGTGTTACGTGTCACTATACTCGAATTCTGATCCAAAGCACAAATATTTACGAAGCAATCACGTATTTATGCATTCACGTTGACGCACAACAAATTATATGCATTCACGTTGACTGAGTTGTCAGTGATTGCGTAAAAAGAAGTGGTATGTTTTCCGACGTAAAGAAAAATATCTGTAATTTATTCTTCTCCGTTCACCAATTAACCAACCGCAGATTCAGAATCTTCGTGTTACACTCAACGTTTAATCACGATCTCTATCCCGAAGAAATACACTTCAGAGTCTATAAGAACACAGCTTTACGATGACTTTTCTCTGTCAAAACCGTGTCACTTTCGTACGCAATTTTCCAACCACGCACAAATCAAATTCCCGTACCGAAATCCCTCGCAGTTCCAGGCGAACACAAACATACGACGTGGATTCCTTCTCACACGACGCTCCAACACCGTGTCACTTCCTCACGCACTATAAGCCACGCGCCGAATTCACCGACGTCCCGCAACCGAAAAACCTTCTCGTACCGAAATATTCCTCTAGGAGAATCGGACGTTAGCAATGACCGCGCGTCACGTACGCACAAATTCCCCGAGGAGCGGGCGCGGGGGGCGGCCGGCGGGCGCAGCAGAGCGTCCGCACGCCGCAACGGTCTCGCGGCGACTGGCCGGGCGCCCGCGCAGCGCCGCGCAGCGGTGGCGGCGGAGGCGGAGGAGCCAGAGGAGGAAGAGGAGGAGGAGGTGATGGAGGCGGCCGCGCGGAGCGAAGCGTCTCGCGCCGCACGCAGCTGGAGGAGGAGGACGAGAGGAGGAGGAGGAAATGAGGAGGAGAAGGAAAAGGAAATTAGGAGGTGGAGGAGAAGAAACATGAGCAGAGGGGCGAAAGAAAAGGAAAATGAGAACGAGAAAGAAAACAAGAAGGGGAAGTGGGAATAGGAATATGAGAAGGAGGAGAAAGAATAGGAAAATGAGAAGAAGGAGAAAAAAATGAGGAGAAGAAGAAGAAAATGAGGAGAAGAAGAAGAAAAGGAGAAAATACGAGGAAAAGAAGAAAAATACGAGGAGAAGAAGAAGAAAAAATACGAGGAGAAAAATAAGAAGAAGAAGAAGAAGAAAATTAGGAGAAGAGGACAAAATGAGGAGAAGAGGAAATGAAAAGTATGAAATGAGGAGAAGTAAAATGAAGAAGAGAAGGGAGGAAAAGGACAGAAATAATGGAAGGAAAATAAAATGAGAGCGAGTATCTACGTAGAGAAAAGCAGAAGGAGTAGTCACGAAGTCGGGTAACGGTGCCAGGGTGATTAGATGCGGTAGGGATGGTCCAAACAGACACGACTTATTTGAGAAGAGCTTTTTGATTGTTATTGTTGTTTTAAATGTGTTTGGTTGGATTTTGTTCTTATTTGACGAACTTATGGCATTGTTGATAACAAGCAATCTTTTCCATTCTCGCACAGCAAATTTGGTCTTTTATGTGAAAATGCCCGAATTAAATATCATCTCTCTAAATAACACGATATGAAGCGACATCGGCTTAATACGATTTATCAAAATCGAAATAAAACTCTGAAAATTCCCTGCTGCTGAATTGAGAATTTCATTCCAGGGGTGTTTCTGATATATTTAATGAGTAACATCTGCTATTTTGCAGATTGTGAATGAAAACAGCGACCTAAAACACAGGCTAGCATCCAGCGTAACTAGGAAATCATGCGTCCTTATAACTTAGCTTTGTTAGTTATGTTTCAAACTGTAATCTATAATATGAGTACATTCTGTAACATTTCACTTTAAATTTTGTGTTGTACTCTTTCAATGTTCTTTCAATGTTATTGTATCAAAACTTCGCAGGACTGGTTGTCAGAAAGTTGAAGTTACTTTGAGTATGGAATTATAGAATAATGCTTTTTTTTCGCTCACGTCTAACTTCTGTTACAGATTGAATTCACGGTAGTTGTTGATACTCGGAGAATCTTTTTATTTTTCTTTCAAGGACTTTCTTTAATATTTACACAATCCAGAAAAAAATCGGGAACATGGTATAAAATGACAGTTTTGGAAAAAAATTGCATGATCTTATGAGGACTTATTGATACTTATCCTTTAATGACATTGTTTTTTAAGGGTGCGCATTGTTTGACATTGTATGGGTATGACATTGTTTATAAGGGATTGTTATGAAGGTTACAATCAAACTAACATTTGATTGTTTATAATTATTATTTATGTTTATTTTTCATTGTTCTGTTTTGAAATATATTTTCCTATTTTCTAATATTTGAGCCCTGCTAAAGGTGAAATATCCACCAGTCCTTTATCAGATATTTTTCAAAAGTTCAAGGGAAACAACGACAAACTCGATCGAGATCACAGTGACAGACCCAGAATCGGTAGACGTGCATGTTAGAGCACAAACTATCTACGCCCATTTTCTGGTACATTCCATCTGCTTGATGCTTGGGGGAATGTGAGGTTTTCCTTGTTTCTTCAGCAGTATAATCAAATCAACTCTGTTTCCCATTGCAGACGAAAACATTTTCTTATCAAACGGTTGCGAACACTTGTTGGAGAATTTTGCTAACAACTCCCCTGATATCTTTTGTCCATTATTCGTTGACAAAGAGAGGGGGCGCTATTTTCAGAACTCAAGAAATCGTACGTAAATTGTAGTATTTACAAGCTACAAAACGTAATTAAGCATTTGGTTTTATAAAGGAATATACATCAAAACCATAATTTCCCAGTTTCAGTGCAGGCATATAATCAGCCCAAATCATTTGAGAAAGTTCTTTCATTTGATAAAATTTCTATGGGGGCCATCGAAAGCCGCATGAATACCAGGAAATTCCGTAGCATTCCATTCCATAGAGATAGCTCTGGGGTCAATCTCCATAGGCTCGTTGACTGCAATGTCTTTTCAACAATCCTAGTTCTTGGTAATTAAACCCGAATTATTGTGGGCTGTACCCAGTTGGGGGATGGGTGGTTAGGGGATTCAACCCTGCTCCTCAGAAGTAGTTATGTCATTACTTCAAAAAATAAACAGTATTTTATTAATTTGAATTTTGTATAATTCTATGTCACATATGCAATAGTTATAAAAAGGAAATAATAAAAGTACATTGTCCATAATGAAAATTAATACTTTTCAATACTCAACATTAGATTGATCGCCTTGACTGTAAAGTGTCGTGTGTCAGTGTTGGCAGTGTCGTGTTTATTTGGGAGTTTTCGTTGAGTTTTTAATTATTTTTTTTAAATCTATGAAAATCAGAAAACCCCGAAAAGAGTTCCCTATGATTATTAGAGCTATATTTATTCAAATGTAATTAAGTATAGTAAAAAACGTACAGGCCTGTAAGATCATTTGAATGAATTCTCTGGTTTAAAATTGGGCAGTTATTTGTCATGACCAAAGATTGTAGAGAAGCGCTACATATTTGATGAATAGGAACAATCACAAGAATAAACAAGTAAAGAAACAACGATTTGGTTGAAGGAAAGTTTTTACAAAGAGGTATCATTATCTTTTTTAGTGATTACAATGATTGTGACAAAGATAATTCTGACGTTTCGTGTCTTGTACAGTGTGTAACTCCTTAAAACAAAACTTATACATGCACATCGTTAAATAATTTTATGCTTATTGTTATATATTACAATACAGGTGTTTACTGTAAAACATAATATCACCATATCAATTACTGATATTTTTCGTATTTCTTTAATTTCATAACTCCTCATAATTTTAAACATGATTTCTTTTAATTTGGTGTTTTCTTCATTCTTCATTTTTTTCTTAATTTGGTGTAAATGTAGCTCGCTATGCCACGTTTTGTTGAACTTTCCTTTTGCTTGTAGTGGTAGTAGAGCTTAGGGTGAGTTTCTATTCTGTTAACAATACAGAAAAATCAAATCTGTTTGTTCCTTTATTATTAAAAATAAGTTTTCTATAATTTGGCAAAGAAAAAAGTTTTTGAAATGTTAATCCCTCGCTTTTTTAAATTTGTTGTTATTATTATTATTATTGTTATTATTTTTGTTATTATAATAATTGTTGTTGTTTTATTATTGTTATTATTACTATTATTGTTATTATTACTATTATTATTATTATTATTATTATTTTTCATCTTTCAACTATTAATAGTTAAATGGTTGGGAAGGGATTCTGAAACTCAAGAAAGCGTGTGCAGATGATTTCCTCCCCCATACGTCACATACAGTTGTTTGACTATTTTTGACTAAAGAAATAAATTCTTTACGTTTGGGTTGTTTTCTCGGCGATATCTAATGGGAAATTTTTAAGACCACTCGACAACATTGTCGTTTGTACGTAGAATGCAGAAACACACTGTCGTGTGCATGAAGAAAAAATCTTCAGGAAGGGCATAACACCTCACAGAGTTGATGGAGTCGCAAATGCTGGTGAGGTGGCTTGGATATTAAGCTCGTTGATTAGTAGGCGTGCTACAGTGAATGGGATGAAATGAACATGAATGCACCTAATGAACAGCAGAAGCCGCTTTACAACTCTCGCAACAGACGCGCTGGTTGTTCGGTGCTTGTGCCCCGTAGAAACTCCTGTTTCTATTGAAAATCTGAAAATCGGTATTGTGGGTAAACAAAATGCCGCGTTAATTTTCAAAACCATGCTTTTGTGTTTTGATTTCTCTTACTAAGATTATTACGAGTAGAAATAAATAAAGCAACCAATATGCCAATGTGTTAATAAAGATACAAATGTCATTGGCACACTCCCAATTGATTCTTAATTTTATTTATTATTCGCTGTCTGACTAATTAGGGTTTATAATTAAGATTTCTAAGAATCTGTTTTCCAAAAGATTATCTCATTTGAATGTTAGAGACGTAAGGTTCCACATAAATATCTATAAAATGTAAGATAATTTGAAAAACTTGTTTAAAGACACGTCTTATTTTTATCATTTTTCAAATTCCCTTCGACTTCCTTCCTTATTATTGTTCTATGTTGTCTAAATGTGTGACTTATTAATTTGCAAATTTTGCTGTTTTATTTTCAGCACTGTCTATTTGATTCTTATTTCTATTCCCCCATTCTCGAAAATGGTGGATATTAGAAGATAAATATATTCTTGGACAACATTCATTTTGTTTCTCCCTCAAATACCGGACGTACTATGCCTCCTGTAGCATGTTCTTTTATATGAACTTCAATGTTTCGCATAAATGACGGTGATGAGAAATGGAATATCGAAAATCGAACATTCTATCGTGCTCGAGTTGTACTCATATCCAAGCCAATATTTTATTTTCATTTCAGTGGAAATGATTTTAAAACTGTATATTGTTCTCTCGTGATTAAAGCACTCTTGCGTTTTCGTAGGAAAAATTGTAAATAGTACTTTTTTAGGGAATCGTCATGCGGTTGAACATGACAAGCTGTTACGTATTCCGCAAGTTTTCTGATATTCGTATTTGGATTTAATTTATTTATCTTGTCATGTCTTGTAACAGCTTAAAAATATAATATACAAAGCATTCTTTAGCTTTCCGACTAGTGCACTCACAATGTGTTTGCTGTCATTAGTGTTAGACAACCAAGATGAATGTTGTTCGTTGAATAATTCTTTGCAGCATCGAAAACATTTTTACAGAGCACTTTTAGAGAAAACTTCCGGGAATGAAATTTAAATCGGGGAGGTGGTTTTATTTGAGTCCATAAACCCGAAAGAAACATTGTTTATTACATATTTCAAGTTATATTGTCAAGAGGAAATCCTTAGCTTTCATCGTTTCAACACGGGTCATCAAGAATATAAAGTTTTATCAGTTTATAGCTGTTAAGAGAGAATGTAAAATTGACTCATTCGAAAAGTGTTAGGGAAAATCCGTGAAATGGTCAAAAAGTAACAAAACGAACGAAAAATAGTTTAAGTATTTTTTACATTTTTGTATTACAAGATATACACATAGGCGACGATCAAAAAATTTAAAAATATTATTTGTGCTCAATTCACGAAATGTATTGAAAAATGGAAGACAAATGTAAAGAAAAAATCTTCGAGAACTGACGCATTTGAAGTAACGTGCACATTTTCAAGAGTTGCATTCTATCCATTGCTGCTATCCAAATGTGAGGGCTTTAAGTCCAAAGGCTCCTTAAAATAATAACCCGATCCTTTCTAGATATAGAGAATAACCTACACCAAAAGTGTCTCAGTGGCGGCTCGTGCGTTTTGTTTAAGAGTAAACAAAATGGCGTGATAGAGTTTACAGTTTACAATATATTCGATATATTCGATTATGCATCAACTTGCCACGAGATAGAGAGAGAAACCGAAAGAGAAAAAGAGGAGAAGAGAGAGAAAGAGTAAAAGAAAGAGAGGGAGAGCGAGCGAGAGAAAGCAGGTGAGAGGGAGAGAAAGCAGGCGAGGGGGACAGAGAGCGAGCGAGAGGGAGAGAGAGTGAGCGAGAGAGAGTGAGCGAGAGAGAGTGAGCGAGAGAGAGAGTGAGCGAGAGAGAGAGTGAGCGAGAGAGAGTGAGCGAGAGGAGAGTGAGCGAGAGGGAGAGTGAGCGAGAGGGAGAGTGAGCGAGAGGGAGAGTGAGCGAGAGGGAGAGGAGGAGAGGGAGCGAGAGCGAGCGAAGGGAGAGAGAGGTGTCTATCTGTTGGTTTTTCCCTTCACCCCCCCCACCTTCCCCTGGTATAACATTACGCCGTGCACTACATGACATGTCCTGTCCCTTGTGGGAGTGCGAACGAAGGGAGACGGTCAGGTACGCGATAAGAGACTTCGCTAGAAGGCAAGACAATTCAAGGGAGGAACTCCTCCCCCGAGCTGTAGGGCAGCATTAACCCACCTTTCTCTTGTAGCCGCTTGCCAAGTGTGAGAATAGCTAATAGCTTCACAAAAGAAGGAAACGCTGCAAGCTGCGAAAATATTCATGTCGTTAACATTAAATCAAATATTTTATTTTGAAATTACATTGAAGCAGGTTGAGGTGTCTCCGGGCAACAACACTTCCAACTGCAGTATTTCTGTCTGGGTGGTCGTAGGACAGTGGCGAATTTTACCAACATAATTCAGCCCCCGTCCGGAGAACTCGATCGGTCGGTTGTTCTGATCGGTATAGTTTTCCGTGGTTTCTGCTATTATTACCAGGCGAGTGCCGGATAGTATCTTAACAGAAGTGCATTGGAACGTTCATAATCTTCCCTTCTTCATCCTTGTAACCTCTCCTCACGCGCTCACATTTATGCATTACTGTATCACACTTGTTGGGAGCTTAGAACCCATCCTGGCAAGTGCCCCGCTGAAGGAGACACCTGGAGAGGGGAAAACCCAGCAAGCCGACACGTTGGCACCGGATCTCACGATTCACCAGAGGAGGAACATCGGCGCCTCTCCAGCTACAACGTGAACTACATTTACGAGACTAATGACCTTAGCAGTTGGTGCACCCAGAAACAAAAAATAATCAACCAATCAATGCTCAAACATCAAGACTAATATTTTTTTGAATAATTACATTTAAAAGAAGACTTTCCTTCCTCCTTTTCCCTGAGAAACGGTCACGGCGTCATGTCTAGGTTGCGGCATAGAGTAAAGTCTATGGTTGCGGTGGAGCACAGAGGGCCCGAACGCTGCTCGCGGGACGCGTGGAAGGCCCGGCCGGCCGGCGGGGCGGGGCGGAGGAGGGGGTGTCCGGCGGCGCCGATGGGCAGCCGGGGGGCGATCGCGGCCTCCCCGCCCCCGCCCCCGCCCCACGACGCCCTTCTCACCTTGTCAGGAATGCAGCCAAGGCCGCTGCCGCAGGTACAGTCTCTGCCGCCGGCTGCATCGCTCCAGCCGAGAGGGCCTCTTCCCAGATATGTGACATCGACATCTAGACATCGATCCTGCCAAACATCGATGTTAAAAATGACATCATCGATTTTGCTAAAAGAGGGACCAATGACCATCGATGTTGTTAAACATTGTTTTTTGTTCCTAAACAAAATTTTTTAAATCAGTGATGTTTTAAAGCTGGTTAAGTTAACTGTCATTAAATTCGTGTGCAATAAAATTTAATTTGATAGTGTCGGTTTATATTAATGTATATTTAAAATTTAATCGGAGACAAAGTTTAAAAAAGCGTCTCTCCTTGAGTGTAATACGAGGAAAGAAGAAAGAAATATTTTATCATCTCGGGTGAGGGATAGTCTGCTCGATGAAGGTAGTGCAAATCGTGTTCGTGTGGTTCCAACACATAAACTCACAGACGTTCGCCAAATTATTATTTAATATTTTAACTTTACAACATTGGATTATGGAATTTTTCACCGACGAACAAAACAACGAAAAAGTAAAAACATCATGTTCAGAATACATCGATGTCAATACATCGAAGTTTACAACATCGATATTTTAATAGAATTGTCGATGTTTTCGAAACATCGGCATCGATGCCGCGTTCCTACCAGACATATGACGGCCACCGCTGGAGTTAGTCTTAAAGCAGCCAATTGGAGTAAAGTAAATAAAAGACAATTTTTAATATGCTTACTAATTAATAGTATAATTACACTTTTCAATTGTGTTCGATTCTATTTGGTATTGAGAATGTTTATTCATTCTTTACTACGTGAACCGGGGAAAACATTCTGCACTCTATAAATAATTGTTTTAAAAGTGAAAATAGCTTCAAGCTGGTACCCAACTTGATTGTTTCTGACAGTCAGTTCTAAGGGTTGGAAGTAGGACCCAAAAATAAGTCCATCAAAAAAGGCTGTAGATTACGACATAATATACATTACGTTTGAAGCTTTAGGAGTACTGAAATTTGGGTTTTTGGGGGACTAAAACGCATCTTTTTTTACATTTTTGTATACGTACGTATATACGGAGTAATATACGTTGTATAGAGAAATTTATGTAATGCGGAGAAAAATTGATTTTGAAAATTCAACGGAAATACGTTTAGGGGTAGCCTAAAACCGAAAATGTGCTTTTTAACGTCCGTCCGTCTGTCTGTCGTTCTGTTTGTCTATCTCTGTCTGTGTCTGTCCGTCTGTCTGTCTCTCTCCGTTCACCTGTGCACACCACTAGCGCCTAAACAACATGAAGGATTTTTTTGCAAATCGAAGAAACCGCTGTACATCTGGCTCGAGTTGAAGCTTTGGGATTTTGAAGAACATTCTTTACAATTAGGGGATATTTTCCATGAAGCCCTTGAGATAGCATTAATATTAATTGCGTACGACAAGAGTAAAATACGCATTTACCTTCAAATCGGACGTGATACTGCAATAGTTGTTTGTTAATTTTTCCTCGATAATGGATTAGCATGACGTTTTCAGTAAAACTCGTGCTAATCGGAAAGCGAAAAGTATTGCAGGACTAAAGTGGAAGTAGAAGTGCCGGCCTTGATGGCCGAGGTGGCTAGAACGTGTGCCGACTCAGTGCCTCGGTCTGAAGGGTCGCAGGTTCGAGTCCCACCGTGGGCATGGTTGTTTGTCCCTTGTCTCTCCTGTACGTATGTTGTCGCGGAGGGGCGTGAGAGTCTGCTGACCACAGACCGAGAAGTCCCCAAATGTGTGTCTAGTGTGAGGGTTAATGTGTGTCTCCATGTGGGACACAGTACCCGGCGCGGATAGTCGAAATCGGCGTCGCCTAAAAGCTGAAAAAAGTCTCCGAAAGGGAAAAAAGTGGAAAAAGAAATTTGGACTGCCATTCCCCCCGACTTGCCGCCTTCTTGCATGACCAAGTGATTTGACGGCAATGATTGATTGATTTTTTCGTGTTTCTGGGTGTGTCAACTGTTAGTATGGCCACTAGTCTGACCTATAGAGCATATGAAGGGACGTAGCGGTGATGTTCCCTCTTGGCATGACGAGATCCGGCGCCAACTTACACGCCGGCTAGCACTGCTTTCCCCAACGAGGCAGTCTCCTCAGCCGGGACAGCTACAAGTTCTCGACTGGCCTCCCGGCGAGTGTAGTAGTGAAGTGCGTAGTAAGGAGCGAGGAAAGGACAAAGAACAAGAAGAAGGAAGAGGAAAGAAGAACTGGGAGCGGTAGCCCAGTGCATCAACTGATGTCACTGCAGCGCCTCTGACCGGGAGGTCCTAGGTTCCAGGATTTTCTACACTAGCTTTTCAGCTAGGTCGAATTCAGTCGCTGTCTGGAGGAGAATTCTAGCGGCCGGCTGCTCTGATCGGTAGTTTTCCGTGGTTTCTCCGATCAACACCAGGCGAATGCCGAAGCAGTACCCTATCAAACGGACCACGGACCGGGCGCGATCTGTCCTTCCTCTTCCTTGACCTATCCTCTCCCCTTACACACTGACACTAACATGCACTACACTAACGGGACTAATGACCGAAGCAGTTGACGCGCCCGGAAACACGAAGAAACCAAAACAAACCAAGAAGGGGCTTCCGATCATAGGCACTGCAGCAACATTACGAAGCTCGCGTTCGCCAGCATCAACTTTATTGACAATGACATCAATTTTTTGAATCGAACTTGAGTCGATAAAGTCATTGTTCTTAATTCGGGATATTCATTCAGTTGTGTTCTTTGTCAAAATTTAGTGTTCCAACAGTTTTTTTAATGTTTATGTTTTAAAATCCATGACGATATCGATATTATACCTGTAAGTCAAATACATATGCAGTGGTAAAACAAAAAGAAACAACAAAAATAAGTGAAAATGATACGAGTATATTTTGTATAAAATATCAAGTTTTAATTTTTAGTTCGTATTTTTAAATTTAGCTTTCCGTTCTACGTTTTCCGTAAAGCAAAACCAAATGAAAGTCTCTACGTTTTGCTCAGCATTCTAGATGATTTCGTGTTTGGTAAACTCCGAAATAACGCGTTTTCAAGGAAGAGATTTTTCCTGAAAATAGAACTACATGCTTGTAAATGCATTTCTGTTTTTAAAACACAATAATTTTTTTCAGCATATTCTTCGAAATATTCGAAACATGAACATATACGTGGTGAATTGATGAGGCATGTTCTCTTATGTTACACTGGCCTGCCATGTACTGTTCTGCCTGTCCGCGCTTTGATATAGTTATCATAAAAATGTAATTATAGAAGCGTCTGTTTAATCTGACGAGCTGGCGATTATACAAAACATTCCGGCATTCTTCACATGGATTATCACATGATGTGAAGCATTCCGTGATCACTTTTGTTTAGTAATGGGACTTTTATCATCACTGTCATATTTTGCAGAATATAACCTAAACCAACTCTGCATAAAAATGACCTATTTCAGGAAATTCGTTGGACTTTGAAAATTCAGTATCGTTACTTCGCTCGTTTAGTAAGTTGTGTCTTTGTGGATATTATTGTATTTAACGGATTTACATGTCATTATTTTGGAGTAATTGATGGATATTTATCATGGCATGGGTTTAGTAGTACCACTAACGGCCCAAGCAAAATTTTTCATTCAATTTATTTCATTTTAAGCCATTAATTGTAGTAATATAATATGTTTTAACTTTATATCAACAATAAAAAATAAAATGCCTGTACTGCTATATAAATTCAGCGTTAAATCTCCCATTCGTTTATAAAACTGCAAATACTGTCATACAGTTTTCAGATACGTTTTTGATATAGTTTGTAAGTAATACTCGATGTTCACATCTACCTTTTAATACTGACAGAGCAATGAACGATTGAAAGTAAAAATTGTAATATGATTCCGTTCTGTATTCTGTATCCATTCTGTAAATTGTATTCGGATTCCATTCACAATTGTGTGATACTCAACACTAGGAACTATTTAGAAATTGTTACAAAAAGGCAGTTTAATAATTAAAAGATTAAAATCCATATAAAAAAGTTAATTTCTTTTAAGGTTTCACCTTTTTTAATTTTTTTTCCAGAAAGAGGTATTTGAAATAGAACGTTCATGTGAGAGAGGTGTTGTGGAAGTTATTAATACAAAGAAGGATGGATGTAAAAAAAGTCTAAATTTTGCGAACGTATGTTTTGAATTATCCTTGAAGTGGTTTTCACATACATTCATTGGTACATAAAACGGAAAACGAAAAAATTGGCGAGTATAAATACAGGATTAGAAACACGGGAAACCGGGACTTACATTGCAGAAGATTTCGGATATTTAGGCTGTTCTCATTTTTAACTATTACTAATGTAATCATTTAAAAATTAATTTTGAATACATTATATTACTTTACGATATGAACCAAACATGAATTACCTAAAATAGTTGTTTAACTTTGAGAATCTAAGAATGGTTGTAGACGCTGTTAAAGACTGAGTAATGGTATTTGCTATATTGAAGTCGTGGAGAGTAAAGTCGAAAGCGTTCCTACGCAGAAGTCGAAAGAATAATGTTTAGTGGAGCTAAATTCTCTATTATATAACAATCTATGGTCTGTGCTCTGTGTTAAAAGAGAAAGAGACAATTAATATAGTGTCTAATATTCCAATCTTAAAATACGCTCTTGTGACAAGTGTTGAAATAAAATAATTTTATGATTTTAAACTGTGAAAAAAAAAAAAAATCTTGAGTGAAAAAAGTGAAAGCTGTGTTGTCATTTACATTTATATCTGTTTTTCGTGTCATAATGTATTCTCATGTTTTTGACAGAAATTTGACATAAAATGTTTGTTAAAAATACAATTTCACGTCAGTTTATTGAAGAATTGCTTTCGGAAACGTGAAATTGGTCGCTTAAAACGGGGGATTTTAGAGCCTAAATATCCGATCTGTAGAGGAGAAGCTATTACATCTGTTCTTCTCTCAGCGTAGGTGACAGTCCCCGAGGCGAGCCGTTGCACTGAAATTAACCATGATTTGTAGCGGCGAATGATGAATGAGTTGTCCTCGAGTGCGACTTCCGGGTGTCGGTCCAAAGATGAAAACGCCTACGATAATGAAGGCTGGTTCTAGGTGGGGCAATTGCCTATGGGCGTTGCAATGTTTCACGTCGGTCGCGAGGTTCTCTAGCGAACTGTTGATTTCCTTTTTTTATGCCAGGCGTCGCTCTTCGCTTTGGCCCGGGCCTGCTCTCTCGCACACTCCTTTTAGGGGATTCTTGCGGTTATTCCCAGCGCTCGCCGCCATTTTGTGGTGAATTCCTGAGAGAGAATTCGATACGTTTCGTCTAGAAGTGGGGTGAATCGTAAATTTGCTGATATCGAATCGCATGTCCTGAATCGTTTTCGAGTATTCTGAAAATCGAATTTTTGGAATATTTTTGTAATGTTCTAATGTATTTCATTACTTCTCTGCTCCCTTTTTGTAAGGGTGATTAAAAGTTGCGTTCGTACGTCGCAAGTCAGTTGTGTTAGTAATAAGTCGCTCGTGAATTCTGTTCTTGTGAAATGTAAGAGTATACTCTCCAGCGAAGAGAAATTACGCGCACTGTGGTGACGAAAAAACTTCTGTACACTCGATCAGCTCGGGTTGCTGCACATCGTTGCACTATCGGGGAGGGAAAAAGTTCGCCTTTGGAAGATTTTGTTCTTTTGTGTATGTTGAGCCTGTGAACGAAATGAATGAAACAATTTGTTTAAAAAAAAGCAGTTGTTTACTTGAACAAGTATTGTGGACTTCTACTTTTTCCGCAGTCGAGAAGTAATTCCATTTCGTACTGATTTTCGTATTCTTGTGTAGATTTAACTCGGAGTATTGCGAGTATTGTAACTTAAATCTCTAGAAGACTGCATTTACTCTTTGTCTCTGTCAGGTGGTTTCTGTTTCAGGTGAAACTAGCAGAAAGGAGAAGTGCACGCGACCACAAGTTATTTTTTTTTTGTAAATGTTGATGGGTCAATGACCCCTATCTTGATCAGAATTTTTGCCCCAGTTTCCACAATCCACTAAACAAATGCTGAGATGGCCCCTCGTTTTGCTTGTGGACATAAATTTAGCTTCCTATATCATTATACGCAGGATTTCTTGAGCTATTATTTTACTAGTTGTGGTAGGAATAGAGCCGCAGGTAATAAATTGCCAGCAACACTGTAAAATTAATTCTAATCTATAACTCTGGAGCAAAAATATCTAGTTTTCAAACGTTGATATCCTGTCTTTGTTGATATATTTATTTATTATTCAAATAAATGTAACAAAAGGATGGGGAAAAGATACTGGAGCTCGACAACTTTGCTCATTATGCTTATCAGTGCGTCAACACAGTTTTTACTGTTGTTTGACGAAAATAAATTAAATCAAATAAATCCAAAATCTTATCCTATTCGAATTCAAACAATATGACTCTTGAGATGTGTACTACAAGATAGAGACCACCAATCGTAGCCCACCAACCATTCCAGACCATGTTATAAAAATTCGCATTTGGATATTGGGAAGTACAGAGGAGAAAAAAAGGACTTTCAGCCACCCTCTAAATTTCCCTTTTGTTCTCGATTTCGTCAAACGCAGAAACCATAAATCACCAAGAAACAGAATCGTTCTCACGGAGAACGCAAATATGTTGAGGCGTGAGATTAAAACATCGACGGAAAATTTTCCACCTTCAGCAAATTGGCCGACTCCCTCTCTCTCCCCATCGCTGCCGACATCACATCGCGCGCGTAAAAAGCGAATTGGAATGGGAGGTCTATAAATTGAGAGAGCACCTTCCTCCGGCTCTGGGGAGAAATTTGTTGGGAGCCGGACCAACTTTTTCTCGCTCCAAACCTCTCGCCACTCGCGTTATTATCAGTCTCGCCAACGAGTCGCTAGGGGGCAGTCGGCGCCATCGATCCGAACGCGTGTTTGTGGAGCGGTATTCAACTGCATAGCGGAGCGGAGTGCTACGAGATGAGCTCGAGATGTACTTGTAGATGAGCTACGAGTGGCAACTTGCGACATGAAAGTCCTATTTCTGGCAAGGGGTGGATTTAGCAGTTCGTAACAGTTCTCCGCTGTAACTGTTAACTGTTGCTGTAACTGTTCTTAATAACTGATATTCTGTGTGTAATAATATTAATAACATCAGTAATAATATAGTAATTGACGAAACGTGTAGATACAGAAGGGTGTAAGCGGTTCAAGAGTGTTCAAGAAAACAAGCGATGATAGGAGCGAGTTATGTTCGATATTTTTCGTTTCCATTTAAGAATAATTTAAATTTTGATAATTTCAAGCACATCGTCACCATTTGAGGCATAGGCTCGGTATTTGATGAAAAAATATATTTTAGGGAGTCTTACATTATCTTTGTTTGCTAGGAATATTTGCAAATGGAAGAATCTGAACATATTGCGGATAAAACATTAGAAGAAGCAGACAAAGTCATGAAAACGTTACTTCCCGCGAAAAATAAAGACAGATATGAGAGAGAATACATGTAGAAGCATTGAGAAGTAAAAGAAAAATACTAATCACTTCCGACACACTTTTGCTCATTGTGTAGAACGGGTAAGCACAATTAATGTTTACATTTTTTACATTTGTAATCCTAAGACCAAATGTTTTGTATGTAAAACATTTAATTTTTACATGTCAAGCGGTGCTGCCAGGCCGAACACTTCGCCCCCTCCAGCAATGCCATTGAGGATGCCTGCCACAGTTGCAGACGAAACGTATGGACAAGTCTCCGTTAGATCACGGCCTAGAAACCCGAAAATGTCAAATAATGTAGAAACCGGCCGTGAAAGCCTACATCGTATGTTAATTTATACATTGTTTATACATACATATTGTTTAATTTATTCACTAATTTCATTATTTTGTGTTGCTCCATTAGACAGCTAGCTTAACGTTTACTTCGCCAATTTAGTTCTATTCATTCCTTGTTTAGGTTATGTAGTTGCAGTTACACAAAAACCCAGATTTTGCTATACTTTGAAAACTGAAAACATTGTGTGGACTGGATTCAATCTTGTAGAAACCGACTGTACCCTGAAAATGTAAATTTGGGAGTGCATTAGTATAGATTGAGACAGTTCTGATATAGTCAGGAGAAATCTAATCTCGACCTTAATTGGATGGAGATCACCACATTAATATGAAGGTATTCACCTCAGTATATTTAGATTTTCTTTCTGAAAAGTGGATAAATTTTTAATAGAAGCACTGCTTTTGAAAACGTTTCTAACAACGAAATTCTTGTGAGAATTCAAAAAGATGGTGAACATTCAGAAACAACTAACTTTAACACTTTATAGAGTTTTACTAAAAATTCACATAAAATATTCCACTTTCTTTCCAGATCTCGTGAATGGAGAACTTCATGTCGTGTTTCGTTGGATGGAATTGAAGGGAAGATAACTGCCCTCCGTCGTGTTTGGTAAGTACTTTATTTCTTTGTTCACTCAACAAAGGATACTAATTAGAGAAGCGGCATTTTGAGTAATTAAAATGCTCCTCAACTCGTTTTTGCTTCTGAATTTTTGAGGCATCACTATTGTATTCTGTTCTGAAAATAATAATATTCGAATTTATAGAACAATTTATTCTGATTAACAATGAAGTTTTCTACAAGTAATATTTTAACAATTGTTTGCTCTTTGCAAGTCCTCCAGTCTTCATCTTCCACCAGTCATCATCGATTTATTCAAGTCTTTTGGTGAAAGATACTTTTTTCTTCGTGCTAGGAACTTAAATTATATGTTTGTTTTTTTTTCATTTTTGAGTGTCGTTGCCGCCTTTCCTACTGTTGAATCCATTGAAAATAGAAAGTTTCGCTCTGGAGAAAAATGAAATGTTCCAGTATCATTAGAATGAAAGCGAGGAATCCTCATAAAATAGAATCTTCATATCGCATACACTCGAAAACTTTGCATTAATAAAATTTGCCATTCTGACTCTTCCTTCGCAGAAATAAGTTTTGGAGCTTTTCTTTCTGAGCCATAAAGCTGGAATGTAATTGAAGTGGAACTCGTCGCATTAGCTGAAGAGTCTAGATCGCAAATTTCCGTGAAAAGAAAGTTTCGTTAACACGAAATAGTTGAGCCTGTACGAAGAAGGGAGAAATTCATGAACTGGACGAGTCATGTCGGACGTAAAAATGAAACTCAGCACGTTCTGCCTAATGATATGAACAAATGTTTTTCATTTTGTGCTTGTGCTTGTGCTTGTGGTTTGTCTCGCCCGTATAAACGCAGCTAACTACCACAAAAAGAGAAAATCTGCTTTTAGAGAGGCGGACGACGAAAACCACAAATTTAGTAATTTTTGGGTTGGGAGTTCACTTTACTTCGTACAGTACAAACAATGATAGTCCTCTATCACCGCGACCAAGCGTATCCTCGCTATCAGACTCAGATGCAATGATTGATTGTTGATTGATTGATTGATTTCTTCGTGTTTCCGGGCACGTCAACTACTGTGGTCATTAGTCCCGTTAGTGTAGTGTATGTTTTTTTCTCGGGAGATGGCGGTGATCATCGCCCGCTGAATGGTGAGATTCGGCGCCGACCTCTGGGGTTTCCCCCCTAATCAGGACTCTTCCACCAGCAGGGCACCATCCCAGGTGGAACAAGCTCCCGACCGGTCTCCCGGAATATGTGATAGTGTAGTGCATGTTAGTGTGTGTGTGTGTGTGTGTGTGTGTGTGTGTGTGTGTGTAGAGGAGAGGATAGGACAAGGAGGAGGAAGGACAGATCGCGCGCGGTCCGTGGCCCGTTTGGTAGGGTACTGCTCCGGCATTCGCCTGGTGTTGATCCGAGAAACCACGGAAAACTACCGATCAGAGCAACCGGCCGCTAGAATTGGACCTAGCTGAAAAGCCAGTGTCGAAAATCGTGCCGCTGTCAGGACTCGAACCTGGAACCTCCCGGTCAGAGGCACTGCAGTGACATCAGTTGATGCACTGAGCTACCGCTCCCGGTGCGAAACCTTTGTTTCGCGTTTCTTATTAACGAGCTGTCAAGTGTAGACATGTGCAGTATTCGGTGTGCTATGTGACACTAGTGGTGCTAAAACAGCACGTACTTTCTTGCCCTATTTTCAAGCAAAATTACGCAAAAAGTACTAAAAGTTTTGAAAAATTGTACATCACGTTATTTCAAAATCTATCTTTAAGGAACATATTTCATTATGGGAAAAGGTCTCTATCTTTAATATTTTAGTTGTAGGAATATTCCGAAAAAATTTGAACTTATGCAATTTTCGAAAAAGCTGAGTTTCAACGAACATGAGAACTGCACCATTCTTTCAAACGTCCTTCACAAAGCAACCACAAAATTAATCAAAAACGATGCAGCCCTTTACTTGAAAGTTTGGAAAATGTCCAGGGGTTTCATGTAAAGTACCCTCAAAATTAAAATGTCGGTTCCAAACTAAAGGAGCCTGCGACAGCTGTCAGGTCGATTGGGAAATACCAACTTTGCGGAAATTGGCTGAATGGTTTAGCAACTCGCGTCGTTCACAGACGGATGAACGAAAGAAACGGACAAACGGATGGATGGACAGACAGACGTTTTCCCGTCATTCTATTTTCCGGTATCAATGACCCACAAAACATGGAATCTGGCTACACCACGTGTTAGAGGATTTTTTTCTAAATTTTTCCATTAGATTTATCCACTTTTTCATTATTCGCCTGTAATAAAAGTATTTCTGCTGGAAATTCGTCATTTTTTTCGCGCATCATTACGTAACTTTCTCGAAAAGTCAACGAATTCTCGTTTCTTTACTTGTATTGCCTCGGGGAACGTCTGGTACATTGCTAATGACAATCTGAAGAGCCGTGATGCAACCAATTTTTATTTGCAGGTGATGTTTATGGATGCTTGCTTAGTTGCGATGAAATAATATTTAATAACTTTGTGTGCTGTGCATACTCTTGGTGTAGTATGGCATTATTGCAATAAAATGTTGCTGCACACTAGCATATCAACAATGCAGTGGAGCCCTTATGACACAAAAGGAAGCTGGCTTCGTTTACTTCATGTCAGCATGATTACCCTGCAATCCTTCTACTGGCGAGCTCAGCATGCAAAGGTGACACAAGTACAATTCAAAATGATTACTTAAAAGTATTCACTACATCAGTTGGAAAGAATACCCGTTACCTTTAGAAGTGACGGTTCAACACAATCAGATTTTTTTTAAAATTTATTTTACGTCAAAAACGTCAAAAACTTGGATAGACGTCTCACCTGGAAAAATCATATACAAGCCAAGAAACAACACCTCTGCAAACAAGGAAACTCTACTGGCTTATTGACTACAGATCCAAGCTGTCTCTGGAAAATAAATTGCTAATTTATAAAACCATCCTACTTCCTATATGGACATATGAATCCAAATCTGGGGCACAGCCAGCAGAACAAACTTAGCAATTCTTCAAAGATTCCAGTCAAAAATTTTAAGAGTCATCACATCAGCACCTTGGTACATGTCTAATGCAGCACTCCATTGAGACCTCAATATTCAAACAATTCAAGAGAAGATACAAGAATTGCCTAAACTACAATAAACGCCTGGAAACCCATCCAAACCATCTAGCCCTAAACCTTTTAGACAATAGCCAAGAAATATCTCGCCTCAATAGAACCTCTTCTTTGCAACTTCCTTACCGCTTTAGTATTTGACATTGACATACACAAAACAAAAACAATTCTCCGTTTTGTGTTCTTATTATTCTAATATTTTTTTCTCTTTTATGTTATAGTCTTTGTATATTGATCCTGGAAAGTACCAATGGGGGACTTTTCTGTAATTTATTGTTTCATTGATCATTTTATTTTGAATTATCATATTTACTTATTATTTCGAATTGAAATAGATTGTAAATTTTCATTGTGTTAATAAAAAATATTAAAAAACTGCGTATGACGTGCTATGGAGAGAAGTGAATTCTGTGCACATTTTCAAAATTCTGTGATCCCTACACTGAGTCATATACTACATAAATTTTGAAAAAAAAGCTCTCATGTAATAAAATATATTTTCAAGGATAAATAAGTAATAGATTTTGGGCTCTTATCCATGATGTCCTTCGTCAAGGAATTATACTTTCTGTCGGAACAACATGGAAACGATAATTTCAATAACTATATTTTCCAATGAATTCTAGACGACGTGCACAGATAATGAAGTTACATTTATGTCCAGAAGTATAACAAGGGGCCATCTCAGCATTTGCTCAATGGATCAGGGAAACTGGACGAAAAACCTGATCGAGATGTGGGTCATTGACCCGGAGACTGCAGTACAATACTTGTTGCAGGTTGTTTATACACATGTATACAGTCCAAATGGTAAATAATATTAATAATATATGGTAAATAAAATTCAAATATCGAGATGCTGCGAGCAGCACTCGGAATTAGTTGAAGAAATTGTAAGCAAATGCAGGGAAACCTTGATGAAACTGGCACATTTAAGATGTCACCTTCATTAATGGTCATTTTTCTGAAACCGATTGATTTTCTGAAAAACGCTAGTAGATATTCCCCATTTAAAGGGTCACATAGTCTGTCCGTCTCCGCCAAGCACATTTTGAGTATTAACCTGTATTCGACGGTCACAGCTTTCTGCTGCATAGAATGGTGGGAAAGTGGTAGCCCACCCATCCACGTTATCCACGCTGCTTGGGCAAAACCCACTGTGGATGGGAAAATATTGTTCCCGAAAGTTACTTTGGGCATACAATAAATATATATTATTTATTTTTATTATTGTGGTTTGATTATCCACATCTCTATAATCGATTACCACAAGATATCGACCACCACGGAATTTATATCACTCTCAGTTTCTAACTTGTACGTTCAGTAAAAAGTAAATGAATACCTGACTGGTTTTTCGCATTCTGTACGACATGAATCGCATCGAGTTTATTCATGAATGCCAACTTCCTTTCTAGCGCATAATCAGAAATTCAACAGCGTCAGCGTTGAGCGCATCCGCACTACCCGACACCTCCATTGTGCCGCGTCCAGCTCGCTCTGCCTTTCCCACATCCGAAGCCCCTGACACGCCGTTGCAGCCGCATGTGGGGCACAACAAAACAGGGAAATTCGCACCTGAACGGTGGCGTGTCGGAAACCCAGATTTCTCAACAATTCAAGGATTTCGCTTCGTTTTGTTTCCGCTCCCAGTCACGTCCCGACAAGTTTCTTCCAGCTGCACTGTGCGCGAGAGGCAGAATGGGGTGACAGACGAGGGAACTCCCATGACCAGAGTAAAGCTGTTGAATAAAAGTACCAGTGCTGTTGCCCCCGAAAGAGATTACTTTGGACTTGCGAAATACCCTGGCCAAAACGAAAAGTGTCCGAACCCGAGAGCCGTAAGTTGATTGCTTCAGGAACGTATCGGAATCGTTTTTTTAAATTGAATTTTAAAAATTCAAGTAGTATATGGCTTAGTGTAGGGATCACAGAATTTTGAAAACGTGCACAGAATTCACTTCTCCCCATAGCACGTCATACACAGTTTTAACTGTTTCTTGACGTAAAATAATATATTGATAATATAATATAATATAAATATATAATATATAATAAATATAATATATATATATAATATATATAAAATAATATAAGATAAATAATATAATATTGACGTAAAATAATATAAATAAATAAATATCGAACTGGCGATTGAACAAGTTTCAAGCAAGTAAGGCGAGCATTTTTAAAACATAGTTATAGTAATCTCCACTTGGGGCAAAGTAACCTGCAATTAGGGCAAAATATCTCGTTTTTTCTTGTTTTATTATTATTTCTCCAATTCAAGAATGTTATGATTCGGCTCCACTCCAGGTTGCAATCCACTCCAGGTTGCAACCAGCTTCCTAAGGAGCAGAACTAGGGACTGTCGGTACATCTACAATACTTTGCGCTAAATGTAGGCTGTTACAAATAAAGCACCGTCTTACACTTCCCAGGATTTTTATTGACCTGGGAGTGTAAACAAGCTCTTACACAAATTTTGTGGACAAAAATTCCAGAGTCCCATAACTAACGTGACGACCACATTCGTTTTAAGCACACATTCGGCTAAAGTTGACATCCAAAACTCTTGTATTTAAGCCGATTTATTATTATTATTATTATTATTATTATTCCCAATTTTTCACTTTCTGCACAATGTGCACCTGACCATTGCTGGTCTAGGCTCGCTCGATCTCGCAGAGACAAGACACGATCGAATGTTGCTCTCTCGACATTCAATTGTTCCCAAATCAGTAGTACATCCCAGAAATTCTCTTACTATTTTGCAGCTGTCCAGTATAACCGCTTTCTGAATTTGTTCTATGCATGCAAATGGTAATTCCAACACTTGAATTGCATGCACTGTGTGTTTTGGTATTAATCCTGTAGTGGACATGATTATCGATTGTATGTCGATATTCTGAAGTCCTCATTGATGACGAAGCTCTTGAGCCAGCGGAAGCATGTGAATATGAAACATTCTTCTGATAATTCATCTTTGATCGTCGAAAATTAGAACAGGATATTTGTGTCAACTTACTAGAAATATCTTTCCCTTCCTCTAACTATACAGAAGGTTGAAGATTGCAGTAATCATTCCATCAAAGAGAAATGGAAGTAGGAATATCTCAAGGGACAGTTCTTCCACAAGTGATATTCTCCATGTTCATAAACGATTTATGTGATTCATCCCTTACAAAAACTTACCTATTTACGGAGGACTTAGTCCTCTATGGAAACGACAGGAACGCATCGGAATATTAAAAACCTGTAAAGAGCCATCGGTGCAACAATGGAGGGTACTCAGGAAAACTAGCCGGAGATTTTAACTACCACTAAAACTCAAGCTACTCAAGGAAATACGAAGAAAAAGGTGAACGAAATACTTGAGCTCCAACAGTTTTATATAAAAAGTATATATTCAAGTAATGGAAGAACTAAATATCTCGACCTCACCCTCTAGAAAATGTGGAAACACTGCCGACAAATGTTAAGCGGTAAAGTGCATCGAGAATAAGACTTTTGAACTCTGAAACTTACCCACAGGTATGAAGTTACATCGTGGTCATAACTACGGTGTAGATCCCTAAAAATCCTGAAAGATAAACAAAATGTCAATGAAAAACACACAAAGCTTCATGAAACGTACAGAATTAGAGATTGTTGTCCCCAATTCCTTCATAAAATGTTGAAAATACAAAGCGCGCCGTAAATAAATCAAAGAGTTTTAAAAAACAATGAACCGAAACACCCATTATCAAAATTTAAAAACATCAGTGCAGATTACCCAATAGGCTGAGTAGGCTCAGCCTGGACGCGCAATTTTTGGGGGCGGGCGAATTTTGGGCGGATTCAAAATTTCATAAGGCGAACATTTGAATGCTTTTTATATAAATATTTATTTTCATATTTTTAACAAAAGGAAGTGTTAATTATCCATTGGTATATACAGATCAAAAGAATACAAAATTATCGTATATTGATTAAATCAATATCGAGGTGAGAATTATTTATTGTATACGTAAATCAATTATTTATCATACACAATATTTTCGTGGTTACAAATATCGTACACATTTTTTTATTCAAATATTATAAATAGCTTTATGTTTTTTTAAAAAAGCAAATTAAAAGGACGCCAAAGTAAACTCAGGCACTGATAAACATGTCAAAAAGAAAACGAAATTCATATTTAGAATTATCTTGTAAAAGAATGCAAAACCAACAAAAAATTCAGGAGAATTAGCTCAAGAAATAATGAATGAGAGAAACAAGATAAATTAAAAATACACAGAGCGTTTAAAAAAGGCCAAGATCTTGACGTCAGAAAGCACACATTGTCCGGCTACACCCAAATAAATGAACGGGATATAATCTGAGTTATTAAATTTTGTTGGAGGTCTGGGCTTCTTTTACATTGCACAAATAGAAACGATACCTAGAGGATTTTCCTGTCTTTTGAACATTCCGTTCTTTTGAACATCTATTTTGGAAGATGGACAGGTAACTATAACATTCGACGAACAAATCGTACACCTGGTTTCTCATCTATCTCAAAAATTTCATTAAAATTAGATTCAGCTCTAAAAATCGAATCACTTACAAATCCATTCCCGAATATTGCCATATAATTATTATTTTTCCATAATATTTTTTAAAGTAGTGCTAAGTAGTGCTGTCAAGTCTAGTGCCCGTGTCATTGCACTCTAGTATCAGTTAGTTTGCACGTTTCAATTCACTGAATGCAATTAAGCAATTCTGTTGATATTGCGAGACTATAAATTGAAATTGAAATTCATTTCAAACCAGAAACTTGGAATCAGGTCGGTTTCACGAAGCGAGTCTCACGCGCTCTGTAGGCGAAACGCCGAAAGAATCTATCTCTGGCGGTCGCCGTAGGTAGCAGCACTTGGCGACGCCGAGTTAGTCAATGTAACTGCTCACAGATCGCGCGCGGATCGTTTTCCCCGGTCTGTAATGCATGCTGTACTGACATGCTTTGAGTTCAACTTTATAACATGACCTTAAAAGCATGAAAGAATTTGAAAACTATGTTGTTAATGAATGAAGTTTAGATTTTCTTTTAAAGGAAGAGAGAAAAAATACATTTTATAGCTTCCAAAAGAATGTGGATTGGATTCTGGTTTTGAATTCATGGGCTCAGTAGAAGAAGGGGGTACCTCAAATTTTTTTTGAAATTGAGTTCTTCGGATTGCACAAAACTACAAATATTATTCTTTTAGTGTAATATGTTATTTAATTCAATATGGACTTATATGCAATTGTCTGTGATTAAAAGTTTAAAAATTATTGAATTATGATCAGGTAAAACACTCATTATCTCAGAACTATGTTATATGCATTGTTCCGTATTCTACTGAGCCCTTCATGTTACCAATAAGTTTTGAACATTTGAAATATATAAATAACACTTAAATTATTATTTTTTTAATTTTAAATTTATTTTTAAATTAAATTATATTGCTTTCTACTGTATGTAAATGTTTCTTTGGCTCTTCTGATTCTTTGTACTGTATGTAATTTTTTTTCTTTGGCTACTTTGGATCTTTGGCTACAGCTGCTGTCTGGAGGAGAATACTATCGGCCGATTGCTCTGATCGGTAGTTTCCCGTGGTTTCTCCGATCAACACCAGGCGAATGCCGGAGCAGTACCATATCAAACGGGCCACGGACCGCGCGCGATCTTCATTCCTCTCCCTTGTCCTGTCCTCTCCCCTTACGCACACACTTACACTACCATGATTTCAATGCCACACTTGCGGGAGACCAGTCGGGAGCTTAGCGATTGTCCAGGCTGAGGTGGTGATCCGCTGGTGGGAGACAAATCCCGTAAGATCACGTGTATATTGGGGACCTTCCAGATGTGGTTTTTTTATTGATTGATTTTTTCATGTTTCCGGGCGCGTCAACTGCTCTGGTCGTTTGTCCCGTTATTGCAGTGCATGCTTTTTTTCTCGGGAGATGGCGGTGGTCTTCTCCCGCTGGATGGCGAGATCCGACGCCGACCTACCGTCGGCTAGTGGGGTTTCCCCCTAACCAGGACTCTTCCACCAGCGGGGCACCGCCCCAGCCGGGACAAGCTATAAGCTCCCGACCGGTCTCCCGAATATGTGGTAGTGAGGTGCATGTTAGTGTAAGTGTGTGTCTAAGGGGAGAGGATAGGACAAGGAATGGGAAGGACAGATCGCGCGCGGTCCATGGCCTGTTTGGTAGGGTACTGCTCCGGCATTCGCCTTCCAGATGTGGTGATCACCGCCACGTTCTTTGACAAAAATATATACTATACTTACGGGACTAATGTACATAACCGTTGGCGCGCCCGAAATTCTAATCAGTCAATCAAAGACACGCGATTCGGCATGTATTCTCAGGACGAGATTCGAACCCGCGACCATCGGGCCGGAGGCGCTGAGACGTATTTGATTTAATAATAAATTACTTTCCAGACGTATAATTTTGGCGATAAAGCAAAACAGTGTTCAAATACCTCTATATTGAGGAAAAAGGCCGTTACTAAAAATCAATATTGGTAAGCAAGTCGTTGCCATTTATAGCAGAAGAGTCGCCCGACTGCACCTCTTTGTCAGTTTCCCTCACTGCAACTCAGTACCCCAACTGCATCCCGTTTCGGTCATCCGGTGTTTCGAAAGTAATAAACATTTTAGTTAAATTACCATAAGTTGCGCATACGGACGTTCTCACACTAGTCCCGACAAAACCTCTGACACAGGTGAACAAGCAGAATTTTGATGTGTGTACATTGTCACAGGAGTAAGAGCATGGGCTTCAAGTTTTGTTTTCACAAACTTTTAAGTGTGGTTTTCAACGTGCAAACGTTTCTTGAAATAGACAATAGTGGGTTAATTATAATCGATCAATATGATACTTAACAGAGACACTTCGTTATCTCTATTAAGGCTAGTTGTATAGATTCTACTGCTACTCCAGACGCTGTGTTTGCATCAGAGGTCAAGAAATTACAAGCAGACAAGTTAAAACCTCAAGAACAGATCACGTTAGAGCCTTATGAAAGGGACCATGCTGTTGTAGTGGGAGTTTTCAGGCTGCCATCCAAGGGTACAGGGAGTTTGTGTAATTTTAAGAATTTTATTTTTCGAGTTCTGAGACATTTCATCCTTAACATTCATTTTCAAGTCCAGTGAGCAGTGTATATTTCTGCAGATTTGTATGTTGTGTTATGATTCAGTTTACATAATACGTAATATGAAGTATTCTTGTGTTTATCAAGACGTATACAGATAATTTTAATTTTTAATAAAAAACAGATCACGGTAACCTAGAAATCAATCTTCACAATAAGGAGGAAAACGGTAGGAGATGCTATGCCTTTTCGGGGAGGTAGGTAAACGGCTTATGAAAGGTTTACCGCGGGATGAAGTCGGTATAGGCCCCTCTACCAAGACAGGCGAGAGCTGCATTGTTATTGGATTGTTCCCACCGAAATTGTGTGTGATCATGTGGCTTCATCTTCGCCCATCTGATGCGTCATCGTCTTTTTTCGTGGTGCATTGTCTTCGACTCCGCCGCCTCACCCTTCCACCCCTCCTCTCTCCACCTCTCCCCTTCCCCTCCCCTCCTACCCCCTTTCCCCTCGTCCTCCAACCTGACGGGTTTTCCCAGACGCCCGAATCATCTGTTACATCTCGTCGTTCGTGAAGCAGTTTGTCCTCTGGCTGCACGTGCGACTGATACAATCCAATATTTCATACATTTTCAATTCAAAGTGTTGTTTTGCAAATTTTTGTTAGTGTTAGTAATCAATGGAATACAATATATTCCTGAATATTCATATCAATTAATTTATCTGTCGAAAGTATCAAGTGTTTTCCTATGAATAATAAGAAATTGCAAGTTTTCATCTTGTAATACGGCAATTGGTAGTTGTGTGAGGACAATAAAAATTCATTCATGAGAATAAGTGTAGCGCTGCTTACAAATGCAATATCATGAGAAACTGTTAGTCCAAATGCATAAGCATGTTAGTAAAAAGCAATACCATTAGAAAGCAGCATCGTCCGATATGGTCCGGCATCTGGGGGTCACAAGCAGAACTATTCATGAAACGATAGTGACGGTTCTAGACGATGTGATACAAAACATTGAAAATCATGGGCTCACGTTCAAGTTGATGTAATGTTAGCTTCTATTGTACGTCTTCCCCTTGTCTCAATGCAGTATTCCCCCTCGCAGTCTATTTTTGAGAAGCTGCATTTAGAACTGAGAGATAATGTTTCCGACAGGCACCCTCTCACTTAGATGCACATTGAATTTAGGTCTACGATTGACTTGGTGAACTCGTCTACCTAATGGAAAAACAAAAGGTTGCATATAATTTCAAAGTGCCTACCGTTCAACGTCGCCTTAGAATTTTTCGCAGCGTAAATAAAACTAACAACATCCGTGGTACGTGACAGTCTTACATTCTCTCATTTGCGAGTAGCATTCTCAATGAAATTACAGTGAGACCTCTTAATCGAAATTCTCTAGAATGGAATTATTTTTTGTTCTTGAAAATTTTGTTTAAAAGTTTTTATGTATAGAAAATTATTTTTTACATCGAACCATTTTCGTTTTGACTTTTTTCTATGAAATAAAATCTACAGCATGTCTTATAAATTATGTTCAACAATTCGTTTTCGATTGATAGAAAATGTTCCTGATGAAGTGTTTCAGTGGGTTAACAAGTGTGAACAAGACATTACATTTTGTGTAACATTTTGAACGGAGTTAACAAGACATTAGATTTCTTTAAATTTCATTTGAATGATTTGCTCAGGTACGTATGCAATACTATTTCATCTTACTATTCATACATATGTAGTACGAACGATTCAAATATTTGTTAAATATTTATTGTTAAATTTTCCATTTTACCAAATCTTTCGAAAATTACTTAAACGCATTTGGAAGAATTTCATCATTATGTCTATACATCGAAGTTTCAATATATCGAATATTATCGAAGGAACCGTTAGATTTGATATATGGAGGTCCGACTATACATCCATTTTACAAAACTATACCTGGTGCATGGAGCAGCATTCTAAAACCCGCCACAGACCGCGCGCGATCTGTCGTGTCTTATTATTGTTCTCTCCCCACTTCCCCGCTACAATACTCCATTCGTATCAAGAGTTAAGAGTTTTTCCTAGTTGGGGCGCTGTCTCGCTGGGTGGTTAGTAGGTGTAGGGGAGAACCCTTTTAAAACGATGGATAAGAGCGGGAGAGGGGGCTGAGGGTACCAACTGATGTCACTGCAGTACCTCTGACCGGGAGGTCCTAGGGTCAAGTCCTGACGGTTCAGAGGACAGGATTTGCGTCACTAGCTTGTTAGCTAGGTCGTGTTCAGTCGTTGTTTGGAGACTGCGCGCAATCTTTCCTTCCTCTTCCTTGTTCTCCTCTTACACACACACTAACATACTCCACCCTACCAAACATGCCAGGAGACCGGTCGGGAGCTTAGTGTTTGTCCCGTCTGGGACGGTCTCCCAGTGGTGGGAGATACCCAGATAGGGGAAAACCCTGCTAGCAAACGTTAGGTCGGCGCCGGATCTCGCCATCGAGCAGGGGGATTATTGCCACCACCTTCCAAGGAAAAATATCCAAACACTTACGGGATTAATGACCTTAGCAGTGGACGAATCACTAACAATCAATCAATCAATCAATCAATGTCCCCCCGTAGAGCAACGACGTGTATGTTAGCGCAGGATCTCAAGTTCCAGCGGGGGAGAACCATCACGTTCAACATATCACGCACTACTCTTACGGGACCAATTTCTATAGTTCACTTGTTTTAATACAACTCGCACTCACTTACTAAACCCAGTGATGGTTTACGTACACATTTTTTAGGATACGGTTACCTACGATATCCTGAAGAAAACCTGGGTCTGGTTCGTGAGATTTGCCCTCAGAGATGGGGATACAGATGTATTGATCGCCCATACAGGTGAAACGGAACGGGGAACACTATAATGCACGCCGCACATCAGTGGACACCAGATCAGTCACTGACAGCTTTAAGGAAAATGAGAATTGTGTGTGTGAAATTAAGAACAAAAAAGATGGTAAGTTGCAGCTAAAGAAAAAGGTTAAGATTATTATTGTTAAACGCTCATAACTCCCGGCTCACATTCGTGTTTGTCTGTAGAATTTGAAAAGGATGGCCTTACAATTTCAATTTGCCCACCTGGAAAAGAGTGTCCGTTTCCTGTGAGCAGTATTTCCGTTTTCCTCATTGCAGGCCATCATTATTCCCTTTGGCCATGTTTGTTTGGTCAGAAAAAACACACGCACGTACGCAGCACGCTCGCGCACACACACACACACACACACACACACACACACACACACACACACACACACACACACACACACACACACACACACACACACATGCCAATTCTTGTGATAGTTTTTCAGAAATTTCATTAGTCTTTCCTAAAAGTGTGAAATATTTTGGTTTTGTAACTCCTCTATTACCGTTCTTGCACTTTTTCTGTAGCAATCACTCAAAGAGATTTGTAGTCTAATGAGTAACAACAAAACTAACGGAAATAATATAAACAGAAAGTCGTTGCTGTAGTTTCTTTCTTTTAATTTTGGCTCTCTTTGTTCATTTGTTCTACGCCGCTTCTTGTTTTTCAGAAAATAACGAAAAAAGACTCATGTTATATTACATTACTTAGTTTCGTACTTTGTCAGTTGTTTTTCAGTATCACTGGGAAAATAGTTATTTACGTACCTGTCTTTAAGTGAGATTTTAAGTCAAGAACGCAAAGACAACTATCATTCATAGTGATCGTGAAGCCGAGTAGTTAACCTTCAGAATCCTTAGAACATTTTACATAACGTGTGACGTATATTTATTTTATTATTATATCAATTTACTAATTTCCAAAGAGGGTAGAAATTACAAGAAAACCATGCAGCCTGTAGCTGTATGAGAAGTGCTAATGGTTTACTTACATACCCAGGAAATCTGGAAAAAATAAAAAAATAAAATGGAAATTTGTGTATGTAGAATGTACATATGTATCTCAAATGCACAATACATAGTGCGTTTGATATGGCGTGTATAGTGGAGACAAACTGTCCCCAGGGTACGTGTGACAACTATTTTCTTGGCATCACACGAACTCATCATTTTTCAGTTTCGTGGGGTAGCGAAATATAAGACATACTACGTGAGTTATTTTTCTCGTGTTTCCGTGGGGAAATATTTTATAAAAGTGACTCGCCTATCATCAAAACCATCGTCTTAGATTGATTGATTTTTTCGTGTTTCCGGGCGCGTCAACTGCTCTGGTCATTAGTCCCCTTAGTGTAGTGCATGTTTTTCTCGGGAGATGGTAGTGATCTTCTCCCGTTGGTTGGCGAGATCCGGCGCCGACCTACCGTCGGCTAGCGGGGTTTCCCCATAACCAGGTCTCTCCCACCAGCGGGGCACCGCCCCAGCCGGGACAAGCTCTAAGCTCCCGACCGATCTCCCGGAATATGTGGTAGTGTAGTGCATGTTAGTGTAAGTGTGTGGGTGTAAGGGGAGAGGATAGGACAAGGAAGAGGAAGGACAGATCGCGCGCGGTCCGTGACCCGTTTGATAGAGTACTGCTCCGGCATTCGCCTGGTGGTGATCGCAGAAACCACGGAAAACTACCGATCAGAGCAGCTGGCCGCTACAATTCTCCTCCAGACAGCGACTAAATTCGACCTAGCTGAATAGCTAGAGTCGAAAATCCTGCCGCCGTCAGGACTCGAACCTAGGACCTCCCGGTCAGAGGCGCTGCAGTGACATCAGTTGATGTACTGAGCTACCGCTGCCGGTATCGTCTTAGATGGTTCAGGGCATTAGGTGGTCCTAACCTGGAGGTCTTAAGGTTCGAATCCTGACGGTGGCAGATCGAATTCACCCGCCGTCTGGAGGAGAATTCTAGCGACCAGCTGCTGTGATCGGTTGTTTTCCGTGGTTTCTTGGATTAACACCAGGCGACCGCCGAAGAAGTACGCTAACAAACGGACCGCGTGCGATCTTTCCTTCCTCTTCCTTGTTCTATCATCATCCCTTACTGACAAACACACTTTCATACACCACACTTGTCGAGAGACTAGTCGCTAGCTTAGAGCCTCTCCCGGTTGAGATGGGAGATACCAGGTTGGGGAAAAGCCCGCAAGCCAATGGGTAGGTGGGCACTGGATATCGCCGTCCAGCGGGAGAAGATCACGGCCCCCTCACGCGATAAAAACATGCTTTACACTCACGGGACCAATGACCTTCGCAGTTGTCGCGCCCGGAATAATCAATCAATCAATCATCAAAACCTTTTTTCCTCTTCTGATCCGCCGGAACTCTTGTCGCGAGATATTTGTGTCATTGAAACCCTCTGGCAGATAATGCTGTTGTGTTTCTACTCCAATTCTTACGCGTCGTATTATTTAATGGTTGTTCAGTTAGAGGGAGAAGAAATGAATGGTACGCAAAAGAATAGCTCTGACGAAGACTCGTGGTCTGGTACGAGGCAAGGGCTATTTCTGACTTTGTTCGGACGTACTTTAGAGATGGATGAGTGCAGATGAGAGTGTTGAGGAATAATTATGTATTGATTTGATAATAAACGATAATCATATCCTCTGTAATGTAGTACACTACCATTATAAATTGACATGCCAAATGATTTAACATATATTGTCATATTCTCTTACATGTTTTACAAAATATTATGTGTTGCATCGGTAAAAATGGGTTGTTTCTGTGTAATACAATATTAAAGTTTTCGATTTATTTGAGTATTCAGATAGAATGTATGATTATTCAGTAATATACTCACAGTACGGCACTTTCATATTAACACACCACCTGTTGTTTGAGATGTATCGTAATCCAAAAGCAATATTATGTTAAGAAACATCGGCGTGAGAGGAATTAAATAAATGTACTACAGAAATGTTCATCAATTTTTTGTTTTAATGACAAAACATAGGTACAAACAATTATTTACATTATTTTACACATACTCTTTTACTCTGAAATAGTCTGACTGTAGATTAACCATAGAATGTTCGCATAGCTGTGTACGTTAACTTCATTTTTTCACTTTAGATGAAGAAACGAATTTGGAAGAAGGATGCCATACAAATGTCGCAACATTTTAACATATGATAACTAACATTTTACAAGCAAATCGTAATGTTGACACAGAATTTTAATCATGCCCTACTCCCTAGAAACAAGCGATGGCCTTATTGCCTACCAAGGGACTGTCGGTATAAGTTGTAATCAAAAATGATATATATTTTTTTGACCCGAAGAAATAATTTACATTGGTTTTTCATTACAGCAATGTAATAATTTCTTTGTTGTACCTTGGATAGACATTACACCTGTTATTCCAGCCAACAGTTGTATTTTTTATCAGGAATGCCACGTAGTATCTTACAAAACAGTTTTAAGTTTTTTGAGATTAGGGAAAACAAATTCAGAGGCGCTTCAGTACTAGTTTATTAGATTATTTGCAATTATACGCAAAAACAACAACATTGTGTTTGCAAATGCTTTGGCATAAAATCAGCAGAAAATTGTAATGATGGGCTATTATAATTGGAACTTACGAGAAAATTGCTGTAACGCCTGATTTTGTTCCTTTGTTCGAAGCCTGGCCTGGTTTCTTCACTTTCTGGCGGATGTCAATCTCTTCATAGAACGCAATCGAGTGTATACCAGGCACAGTGGAAGGAAATTGTCGAAAAAATGGACACAAAAGATTGAAACACTCATTTTGTATAAAATGTCTTAGATATTAGTTTTTTTAACGACGAGAGTTACGTTTGTTATTGTATTTGAATAAAACTTTATTCACAAGATGGTTTAGATGAAGAGGTGAATGTAGGCTTTGCGAGGTAGAATTTATTGCTATACTCGACATCTATCCCTTTTCT